>OW240914.1:257844174-257997781 GCA_933207985.1 Pelobates cultripes
ATGCAGTGAAGGGATCACATGAAGGTGGGTATGATTGAAAACTTGGCATCGCACATCCTTTGAAATTACAGGACCCTGTGGGTGTTACACTTTATACTCACCTTTTAGTGATGGCATACTTGTTGGACTTGGTCACACTCCTTTGTGTGTCCTGGTGCAGGGTGATGATGTTATGCAATAGCATTCTTTCTAGCCCTATATAAGATTCCCCACTTTCTGTTTTTCCTGTTGCTGACCTGATTTTGTATTTGACTATTCTGACTCTCTCTGTATCCCTTTGACCTTGGCTTGTTTTCTTGTTCTTGTGTCCCTCTGTATTCCTTGACCTAGGTATCCTTTATTACTACGATTTTTTACCTTTTTAGGCATATGTGAAGTCCGGCCACTCGAAGGTCCGTTATATGTATCCTGTTCTTCCATGTATTTTGGCTAATATCCTTCTTCCTGTGTGTAGGGGTTACCCCAATCTTGACAGATATTAATTAATTAAGGTCATTATGTTGTGTGATAAACTTATAATGGCAAGGTATTGATGTACCTACCTCAAATCCATAGCACAGTCAGTACCATGGTTTGATCAATAACGCAGAAATGCAGATAATTATAAATTGGTGAGCAAATTCATGGAACCAGTGCAGGTCATGTAAAACTTGTGTACTCCCTACATCCAAGGGGTAGGGAGCGGTAGGACCAAAGTGATAAATTGTGTAAATAGGGGTTGTAACCCTTCTTTTGAATCAATAGAACATATAAGGATATATACAAAAGGTTCCAACTGAATTGATGTCACTAAACCTTGATGAGTCAACAGTTTTTGTTGACTAACATTGAATTATCTAGTACCATACCTTATTTTTAAAGATAATGCATAGCTGTGACATAACGTTAAGTAGGTATAATATGCAGATGGTTTTATTCATCAAACAGTGAACCAAAAAGAATTAAACAATGCATTTCAAAATTTAGACACTATAGTCACCAGAACAACTAGAGCTTATTGCATTTGTTTTGGTGAATCATTCCCTTCAGGCTTTTGCTGTACACACTGTCTAGATGATGGTTTTAACACTATAGGGTCAGGCATACAGGTTTGTGTTCCTGACCCTATAGTGTTCCTTTAAATTCAGCTTGGCTGCTGTTTAATTAATAAAGATATTAACACATAACTAACAAGTGAGACCTCAACCCAATTATATATTCATAGTGGCTTTTACAGAAATTCCCTACTATAATAGAAGATAGGGATATTGATAAAAGGTATAATTAGGTGGAAAAGAAGATACATCGCAACAATATGTTCTCAAACTGTTGAATATTAAAGATTTAGCAAGTAGAGACTTACAAGATAATCTTATCACGCTATCACAAAAATAGGGGTCTGCTAATAGAGTAGTAGTAATAATGAATGGGACATTAATTGAGGAATGGAATTTACTTTAGCTAAGTTCTCTAGAAAGTATTAGAGAACTGTAGTTTTAAAGATATGTATACAAATAACAATAGTATCAATAAACTCTTCTTAAAGCTTTAAGTGGTTTCCTGTAATTAAAGCAACTTTTCTCTGTGGTTAAAACAATGATGTCTTTATTTAGGAGTCAGTGAGGAGTAATTAAGCCACTTTTCATGCTGTACTCTAATCTAGTTAAGCAATCGTGGTATTTCCATTATTCATTCTTATCCTGCATGGCTTTATAACAGGGACAAAGAAAGTAAATAAAAAAATGAATTTTAGATTGATACAGATATTATTAGAATTTATATAGCGCCAATATAATCCGTGGAGCTTTACAATATTATGATCAATGTTATAAATAAGACAATTGTAAATTGTTACATTAACAATAGGTGATGAGGGCACTGTTCAAATGAGTTTACAATCTAGAGCAGTGGTTCCCAAACCAGTCTTCGTGGACCAGTCCAGGATTTAGGGATCACTCTGTTGTGTCCAAGGTGTTTTTTTTTTCTTTTTTTCTAAAGATACAACGGGGAGATCCCTGAATCCTGGACTGGTAGGGGTTCCACGAGGACTAGGTAGGGAACCACTGCTCTAGAGGGATAATATAATAAGTGATATAGAAACATAAAATGAATTCACACACATTTAAATCTTTAATGGTCTTCAAATCATGTTATGGTAAACAACAGAACACCCATAGTAACAAGAAGTCTAGATTGATGTGCACATTGCTCCTGCTACGTCCCTTCATTTCATGGCAGCTTGTATAATGGGATGGAACGTAATGTATGCCAGGAACGACTTGCTATTCCATTCCTATAATATAAGGACCTCTTCCTGTCCATTTATAAAGACACACAAAAATCAGGGACCTGTTAACATCCTGAAATACAACAAAATCTGCCTTGCTTCATAATAATGAGATCCAGGATTGGCCATGAGATTGTAATTTTGTGTAAAATGTGTGAGACAGAACCCCACCGATAACTTTGTTGTTTGTTCTGTTGTTTGTTTTGTTGGTTTATTTTTTCATCTACTTATATGAATATATCTGTATATTTTCTGTAAAGGCTTTGAAAAACATGGGTACATGTTGACCATTTTTCTAATTTTACCTATAGTTTCATAATTTTACTGCCTGCCATAGTTTTATTGTACATATGTTCTTATATACTATTTTCCAAGCCGTCTCCCACCATTGTGTGTCTAAATTTTGCTAGATCGATCTCCGCTCTCTGAAATGTATTGTTTTCAAATATACCATTAAAATGACATCAGATAAAAAAACATTTTAAAAAATGTCTTTGGATTTGTGAATTTAAAGCCAGGAGCAGAAACAATATATTTTATGTAATAAAACTAGCAAAATAGGCCAGAAATGTTTAAAACAATGAATACTTTAACTATGTCACATGGTTAAGAAGCAAGAACGCAGCTACAAACAGATGTTCAGCTGTATCACCAGGGCATGTAGCATTGGGTGATACTCTGTGACTACAAAGCAATTTCTACAGAGGATATGGGAAACATGGAAATATAAACAGTTTGTGGCAGTCCAGCTTTAAAAGTCACTGTGAAGTTTGCAAGTTCTGACCATTCCAAGAAAATTCTTTTTCATATCTTCGTTCAGATGACTACTGAGAATCTGGGAAAACGGAAACTTACTTATGATGCACAATCTAAAAATAATCCACCTAAGTAACTGACATTTTAAAGAAACAGTACGTAGAAAGGAGCAAAGCTCATAGCACATTTTATGGTTCTGGTGACATCGCCAGAACATCTTAACCCAATGCATCTTGAAAAAAAATATTTCTTAACCCCTTAAGGACACATGACATGTGTGACATGTCATGATTCCCTTTTATTCCAGAAGTTTGGTCCTTAAGGGGTTAAATGTCAGTTCTCTTCACGCTAAGGCACATGGGAGGCAATTGTTACTTTTTTTTTATCTAGCACTTGTCATCATGTGCCACTCAAATAGCAAATTTGTAATTTCGGAATGTAAATATATTCGAAAATTTGAAATATTATAGCACATTGTTTAACTTCAAGTTAAAAATACACAATGATATTTTTTGTAAATATGATATTTTGTCTTTTTATCCATATATATATTTGGCAAACAAATATTTATTTTTCGACCTCCCAGATCTTTCTCAAGATGTGAAATAATTTGACAGAAACATATAAAAGATGTGAATCAATTACCTTACCAATACCTGAATAGTAAAAATTCACTGAGTCTGTGCATCGCCATAGGGAAAGTGACATGTACACAAAAACCATACACAGTAACATATCCAATTTTACCCTACTTACTAGGAATTCAAATTCACCAAGAAAGTGCATGAAATCATTCCTATGTGATTAAAAAAATAAGTAGTTTATTGTAACTATTATATGGAGGAACAATATAAAATATTTCCAAAATAAAATATTTAGCTTATTTGACTAAAAGGAATCAGTGCTTGGAAGATACTAAATGGCAATACAATTATGAGAAAAACATTAAATAGAAGTGACCAGTATATCACTTAATTATAACCAATCACTGCAAAAATTAAAGATACAAACCATGTATTTAAAAATACACATCAACACATATGCATTTTAGATGGTTCTTAAAGGACCACTATAGTGCCAGGAAAACATACTTGTTTTCCTGGCACTATAGTGCCCTGAGGGTGCCCCCACCCTCAGGGTCCCCCTCCCGCCCGGCTCTGGAAGGGGGAAAGGGTTAAAAACTTACCTTTTTCCAGCGCTGGGCGGGGAGCTCTCCTCCTTCTCTCCTCCTCCTGGGCTGAATGCGCACGAGCGGCAAGAGCTGCGCGCGCATTCAGCCCGTCGCATAGGAAAGCATTTACAATGCTTTCCTATGGACGCTTGCGTGCTCTCACTGTGAAAATCACAGTGAGAAGCACGCAAGCGCCTCTAATGGCTGTCAATGAGACAGCCACTAGAGGATTAGGGGAAAGGCTTAACCCATTCATAAACATAGCAGTTTCTCTGAAACTGCTATGTTTATAAAAAAAAATGGGTTAACCCTAGAAGGACCTGGCACCCAGACCACTTCATTAAGCTGAAGTGGTCTGGGTGCCTAGAGTGGTCCTTTAACAAATCTATTTGTGGATGCAATTTTGGTTCATGGAAAAGTTCATGAAAAGTCTTTATGTTGGGTGACATGTGATAGTGTTAATAAATGGTATCTCAAGGTAGGCTGACTCTTTCTAAGTATTCTTTTTTGACATTCTTTATTCCCCTAAAATACCAAACACTGAGTCATTTGAACAATGTAACATGGAATCCACTCAAAGCCAAAGATAGTCAAACAAGGTTATTATGTATAATCTTTTAAAATCCAGTTGCGCTGTTTAGCCACTTAAACAATTGTTTTTAAGTATACAATTACATTGGATTTGGTAAGGGAGGCAATAGCCAAATGTTGGCTACTGTTTCCATCTTTGTGATCAATTTGCTTGAACATTTCCTGAGACTATGAGTATGAACTGTGTAATACGTTGTAACACTGACTTTTGATTCTTCAATGTTTTATTAGCTATAAACTGCCTTTGTTGTCCAGTTATGTTTTTAAAAATGTAAAAGTGCTATCCAATAATCATCTTTTATTTATTTAAATATTTTTTGTAACCTTAGGGTGTTTCTGTCAAGGTATTTGTATAGCTCCACATTATGAAGATTGACATTAAATATTTGTTTCATTACTTTTTGATTTTTGGGAAATTATTTTGATAAAGGATTAGCTTGATATTCAAATTACTTTAAACTTGAATACAGTTTAAAGTTGACCTGTCATTTACCAGATGTGTGGATACTAAAAAATAACCTTTGGGGATCTTTCAGTTTAACTAATATATTGTACGTTAGAGACAAAATATGTAGCTAAACATATTTGGAGGTTTGATTCTACCCTCTTCAAGTTGCCCAACAGGGTAAAACACAAGCATCTGCCTGCCCTCAAAAATGTTTTGCAGCAATCCTACAATTGTAAGTGCAAACTAGATTTTGTGGATGCTTCAGGGGCATTGCAAGGTCAAATATATGGAGACCAAAGCAAAACGGTCTGATTCCTAAATCTCAACTCACAACTGGAGACCCAGGTCTCAATAGATGCATGGCACTCTACTCTGTCAGCTGGGCCATTTTTAGAGCCCCAGACTATTAGATATGCTGTATGCGGCACTCAAAGTGAATGGAGCTGCAGGCATTTAAATAGACGTTTAAGTGCTCTGCTTGAAAGTTTGAGCCCTAATTAACCCATTCTTCTCATTTTTCTTTAACACATTTCATTAATCTTTTCTTCCCGTCTCTTAATTTCATTTCCCCTCCTCCTGGTGAGTATTTCTAATTTTTACTCCATCTCCGGCCGTTCAAAGGTGCATTTTAGCCGGTCCTGAAAGAGGAGGCGAGGGTAAGACCCCTCTGCTGAAATCTGCTGCCTCCTTGATCATGCTTGCCGGTGTCAGCGTCAGCGGGGAGGTAGGCCCGTGGTGAATGCTGGACCAGTAATGTAAGCGGTGGATGTCCCCCTGCTCCACACTGATCTTCTCCGCTTCTGACTCTATCTCCATCTGCTCAGGTCTTCTGGCGGGCTGTTCTCCAGACAGCCTGTGCCAGTGTAGGCGAACGGTTGAGATCCAGCACGGGGCTCCCGTCGTCCGGAGGGCTGTCGCCATGCGGCCGGGATAACTCCCACCAGCCAAAAGGGGGGGGAGCGGGGCTGCACCGCCGGTAAGCACTGTTCGTGCAGTCTCAGTCTCTCGCTGTGGGCATCCACAATAGGGTACCCCATTTCATCGGCTCTCATGCTGCTTGCATCCAGGCTCCCAGTCGCGTGTAGAGTGCTGTGAGGTCTGCCCTGCATTGGAGAAATCAGAATAGGAAGTGCTGAGAGAAAAAAGCTTTCCTGGGGTTGCTTTAACACAGGCCACTGGTGACATAACACCTGCAGAATAATACCTGTTATTGCTGAAGCTCTGGCATGCCACTTCAGAGTTCTAGAACTTCAGTGAAACTTATTTTCCTTTTTAGCCAGTGATGCAAACAGAACTCAGGTCTAACAATAGAACTGTGACAAATTTACATTGGGGGCTTTTCAGTAGCCCACTTGGGCTCCAGACAGGGTAATGCTCTGCAACCCCCCCCCCCCCCTTCCCCACAGCAAAGGATCTGGGATGCCCCACCCAGCATTGTTGGGCGTATGGATACTCATGCAATTGCTAGTTGTGCTTCCTCTACCTCAATGCCTGTGGCAGAACTGTACAATCTAAAACTGAAATATTTAAAGGAATATTAATATAGGAATAATAATATTGCACATAACAATCAAAGTTATCGCTGTACATCAGGGAGATTGATGTTTTTAGAAGCCCATTCTGTTAACCAATGCATAACTTAAAATAAAACATGAACAATATAAGCGGTACTTAACAGAGTGCCAATTAACTCCTAAAAAAGATAATAGCCTATGTAAGAGGCAAACGAGACTAAAATAGTAAGATAACCTTATAACCCAGGGCCATTGGAGAATAGGGACAACAATTTGGATTTTTATTTGTGCCCCCACATCTACTATGCTTCACTCTACTGATCATTCTGTCAGTAAGCTAAGCTGTGCAGCTCTGGAGTGCCAACAGAAGTTCCTGCTTAACAAATTCTGTAACTTTCGGTAGTGGAGGTGGGGACTGGTCAAACCATTCAAAAACAGCATGCTGTAATGGTTATATCCTTTAATAAAAATGCAGCTTGCGTTTGACTGACACATTATATTGATTAGGTTTCATCTATAAAATCATATCATACCCTTAAAAAAGAAGAACGAAGGTCATAAAACGTACCTATAACACAGCAATGGGACAGTCTCCTTCAGAAGTGGACCCCTTGCTTACTATGCCTAGAGGGGTATCAGTTCTAGCTTACAGATGGGACCTAAAAGGGCTTAAAGGATTGCCTGCGCTGTATTTCTCGTGCAGAGAGAGCCTGCATGCCTTTCAAAACTGGACTGACTTTTGTGTGGGATTAGTCTGAATGTAAATTGTTGAGGTTCTCTCTGTATTGGCACAAGATGAGCTAAAACCTGCTTCAGAACTGAATGGGGACACACTGAAAGGCAAACTAGTTGAGTTGTTGCCCATTCTCAGTATTCTTTTGTGAGCGGTTTTAGTTTTTTTTGCTCTCCCCAAGGTTAAAGGGTAATCTATACGTGGACACCTTGCTAACTGAGGTCTAGAAGGCTGAAGCAATCATCTAGGGTTGCTGAATGCACTGTGCATGAAGTGCCGGCTCTATTTTGGGTCTGGACCGCCATTTAGGTGGGAAGGGGGTAAGCCATTTGAGTTGCTACCCATTCTCCAATATTATCATGTTTAATGATCAGGTCCAAGCCAATGTCTACAGACTACGGTCCATGCATGTTAATTGCCATGCTCCACCAAGCAAATGCTTTATAAAGAATCATAATCTCTTTATGAGAATAACAAGTGTTCCTTAGATATAAAATGCCTTCTCTATTGAGGAATTAACAAGCCTTTGAGGATGCTTTGTAAGTGTATGAATAGTTAGTTAAGTTCAGTTTCAAAAAGGATATCTAAGCCCATATAATTTATTGTTCACTGATAGGAATCCATCAATAACCAACATGCCTTTTCTATTTACTTGTTCAATAAATAATAAAATGACTTTGTAATTCCTTGAATTTTGTTTATAAATAACTCTACCCACTTGGCAATTTTGTGTCGGTTCAAGAGGGTAGATGTTGTTTAACAATATTTCTGGCAGTAAGCCTCATCATGATTTAGATAGTAATGAAATGCATACTATACTGCCAGCCAAGCATTTTATCTCATCTAATGACTCAGTGTAAATGTGGCCCAATATGTTTTGTGATTCACTTGAAGAATATGTTTGTCTTACGACTCATGTTAACGTGTGTTAACCGCTACAAGCTATAATTTCTTTACAATTGTTCTTGGCTTGAGATTGTATACAATTTCTGTTGGAATGAGTTGATAAGCTTTATGATCTCAAAGGAACACATTTGGGGCAATATTCAAACCAATTATATCATTTTCTGTGAGTTTCTTGTGGCCATTCTAACGAAGAAGAAAATATATTTTACATGTAAAATGCTTCTCCTCTCTAACTGTGAAGAACATATATTATACATTGTAATTTTATATATATATGAAAATGTGGAACGTGGCTGGTGGGCATCAAAACCTTTGACACATATTGATTCAACCGCTCCTCTCGCCTTGGGGCATCGTTCCAAGGACCAGGAGCTTTCACACCATCTACGAACCGGTGCTGCCTGAGCTAACCAATTGCTATCTTTGACTATCTTTAACGTTGCATTTTGCCTTATCCTTATCAGTACTTCGTATTGTTTTATTCTAACAAGATTATTGTTGCATTCTGAGCTCCATCTACACAAAATCCTGATGCAAGTCCAACTTTTAAAATATAGCCCTCTATATGGTCGATCCAAAAGACACCAAACAAAAAAAATTAGAGTACTTTACCTTTGTGCTGCTTTACCTTCCTGCTCCTTGCTGACCCTTCCTGCTCCTTGTTGACCCTTCCTGCTCCTTGCAGACCCTTTCTTCTCCATGTTGACCCTTCATGCTCCTTGCAGACCCTTCCTGCTCATTTGTGTTCCTTTGTGCTCCTTCTCCTACTTTACCTGTTGTGCTCCTTGCTGCCCCCTTCTGCTCATTTATATTCCTTCTCCTTTCTGCTCCTTCTCTTACTTTACCTTCCTGCTCCTTGCTTACCCTTCCTGTAGGCTGTCTCCCCCATGCCTTACTTACCTGATCTATAGGCTGTCTCCCCCCCCTCCCTCACTTCCTTGATCTATAGGCTGTCCCCCATATGCCTCACTTCCCTGGTCTGTAGGCTGTCTCTGCCCCCCATATGTCTCACTTCCCTGATCTGTAGGCTGTCTCTGCCCCTGATCTGTAGGCTGTCTCTGCCCCCCATATGCCTCACTTCCCTCATCTGTAGGCTATCCCTGCCCCCCATATGCCTCACTTCCCTCATCTGTAGGCTATCCCTGCCCCCCATATGCCTCACTTCCCTGATCTGTAGGCTATCTCTGCCCCCCATATGCCTCACTTACCTGATCTGTAGGCTATCTCAGCCCCCCATATGCCTCACCTGATCTGTAGGCTGTCTCTGGCTGTATGTATTGCTCCCCTGCGGATTCAGTCAGAGAGAAGCAGGGATAAGAAGCCTCTTCCTGTCTCTCTCCATACACAGTACAACCTACTGGCTGGTGCCGGTATTGCACTGTGTATTCAATCACACGAAAAATAGCAGAACAAGCTTAAAAATCGGGGGAGCAGGTACCTTACCCCCCCTGTGGATGCCCATGTTAACACATTTGAAATAAGAGAAATAAACCTATTTAAAGAAAGTGCCCTGGTGCCCCCTCATTGGCAGGAGTCAAACTATTTTAGAAGCTCTCTGTCTAAGCTAAGGCTGGTGGAGTAAGGCTTAGTTCCTGGGTTGAGCGCAATCAACTAATGCTCTCAGCCAATGAGCTGACCCTGTACTACGAGGCTTTATGTAAACTTCTAAAAAGTGTCCAGGTAGATAATTTTGGTATTTGCTGGTAGCCCATCATTGATTGTGAGCTTAAATAATGGTTGATGATCTGTGATATTTGAGCCCAAAAGTAGATTAATTGGATTGAATAAATGATAGAAGAATTGAGTTCAGTGAAATGTTCCACAACAAGCTTATGATCATTCAAAAAGGGCTGCAAGACTTTTCCTCTAATACGATATCTGCATGTATTTTTCAATTAAATATATTTTTGTCATGATAAGCCATATAAAAAAATTCTTAAATCACGCTTGAGTTTACATTTGTGTAGTTGTGTAGTATTTATTGTTTTTCTAATCTTTTAAAATAAATGAGGCTTCCATGAACACATCAAAGAGAGCATCAAGAAGATGAATATGTCTGCCATCAAAAGTTAACTTTTAAGTGTTTATTTAGTTGCCATGCAAACATTTAGTTGCTGTGAATACATTAAAGAGAATTCTTCATTAGAACCAGACGGCACTTTACTAGATAGAACGTATCCAAAAACCAGCAGTATGATTGTTTTTTGATTCAGATAAAGCATCAAACTGTTATTGCTTCTGCAGTTAATTATTCATAGTTTGCGTCATAGATGGTAATCCATTACAAAGTGTTGGGGGATGTACTAAGAAAAGTTTTTATTCTCTTATTTAAATAATCAAGTGCATGGCACACCCAAAGTCATGACAAACAGAGGGGGTTTTCAGGGTTGTTAGTACTTGGCTCCCCATACATGGATTAATCTGTTCATTCTTAAAGCCTTTCTCTAACCAAAGGTTAAAGGACCATTGGTATTTAACTTGTTTTTACCCTTGAATACCTGCTTTGCTAACATTATTTTACTGGATTGGGCAATTGTGTGCTATTCAGTATTAGTGGGACTGAAAAAGTTATGTGATTTTCCCCTCCAGATACAGTAGAAAATCTTCTTCCCAATAACGTACATATTATACAACCTAAAATCGTCTTCTCAATAACGTACATATCATACAACCTAAACCTATATGTATTATATACTAATCAAGCCAGGATATTCTATGAAAGTCTGTGCGTACATGAATGTGTATGAATCTGTGTGTTTGTGTATGTATTTGAATGTGTGTCTGTGTATATATGTGTACATAAATGTAACTACATGTGAATATGAATGTGTATGTATATGAATATATATGATTTTTATTTATTTTTTTACAGTTCGGGTGCCAAAATGCTTGGGGTACCATGTAACCTCTGCCCAAAACTCAAAAAAAAAAATGTTGTTAGTATCTTTTAATACAGCAGAGAGAGGTTTTCCTTACTACAGCTCTGCCTTCACCCCCGGGAGAACATCACATTGAGAAGCCACAGTAGGATGTGCTTAGAAAAAGCTGGGTGATTTATAAAGGGTAAAAGGAAGCATCATAAACTGGCATTTTGCCAGCATCACCAGAACCTGCAAGGACTCTGGCACCTTTATAACTGATCAGAATATATCATCGCAGAATTACAAATGTAGTGGATATGATAAGACCAGCAACTGGCACCAAAATCAAGCAATAGTTGCCGGTATATTTTCAAAAGTTTGACTGATAGTGTTTATGTTTAGTATTGTTCTTTTTTGTTATTACATTTTTTTTCTTGTATACCACCCATGTTATAAGCATTTATAAGAACTAGCACTAATATCAAAAAATAATGGATCAGATATCTCCTAAATGCATCACTTATTATAGTTCATGTGAGTATATAAAATATTCTAGTATCCAGATTATTCAATAAACTGGAAATTGACTAGGGAATTTCAAATGTTGAGTCAGAATAGCTACAGTGGTAATTTTTTTACTTTACTGTCTAGCCCACTATTTTGGCCTTCAATTTGTGTTTCCTAGGTAATTTCCAGACAATTCCTGGTTTAATGAATAACTATTAACTGATCACTTCTTAAAGGAACACTATAACATTAGAAATACAAAATGGTCCCCAATTTCCAGTTTATTTTAGTCTCCCCCACCCCCCATTTTATGTAAGAAAAATGATAAAAAAATGTTTTTGCTTACCTACTGTCACGGCCCCCGGCTCGCAGAAAGGTGCGCTCACACACGAGCGGCGAGTCGGGAGCCGCTCCGCCAGATCCTCCTGGCCGCCTGGCGTGGTCGCGGCCATAACCCCAGGGTTATGCAAACATGCGTGTGACGACGACATCGTTCTGGGGTCAGAGGTCACCCTCTGACCAATCACAGCCAAAGGAGGGTTACTTAAATCCCTAAAGTTCCCCAGATCATTGCCCCGTCATAGTTTCTGTTCCTGGTTCCCGAGGGTGCGTTTTCTTGTCCTGTTTTTGATATTCCCGGTATTTTGACCTTGGCTATTCCTGACTATTCTGATTTCTGGTTTCCCTGACTTGGCTTGTTTAACGACATTGTGTATTTCTGGCTTCCTTGACCTCTGCTATCCCTTGACCATTCTCTGTCTTTAACGTATTAGTCCCGCCATTCTAAGGACCTCTTTACATTCTATCTTTTTCTGTTCTGTCTATGTAGATGTTACATAGTTCTGCGTGCAGGACCACACTAGCGGTCGTTACACCTATTTGCTTATCTTTACTCCAGCGCTGAGGCAACATCATCCAGCTCTCTCACCGGTGTCCAATCACATGCTCCTCATAGAGAAGTATTGCAGAATTTTACATTAAAGTGTAAAAAAAAAAAAGGGGCCACTGGACCAAGGCCACTACATGAGATGTAGTGGGCTGGGTGACTTACGTGGTATTGTAATTCCTTTTTTCTATGTCCATTAATTCAGTTCTCAAAACTAGGTGAGGTTTTCTTTCATACAGTGTTTAATTTTAAGAACACAGAGACGTATTGCACGTAGAATATTATGTATAGTGACACTTGTATAACCTGGATTATTGCAAAACACATTGCTCTGTGTAATTATGAATAGATTTTATTATTTTTTTTTAAATGAGGATACGTTCCCTCTATCTCGTGTTTCTTTAGAACATTTGGATTTTCTGTTTCTCAATGAATTGATTGTAAAGAGATATTTTTGTCTTGCCAAAATCTAATCCTTTCTTAAAATCGTTTTATTAAGGAATTAAAAAGAGAACAAAGCTTCATTTAAATAACTTTTTTTTTAAGGGAAAAATGCTTAGGCAGTCATTTATGTAGTTTAGTTTTTAAAAGGGACTCCCTGAGTGTGTTTTAGTGATTATGGTACCAGGAGTCCCCGGGCGCTATCCCACTATTTAAGACACAATGCCCATTGTCTAGCCCCTCTTCACAGATATCACTAAAGCAAAAGTTCCTGTTTCGAGATTAGTGATATCAAATCTGTCCTTGTTGAGGCACTCCTAAACCAATAAAATCCATCAAAATTTGGACAAAACTGATATTGCTATACCGGAAGGAAATTCTGCTTCAGTGATATCTGTGGGCAGGAGGTGTAAGGAACTCCTGTTATAGTTCTGCTGTAGCGGTTAAGATGTTTAGTGTGCCTCTTTAATTCAAAGACAACATTGGAGTTTATAATTTATTATGCCAGCTACCTTTAATGAATAAAACTGACTGACTACAATTCATATTCATAAGGATCTTCCAAAACAGTTTCAATGCAAATGGCTTATTAAAACTTCAGGTTCAATATGTCAAGTGTTGGTTCTATGACACTGTAACAAAGCTGTATCCTAATATTTTGCACCGAATACTCACACGCTACTCAGTCTCATCTGCAACCTCATTTTTCAAACATGCACTGATCACACCCATGTTAAAGAAGCCTTCTCTTGACCCAGATGGTTTGCTTAGCCATCTCTCTCCTTCCCTTTGCCTCCAAGCGCTTTGAAAGACTTGCTTTTAGTCGATATACAGACATGCTGAACTCAAACTCCATACTCAACCCGCAAGAGCAGGGGTAGACAACCGTTCACAGCCCAAATGTTGTGTGGACTACATCTCCTTTGGTGCTTTGCCAGCATTATGACTGTAAGCGCATTATGGAAGATGTAGCGCACAACATCTCAAGTGCCGAAGTTTGCTACTCCGGCACTAGAGTCTGGCTTCTGCTACCAATTTTCAATGGAGACTGCCCTGAACAAGGTGACTAATGACATAGTGACAAATAAATCCAAAGGCTATTACTCCGTACTTATTCTTGAACTTTCTGCTGATTTTGACATTGTTGACCATCCGCTTTTGCTACCTCACCATTTGCAACCTTGGCCTCGGTGACACCGCTCTTTTCTGATTCCCTTCATACCTTTCTAATCGCTCTTTCAGTGTCTCTTTCTCTCTCTCTCGGCTTGAGTTCCTGAAGGCTCAATAATTTCTTACAGGATGACTTCACGATTTGGAAAACTCGACCTTTCCAAGACCAAACTCCTTGTATTTCCTCCATCTAAGGCTATAACTATTCCTGTTTTCTTTAAGGTCAATGGAGTTATCATAACCTCTACCCCACAGGCATGTTCCCCCTTATATTTGGATTCGGTTCAAATTCTCATGCTTACCTACTATCAGGATAATGGGACTAAAGGTAACGTCTTACCGGGCATTAGAATGGGCGGACTTAACTTACCAGAGAATAGTCAGTAAACTTGCCGAGATCAGGGACAAAGAAGGAGACACAACAAAGAGGGAAAGCCAAAGACCAGAAAAAAATGCTCAGGAACACTCTCTCGTATAACCTACTAAGGGAAACCACAGCAGGGCAATGAGGAGAAGTTAAAAATGCGTTTAAGCCCTTTTACAGATCTGATTGGTCAAAATCGGCTTTTGACCCCAGAACGTGCATTCACGTCTCCCGCGTGACACGTCACACGCACGCCAACGTCGTCACTACCGTGGGCGGATGTGGGGCTATAAATTGGCGTGGAACTGCAGATGCCGGCGTCCACCAACATGTTGCAGGAGTCAGGTACACTGACGCATGGCCGCTGAGCGGCACTTCTGTTATTGTCAGGGAGGTAATTACTGCAGATAATGTAAGGTGAGAATGAATATGTTACACCTAGACATGTGCAATTCGTTTCGTTCTGAATGCAAAAAAGTGCTGAAGTGATGAATTTCCGAAGTGCTATTAAAATACACCTACCATTAAAGTGTAGACTGATCATTTCTTTGTCAGTGGACAACACTGAAAGTTAGGAACACCTCCAGTTGCAGTCACTCGGAGTGAACCAGAGTGACTTCGGAGTTGATGGAGGCATAATATGCCTCCATCCACTCAGATCTGCTGTCAGCAGAGCACAGGGCAGCACTGTGCACAGCATCCTGTGTTTCAGTGTCTCCTCCCTCTGCATGCAGACACTGAACTTTCCTCATAGAGATTCATTGATTCAATTCATCTCTATGAGGAGATGCTGATTGGCCAGGGCTGTATTTGAATCATGCTGGCTCTGCCTCTGATCTGCCTCTTTGTCAGTCTCAGACAATCCTATGGGGAAGCACTGTGATTGGATCAGGCTACCACATGTCAGCAGACTGCTTGTTTTTCTGAGTCTAACAGCATGCAGATTTACTGCTTCAGGCTTGAATACAGTATGATTTTTTCTATATTTATGGAGTCATGAGGGGCCCAGGGTCAGGAATACATGTTTGTGTTCCTGACCCTATAGTGATCCTTTAACTTTTTAAGTAAAAGAATTTTCACTTTATTTTTGCCTCATTTAATTAAAAGTGTATCGACATAGCATGAAATCCGTTTGGGATAAAAGCACCCCCTTTTTCTATTAAACGTTTTCATTTCTTAAACGCCTCATATGAATAGTATTGCTTTATGCACGTAAATGTTACATAACTTACTATTTATCATGTTAAATTCATTTAAAATAAAGAAAGTGGGTAAAAGATTTGCACACATTTAAAAAAAAAAAAAAGGTGATACATTTTATGTCAGAGATGTATTTCAGTTTTTCGGGGTCCTAGTCCTGCTAGAATTAGGTTACATGTTATCTTTGAATTTTTTATGATTATCAAGGGAGATTTTATTAGTGTTATGTTCTAAAAAGTGGTACAAAAATGGAGAAAGGGAGAAGTCATCAATGGAATGTGCCTGCTGGGTCCCCTGGTTTCCATGGTGATTACCCTGTCATCATTTTGACCACTTTGTAGAATAGGACACTTTGATAAACCCCCCTATTTTTGCCAAACAAAACTGAAGCAGTATTCATCTTCTCAGTACTGTTTATGGTAAAGTAACTTCCTGTTATTAACAGGGCATTTTTGCGCATGATAATGTTTTCTAATTGTATCTTCGTAACCAAAAAGTTGTATTAGTGCCTTAATTTACAGCAATGAGAAACATTAGGATGGTTTGACCAGTTTACCGATGCCATTTTTATAGTAAATCTAATCAGACCTTCCATCAAGTATTGTCACATCACAAAAGCGATTCTAATTAAGTATGCTTGAGAGAAGGCCACAGAGAAAGCTTGGTCCTGTCCTAACAGGGCCTCTCACTAGCTAGAGAATAATGGAATATTCATAAAGGAACACTTAGCCTAACTTCACAGGAATCAATAATGTCGTTATACTAACAGTACATATAACTGGGATTGAATAAAGAATATGGGCGCCATATCAACTTTATAATAATATAAGAACTGGAAATGTAGAAGAATACACAAGGCTTAGTGAAAGTGATGAGGATTGTAGTTTAGAACTGGAGATCTATAAGTTATATATCCCCCCCACACACAGAAAAGTATCTTCTCCTCAATAGGGACAGATGGTAGTTACGACTAACCTGCAAAATGTGATTGAAGAAAGCTCATTGCTGGAAGAAACTAGGAGCCTTGTAAATGGGGAAGGCATGAAAAGAATCTCTTGTGAAAGCATTTTACAATCTGCATTTATTGCCAACATCAAAAAACCTGTAAATCTCATTACTGATGTCATGGCTTCCTATACATTAATGTGGGAAAATGCCTTTCTCTTTTATATTTGTTAGTTTCTTGCAGCCATTAATGCAAATATCAGTTTAATAATTTACACAATATGTATCTAAATTTAAACTGCTTTCACTGACATTTCATATAGTTTATTTGGGGTATTTGTATCTTTTCCCAAAAAAATGACATGCTTAATATGATTAACATTGCAGAAGAATAATAGTCAACCTTGTAAAATGTTTTTTATAAGACAAACAGAATTTTATAATGGCAAGGTTTTGAAAGGGCTGGCAAGGAGCGGCAGGGGGCAACTGACTCATGGCAACCAGTCGACAGGGTTTGTTTGCTGCAGGCTCAGTGCATCATTTTTCTGTTAAGTTAGAAAGGAGCAAGAAGTGCATTGGGATGTCTGTTAATAGAGTGCTGCAAGAGTGAGGTAGTAGACACGATTTGTACAAGGGCCTTTGCTTGGCCACCAGTGTAGGTGTTTGCTTGGACTGTCCTCTATTTCACTACTATGTAGACCTTGACTGGCCCACCTGGATATTTCCCAGGAGACCAGTTTTCTCTACAGTCACAATTCAGGTTCCTGTTCTGCTGTCCCAACATGTTCCACTGTTCCCTGTCTAGTATTGTATATGATTTGCCTGTTTGAGTGAAGATGTTGGGAGCATCAGCTCAGGTGTATTAGAGGAAACTGTTACTTCTAACAGCCAAGGGAGCAGCCCCTCTAGTATGGGTGGGGATCAAAATGTAAGGAAGGCTAGATAGGTTGTGGTGGTAGGGGACTTTATCATTAGGAGAGTAGATAGGGAAATCTGCAGCTCTGATCGGCTCAACCGGACAGTTTGCTGTCTCCCGGGTGCTTGGGTCCAGCATGTTGCTGACAGAGTGGATGGATTATTGGGAGGGGCTGGGGACGACCCAGTGGTCATGGTCCATGTTGGTACCAATGACAAAGTAAGAGGAAGATGGAAGGTCCTAAATAATGATTTCAGGGAATTAGGTAGCAAACTTAAGAAAAGGACCTCCAAAGTGGTATTACCTGTGCCACGCGCTACAGTGGAAAGGCAGCAGGAGATTAGAGAGGTCAATGCGTGGCTGAAGTCTTGGTGCAGGAAGTAGGGTTTTGGGTTTTTAGAGTACTGGGCCGACTTTGTGCTTGGGTACAACCTTTATAGTAGTGATTGGTCGCACCTAAACGGGAGAGGGTCTGCAGTGCTGGGGGATAGGATGGCTAGAAGGTTGGAGGAGATTTTAAACTAGTAGTAGGGGGGGAGGGTCATAGCAATCTACAAAATGTAGATAGGACATAAAGTAGATGGGCTTTAGCTCAGTATAAGGGGGGTGGAGACGGGGAGGAGGGACAAGCTCAGAACAGAGAAGGTGTGTAATATTGATAATTCACAAAAAGTACCAGTGACTCATGATATTAAATGTATGCTTACTAATGCAAGGAGCCTAAATAACAAAATGGGGGGACAAGAGGCAATAGCATACACTAAACAATATGACATAATAGGCATAACTGAAACATGGTGGGAGGTGACACATGACTGGGCAGTTAACTTAAATGGGTACATGTTATTTAGGAAGGATAGGAAAAACAAGAAGGGTGGTGGGGTATGTTTGTATGTCAACCATGAGTTAAAGCCAAATCTTAAGCAAGTGGAATGGTATGAGGTAAATGTGGAAGCTTTATGGGTAAATATTTGCTTGGGGAAAAATAAGGGAAATCAAGTATTGGTTGAGATATGTTATAAACCACCTAATGTTAATATTGACGAGGAACAACAGCTGTTTGAGCAAATTGAGAAAGCTGCAAATCTGGGTAACACTTTAATTATTGGAGATTTGAATTACCCGGACAGAGGGACTAGAAGCTCAGCAAAGGGAATTACATTTTTAAACTTGTTAAATAACACCTTCATGTCACAACTTGTACAAGCACCAACTAGAAAGGACGCTTGTTTGGACCTGGTTTAACAAACAACGTTGATCTTTTGACCAACATTCAAGTAGGTGAGCACTTGGGAAATAGTGATCACAATATAGTGTCCTTTGAAATAAACTCAAAAAACAAAAGCACATGGGGTATACTAAAACATATAATCTTAAAAAGGCCAACTTCTATAAGTTAAGGGCAGGTTTACAATATATTGACTGGCATAAACTCTTTAGTGAAAAGAACACTGAGGATAAATGGAACATCATTCAACAAATATTAGAAAGGTACATTTCTCAGTATGTACCATTGGGTAATAAATATAAAAGAAACAAATTGAAACCAATGTGGCTTAATAGAGAAGTAAAACAAGAGATTAAAAATAAGAAAAGGGCATTTAAATCGGACAAATCAGATGCATCCTATAAAAGATATAAGGAAGCCAATAATGTGTGCAAAAAGGCGATTAGATTTGCTAAACTTCAAAATGAAAAAATGATAGCCAAAGAGAGTAAAATGAAAGAGTAGGCACACTAAAAACTGAAATGGGGGTGTTAGTTAATGAAAACCAGGAAAAGGCAGGAATTTTAAATAACTATTTATCCTCTGTAAATATTAAGGAAGAACCTGTGGCAATAGATGTGCAAATGACTGCTACTAAAAACTTGAAGAATAATTGTAATTAGTTAACTCAAGACAAGTTGCTGCAGCAACTAAAGAAAGTTAATATAAACAAAGCCCCAGGGCCTGACGGTGTCCATCCACGAGTACTTAAAGGACCACTCTAGGCACCCAGACCACTTCAGCTTAATGAAGTGGTCTGGGTGCCAGGTCCTTCTAGGGTTAACCCATTTTTTTATAACAGATATGCTGTTCATGCCAATGATCTATATACACATATTTAGGTTGAAGACAGAGCAAGTTGACCATGATTTTCGTAACAGCAGATTTTCCATATACCAGGGCAGAGAACCTGGTAAGATGAAGAGGTACCCAGACAATCGAATAAACTCTTCTCATTAAAGTGAGTGAGTTTGACACAAATCAACATTTCACAGCAGTCTGCTACATGCCTCACATCATCTGTGTAATCGTAACCACAACCTACACATTACAAGAGGGTAAAACTGATCAGCATAACATTATCATAGGGTGAGAAGTTAATCATATTCTATTAGTTTATAATTATTTTTTTAATTTTTAATTAGATGTGAGCCTGTCTTCTGGAAATATGATATTGTGCAAAATTACTGTTGTTCAATATTTTGTACAAAATTACATAATCATTACGGAATTCTGGTACAATCCATTGAAAATAAGTGGCACAGCACTTTTATACAAAAATCAGAATATTAATATAATAAGTCTGGCCAAGTACTTTTTTTTAGATGTTATGGTCTTAATTTTTTACTGCATGTTAATGCCAAGATGAGACCCAAGCTTTCATGAAATTTCATTTTATTACATTATAATGATATATGAACCTGGAGGGTAAACTAAGATTGTTTAAAAAAAAATAATGAATAATAAAAAAAAATCTATACTTTGCTACTGTAGGGTGCAAATGATTTAAAGTAAAAGTCTGCACCCATAAAGCTGAAGTGCTTTATGAGTGAATTATATCCCATTTTAAAGCCACCTTTATAAATAAGTAAATGGAAACTATAGTGCCAGGAAAACAAAGTTGTTTTCTTGGCACTATAACTCTCTGTAGAGCCCACCCACCCCAATGGCTGCATTCGCATTAGGATTACCCCAAAGGAAAGGATTAATCAATGCTATTCTATGGGGATTCCAGTGACGCTGGAAGTCTTCATGCATACCGTGAGGACGTCCAGCGTAAGTTAGGCAACCAAAAGTCGGCTAACGATCCAGAAGTCAATCAGACAGCCATTTAGTTTAATTCCCTCTTCTGTGTCTGCCTGCCCCCCGCATCCTTCTCAGACCACAATGCTGTGTAATGCATGTGCGCGCTCGGAGGGAGAGCTTCAGAAGCTTCTCTGATAGGCTAGTTCCCCCTGAAGAGGATTTTAGTCTCTTCTGGGGAAAAAGAGGAGAGCGCTTGGATAGGCTGCATTCCATATGAACTACAACTTTTGCAAGCTCTTTTAAGAACAGTGATTTAATTTTTTTTCTGGCCCATTTGGGCTGTGGAGTGTCCCTTAAATAAAACTAAGTAAAAGACAAATCATGGATTCCAGATTGCTTACTAAATCTAATTCTAGACACAGAAGAAGAAGCAGTTGCGATACTTAGTTTATATCATCTCATCACATGCATATTAAGAGTTCTTGATGCAGAGGTGGGCACAATAGTTTTCCCCCCAATAGTTTGCTTATTGTTCTGTAACAGGTTTACACTAGTCAGACTATCTGGCTCAACAACCAACATGGCTTTGCAATCACTATTTGGAGTCCCAGACAGTGGGGGTGGTTGATGGTTCACCATCACCAGCCTCCATTGGTCAAGGGGTTATTTTACATGTTTGAAAATTATAGTGGAGATTTTCTTTATTTTGTTGCTGTATATCTAATGATTTTAAAAACATTGTATGATATACTTATTGCTATAAAATGCAATTTAAAATCACATTAGAGTTGCAGTGTTCATGGTGGCTATCACAAAGAATATTTGCGATTACATGTCAGGCTTGCACTGTTTGATAATGTGCATGCTTGGTTTGCTAACTTCAAAAGGAACAAACCACGTCCCTAAGTCATGTGTACTTACTGCTAGTGATCAGGGCCAGATTAAGAGTCCAGTGGGCCTGGAGCTGACAATTATGATGGGCCTAATTACAGAATCTTATCGACCAAAAACACTAAAACAGTCATACCTCCCAAGCGTCATGTATCTGATGGCGATGGTGTTGGAGGGAAACTCAAAGGATGCAGCTATAAGAAAACACATACTCTATGCTAATCTCTATCTCTAATTTAGGCTTTCATCTTTCAAGTAAATCCATACCCCCTAACAGCAGTGTCCAGTGAAGAAGTTAGTCAATGGGCGGGGTAAAAGGGTGAGCCACTGACGCGAATCACATGACCAGAAAGGTGAACATGCCCAAAAAGGGGGAATGTTTGCCCAAAGAATTGGAAGGCATGAATGCATGTCAGGCTGCCTGCCAATCATACAGGCTGTCCAACTAAGGGCATACTATGCAGACAGCACCCTGAACTTGACATAAATGCATCAAATGATGCTCCTACTCCAAGCTTTCTAAGGACTGTCCGCTAGCACTCACATGTCCACTTGTCTCCTTACCTTCTTACTAGCAGGCAGAAGTTCCTGGTATATAGTCTGGGACAGAGTAAAGGTGTATGTAGTGAGTGTAGAAGAAAGGGGACATGCCACAGTGTTAGAGAAACCAAAGTCTGCATTACCTAAACTAATTTTATTGTCAGCCAGTCCACACAAGATTTGTTGCCATACATCCCTCTTAACCCCTTAAGGACCAAACTTCTGGAATAAAAGGGAATCATGACATGTCACACATGTCATGTGTCCTTAAGGGGTATGCACCCCTCTATGCACCCAGACCACTTCAGCTTAATGAAGTGGTCTGGGTGCCAGGTCCAGCTAGGCTTAACCCATTTTTTAATAAACATAGCAGTTTCATGGGTTAAGCCTTCCCCCAAACCTCTAGTGGCTGTCTCATTGATTTTCACAGTGAGAGCACGCCAGCGTCCATAGGAAAGCATTGTAAATGCTTTCCTATGCGACCGGCTGAATGCGCGCGCAGCCAGCCGACGGGGCGGAACGGAGGAGGAGAGAAGGAGGAGAGCTCTCCGCCCAGCGCTGGAAAAAAGGTAAGTTTAAACCCCTTTCCCCCTTCCAGAGCCGGGTGGGAGGGGGTCCCTGAGGGTGGGGGCACCCTCAGGGCACTATAGTGCCAGGAAAACGAGTATGTTTTCCTGGCACTATAGTGGTCCTTTAAGCTTCCAAACTTAAAGGGACACTATAGTCCCCAGAACAACTACAGCTTATTGTATTTGTTCTGGTAAGTAGAATAATTCCCTTCAGGCTTTTTGCAGTAAGCACTGTCTTTTCAGAGAAAATAACTCCACTGGCCGCTCCTTAGATGGCTGCTAGAGGTGCTTCCTGGGGCAGTACTGCCTAGTGTGCAGAACTGCCATTCAGTGTCTCCACCCTCTGCATGCAGACACTGAACTTTCCTCATAGAGATGCATTGATTCAATTTATCTTTGAGGAGATGCTGATTGTCCAGGGCTATGTTTGACTTGTGCTGGCTCTGCCCCTGATCTGCCTAGTTGACAGTCTCAGCCAATCCTATGGGGAAGCATTGTAATTTGCTCAGACCACCACTTCTGATTATGTCCGCAGACCGAGTCAGTTCAGAGGCAGAGCCAGCAGCTGCAGACTTGAATACAAGTAAGATTGCACTATATTTAGGGAGGCAAGAGAGGGCCAGAGGGGCTAGAAGGTGGTTTTTACATAATATGGTCAGAAATACATGATTGTTTTCCTGACCCTATAGTGTTCCTTTAAGCAAGAGTATGTGAAGAGTAGTTAGGGTTACCAACTTTCTTGGAAAAAAATACCAGCCTTTGTATAATGAATTAGTTATGAGTGACATCACATGGTGTAAATCACAAGAAGTGACATAAGAGAAAATTCTGTAAAATCACCATTAAACTACTCACAGTTTGATTCTGCTGTATAGATGAATTGCTCCCAGTGTCTCCCTGCCTCCCAGTGTCTCAGTCTTGCAAGTCTCCCCATTTCTCCCAGTGTCCCCATGTCTCAGTGTGTCCCCATGTATCACAGTGTCAGTGTCCCCATATCGCCCAGTCCCCTAGTCTCCCAGTGTCCCCATGTCTGAGTGTGTCCCCATGTCACTAGGATACTAGGGGACACAGTGAGACATGGGGACACAGAGACCCGGGAACACTGGGAGACATGGGGGCACTGAGACTTGGGGACACTGGGAGACATGGGGGCACTTGTGAATACAGACATGGGGACACTAGGAGACATGGGGACACTAGGAAACATGGGGACACTGGGAGACATGGAGACACTGGGAGACATGGGGACACTGACATTTGGGGACACTGGGAGATATGGGGACACTAGGGACACAGAGACATGGGGACACAGACACTGGGAGACATGGGGACACAGACACTGGGAGACATGGGGACACTAAAACATTTGGGCACACTAAGAGACATGGGAACACAGACACTGGGAGACTATGGGACACTGGGAGACTAGGGACACTGGCTTGAAGACAGACACTTGGAGACATGGGGACACTTGTGGACATAGACATGGGGACACATACATTTGGGGACACTGGGAGACATAGGGACACAGACACTGGGAGACTTGGGGACACTGAGGACACTGGCTGGGAGACATGGGGACACTGGGAGACATGGGAACTCTGAGCACTAGGAACACTGAGAGACATGGGGACACAGACACTGGGAGACTAGGGGAAACTGGGAGCCATGTGGACACTCAGCCACTAGGGACACTGGCTGGGGGACATGGGGACACTGGGAGACATAGGACAGTGTCTCCATGTCCCAATGTCTCAGTCTCTCCCAATGTCCCTATGTCTTACAGCGTCCCCATGTGTCTCAACGTCCCCATGTGTCACAGTGTCCCCAAGTGTATCAGTGTCCCCTAGTGTCTGTGTCCCCATGTCTCCCTGCTGCCTTTCCCCCCATCCCTCACTTACCTGAGCTGTATAGCCACTCTCTGTGCTGTGTAGCTGCTCCCCCGCGGATCAGTGAGTAGTAGAGAGAGGCAGGGATATGCTGTAACTTCCTATCCCTGCCTCTCTCCACACACACATTGACCCCTACTGGCCGGTGCTGGTATTGCAGAGTAATCTCCGTTTATACTGAGAAAAATACCTGCATTTGTATTTTTTTTTTTTAAATGGGCCTGGGCCTGGAGCTCCAGCTCCATCAGCCCCTATGTTAATACGGCCCTGCTAGTGATTAAGAGAAAACAACATATATAACTGGTATATATCAATGTTGCTCAAAGCTATTTTAGAAAGCGACCTCGATAACATTAATCTCGTTAATATTCATTTATAAATAATGTTACATCTAGATATGCTTAGATTAAAAAAGAAAATAGCTTTGTTTATTTTTACTGCATTTCAATACTTTTTAATTTCAAGGGAAACTACAGTGCTAGGAAAACAAAGATGTTTTCCTAGCACTATAGCTCCCTATAATGCCCCACTCTCTAGTGGCTCTACCCACCCCGAGGTGCTGAAGGGGTTAAAAACCCTTTCATCATTTACCTGATCCCAGCTCAAATGTCCCTCAGCGCAGGTTGAGGCTACGCCAACGCTTCTCCTCCGCCATCAGCCGACTCAGGGGACCTAATGTGCAAACGCGGCAAGGGCCGCATTTGCATTAGGACTTCCCCCATAGGAAAGCATTGTATAATGCATTCCTATAAGGTATTGGGTGACACTGGAAGCCCTCATGCTGAGATTGAGGACGTCTAGCGTCAGTTAGGCGACCAAAAGTTGGTCCCTTTAGAGATGGAGTTAATCCTGCAGTGTAATTATTTCTCAATAATTAAAATTGCGGGGTTAAGGGACTGAAGTGGTCTGGGTGCCTATAGTATCCTCTGTCATACCTAGCAATACTTTCTGCTGTTCATAAAATTGAGGGATCTCACCAGTGGCATACACACAATCCATGGGGCCCCGGTGCGAAACTGATCTGTGGGCCCTCCCCCCTCCCTATTTCCCCCACTCCCCCCGACAGACACACACACACACACACATACATACATAGAGACACACACACATAGACACATACATACACATACAAACAGACAGGCACTCATATATACATACAGACAGACACACACACACACACATACATACAAACAAACAGACAGGCACACATACATACAGACAGACACACACACACACATACAGAAACACGGATACAGACAGACACACACATACAAGACAAACATACATACAGACAAGCACACACACATACATACAAACAAACAGACAGGCACACATACAGCCACATACATGCAGACAGACACACACACATACAGACACACGGATACAGACACACACACACACAAGACATACATAAATAATTACAGACAGACAAGCATACACACAGGCAGACACATTCAGACAGGCATACATACAGCCAGGCACACATACAGACACATACATACATACACATACATACAGACAGACACACACACACAAGACACACATACATACAAACAGACAGGCACGCACACACACAAATACATACAGGTAGACACATACAGACACAACACATACACAGACAGGCACACATACAGACACACACATACAGGCAGACACACACACAGGCAGACACACACATATAAACACATACAACACACACACACAAAATGTTTAAGTCACCCTCCTGTTTCCTACCTTTTAGGTGCAGGAGGGTGACTTTCCCTGGGGTCCAGTGGTGGCTCAGGTGGATGAGAGTCAGAGTTCCCACTCTGACTCCCTCCTCTCTTCCTCCTGCGCGGTCTGTCTGTTAGCTGGGAGGAGTGATGTGTGGTCACTTCCTCCCAGCTCTGTGTGATGTCATCACTGTGTGATGTCATCGCCCAGCGCTGACTAGGCCCCTTGAAATCCATATCCATCCGTCCAAGGGGTCCATCGGGTGACCGATGCTGTCAGGGCCACCCGATGGACCCCTTGGACGGCGGCCCCGGTGGTTTGCCGCGCGGGCCGGGGCCGCAAAAGATGATGGCGGGTACCCGGTCACAGGGGTCCGCAGGGCGGCTGGGCCCCCTGGACTGACGGGCCCGGTCGCAGCTGCGACCCCTGCGACCGCTGTATGTACCCCAATGGATCTCACACATAACTAAGTTAACTCTATTCTTTAAGCGGCCAAGAAGCAGCCCTCTAAAATATGTTAACATCATGTAATAAATAATATAAAATAATTATTGCTAAACATTTATATCATGCTCTCTATTATTTTTAATCAGAGAAAATAAATATGTAAAGTGTCCTGTTCTTTTTCTAAAAGTTCTAAAACGTTTCTCTCTGTGCATTGACAAAATACAGCCTGGCTTGTTTGTACAATCATTCCAAACCGGAGACAAATAAATAACTCTTTCAAAGTAATATGCCCCTTAGAAATTAGGTTTCAGTACAGGAAATTCTGCACTACATCATGATTCAACTCTGTCCTTGTTGCATTCAAGCCTGGATATTTATCTGTTGAAGAGCCAGAATCTATGCATCTTATATGTATGTATGTGTGTTTAACTGTATACATTATATATAACAAATTTACCAAAGAAGTGGGCACTTGTAGGACTTTTTTAAGCTGAAAAAAAATTAAAAAAATAAACTTTTTTGTGCATCGTAAACTTTTCAGACCTAAACATGGTCCTTTGTCAAGACTTGAGACATTTGTTACATGTGAGTTTACAGAGGAATGGGTTCTAAAACATCTATTATTATTCAGCTGCCGATTTGGTTAATTCTGAGAGCATGCGCTGAAAAGTGCTTTGAGTCCCACTGAGAGAAAGGCACTATATAAAAAAAAGAAACCACAGTGCCTTGTTCTCCCCTGCCAGCCCTGCTGTGTGCCTTCAAGGACCGTAGGGGAGATCAGTGATCTCCCTCACCGGTCCCCAGGGACTTTACTGGCAGCTGGCAAGTGAGGGAAAAGAGGACCCGGGAGCTCAGCCTGCAGCTCCTACGGGTCTCCTCTCGCGAGCACAGAGCGTTGCCCCGGTTACCACGGCAATGCTCCGCTTCTCGCGAGAGTGAACTCTAGCCTCAGCAGCTGCAGGCTAGTGTTCACTCTCACCACTAGGACCACCAGGGAATCTCCACCAGACTATTGCAGGAAATATCCCCTCTCCCTCAGCAAAGGTAAGAAGGGAGGGGGGATATAAACATTATTTATTTTCATTTAAAAAAAAAAAAGTATATATTAATTTATCTGCCCCACCAACTCCCAATAACTCCCCACACACAAACTGCTCCCCAATATATACACACACACACACACTTTACCCTCCAATATACACACACACCCTGCTCCCAAATATATACACACACTGTCCCCCAACACACACACTGTCCTCAACACACACACACACACACTGCCCCCAATACACACACTTCCTCCCTAAACACACACACTGCCCCAATACCCTCAATACACACACACACATTGCCTCCCAATACGCACTGTGGCAAACTCCCCCTTTTACCTGAGTTTGCCACAAGCTCCTGGAGGAGCCTGCTTGCCAGCCTACTGCCCACAGACTATGGGCCCTGTGGGGAAACCTGTAAAAGTCAACCGAACTTGACCGACTGTTAGCACTGATTTCCCTGGAACTGTTTTGGGCATGGGGCCATGCTTGCGGTCGGTCAAAACTATGACTCCCAGGAAATTCCTGAACCACTGAACCAATCTTGGTGATTTTTGGATATGTTGTTGACCCAGATCGCGGTTCACCCAGATCAGATTATGGGGTTTTGTGTGTTTTTAAGGTACTTTTTGAGGTTTCATAAAATGTTATGTTATTTCTGTGCTTGGAGATAATTAGGTTAGATTAGTACAGTTCCTGATTAAATTATCTCCCAAGCACAGACGAAGGATTCTATTGTTTGTGTATAGGAGTGTCTCACTATATGACTCTGTTTTTATTGGTTTGTTCACTTTGTGTCCCTGTGCCCAACAAGGTCCACCTGGGAAACTTGTTGGGAAACTTGCATAAAAGGTCAGTGTGCCCCATTAAAAGGCCATTCCAACTTACACTCCAAATCTGTGTTTCGTCCTGTTATTGGAGGGAAAGAAGATTTACTCCTGTGTCTTCCTGCAGGGGATTCAATGGGGAAAGTCCTTGTAAGGACTAGAGTTTCCAGGCCTGAGTGTCGTCCAGTGCCTGGGGGTGTCTAGAGCTAATTCCCCATTCAGCTCCAGGAAGGAGCGGTTCCAGGGTCCCGGTCAAGCCACAGCGACTATGTGCAAATGTGCTGCGGTTTGTGCTAGGAAGCGGTCCTTGACGGAGGTACCCAGCCACGGGTACAGCGAGCTCTGCTACACACACACACACACAGACACACACACACATACTGCCCCAAATACACACACACTGCACCCCCAATACTCACACACATACTGCCCCAATACACACATACTGCCCCAATACACACACACTGCCTGCCAATAAACACACACTGTCCCAATACACACACACACACACTTCTCCCCAATACACACACAACACTGCCCCCCAATACTCACACACAAACACTGCTCCCAATACACACACACACTGCCCCAATACACACACACACCACTACCCCCAATACAAACACATACACTGCACCCCTCACACACACTGTCCCCAATACACACACACTGCACCCGAATACACACACTGCCTTCCAATACACACACACCCCCTCCCTAAACACACACACACATACTGCCCCCCAATACACACACACACCTTCCCTAAATACACACACACACACACACACTGCCCCAATACACACACACTGCACCAATACACACACACACACACTGCCCCCAATACACAAACACACACTGCTCCCCAATATACACAAACAAACTGCACCCCAATAAACACACACACTGCCCCAATACACACACAGCACTGCCCCCAATAAATACAAAAACACACTGGCCCTCAATACACACATACTGCACCCCTCACACACACACTGCCCCCCCCACACACACACACACTTTGCCCCACATACACACACACTGCCATCCCCCCATATACACACACACTTTGCCCCAAATACACACACACTCCCACCCATACACACACACACACTACACCCCTCATGCACCCTTATAAACACACACTGCACCCCTCATACACACACACACACACACACACTGCACTCCCTCACAAACACTACTGCCCCTATTCCCTACTACTGTCCCTATTCCCTGGGAGGGCACCATGGCACTCCTGGCACCATAACCACTACAGGAGCTGTAGTGGGTATTGTGCCTGGATTGTTTCTTCAAATAATCTACCAGTGCCCTTCCTGAGATTAGGTTCTGGATCCACTACTGGCCCTGGATTGCCCGGGACAGACCCACATTTTCCCAGGCATCTTCATTCTGGGACAATGTAATGTCCCGGAATGAGCTGGGCCTCATATTTGTGAAGAGGGGCCCGCTGGCTTCCCCACTATGCCACGCCCCTATTTCCTGCCCGCCAGTGGAGATGTGCGAGCGGCTACCCTCCCTCTCTCCCCCCGCTCCCAGCGCTGCGAGGAAGTGAGGTCACAAGCAATGACGTTACTTCCTCCAAGTGCTCTTTGCAGACGACCGCGCGGGAGGAAAGAGAGAGGCGCTCCCAGGACCAGGTAAGTGCATGGAATAAGGGAGGGGAGTGAAATCTCTATCATGGACTCACTAGTACTACTAGTGATTCCATGATAAAGATTTCACCCCCCCTTCCTCTCAGTGCGTCAGTAGTGGGGGGTGGACATGAAATGGGGGAAATAGGGGGTGAGGGGGAATGGACATGAAATATAGGGGGACATGAAATATGGCAGGATGGACATGAAATGGGGTGTACATGAAAGTTTTAATATTTTTTTTAAATGTTTGTTTGTATTGATAGTTATATGAGTGCAGGTCTGTGTATATTTGTATGCAAGAGTGTATTTGTATATATATATATATATATATATATATGTGTGTGCATGTATGTGTGTATATCTATATATATATATATATGTGTGTGTGTGTATGTATGTATATGTATGCGTATACACGGCTTGTGTGTTTGTGCTTTAGGGTGCACACCCTAATGCAATAGGCTGCGCACACCTATGATTGTTAAACATCTAAAATCACATGGATTGAGAGACAACATGGGTTTACTTCAGGGAGGTCATGTCAAACTAATCTTATTGATTTTTTTTGATTGGGTAACTAAAATAATAGATCAGGGCGGTGCAGTAAACATTGCTTACCTAGATTTCAGTAAGGCTTATCAATAAACTGCAATCTTTAAGTTTGGATTCCAATATTGTTGAATGGGTAAGGCAGTGGCTGAGTGACAGGCAACAAAGGGCTATATATGGAGTATATTCAAAGCATGGTCTTGTTACCAATGGGGCACCTCAGCGATCTGTACTTGGACCCATTCTCTTTAATATTTTTATTAGTGATATTGCAGAAGGTCTTGATGGTAAGGTATGTCTTTTTGCTGATGATACAAAGGTTTGCAACAGGGTTGACATTCCAGGAGGGATAAGCCAAATGGCAAACTAGTAAAATGGTCAGAGCTGTAGCAATTGACATTTAATGTGGATGAGTGCAAGATAATGCATCGTGGGCGTAAAAATCCAAGGGCAGAGTATAGCATATTAGATACAGTCCTAATATCAACATCTGAGGAAAGGGATTTAGGCGTGATTATTTCAGATGACTTAAATATAGGCATAAGGCTATCCTAGATTACAGATAAGGCCAGGGACTAATAAAATTATTTAGAAAATTGGGCAGAATAGATGGGCCGAATGGTTCTTATCTGCCGTCACATTCTATGTTTTTATCCCCACTAAATCCCTTGTACAGCGCTACAGAATTTGTTGGAACAACTCCAAAAAATCTTTGGTCAAAACCCGTCACGTCTCTAAAAAAAAGCCTTGGTCTTTAAGGGGTTAAGCATGGAAAAGAAGAACAGAATACAAAAAATGGCTAATTATTTTTGATTTCTCATCTCAAAGAATCAAACACAGAAGCTTGCTTTGAAGACATCAAACATTCTAGATTTTAAAGGATCTTATCTCAGCATGCACAGATAGTATTCCTGGAAGTCTAGTAGAGTTACCTATTGGAAGACACCAATCTGTCATATTAACTGATATGTGTGATAACATTCATTTGGAAATAAACACATTCAATAAAAAAATTTTTTATATTTTAAGAAGATCTTGTAAGTAACCTCACAGAAGTGACTTTTGCCATTCTATCATTTTTAGGTCTCTCTGAAATTGTATATTATCTATTCCCAGAGTTGTAGGTTTTCTTGGTCTGTCTTGATTGAATTCTCCTACACAGTTACCATTATGCCAAAATACTTATAAGAAAACTATAGAAAACATTTACTACTTCTTAGTGTATTCTATTTGTTGAATATCTTTTCAGATTTTCCCGTCTTCCCCCTCATAATAAATCCCTTTTTTTGTAATCCAAAGGATGTTTGGGTTCCGTCAAAACAAGTATGCCTGTATTTTTTTTTTTTTTAGACAAGTGTGATGGCTACCTACAATGATGTCATTTCTGTTATTTCTTTGTAGATCTGTGAATTCTCAAACTTTGCTGCATTGTCCATTGATGTAAATATAATTTTATAAATTCCTGTTATAGTGTCGGGGTTATTCGCTAATCACCGGATTTATTTTTAGATTGGACAAATCCTGTGAAATCTAACTCATTTCAACCAAATTAGCAATTCTCATATTTGCTAAAGCCAAATGCAGTAACGAATCAGTCATTCCAACTGATCCTGTAACCTTCGATCGGATGAGCTTGGAAAATCTGTGATTTCCGAATATGAACCAATTTACAGGACTGGAATCAATGGCTGATAATAAACCATTGTCTTCTAAAGAATTGTAAAGCCCCCACCCATTCATCCTTTATCGTACCCATTTCGGGACCTGTATGTTCCTTACTGTTTCTGTATCTTATTCATGATAATTATTCATGATCACTGATTTACAAAAAAAAACTAACGACTCTACAAAAATATATATACTTACCATTTGAAGTCTTTTTCTAATTCTTCTGTTCTTCAACCCCCAAAAAGGCCAAATAAAAATTCTAATACCTAAAAATAATACCTTAAAAAATGGCTTAAAAATAAAATTCGAACTGCAACAAAAAAATAATCCATCTTCACCAATGTAGGGCTTACTGAAGTATGAGCACACCTAGCACGGGAGAACATTTTTATAGGTGATCCCATGCTATGATTTCTCATGCGACGCGAGGAAAAACGTCCCACACTTGTCCCAAAGGCAGTTCTCTTGTGTTTCCAGATGCAGGACACCAGATAACTAAATTAGTCCAGTGAGACAGAGCCCCAAAATCAGGACTTTGACACCGAAATTGGGACTTGGTAGTTAAATTGCAAAAAGAAGCAAAAACACAAGAGTGTTTTGAACAGAAGCAAAATTCAACCTACGGAATGCATATAAGTGATGGTGCCTAAAATGTGATACTACTTCAACAATGTTTAAAAACAAAAAAAACACAAAAAAGTTTTAGCCTATGTTAATTTAATCTTATTTATATTGTTGCAAAAGTGCTTGATGTTCAAATTAAATGTAAGGGTTAGGGAAACCTTAGTGATTGGGCTATCCTGCGTTAGAAAGCCTGTGGCTGAAAGAATGACATAAAAAGCATTAACATTATATTACTAATAGGATTATTCACTACAATGTGAATTTTAGGAATTCAAAGTGAAGTTCATATTTAGGGTTGAAATACCTGAATAGATATGTTTTGTGTCTGGATACTTTAATCTTAAATTTAAAATTAATTTATCTCCTGGAAAAAGTAACAGCCACTGATTTATTCTAAAATGTTATTGAAACCTGAAGATTAACTTCACACCTACAGTAGTTCAGGACCAAAAACACATGTAATTCTTGGGTCTTTGGCCAAGTACTGACTTCTGCTTCACTGAGACAACTCCCCAAGCCTTTGTTTAGACATAATTTCCTTATAATTAACTCCAGCACTGGAAAATCCTTTGCTGTGTCTTTCACACCACAAACCAGTACAAACTGTGCCACACATAAAAAGAAAATACTCTCACAACTCTTGATGTGGAACATAACACTTGGTCTAAGCACCAATTTAAGTTCAGTTCTAAACAATCTGCTTAAAAATATTTAAGGAACACTATAGGGTCAGGAACACAAACATGTACTCCTGACCCTATAGTGTTAAAACCACCATCTATTCCCCTTAACCCTTATGCCTCCATAAATATAGCAAAATCTTACTTGTATTAAAGCCTGAAGCTGTAGCTCTGCATGCTGATTGCCTCAGAAAAACAAGCTGTCTGCTGACATCTTCAGAAGTGGTGGCCTGGTCCAATCACAATGCTTCCCCATAGGATTGGCTGAGACTGACAAGGAGGCAGATCAGGGGCAGAGCCAGCACAAGTCAAACACAGCCCTGGCCAATCAGCATCTACTCATGGAGATGAATTGAATCAATGAATCCCTATGAGGAAAGTTCAGTGTCTGCATGCAGAGGGAGGAGACACTGAATGTTTGGATGCATTTTAGGCAGCCATGACCCAGGAAGGATCTCTAACAGCCATCTAATGAGTGGCCAGTGAAGTTATCACTAGGTTGTAATGTAAATACTGCATTTTCTCTGAAAAGACTGTGTTTACAGCAAAAAGCCTAAAGGGAATCATTCTACTCACCAGAACAAATTCAATAAGCTGTAGTTGTTCCGGTGACTATAGTGTCCCTTTAATAACACAATGCAAACATTACCTATCTGTACCAACTTGACATAGGTACCAACAGTCCCGAATTTGCTGGTGCATTCCTGCAGTTTGGGATACTATCCCTGCTAAACTTTGCCCTGAGGACCTGTACTGCATTATGAAATCTGCCATGCAAATTTAAAGATGCAAGAAGAGACTGGGCACGAGGAGAGTGCTCCGTTCATGATCTGTCTTAGAGGGCTGCCCCGCCGTGTTGAAGGGCGGACGTGACATTTGGTGGACCCGAACTTTGCACTGTGGCCTGGGCATCCTACTCTCTTTTTTGCCCATCTGCATCCCAGTAGGTTAATTGACGAATGCTGGATGGCCGCCATTCGTATACCGAACACGAGGTCGCGGCCCTTTTAAACACGCGAACGCACAGCTGTGTTCGATGCACAACTCATGGAACTGAAAACGGATACTTATTTGCGCGAACACCGCTGAGCCGTCAGCCTCCTTGCTTCTGCATTCGGTCATTTAACCGGATGCCTGTTCATTCGGTAGTTTAAACCGTATGAACAGCATTACCCCAGATAGCCATCCCGTGGAGTCTATTCGTATGGAGAACAGACTTTGTGAACACTTAGACTCCACGGGGATTGGACTGTGTGCATAGGATCTGAGCGCTATTCGGTACTTTTGTGCGCTCAGATCCCAGCTATCTGGGGATGGGTTACATGTATATATTTTGTGTGACAAATGTAATATTGTGTATTTTGTTGTAGTTTAGTGTTTTGTTGTAGCCATATGGGTAATGGAGTTTTGCCTCTGTCCTGGGTGATAATTGGATTACTTATCAATTATCTCCAGGACGGAGGGAGGGAAGTTAGGATGCATTGTGGGGATGTTTTACCTCTGTGTGTCTGTCATTGGTTCATGTCTGTCCTGTGTCACAGTCTCCCATTTTGTCCCCTAGGGGAGTGTCCACCAGGTGGGAGACCTGCATAAATACTGGGCAGGTAGCCCTCATTAAACAGACCACTGCTTGACCCTCAACACGGAGCCTTGTCTCGTCTTTGGGGCGATTTACTGTATGCTGATAGAGACTGATTGCTAGGAGTGTAAGCCACTTGGGTGCTTTTCCTATTCGTCTGCTAGAGGCTATTTGTGAGGTTCCAGTTCGGGAGTTTGGAGTGCTATATTGTATGCAGTTCGGGAGTTTAGAGCATTCCCTTATATGCGGTTCGGGAGTTTGGTTTTCTGCAGTAGCTGTGCCTGTATCTCTGGAAGGGGAAGATCTCCTAAATGGCGGTTTAATCCTTTTATGCTGAGGGTGCCGTTACAGGACCTATACAGACCTATCAGATAGCTTAATGTTAACTCCTCAAACATCAGTCCTCCCAGTGTCAATTTACCATTTCATCTTCCAAGTTTAATAAAATTTGTATTTTACTTTCATTGTTAAATCAAAGGGTTAAATATTCCAGTGAACTTTTACTGATATACTTCCAGTTGTTTAACCCCTTAAGGACCAAACTTCTGGAATAAAGGGGAATCATGAGATGTCACACATGTTATGTGTCCTTAAGTGGTTAAGGATGTTTCCTATCAGGACAACCGTCTCTGTCGCATTTACATGTTTTATATATATAAAATACTTTTCTAGAAATTAGTTTTTATGATTTCATAAGAATAAGTTTTCTTAACAGCAGTAATTTACTATTGCGATTCTGCTCTAACAAATAAGTATAATCTATAGAGACTCTCCTGTGCATATTTTATTAAATATTTCCATATGTTTTCATTACATATTCCCCTAATCTCCTAACAGCTGCACTTTTAGTAAATATGGTAATATTTCTTTTTTATGAGAGCTGTCAAGCTATCAATATATCTCCAAACAATGTTAATGTTTTTTTTCCTGTCCTGAAAAGCTTGTAGATATTGTTCTATTCCTACTCATTAAACCAAATGAGTCTATATACTCAATAGAATTTATAAAGATTTTATGCAACACTTTGGGTGGCACTTATATGTGTTTTACTTGGTATATTTGCATTGTTATTAACTAGTATATACTTTTTTTTTTTTTTTTAAATATACCTTTCAACATGGGGAAGTATGAGTTTGGGTAGGGGTGGGATTGCCCAACAGATGATGCACGGTGGTCAGAAAAGGGGGCTTACCAGAGGCTCTCAACATTTTATCCAGAATAAATAAATCTAGGATCGTACGGAATTGTACACAATAGGCAAATTAACTTGTGTGTGTTTCTAAGACAGCTTTTGAAAGATCAATAGCATGCATTATGCGGCTTTGTGCTGGTCCTCTTTTCTGTGCACAATTAAGTAATAACATACTATTTTTACAAATCTGATAGTCAGTTTTGCATAAGTGTATATTATACCTACATCCACAAACTGACATTACTGTATTTTACAAAGATAAATACACAGCTGTACTCAGAAGAAAATCAAATCAAGGAGCATAAAGAATTTTAGGAAGTGGGGAGAGTAGATGGGCCAGTTGGCTCGTATCTTATGTCAAATACTATGTTTCTGTTTTGCATCAAATCGAGTGAAATTAATGATCCCTGTGAACATACTGCACTATGCCAACAATATTATCATATCAAAAGTAGATGTAAGATGTGTGCAAATACTAATTCAGATAGAAAATAATCAGGAGGGGGAGGATTAGTTTGTGCTGCTATAACTTATTCAATAACTCTGGGTGCATTAGCAGGCGTTCGACTTGACAAACCATTGAAATGAGTCAGGACTCTACCATAGCAACTGGGAAAAGTTCTGATCATGCAATGGATAGTGCATAGTATCCAGGAATCTCCTAAACTAATCTGCATTGCAGGCTTAGCTTAGGAGAGTTCTTTAAGAACTTCCGACTCACCGATATTGGTAGTGAAGGCAGTGAGCAGCCCAGGCGGTCTCCGGGTAGTAAGTGAAATCATTCAAAAATCGAGTGCTTGCAATGTGTGGGTGCCAGGGCACCCATAACCACTACGATGAGCTGTAGTGAATATAGTGCTTGACGTTTTCCTTTATTCTATTAGAGCACATTTGGGATAGGAGTTTTGCAGCACCAGTGTATGCTGGAAAAATGCAGGAACTTACTGATGATATGAGATAGCCGCAGAGTAGCTACAGTGCAATATTTAATGTTTCCTCTACCTTGTTGAAAGCTACAGACATTTATTCTATTATTAATTATAGGGTTGGTCACCTACTCAGCATTAGACACTATAACGTTACTGCTTAGTATGTATCTGTGTGTATCGTATATTTGTCAGGAATGGATTGAATCATCCGCATGATATTAGTCAACACTTTGCAAAATGGAGAGTGGGAGCAATAGAAAGGAGTATTACGGGACCCTAGAGTGGCCAGGCCTAACTCGAAGAGTAGAAATAGGAAGTAGCCTACCTTATATGTTAAAACTCCAAGGCTAGGAATTATTAATAGGGACAAAGGCTGATCAGGATGAATGCAAAAACAATATAAAGGTCAAGACCAGCTAGATTAGGGATACTAGAAGAACAAAAATGAATGGCAAAAGAACTTAGCCGGGTTGAAAGCAGGAAAATCTATTAAATATGAAAATAACACGCTTTATGTGCCTATAACCATGAAAGGGCACCGATCCCAAGGTAATAGAGGGTTAAGATGTCAGTGCTTGATCCCATATAAGCCTGTATCAGCTGTGCATGCATTCTTCCGTCAAAAATTTATTCTGCAACTAAGGATAGAAATAAACTATAAAAAACATCTAATTTAAAAAGTGAGGCAAAATTTGCGTAATTTCTGGTAAGCGCATCGGCTGGCACAAATGACAAAAGAGTGTCATTTCTGGCAGGCAATCATACAACTGATGCAGAAGCGTCATTTCTCGTGAATATTCTTACAATATTTATTTATGTGTTCGTGGTTGTGAATGTATATATGTAATAATAGTGTGCATACATAGCATGTCTCTACCACATCCTGTGCGTTTCAAATCTCTTAGGATATGAGGAAGTCATTTATGTTGGCTAAAGAGTTTACGAGTCCACTATCAGTGAGTTGGAACTATAACACTGTGCCGGATGACCCCTTTAGATGATGGTGCCCTTCCCTTTTTTTGGTGGACTTAACTTTATGAATCAAATAACTGTTAGAGAACAATGCAATGTTTGAGATCCAGTGCAACTACAGTACTGTACACCAAATGGAAGGATTTTTCAGATGAAACGACTCTGCTGCAACCCTAGTTCCTATTGGTTTACCTAAACCTAACAGGTGGACATTCTGGCACTCCATCCAAGCTTGTTTTGAGGGGATACATGTTATCATGTCAAAATGACTTTGCTGGATAACAACCTGATTTTTGAACTTGAACTGTTAAATCAACCCTATTAACACCACTTGCCAACATACCTACACTTAAATGAATAATGAAAGGTCCACTATAGGGTCAGGAACACAAACATGTCTTCCTGACCCTATGGTGTTAAAACCACCATCTAACCCCCCCTGGCCTCATCTTGCCTCCCCAAATATAGTAAAATATTACTTGCATTCAAGTCTGCAGCTCCTGGCTCTACCCCTGTTTGCCTGTGAACTGCCTCTGTCTGCTAATATCATCAGAAGTGGTGGTATGAGCCAATCAAAATGCCTCCCCTATAGGATTGGTTGATACTGTCTCTGAAAATACAGTGTTTACAGCAAAAAACCTGAAGGGAATGATTCTACTCACAAGAACAAATACAATAAGCTGTAGTTGTTCTGGTGACTATAATGTCAGTTAAAACTATTTTGTTTATTCCCTATGACTGCTTATATCAAAGCATAATGAAAAGTGAAGACTAATAATTTAAAAACATGCACTACGGTATTTTCAAATTTTGATTAATTCAGCTTTTTGATCTAAGAGGAAACCTGGTTGCCACTTTGAAGTCAAATATTTTTTCCCATTTTGCAGTACAATATGAAATCATTCACATATGTTTTGTTTGGGAGATGCCTTCTTTTACATCTACAGCATGAGCTTTGTGAAAGTTTAGACTGTTTTTTTAAACCCCTATTCCCTTATTGCCATGTAACTATAGGTATACGTATACAAATGGAAATTAGTCATATACCACATTAAGCAGGTTTTTGTGTAACTCAGAGCCAGGAAGTGCGATCATATAAGCAACATTAATGCTATCCCCCGATAAATGTGTTGAGGTTCCTCTCACTCTCTATGCTTTTACAGGCCTCTCAACAGTCTCACTTTTGATTGGACAGTCCTGATTTCAGGGTCTTCTCCCTGCATCCCACTTCAGTTCCCTGGTGTCCTGCATCTGGGAACATCAGAGAACTGTCCTCACCTCGCGAATGCATCAATAGCAACGCAGCTAGGACCTTGCAGGTGACATTTCAGCAGCGGTCCTTGCATGCTCCTGAAAGCTGCGCACTGTTGGTCAGTGGGAGGGTTCACATCACTGGTAAAGCCCCCTCAGGCCTCCGCCCGTCACAATTTTTTTCTGTCCAGAATGTTGGGACGTATGCTTTACAAAAGCACACAGATATGCACTTATATATAGTGACCCACTTTTGCCACAACATCATGTGTACTATATAAGTGATAGCCAAGGTAGAAGTAGAGGTTCCAGTGGTATACTAAGGCAGGGGTGATCTGCTTCGGGTGGTCTGCTTTGCCAGATGCTCTGTCTATACCATCCATGAGTGTTGTGCAGCCAAGTGGGACTGCATCGAGTAATGGTGTCTTTCTATTGCAATTAGGCTATTTATATCTTAGGATACCAAACAAACAACTGTCCCATTCAATATCAGAAGAAGTGACCATAAAAGGACAGGTTTATTGCTCAAAAATAGTATATAAAGCAACATCTAACAGACAAAATCATCTCACAGACCCGGCATTGTACAGCTAACTCAGGTTTATTCAATAACATAAAAATGGCACAGATTACAAAAAAAAAACAGCCACCAGTACCTGTATCATTGAGAGAGAAGGGAAAAGACCAGGCAAAATGCTGATAAGCTGGATGGAAAGACCCCCTAAGGGGGTGAACGCGCTTCACGTCTAACAATGCTTTATTGACATGTTGTTATGAGTCTGCTACCTTAGGCGTTCAGTGCGGCTCTGTTCTGGCAATGATCCTATGAGATATACTTTTTGCGTTAGCGTGGCCTAAATTCACTAGCATGTGGAAGGGAGCACAGGCCTGCCACAGCTTGTGAGCACATAATTTTATTATACACATGCACACTTTAGTGGGAAAAGTAGCCACATGCCACATAGCCTACATTTGATTATGCCCACAGCCACTGGAGAGACACATGAGAATTGGGAAATTGAAGAGAGATGTGAGGGATGTGAGGATGAAGAGACACATAAGTGACTGGGGGCAAGAAGTACAAATATTTTAGGGGATGGAGCAGAGACACAACAGAAGGGATGATATATATGGGCAGGGCTGTCTTTAACGCGGGGCAAACGGGGCAGCTGCCCTGGGCCCAGTTTCTCTTGGGGGGCCCGAGGCACCTGCCCCGTGGGCCCCGCTGCCCTCATCAATATTATTTTTTCCCCATCCTCTGAGTCCCACCAGGTGGCCCATGCACCTAGGGACACCCAGTGGGCTTGTATCAGCAGGGGCCTTTAACACTGCGACCGGGCCCCTTGCTTTCCGGCAGCCGGCTGGGAGGAAGTGACAGCTGCAAGTCACTTCCTCTCATAAAGAGAGGAGCTGCATGGAAGGTGGCAGGAGGAGTCGCAAGGGAGAGAGGACGAGGCTGCAGTGAGGATGGAGGATCCTCACTCCCATCATGCTCAGGCACCACACTGGACTCCAGGGAAGCCACCCTCCAGCAAAAGGTAGGAAACTGGAGGGTGGGTTTAAAAATGTACATTTTACATGTGTGTCAGTATGTCTGTTTGTCTGTGTGTCAGTATATCTGTGTGTGTGTCAGTATGTCTGTCTGTGTATCAGTATGTCTGTCTGCCTGTGTGTCAGTATGCCTATGTGTGTGTGTGCCAGTATATCTGTGTGTGTGTGTGTTTCAGTATGTCTGTGTGTGTGTGTCAGTATGTCTGTGTGTCAGTATATATGTGTGTGTGTCAGTATGTCTGTGTGTGTGTCAGTATGTGTATGTGTCAGTATGTCTGTGTGTGTGTGTCAGTATGTGTATGTGTCAGTATGTCTGTCTGTGTGCCAGTATGTCTGTGTGTGTGTCAGTATATCAGTCTGTGTGTGTCAGTATTTCTCAGTGTATGTGGGTGTCAGTGTGTGTGTCAGTATATCTGTCAGTGTGTGGGTGCCAGTATTTCTGTCAGTGTATGTGTGTCAGTATGTTGATCAGTGTATGTGGGTGTCAGTGTGTGTGTCAGTATGTTGGTATATGTGTCTGTGTGTCAGTATGTCTGTATATGTGCCTGTGTCAGTATGTCTGTCAGTACGTCTACCAGTGTATGTGTCTGTGTGTGTGTCAATATATGTACCTGTGTCAGTATGTCTGTCAGTGTATGTGCCTGTTTATCTGTATGTAGTCAGTGTATGTATCTGTGTATCTGCTTGTGTGTCAGAGTGTGTACCTGTGCATCTGAGCCGCAACTTTAAATACAAATACACCCCTCCATTCAAACTTCAACACTACATATAAAACACACTCCTGCATTGAAACGTCAACACTACATACAAGCACACTCCTACATTCAAAAACAAACACTACACATAAATGCACACTTGCATTCAAACTCCAGTATCACATACAAACGCATTCACACAAACATACTCCATACAAACACATGCTTACATTCAAACATACAAACATGGCTCAGTGCTAAATACAACCCTGCAAGCATGGGAAATTGGTAGAGTCCCAGCTGTCAAAGCATTGTTGGAGTTGCACGACAGATGGGGTTCTACCTTTAGTCCAACCTTGCAATTGGGGGTCCCAATAAAATTCATTCTACTTTAGTACCGCCACTGCGTTGGGATGGATGCCGTGATTGCATACCAGGGAGTGAGGGGCGAGAGTGGCAGGGCCCAGGGGGCCCAAGCAAACACTTGCCCAGGGTCCATTCGTTATTTAAGACGGCCCTATATATGGGGAGTGGGTATGGGTCATGTACTGGTTGTGAGTCTGTGCAGAAACATGTGAACGGTGCTCCACTAGCATTAAGGTCTGTGCAGCACATTTTTTGATATCCAAGCATCTAACCTTATTTGATACAATAGAGCTACTTACCTTGTACTCATTAATGGCCCTAGGAAAGTCGTAAAAGAAACAAATCAAAAAACTGAAAAAAAAAACACCAGATCAAGTGTGGTGTCCATATGTCAGGGCCTTTTTCCTTGTCCGGTACAGCCCAGAATCTGAAATAATTTGTGAGTTATCTGACAATTCTTCCCCCTGTGGTGGTCATGATGCCAGGAATACCCTTGCTCTGTTTCCCCAGTAATGGGGAAATTCATTTTGCAACAGTTTGTTCTCTTAACTTGTTCCCCGCCTGTTACCAAGGGTCATCTTATGGCCAGTAAGGACTTATGTCTTCTGCATACTTGCAGAAGACGGGAGTTGACCCCTCTGGACATTCATTGACTGAGACTGTCAGCTGACCGCTCTCAGTCAATAGATACAATTCTATGCATCGTATGTTACATCTCTGACAGGAGAGAGGATAAATTCTGTTAACTGTCAAACTGAAACACAGCACAGCGCTTACAGACTCCAGGCACCATGACCACTACAAATCACTGAAGTAATCGTGGTGCTTAGAGTAACCCTTTAATCTGATTCCGTCCAAGCTTTGCACTGTACAAAGATAGAAAATGTCTGATTAAGCAGATTGCAGAATTCCCAATGTACCTGCAGGAAGTCCAGGATAGTTGGTAATCTGTTATTTGATCAATAAAACTGATCAACAGATTGTCGACACAAAGCATAGGTTTTAATTGTTACATGATGAATAAGTAAAAGTTATTTGTGGCAGTACCAATTTAATACTTGGAAAATGTAGATGCATTTTTCGTGAAACTGTAGTTCAGTTACATACAACATGGGATTTTCAATGTCAGCTGTTTTTTGAAAAAAACAGATCAGTAAAAAGTAAGTGACTTAATCTACCAGTGCATGCTCTGCTGCAAGGTTAATATGAGAAGTAAAGCCTCCTCATTTTAAACGCATAAATTAAATAAACCTTTGGATCCATTTTAGGCCATGCAATGCCAAGGAACAGAAATAAGAATCTCAGGTATTCTGCACTGTTACTTTTGCTGAGGCGTAAAAAGGGGGAAAATTTTACTATTTTATTTTATGTTCAAGGGCACCTACAAACCATATAGGGAAAGCAAAAAAGAAGCCATGCTACTTTAAAGGAACATTGTACTGTGCAATAAAATGCATTTTTAAAAATTAATTTCTCTAATGTATTTTGCATTACTCATGCAACCCCTTTACTAATCAGTATTTTTTTAATTAAATCATCTACTTACCTTACTTCCAGTGCCGTCAGCAGGCCCATCGCAGCACTCCACCCCTTTTGACATCATCATTATTATTATTATTTATATAGCGCCAGCAAATTCCGTAGCTCTGTACAATCATCATGCCACAATCCAATGCTTCTCATGTAGAAGCATTGTGGGCCACGATTCGCCACTCAAATTAGCTGCTATATCTGCATGATTTGCATTTTACAGCTTTTAAATTAATTAAATTAATGTGGTTGTTCGGGTGTCTGTTGGTGTCTACAGCCTGAACACTATAAACACAGAGAGAAAAGGTAGTGTTTGCATTGCTGGCTAGTTACACCTCTGGTCGCAGTCACTCAGATGGCCACTAGAGGCGCTTCCTATCAGAATTAGTGTTTAGTGTCTCCACCCTTTGCATGGAGGTGCTGCACATTCCCCATCTCTCTTTATGAGGGGATGCTGTTTGGCATGTGCAAGAGCCTCTGGAAAGCATTGGATTGGCTGAGATCATTAACATTGATAATCTCAGCCATGAAGGCAGGGCCAGCTGCGATGAGACCTGCGCGACAAAGAATAAAAGGTTAGTAAAATTACCTTTAATCTCAACTGAGAGAGGGGCTGGAGACCTAAACAGTGATTCTTGCACTATAGTGTCAAAAATACATTTGTATTCCTGACACTTTAGTGTTCCTTTAAATAAACTTTTTTTTTTTTTGGCTTATGTAGAATCCAGTGTAAAAATGATATGATGGGTGTTTCTATCAGCTAAAGGGACACTCTAGTTTGAAACTTACTACTTTTCAATGCACAGGATACATTTTAATAAAAAGTGCATTTTTAAAATGTTGCACATCATTCGCTTGTGCTGTGCAAATGGCACTAGGACCATGCAGGTCCTGATAGCTGGGGGCCGCCCCATTGTTGTAAGAGCCCTCCCCTTTTCTGGGCCAATCACCCATTGTGGGTGTTGCTAGTTACGTGGCTCCCTCATGGCTCCGCCTCTTTTTAGACTTCCCGTGGACCCAAGTTGGGAGGTAGGCAATGACCACTGCAAATCACTCATTTCACATAACAATACTAATTGAGCAGAAGAAGCATTATCTTACACAAGATCTATCAGTACATTCTGTATGTTTTAGTTCCCAAAAGACAATGCATAAAAAATGCCTTTAGTGACCTTGTTTTACTTGATTTATGAAAATATCTTTTTAGATTGTTTTTAAGAAGGAAGAAATTTCTCCTCCATACATTTGTTGTGAAAAATCCGACTATTAGAGTAAAAACAGAACATGTTCTCCAAGGAATCAAATGAATCAAACAGATATTAAATAAAGCTCACGCCAAGAAAAATGTATTCCAATCTGGTAACAAGAATGATGTCATGTCCACCAGCCATTTGTTGTTTTATGGACACGGCTAAAAAGATCACAATTACTCTTTTACAGTCGAGAAAATAATGTCTTCCTGATTTAAAAAAAAAAATGTAAAAAATAAACGAATAATCTGCCAAATACATTTTAGCTAAGATCACGGCTAAGGGGGCGTTTTAGGTTTTGAAATTACATCCTGAGTTTCCTCCCTTCACATGTGGGTGTATTTAAAAAAATATATAGAAAAACCATCTGTGGGATCTCTCATGGTAACAAGTTTACATGGGAACTTTTCCAATGACATGGAAGCTAAAAAATGCAAAGGGTTCTTTTTAATAAGCCATGACTCTGTTTGTTAGAAAGCTGCTTTTCTAAAATATCTTTTGCTTAGTAGGAAAAGAAAACGCTCTGCGATTTTTGTTAGCAGTTTAATTAAAAATAAATATAAATAAAAATGAAATAATTTTCCCATTTTCATCAAGATTGCCTGCAATCCCTATCAGTGACAAAATTGAAAACAACATTTTTAATTTAGGTGCTTATCGTGGCCTCTATTTAATATTGTTGGGTAAGCTCTAAAAATTATTTTCAGCATATTAAAATATTAAATATATATATCAGTATATTAAAACATATTAAACAATATTGCAAAATAAAATATTTTTCATAATATTAAATCATTTAATTTGTATCCAATAAAATTAACTCAAAGCCCATATGTGTTATCGTCTAGAATTCTATAACTTTTTACAGAGTCCTATTAAAAATTTATAGAATATATAATGAAACAGTCAATCATTAGAAGATACATTAAGAACAAGGTACACCAAGATTAACATAACAATAATTAATAGTCTATACAGATTAGTAAATATAGGCACTGCTTTAATATTTTTGGATAAGCTTGTCAAATGATTTTAATATTTTTAAATACAAAAATATATACACATGTAAAAAAATCAATATTTAAAAAAATTGCTAAATATTTAAATGTTTTATACAATATTAAATCTATTGGAAAGCTTATCCAGAAATATTAAGCAGGCCCATTATTTGAAATAAATATAGATTCAGCAAATCTTTCTGAACATTAACACTGAATAAATAATGAAAACTGAGTTTGCTCCACAATAGACCACGTTTTAGATCAGTTTCATGAAACACATAAATGCTAGGAGTTAGTAGCATGTGTTATGTCTGTAAAATAACAGAAATGTAGCACTGTAACTGAATTACGTTCAGTAGTAAATATTGATCACATCTAGATGGTATTTATAGTCTAATGAGGGGTAGGCAGCCCTCGTCACTCTGGATGTCGTGGACTACCTCTCCCCTGAGGCTTTGCCAGCAATATGACTGAATAGTATTATGGGACATGTAGTCAACAACATCTGGTTTGCTGAAGCTTGCCTACTCATGGTCTAATGATAGGGTTTTCTGTGGACAAGCCTACCACAATGCATAGCAAAACTCAGGGAAAGTGCACAGCGAGGACTACATGTCCATTGTCTCTTAACCTCACATTTTTTTGTGTATTCAAGGAACACTCGAAGCACAATAACTACTAAAGTCTGCCACGGTGGTTATGGTGTTAGAAGTGCTCTGGCACTATTCCATAGTAAGATATCACACTACTTTAGTATCGGTTGACAATTTTCCAGGGTCCCAGCCAGTAACCGTGCTGCATCCAGTCAAATAGCACGCAAAAAAAATATGGCACCAGTGGCGTACACACAGTCCATGGGGCCCCGGTGTGAAACTTCCCCCCCCCTTCCTCCCTCAGTCCCCCCACCCGACAGAAACACACACATATACATATAGACACACATACATACAGACACATACATACATACATAGAGACACACACGCATAGACTGAAACATACAGACACATACATACATACATACACACACACAAAGACACATACAGACATACGACACACATACATACAAAGACATACATACATACAAACAGACAGGCACACATGCATACAGACAGACACACATACAGACACATACATACACACACACAGACACAAACACACACATATACAAAATGTTTGTCACCTTCCTGTTTCCTACCTTTTAGGTGCAAGAGGGTGACTTTCCCTGGGGTCCAATGGTGGCAAAGGTTGATGGGAGTCCCACTCTAACTCCCTCTCCTTCCTCCTGGGCAGCTCTCTGATAGCTGGGAGGAGTGACTGAGGCAGTCACTTCCTCCGAGCAGTGATCTCATCACAGGGGGCCCAGTCACGCTGTTAAAGTGCCGCAGCGCTGTCTGGGCCCCCTGAAAATCCATACCCATTAGGTGGCCCTAACAGCATGGGCCACCCGATGGGCCCCATGAACGTGCGACCCCGGCGGTTTGCACATGGGCCAGGGCCTCAAAACATGGCGGCTGGTACTTGGTTGCAGGGATCCGCAGGGCGGCCGGGACACCTGGAGTGACGGGCGACCCCTATATGAAGGCCACTTGAAGGCCATTCTGTTATTGTTCATTTAATAGGGACTTGGATGAAAGGAAATTCATAAACTGGGTGAAATTCCTGCAAAAATGTGTGGGAAGTTTTTTGTGCAATTCTACTCTGTAAATACACTTAGCCTTTTTTTTTTATATTGAACATATCAGGACAAAATCCCGGAATAAAAAAATAAATAAAAAAACCCCTTCTTTACTTCAAATTAGTAATCTGTTTTCTCCCTGGATCTTTGTCAACTATTATGAAAGGCACACTCTGATGTCCAAATAAAATCAATCACTATTTTGAAGATATGCCTCCAGTGAAACATGCATTTAATTATGCATTTTTTTAATTTGGGGTATATCTTAAAACAGCTTGCAATACCTGTAGATCTCTGAAGCTTTTTGCATGCACTTACCTTTTTCCCCATCATTGATTTTCTGTGGCTGTCCAATCACAGACTTCCCAATGCAGCTGAATTAGAGGTTTTGGAAGGCAGGTGCTCTGGGCAATTGCTGCCTCTTGAGTTGATCCACATGGAGATTTCAGGCCTACTAAATTTTGAACCATGTTGAAATCCCATCACAATACCATGTAATAATTCCCATAATTCATGGGTCTCCAAATTTGTAAACTTGGTTAGAATTCTATTTCATAGTTTGTTAGGTTTCTGTTTTTCAAAAAATAAATTTCAAAAAATGAGTTTGTCAATCCTCAAATGTGTGTTCAGAAAACAGCTGGCTGTCCTTAACACTTGCAGTATTATTCACTAAAGTAAGAATTGCCAGGAATTCATATTGAATTATACATTTAAGGGCACAATAACCAAACTAGAAAATGTTCCAGTCGGCTACCCTACTAGTTAAGCTATCATTAAAGGAACACTATAGTCATTAGAACACTAGAACAACTATAGTTTAATGCAGTTATTCTGGTGTCTATAGCATGTCCTGCTGTCTTTTTTATGTAAACCCTGCTTTTTCATAGAAAAGGCAGTGTTTATATTACTGCCTAATAATGCCTCTATTGGCGGTCACTGAGACTGCCACTAGAGGTGCTTTCTGGGTCGGTGCTGCGCAGTGTGCAGCACTGACGTTCAGCGTCTTCACGCTCTTCATGGAGAAACAGGACACTCCCCACAGAGATGCATTGATTCAATATGCATATCTATGGGGAGATTCTGATTGGCACAACAAAGTGTTTTTATTGTCAAATTTTATGAGCGCAGCCAATGAGGCAGAGTGAGGTGGGACAAGCCACGATGAAATCAGCACAGTGTGTGGAAAAAGTAATAATCTTACCTTTTAAAGGGGGGCCAGAGCCTAAATAGTGTTATAACAACTATAGTGTCAGGAATACACATTTGTGTTCCTTGACATTTTAAATTTAGTTTGAATTCACTTTCAATTACTCACTATTCTCACTCTGCAGACTTTTTCTGTGCAACGTAACAACAATTCACCATTTCTGTCACTGATTTATATCTTCATTTAAGGGTTATGTGATTTAATTAAGTTTAAAGCAGGGTATACTTTTAACTGGAAAATGTGCACAAGGCCACTAATTGGAAACCGCTAATGGGATGGGGTAATCAAGAGGCATGGCTAAAAAGGGTTAAAAAATAGTCAGCTCAGTACAGACCAAGTCCAGGGCCGGCGCAGCCATAACGCGGCACAGGCTGACCCCTAAGGGCGCCAAAGCAGGGGGACACAAAAACGGTATCCCCTGCCTCTGGCTGGGGACTTGGATTTTTCACATTACCCCACTCTCGCTGGTCCCTCCTGATGATGTCTGGAGAAGGGGGCGTGACTTTCTCTGCCCTTCTCCCAGACTCCCCAGCAGATCTCTGTGCAGTCTGGGAGAAGAGCAGTGGAAGCCACGCCCCCTCCTCCTGACATCATCATAAGCTGGGCCCCTTCACCACAGCTCCTGTCCTCTCATCTCAGCCCTGTCCCCACTCTCAGCCCCTGTGCACCCTACCACAGCCCCTGTCCCCCCCACCACAGCTCCTACCCCCTCTACCACAACTTCTGCCTCCCTCACCTCAGCACCTGTGCCCCCGTACCACAACCCTTATCCCTTCATCTCAGCCCCTGTCGCCCCCTACCGCACCTCCAGTCCCCCCTCACCTCAGCCCCTGTCACCCCTTACCTCAGCCTCTATCCCCCTCACCTCAGCCTCTATCCCCTCTCTCAACCCCTATCCCCCATCTCACTGCACATATACACAGAGCGATCACACAAATGAGATTTAGGTATGTTGTTGCAGCACATTTAAACATGCACTACTTTATAATACAAATCACTGGAGTTATTTTCCACTCCAAATTAATCCATGTGACAGATCCTTCTATGACATAACACTCTCTACTAAACTAGGACATACCATTTGCGCACCGAAACCAAAGACACAGATTATACTTCTTCAGCATTAAAGTACTGTATTTTATAAACTAGATGAATTTTAATAATTTATAACTATAAAAAATATATTGTTAGTTATGCCAATATCTACAGTTGCTTCCTTAAACATGAAATTCACTTAAACACCAATGTGTGCAATCACATACCACATCAAAAATAATTGTACATACACATTTCAGTCCACTCTCTTTACTTCACCCTAAACAGTCCTTGCAAGAAATTCTCAGTTTATAAGAAAAATGCAACATAAACTTACAGGAAAAGTGTTCAATACCTTTTTATTTCATTAAGAAAAAAAAAAATGATTGCATTTGTTCTATCTGTTTAGGCAAATAGATACATTAGCAGGGCTTAATTTTGTGTGTTTCTTAGATAATTCAGTTTTCAAATCTTTGTCATAATTACCTTTTCCCCTCTCTCAGCCCCTGTCCCCACACTCACCACACCACAGCCGCTAACTCCCCCTCCCCACCTTAGGTTCTGGATTCACCCCTGCTCTGTATGCCAGGTATACAAAGACATACATACACAGTCATGTGACTGTGTATGTATGTGTCTGTATGACAGTGTCTGAATGTCTCTGTATGACGGTGTTTGTTTGACATTGTACTTGTATGCAGGGCCGCCATCAGGGGGTAACAACCATGATGGTTGTCACGGGCCCGAATATCGCTATCTATGTGTGCAGCTGCAGGCCACCGGCTCCCTGCTACCGCATATTGGGCCCAGGAGAAGAGAAGAGTAGAAGCTGTGTGCCTGCCTAGGCCCTCTCTGCGGTAACAGGGAGCCGGGGGGCCCCCCATGCCACCGGACCACCAGGGATGGAATCTCCCCCCTCCCTGGACACAGGTAAGAAACAGGGAGGGGGGAGAAACATTTAATTCATTTAATATATATTAACACAACACACTCTGCATACACTAACACAACACACTCTGCATACACTAACACAACACACACTGCATACACTAATACAACACTCTGCATACACTAACACAACACACACTGCATACACTAATGCAACACACACCCTGCACACACTAACACAACACACACACTGCATACACTAATACAACACACACTGCATACACTAACACACACTGCATACACTAATACAACACACACACTGCATACACTAATACAACACACACTCTGCATACACTAATACAACACACACACTGCATACACTAATACAACACACACTGCATACACTAATACAACACACACTCTGCATACCCTGACACAACACACACTCTGCATACACTAACACAACACACACTGCATACACTAACACAACACACACTCTGCATACACTAATACAACACACACTGCAAACACTAATACAATACACACCCTGCACACACTAAGACAACACACACACTGCATACACTAATACAACACACACACTGCATACACTAATACAACACACACACTGCATACACTAATACAACACACACTCTGCATACACTGACACAACACACACTCTGCATACACTGACACAACACACACTCTGCATACACTGACACAACACACAGTCTGCATACACTAATACAACACACACTGCATACACTAACACACACTGCATACACTAATACAATACACACACTGCATACACTAATACAACATACACTACACACTAACACACTCACTGCATCCACTACACTGACACACACTCTGCATTCGCTACACATTAACACACTCTGCATTCACTACACTAACACACACTCTGCATCCACTACACTAACACACACTCTGCATCCGCTACATACTAACACAGTCTCTGCATTCACTACACTTACACACACTCTGCATCCGCTACACACTAACACACTCTCTGCATTCACTACACATTAACACACTCTGCATTCACAAGTGGCGTACATACCAGGGTCGCAGGGGTTGCGGCAGCGACCGGGCCCGGCCCAGCAGGGGGCCCGGCCGCCCCTGCGACCCGGTATGTAGCCACAGGGCCAGCCTCTTCCCCTGGGGGGCCCAGGAGCCGGCCACGCCAGGGCCCCCCCCGAGGCTGGCCCTGCCTGACCACGAGGCGGGTGGCCGGTCGGGCAGGCGGGCGCGCGAGGGAGCACTCAGTGCTTCCTCTTCTGCTCCCTCGCGCACCGCACTGATACCGGAGCCGGAAGATGACGTCATCTTCCGGCGCCGGCCTACGCGGCGGCGAGAGAAGAGGAAGCACTGAGTCTTCCACCGCGCGCCCGCCTGCCCGACGCCCGCCGGGGTCAGCAGCACCACTGGACACCAGGGAATCCCCCCAGCACTCCAAAAGGTAAGGAGGCTGTGGGGATTAAATTTAAAAAAAAAAACATGTGTTAGTGTTAGTGTGAGTGTTAGAGTGAGAGTGTGTGTGTCTGCTAGTTAGTGTGAGTGTTAGTGTGTGTGTCTGCTAGTGAGTGTCAGGGAGTGTGTTACTGTGTGTGTGTGTGTGTGTTAGTGAGTCTGATGTCTGTTAGTGAGTGTGTGTTTGTCAATGAGAGTGTATGTTTTGTAAGTGAGTGTGTATGTATGTCTGTCGCTGACTGTGTCTCTGTCTGTAAATGTGTGTGTCTGTTAGCTAGTGTGTATGCGTCTATAAGTGTGTCTGTGTGTGTGTGTGTCTTCAGCACTTACCTTTCTCCAGCACCGGACTCCCTTGGCGCTGAGGATCCCTCAGCCTCTCAGCTCCGAATGCGACCGCGCACGCATTCAAACCGCCCATAGGAAAGCATTACTCAATGCTTTCCTATGGACGTTCAGTGTGCTCCTCTAGCGGCTGTCAGTGAGACAGCCACTAGAGGCTGGATTAACCCTCAGTGAAACATAGCACCCAGACAACTTCATTGAGCTGATGTGATCTGGGTGTCTGTAGTTTTCCTGGCACTATAGTGCCCGGAGGGTGTCCCCACCCTCAGGGACCCCCTCCCGCCCGGCTCTGGAAAGGGGAAAAGGAGTAAAACTTACCTTTTTCCAGCGCTGGGCGGAGAGCTCTCCTCCTCCGATCCTCCTCTTCTCCTCCCCGTCGGCTGTATGCGCACGCACAGCAAGAGCTGCGCTGCCAAGATTCAGTTTGTCACATATATGATTCATAATAAGCTTCCTATGGATCGCTGAAAGTTTGCTCCTCACCGTGAAAATCACAGTGAGAAGATCGCGAGCAAGTTTAGCCGCCGTCACCTATATTGAGGTTAGGAAGGTTTAACTCATTCATAAACATAGCAGTTTCTCTGAAACTGCTATGTTTATAAAAAATGGGTTAACCCTAGCTGGACCAGGCACCCAGACCACTTCATTAAGCTGAAGTGGTCTGGGTGCCTAGAGTGGTCCTTTAAGTGTGTGTGCATCTGCATGCACTGGCGTACATACCGCGGTCGCAGGGGTCGCAGCCCTGTAACCTCTGCAACCAGGTGCCCACCGTCATGTGTTGCGGCCCGGCCCGCGAGGGGGGGAGGAGGGGGAGGGGGAGGGGGGTTTGGCACGGATCAATTTTCACACCGGGGCCCCATGGGTCATGTGTACGCCACTGGCATTCACTACACTAACACACACACTCTGCATCCGCTAAACACTAACACACTCTCTGCATTCACTACACATTTACACACACTCTGCATTCACTGCACTAACACACACTACATTCATTACACTGACACACTCTGCATTCACTACACACTAACACACACTCTGCATTCATTACACACTAACACACACTCTGCATTCACTAAACTATGCACACATTCTGGATTCACTATACTGACACACACTCTGCATTTACTACACTAACATACACTCTGCATTAACTGTACCCACAGCATCCACTACACAAACATCCTGTATTCACAGTACACATCCTACATCCACCACAAATTGAAACACCCTGCATTCACTATACACAGACACTGTGTCTAATACACACACTACATCCACTACAGACACTGCATCCACTAAACACATTTCATCTAGTACATACAAACACTACATCCACTACACAAACACACACTACATCACTGTACACACACTACATCCACTACTCAAACACACTCTGCGTTCACTATACACACTGCATCCGCTACACAAACACACACTCTGCATTCACTGCACAAACAGTATCTAATACACACAAACACTACATCCATTACACACATTCTAATTCACTTCCACTATACACACCACATTCAGTCCTGCATCACTGTCAGCGGACTAGGTAGGGTATGGGCGGGCCCGGGAGGGAGGGGGGGGGCCCAGACCTTGTGCTTTGTCAGGGGCCCCAAAATTTATGATGGCGTCCCTGCTTGTATGTGTAGATTGTATGACTGTGTGCCAGTATGACTGTTTTTGTCTGATTGTGTGCTTGCATTTCTCTATGTGCCTGAATAATTCCTTGTGCCTTTATGGTTTGTCTTGCTATATATCTATGTCTATATGGCATGGGAGGAAAAGGGGCACACAAAATGGTCTAAGGGGAGGGAGCCACAGAATGGGTCTGGGGGAAAGAAAGAGACACAAAGGGGCTAGGTAATGTAAGAGATACACAAGGGGGTTGTAAGAGACACACAGGTGAAGACGCATTGAAAACATAGTAAAGGGGGATAAAATATGCTAAAGAGGGTAAGACATTCAAAATGGGGGTTACGAGACATCCAGGGGAAGATGCATTTTTTAAGGGGTGGAGTGACAAACTGCATCTTCGCCTGTGTAGCCAAAAATCCTTGCACCAGCCCTGGCCAATTCATATCAGAGAGAAAAGACCTTATAAAAAGTATCCAGTATCTACTGATTCCTCTATCACAATCATTTCAGTAAGCGAAGTGTCAAACAATGCTAATGTACAGGCGACTGAACGATATAACATAAATTATCATCTAACAGTGGCATGTGGAATCAAAAATTATTTATGCAGCATACTCTATTCAATATTTCTGCCAAACCCAACTAGTTGGAATTCATCAATGTAGGATCATTTACTAAAATTAAATCAAAGTGAATTTCACATTCAAGGTCAAAAGTAGGCAAACTGTAAAACATCTCTAAGACAGCTATGCTTCCAGTTTCAATACTTTGGCCTCTCTATTTGAAATTCAGGGTTATGTAAAGGAGCACTATAGGGTCAGGAACACAAACATGTATTCCTGACCCAGTAGGGTTAAAACCACCATCTAGCCACCCTGGTTCCCTCATGCCTCTCTAAATAAAGTAAAATCTTACTTGTATTCAAGTCTGGAGCTGCTTACTTTGTACCTGTTTCCTTTTGAGCTGCCCACTGCCTGCTGACATAATCAGAAGTAGTAGCCTGATCCAATCACAATGCTTCCCATAGGATTGGCTGAGACTGACAAAGAGGCAGATCAGGGGCAGAACCAGCACAGTTCAAACACAGCCCTGGCCAATCAGCATCCCCTCATATAGATGAATTGAATCAATGAATCTCTATGAGGAAAGTTCAGTGTCTGATGATGTCAACAGACAACAGGCAGACAGGGGCAGAGCCAGCAGGTGCAGACTTGAATACAAAAAATATTTTACTATATTTAGGGAGGCTAGATGATGTTTTTAACACTATAGGGTCAAGAATACATGTTTGTGTTCCTGACCCTATGGTGTTCCTTTAAGACCAGAGTACCTAAACTAAAAGCATAGTTGACTTAGAAAATGTTTCTAGTTTGACTTCTTTGACCTTAATTTAAAAAATTCACTTGGAATAACCATGTTTGAATTAATTTTGAGTTCTCACATTAGTGGATAACCTTGATGGGTGTAAAGCATTAAAAATGACCAAGGGGGTTCAGACTAAGAGTTATCAAAATGGTGGAGTGCAGGTGCATAAAGTCACAGTATTTTATAGCCCATATGTGGAAAGACCAACAAATTAGAAGCAACACTTAGCCAGTAAGAAAAGCTGGGACATCCTCCTGCGTGCGAAGGCCCTATAATGTGTGTATATATATATATATCTTGCTATAAACACATTTTCAGAGCCCAACTATCTGGCATTAATGCAGTCAGTATTTTACTGAAGACCTGAAATATATAACAAGACCACTTTAAGCAATTAAATGCTTTAGTAGTCTGATTGCAGGCAAATGTACACATTTCATCTTTAAAGGAACATGCTAACCACCATAACCACTACAGTCTACTGTAGTGGTTATAGTGCCAGGAGTGCTCTGGTGCCATTCCAATATAACCTGTACAGTTATTACTACTATAGTGGGCTATATTAGTTACGATACTTGGGTGTTCATTTAACCCCTTAAGGACCAAACTTCTGGAATAAAAAGGAATCATGACATGTCACACATGTCATGTGTCCTTAAGGGGTTAAAGGGACTAGTCAACAGAACTACATCTAAACGTAGTTGTTCTGGTGTCTACTACCTGTCCCTGCAGGCTTTTCAATGTAAACACTGCATTTTCAGAGAAAATACAGTGTTTACATTACTGCCTAAGGACACCTCCAGTGGCAGTCACTCAGATGGCCACTAGAGGTGCTTCCTGGGTAAGTGCTGCACAATGTGCAGCAATGACATTCGGCGTCTCCATGCTCTGCATGGAGGCACTTAATGTTCCTTATAGAGATGCATTGATTCAAGATGCTGATTGATGCAGAACAGTGTTTTGCAGTGCATGCACAGTAGTGTTTCAATGCTTTCCTATGGGGAAGCATTGGATTGGCTGGAATCATCAAGTTTAATGAACTAAGCGAAGGGTGGGTCAAGACTTTTTAACAGGAGCCAGGAAGGGGCAATAGTGTCAGGAATACATGTTTGTATGCTTGACACTATAGTGTTCCTTTAATTTGAATTAGCAGACAGCAAGTGCACTTGTGTATTCACATTATGCTACACAAGGCACACACTTTTTCTGCGGGCTAATTGGTTTTCTTTTTAGGAAAGGAGTTAGAATTTTATCTACATGATAAAATATTGATAAACTGTTAACGCAGTTTGGCTAGAAAAATTTATATTTGGTTGCACCTGATATCTTTGTATGATGTTCATTTGAAGAGGTGTTTGTGAATTGTTCTTCTGCAAACTAAACTTTGCAAGAATTTCACTAGTTGGTGTAGCTCCACACAAACCCTCTGAGAATTTTCCACAGTCAATCACAGAATAATCAGTACAGATGTTGTACATACCTGTTTTTTTACCATTCATCTTCACCTGACCAAAGAGAGGCCAACTCTATTATGACTAAAACAGATGTGAAGGAATCCTATAAAGAGTGATTTGTACAAGCCGGTGATACATTAAACGTAAGATAAGTAACTTAAAAAGAACATTTTTGGAAGCAGAGGGGAAAGAGAAAAAAGACTGTAAAACCAAATTTATAGATTAGCTGACAACAAGTGGCATCTGCAAATTGCTGAGTGTATTGGCCGAACATGAAGATAAAAGAAGGTGAGTTATGGATGGAAAATATCGAATACAATGTTCAAAAGCTTTTAAAATTGCAAACATAAAATGATATATATATATATATATATATATATATATGTATGTGTGTGTGTGTGTGTGTGTGTATATATATATATATATATATATATATATACTGTCTTGTGTAAACATTTATGTGGCCTTATCTCTCCACTCCTCCAGCTTCTATTGCTTTTTTTTTTTTATGTCTATTGCTTTTTTTATGAGTTTAAAATGCATGACATCACCACTGGAGTTCCAGTGGCCAGGTTGGGGGGCAAGCAAACGTGAGTTTTACTCACCTGAACCTGTCCCACTATCCTCTTCCACCAGCATTGATTGATGTTGGAGGAGGCAGAAACAAAGCCAGTACTCTTCTGGAATAAGGCGAGTGTTTTAAATGTTTTTTGACCCTTTAATAGCCATGGGAGAGGGATGAAGGTACAAGGGGAAGGGGGGCAGAGGGACACTATCATTTTAGAAATACACGTTTGTCTTTCTTTTTTTTTTTCAATATATATTGTTTTTTTTAGTTTTTAAAACACAATATTAACAGCATAGTATAAGAAACCGTGCGCATATGCGACATCTGAATGTTCTGGAGCACACATGCAAAATGATTAGAAGCCAGGTAGGAGCGTATAACAAGTACAAGTATAACAAGGTGATATACGGTACCATAGAGTGATGAATTAAGAAGAGAAAAAAAGAAGGAAATAGGTAAGGGGAGATAACATAACACATAGTTACATAGCTGAAAAGAGACTTGCGTCCTTCAAGTTCAGCCTTCCTCACATATGTTTTTGCTGTTGATCCAACACAACGTAGTGTGACATGGGAGATATATTTCAACGTAAGGAATTACCGTACTGAAACAGCCTCTGCCTATCTGAGGGCTATGAATTGTATTAAGCAGTCCGATTAGTCAATCTATGGGGGGGGGGAGGGGGCAAGGACCCTCTCTGTATGTTTTGTAATACCGATTACGGGTGGGTTGTTTTTTTTTGTAGGGGCAAGGCAACACGGTCTTTGGATCTGGCTTGCAGTTATAGCTACACATCTTCCCAGCTAACCCATCTCCTACCATTCTGTTCCAGGTTACCCTGCATGCAGTAGAACATTTTTAAACTTTGTATTCATAACACTATAGTGTTCCTTTAACCTCTCTTTACAATCTATTGTGCTTACCCCATGATTAGTTCAATCTAGATCGCAAACAAGTTTCAGTTCAATTATACATTACAAACAGAAACTGCACTACTTGCACATGATATATTTACAGCAATAATAACAGTCATATCAGAAATAGAAGGCAAATCCACTTAGTACAAGAAACATGTTTTTTATTCGGGGTTGAAAGGCCTCATCAGTGAATTATATCCTTCTAGGCACAGTGGTTAAGTGTTTAACATATGCATTAACCTTGGATAAGGAACAAGTGAATTGAGACCTAATTTGAAACTCTTTTTAGGTCAAGGTAATGTATCAGCTTTTTTGCACATTCTCCTGAAGTATAAATGATAGTCCAGACCCCTTGCTCACTGGCCTGGAGATTAATTTCATTGACACATTTCAGAAATCTTGAAATGATTGGTCATCGTTTTTTGTATAATTTTAATAGAATGTTGGAATGGTGCTAGGATACCATTGAGGATCGATCACTCTTATATCCAACAGGTTCCCTCAGTAATAGCACAAGTGAGCTAAAACCTCCAACAGAGATATAAAATATGTCAGGTCTATAATGTAGATAACCTCTCTTTTAACTCAGGTGCAACTAAGTGACTTAAGAATTCACATATTAAAGGACCACTATGGTGCCAGGAAAACAAACTTGTTTTCCTGGCACTATAGTGCCCTAAGGGTGCCCCACCCTCAGGGTCCCACTCCCGCCAGGCTGAAGGGGGAGAAAGGGATTAAACACTTACCTTTCTCCAGTGCCAGGCTCCCTCGGCGCTGGGGACTCTCCTCCTCCTTTGGACGTCATCGGCTGAATGCTCATGTGCGGCAAGAGCCGCGCGCGCATTCAGTCAGTCCATAGGAAAGAATTCTCAATGCCTTCCTATAGACGCTGGCGTCTTCTCACTGTGAAAATCACAGTGAGAAGCACGGAAGCACCTCTAGCGGCTGTCAATGAGACAGCCACTAGAGGCTGGATTAACCCATATGTAAACATAGCAGTTTCTCTGAAACTGCTATGTTTACAGGAGGCAGGGTTAACCCTAGATGGACCTGGCACCCAGACCACTTTAATTTCAACCTGGGCAACTTGTTCATATTCGGTGACACGTGTTCTGTTATTATATCCACCTGCTTTAGGAGAGCTTGTGAGAGAGAAAACAAACAACATCAACTGCCAAAATGGGTGTAGGATAATGATTGAAAAAAAAGAGAAACACCAATCAAGGTTGTTATAAAATATATATATATACATAACCAAATTACACATACATTCCCCAAAGCACCTATAAATACATTCTTAAATAATTGAAGAATATGACATGAGCAGGGATAAGGTTGCATTAGTCATAACTTCATCCAAGTGACTACAAGTAATTTTACCTCTCAGCTATGGTTATTCAACTACTTCACACTGCCCAAGCGACAAGTGTCATCCAGCTGTTTCACAAAGCAAGATGATAAATATTCGAAAATCCAAATGGAATTTGATTTTGTTTTTCAGGTTTTTGTTTTTTTTAAGCAAAGACATCTGGGAGGCATGACGACCAAATACAGTGAAGAAAAAAGTATTTGATCCCCTGCTGATTTTGAACGTTTTCCCACTGACAGAAATTATCGGCCTATAATTTTAATGGTAGTTGTATTTTAACAGTGAGAGGCAGAATAACAAAACAAATTCCAGAAAAACGAGTCAGAGTTTGATACAGTCTGGTAAACAGACCAGTTGAACTGTAGATTTTAACCTTATTATTCGCCACTGGTAAATTTCATTACACTCCACCACATGAGGCTTACTCCATCCGACCTGTGCTGTAGAATGTCTGTACAAATGGGGTGTACGGTCACAAGTGGTTAGCTTGCCTTCATCTGACCCCTTTTTGAGCATCTATCCAGCTTTTATGTGAGTCCGTACTCTTACAACCCTTTCCATAAGACCCCTTTCGAAACCCATTCAGTCTCTTAGAGTTTATGAAAATAATTGTTTAAACTTACACCTGCAGCTCACATAGCACCTGCAGAATGGTGGATACATGTAACTCCTTCCCCCCTGCTGTCACTGTTAGAAATAAGAATATAATGCAGTGCACATCTGCTACACCATACTTCCCCTGCATTCTATAAGGTATGGACTCCATGGGTAGAATGCTCACCTTGATTAGGTATTAATGGTTGAGTGGCCTTGTCCGAGCAACATTTACCCACAACATCTTTCTTCTGCTTCCTATTACAATGCCGTCAACAGTTGAACAAAGTTGTGGTCCAGGCACTCAAGGGTCAATTATGCAGCAGATTTATTTGAAAAAAGTACAACGTTTCGATCTCCAAGTGATCTTTCTCAAGCTTGCACTCTTTCAAAATAAATCTGCTGCATAATTGACCCTTGAATGCCTGGACCACAACTTTGTTCAACTATTAGGGGGGTAGCCAGCCCCAAGTCTGGTAGCACTGGGATCTCAGTAAGAGTGTGGTATTCCCTTTCTTTTTTACTACTACAGTTGACTAGCGGTCACCAGCTTGTGAACCTCACTGTCCTCCTATGGTGTTAGTGTTTATCTATATTAATCCCTGTTAAGAAGCTTTGTACTGTTGTATTAACTTTAACTTTTCAGTAGATTAACAAAAAACACTGAATAGGGGGCGTGGTTGAGCCACCAACTAAGATAAATTCTTGTTTTAAGAGCTCACCCCGATAGGCCGGCATCCAGCTCCTGTATTTTGCACACGTAGCAAAGCATGGGAAAAAACACCAGAGAAACGGCTATGTTTATATTGAGGATTAACCCAGCCTCTAGTGGTTGTCTCTGACAGCCACTAGAGGCCGCTTCCGCAATCCTTAATGAGAAAATCGCATTGAGGACACGCGGACGTCCATAGGAAAGCATTGAGGAATGTTTTCCTATGGGCGGTTTCAATGCATGCGCGGCTCTGGGAGCTGACGTCGGCAGGGGGAGGAGAGGTCACCAGCGCCTATGGAGCCCGGCGCTGGATTAAGGTAAGTGAATGAAGGGGGCCGTGAGGGAGGGGGGGACCTAATAACCCTATAGTACCAGGAAAACTAGTTTTTTTTTCCTGGCACTATAGTGCTCCTTTAATAAAATGATGTTCTCTATTCCTTTATCAGTTTATCTGAAAAACACATCCATATTGATCATGTGTAATTAACTGTTTTGGAAAAAAAATTTAAGATAGATGTCTCACTTCTTAAACCTCCCTTGTAGAGGTCAAGCTATGAACACATTTCAACAGACAGATTAGGTATGTTGATACCACTTAGAAGTCAATACCAACAAAGATATCAAACAAGTGTCAGCATGTAGATTCTCTGTTACTCAACCTAATTACATCCAGACTAGGACCCATAACCTTGCTGACCAGTCAAACATAGCTAGATGAATAGAAGGTCAGCAGAGGTGAAGGACAATTAGAGTTTAGCAAATCCAACAGCTCAATGCAGCCTCATATCATGTATTCTTACATTCAGCTGTTTCTATTTTAGATGTATTCTTTTCTCTTCTGTTTTTTTTTTCCCCTTTGTTTTTTTGTATTTCCCACACATCAATTTGTTCTTAGACATTTCTATAGCATGGAATCTTTCCATGTAACTAAAGAAAGTTTCCATCCGTAATGCCATGTTAACATTAATGCAATTACACAAAACCATACCCAGTCCGCAAACATTCCAGTATACTTTGCGTGTAACAATGTTACTTTAAGGGTTATTTATTGAAGAGTAAACTGTCAGTAATTCAAAGTGAATTTCAAATTTAATATCAAATTTAAAACATAGCTGTTTTGTCGCATGTTACCGGTCCAGCTTTCTTCATCTAAGTGTTGTACATTTCATCGATTACTTTTCAGAATTCACCATTTAGTGAATAAACCAGATCGCAGGAAATTTTATTTTGTTTTTAGATTACGTTTAATTGTATGTCTTACTTATAGAAAATAAATATGCACATTATTACAAGCTTTGTGAAAACAAAAAAATATATACATATATTTTTTAATTTATTCACTTTATTATGACATTATTATGTAATAATAATGAAGGAACTAACTGGCCGCCCATGCTGGGTCTTGGAAAGTAAATAATTCCTTTGATAATCGTAGCTTTCTTACTTAACCTGGTGTAGGTGACATAAATCAGATACAAAGTTGCCTAAAGCAAGTAGTCTTAAATCTGACAAGTCTACGGCATTCCACGGGCAGGCTACATTGTTTTCCTGTCTGCAAGGCAATAACCCCAGCCATCAGAACTGGAAACAATTATATACCAAGAACATGCCTTATTTCTGTGGGTTTCAAATTATTTATTCTTTCTTGTTTAGTTTCTCTAAATTATTTTTTTGTAGTTGCTTGAAATACATACATTAGTAATATATAATTTAAATAATACACTATGAAAACTCTAAAAGTACAAAGATTTAATATATTTAGCTGATACATAGTAATAAAGGCAAAAAATAAATACTTAAGCTCATGAAGTTCAAAGCCGACAATAGGTGGTATATTTGTTCACTGAAATAAACAGGGAATAATGCACGGTTCACCCCAGTAGGACCGCTCTAGGCACCCAGACCACTTCAGCTTAATGAAGTGGTCTGGGTGCCAGGTCCCTCTAGGATTAACTCTTTTTTTTTTTTTTTTATAAACATAGCAGTTTCAGTGAGAAGACCCAAGCGTCCATAGGAAAGCATTTTATGAATGCTTTCCTATGAGACTGGCTGAATGCGCGCGCAGCTCCTGCCGCGCATGCGCATTCAGCCGAAGAGGAGGAGAGGAGGAGGAGGAGAGCTCCCCTCTCGGCGCTGGAGAAAGGTAAGATTTTAACCCCTTACTCTCCCCAGAGCCTGGAGACACCCTCTATAGTGTATGTTTTCCTGGCACTATAGTGGTCCTTTAATCTTGAGCAGAACCAAAATTTACATGTTTGAGATTAGTGAAAGTTTCACACCAAGTTAAATGAAAGACTGCAGCTAAAATAGCTACAGTCTGGTAGTGTAACTCCCACTGATCTCGAGCATAGCGAAACATGTATGATCTAACTGCCTCACTAAGCACCTACCCTTAAAGTACCATAGCCACTACGGCATGATGTAGTGACTCATAACAAGTAATTGACATACAAAATTAGCAGAGATATGGAGAATATGTTGCATCAATATTTTTGAGGATTTTTGAGATAGGTCATGGAAAAAAATTAAAACAAAGCTACCTGAGGTATATAGTGGAACCCCAAGTGCATGAACTTTAGCCAAAAGTTTTGCTACTTGGTCCACGTGATCCATTGTACTTATTTCTTTATATCTCTCTCCAACAGTTATCAGAAGTGCATGGAATAAAATTTCAATAGCCTCAAATTTACCCGGGACCAACAGTATACTATTTTTATTTTGTTTTCTTTATTATTTGTTGTGGCACCACTGAGTGAATATGCTATTTTATAAAAAAAAATAAAAAATGTAAAATGATTTATTTGGAGTCTGCAGTGTCATAGAATCCACAAGGTGTTAATATAAACAACCTCATATAAACCATTACTGGCTTGACAATATTTCTAAACTTGACATAAAACAGTGACAAATACAAATACACCAGTTAAAGGCTTAGCTAGGGTAATTCCCCTTGCATATTTGACTTCTCTGTGTGTTCCTCTGATAACATATCTGCTATAACAGACTCTCTGCAGCTCCCGGACTACAGGCATGATATTTTGCACCCGTTTTGGGACATCTATCAGGGTATCACTACATTCATCCTTTAACTTCTATGTGTAAGATCTCTGCGCAGCACTACGTGGGGTGTATGGACTGGTCGATTATCCATAAGGTCCTGATTGGGCTCCATCTGTACACTTAAAGTTCCTTAAAGTGGTTGTGGTTGGTAACAGATCGTTAAGGGGAATTAGATAAGGGATCGCATTCTACCTCTCTGATATGTAATCCTTCATTCCCCCATCGGATTATTGTCTCCCCTGTAGCTAAGCTTTATAAAACTTCTATGTATGAAGCGTCAGACCGCTCTAAGTGGAACTAAAACAGGCTAGTAACTCTTGCAAGAAATAATATTAACAGAAACTAATAAAGATAAAATAGGCAAATAATAATTGATGCACAGTGTATAGTAGGCAGTATAAATCCCTAAGGAACCCAGAGATATCCTGCAGGCAACTACTTGTCTCATTTTCTGCCATGCACTTTGGGTTATGGAGTGTGTAGCAGGCTTGGTTTCCACTTCACTGCTGTCCCTACAGAGCATGGCTGGTGGTGTCTCTAGCTGATGACGTTGCGCCAGCCTTCAATGTAGGAGTAGGTGAATACCATTTCTTTTATATCACGAATGTCTAGTTCTGTCTCCTGCTGTGTAATAAGATTTCAGGTCCAGGCTGTGATTGAAACTAATGGTAACAATTCGTTTTCCATTCGTCTGAGACAACCGTGTTTCCAATCTAGCCAGGGTTGTAAAAAAAAAAAGACTAGGTTTTAGGTATGGGGCTGAGGAACAGGTTCTAATGCAGTGGGGAATTAGAAGATACTGATAGGCCTTCAGTGATATTACATTTCTTTTTAACACCATCAAATTGTAATAGTGGAGCGTTTGTGAGAGAAGAGTTTGTGGAAATAGACAATCCTTAGATTAGTTTCATCACAAAAATATATATTTTCCTTATCCCCGTCATGATTTATGTATTTTTTTTAATTTATTTTTTTACTTAAGACTCATCTCTTGGAATTTATAGCACTACCTGTCATTCAAATGATTGAAGCCTATACCCTGAAGCAGCACCTAGACAGAATTATAGATACGTTGTAGGAACTCTCCACCATTTTTGCTGTTTGCGTTGTGTCACTTTATAAATGTAGCCAGGATCTCTTTGGACCATAAAGGGAAACTAACAGGTTCAGATTTACTCGATAACATAGTTTGGCAGGGACGTCTTACTAAACAATGATTTCATGAAATTTAAACCATATATTTCTAACATTAGTGTTTTCTTAACTGTTTAGATTTCTGTCCCCCCTTAAAAGTAAAAAAAGTTTGTATTTACCTTCTATCCAATTGTGCTGCAGTTTTGCCAAGGCCATTTTTCCGTCCCAACTGAGATCATTTGTGATAATCTCAGCCAATGAAGTTCTTCCCCACAGGGAAGCATTGGGGGAGCTACTCCTCACGCACGGTATTCAGTATCTCCTCATTAGCTCAGTGCATCACTATGTGGAACATTCGGCGTCTTAATGCTGAACATCAGTCCTGTAAACTATTGAATAGCCAACACAGATATTATCTCCGGTCACAATTTTCCCTTAAATGACATCTGAATTTAGTCTATACTTCAGCATAAATGTACTAGAATTGTGAATATTACAAGCAATTAAGTGGAGCTTCCCACAAGGGCCGTGTAACAATTGCGACTCAGCCAGAGCAGAATAAGCATGGATATGCACTGAAAAGAGTTATTAACTTACAGCGTATATGTATTTGTTACAAAAAAACTACATTGTAATATTTTAATATCTGTAATAATAATATTTTATAGTAGTTTCCTTTAGGATGGATTTTACAGTGATTAAAAGCCGACTGAATGATGATAATAATTAATAATACGGCTTAAAACCGTAATATTATTTATTATTATTATTCATATAGCGCCAAATTATTTTGGCAGTTACGCAGTGGGGATGCACAATGGCAAGTAAATTACATTTAAGATAAATGTTGACAGATACAATGAGCTCTGCTCAAGGAGTGATGAAGTTAAATAGAGCATTTTATTTTATGTCAAAATGTGGAGATTCCACCCTCCATTCACTGCCTGTCTTGTTTCACACTATGGGCATTTAGTTATAATATTGAGTTTACAAGATGCTACGATCTGCAGTGTGTTCTAACTTCCTACACCTGGACTTGTTATAACTGAGTTTGCAGGGCTGTTTATGTAACTCTTCCATCCTGTCCCTTTATTTAACTTCCTGTTCTGCTACTTATTAAACCATTGCTGAACAGGGTCAAAGTCTGTTTTAAAACATAAATCTCCAGCTGTATGCTCCTCTTTCATTTTACTGCCTTTGTGGTCTCTCTGGCCTTTTAAATAGTATGCAGTGGGGTACTTTAAGTAGTAAGTTATTGAAAAGTTACTTCAGTTGAAATATAGTAGTGTAAGATCTTTGAATTTACCACTAGGCATATTCGTGGAAACAGAACCTCAATTAAAAGTAACACTCTAAGCCCCATAACCATTAAACCATGATGTAGTAGTTATGGTGCCAGAAGTACCCTGGTGTCCTCACACAGTATGTAGTCAAATTTGCATACAGTTTGACAACTTAGAGGCTCAGATAGGTCCCGTGAGCTAAGCCCTGCACTGAAGGGCCAGGTCATTGGCAAGGAGCATCAGTTGAGCTTCCAGCTCTACAGGAGGAGGTGACAAGTGCCCAAAGGACCCCACTATTTGCAAACAGTTTGACTACTTACCCTGTGAGGATGCCTGGACACTGCTGGCACCATAACCACTGCAGTGCAATTTTGCTGGCATGCCAAAAGAAATTGAACTAGAGAACATAAATAATATAAAAATCATTATAATATGAAATTATATTTTATTATTTTATTTTAGGAGGACACTAAAGAAAACAGAGCAGTTGAACTGTTTCTTTGTTTAGAATTCCTATAGCACATCACGTAATATACATTGTTTACAATGTACAGAAAACAAGTGGCGAAAAATATGTGCATCTCAGATAAAGTCAATACTTTTCCTTTTACAGTAAGGAATTCAAACACGAAAACGAATCTCAAAGCAATGGAAAGTATTTTTTGTTGTGCTAATTTATTTACCCAGGAAAGAGATTCTTAGAGGAAACATCTGGTTCTAAGTTCTTCTTTCACCCAGTTTTACTGAATTGAATGACTGACCTTGTCAATGGGATGAAATCACTTCTAGAGGCCACACACAGTGAAGTCTACAGAGATTCTGGCAACTTTTCCCCATTGTCACCATTCTATGACTAAATTATTAACCCGAATGTTGGTGAATTGATTTAGATGGCAGTCTATGGGTTTGGCTAAAATAGACCCCATTCTTGATTTAAAATTAAATATATAACATTTGTGCTTAATTCCATACATGGAAAACACAATTTTACTGTTAATCACAAATAAAATAAAACAAGGTAAAGTTATGGAATACAAAAACCCGTTTAATGAAATGTATTTGTGATGTGCTAATATTTAGCACAAATTCTGAACTGCTTCCTGTTCTGTCAAAAACCAACACATGGGACAAATCAAATGCACATGGGAGACTTAAAAAAGACAGGATCAACTCCAAACTACAGTTACAAATGCAGTAGTAGATTATATAACTGAAATGAAAAATGATAAAGTTGTAAACAACAAGCAAAATGTTTGGCTATTTTTACCCAAATTTCTTCACATTTCCTCAAGTCAAGAGCACATAAAGGTACAGGATAGGGCATGATGTCCTGTAGGACCTGCTGAGGAGAGAACTTGGGCAGAATGGAGGGGTATCTGTGCTGCCATTGTACGTCTGTCGCCAGTATTCTATGTGTGCTGACAACAGATGCCTAATATACACATGTTGTGAAAGCGATGTAGTCCAGGCACTCAGCGTCTTGCAATAATGCAGCAGATTTATTGGAAAAACACTGCAAAAACACCAGGGTTTTGATCCCCAATGGGATCTTGGTCAAGCTTGACAAAGATCCCATTGGGGATTGAAATGTTGCTGCTTTATAAAGACACTGAGTGCCTGGACCACATCGTTTTCACTAGATGGAATTGGGCTCTGCCAGCCCTAGGTACAGTGCACCGAGGTCTACAAGTGATGAGCGTGCGACTCCCTCCCTTGTTTGTAATTAATATACACATATTACCATGAACATTAGCCAGCCTGGAATGAGCGTTAATGATTCTGCTAGAGTTGGGGTTACATCTCCAACAGCATAGTTATTTCACTTTTTATATGCAGTATTTTTCCTTCAAATAATTAATTAATAATAATATATACATCCATAATACTTAAGAGAAAAGATAATATATATATATATATATATATATATATATATGTACAGTATATACATATGTTTTTACATAAAATATAAAAACTAATATGATATAATTTTTCAATCAAACTGTGCACGTACTAACTGTGAGAACCATGAGCAGTTCAAGGATGATTTATTCGGAAGCAGTATAGTGCAGATATGTCCTTTCTTGCCCCACAGGATGAGAACCTCCTAAGGAACATAAAATGTTACCATTGCATCAATAGCTAGATGGTTTGCGACACAAAGATTAGGTTCCCCGATGAGGGGTCAAGATTCCCAGGAAGTACCCATAATGCCTACATTGTCTGCTATACATCTCTGCACAGGGATTTGTATTAGATCGGTTATTGTACATCTGCTCAACTCTCACATTAAAATGTATAAATGGTATTAAAGGGACCCTTTCCTCGGGGCTCCCCTACCGGACGGCAGAAGGAGTTAAAACCCTTTCAGCCACTTACATTAATCCAGCGCTGGGCTTCCTCTGCGCCCCCTGCCGATGTGAGCTCCCGAGTGGAGCCGAATGCGTATGCGCGGCTAGAGGTGCGCATTTAAATCCGCCCATGCTTTCCTATGGGGATCTGAAATGATGCTGGACTCCGTGAGGACGTCCAGCGTCCTCACGGAGTCCAGCGTCATTTCAGCGCGATTTTCTCACTGAGAATCGTGGAAGCGGCCTCTAGTGGCTGTCAGGGAGACAGCTACTAGAGGCTGAACTAACCCTGCAATGTAAACATAGCAGTTTCTATGGAAACTATGTTTTCAGCTGCAGGGTTAAAACTAGGGGGACCTGGCACCCAGACCACTTCATTGAGCTGAAGTGGTCTGGGTGCCTATAGTTGTCCTTTAATGGTATTTTTTAGCAGGTTATAACGATTAACAAGTAAACGACTGTACTGAGACCTTTGCAGAGTTGAGGTACAAAGAGGCTGACTCAAATGGAGTTGTCATAGAATGAACACCCACAATTCCTAACACATCTAACCCCACTCACATCTAGTCTTTCTAAAACCACTACTTAGTACATTTTAATCATAATCAGCAATGTAGGCTACAAGATGGCCACTCTGATCAAATGTATATGCCATGCATAGCCCAATGTGTTATTGGTTATTCTAAGCTGTTTGAATATTGCATTGCTTTTCTTTCTTTTTTATTGTCAAAACTGTCAATAACAGTTATACATGTACAATGAGGTATATATTGTATATTGTGTAAGCCAGTATTAATAATAAGGCTGTGCCAATTGACTGTACTGTACAAAGGAAGAAAGTGTAGGAAAATGTATGTTGAACATTCCACACCCTGCAATACTATCACATGAAAGCATGTTGTTGAGGTAAATGTAATGTGACACTCCAAAATACCATTACAAAACCACATCTCTGTTAGTGTTTATGGTGCAAGGAGTGCCCTAGTGCCCTCCAATTTTAAGTAGTGAAACCATTTTATAACAATTTGACAATTTGTCTTATTTGGAGTCTGTCAGTGCCGCTCCTCATCTCCGCTACGAATAGCCTTATGTACCTAAGTAGAATGTAAGGCTCAGTGCATTAGCACAACAAGGCTTAGGTCAGTGAAGTTTAAGGTACACTAAAACAACTTTAGCTCAAATTGTTTTGGTGACTATAGTATCCCTTTAATGAAAGTTTCTACTTTGGAACATCTGGCTCTTCGTTGTCAAATATGGAGGCGAGGAGCAACACCCAGTGGTCCCAAGGTAAGAAGTCAAACCATTCTAAAATGGTTTGGCTGCTAACAATGTGGCGTGGCATGGCACTCCTGGTACCATAATCACTACAGCATGCTGTAGTGGTTATGGTGCTTGGAGTGTTCCTTTAAAGGGAGAAATAAGCACCATAACCACTATGGTTTTGTTTGTTAGCTCGCAGTTCTTCGTTTTTTTTTAGCACAAATTATTAAATCCTTTTCTTTTTTGCCCCCATTTTCATATTTGATTACGCACCAATTTTTAGCTAATGCAATGCAATATGAAATTTCCCTTCACTTTTCCAAACTAAAAAGTGGCAGAAAACTGGCATAATGGTGTGGACAGGGTTTTCTTGGCACACTTTAGACCCTCTAACACCAGCAGATTATGTAATGCTACTTGCAAACATTTTGGAACACAAACTGGAAAGGTTTTCAAGTGTGTCCCAGTTTAAAGTTTGCAAGTGTTTAGTTAAAATAACACCTTTGGCTGTGTTCGCATATACTTATATCTGGCTTGTTTGTGCTCCCGAATGACAAGAAATGGAAGAAACTAGTCTAATGCAGCTGTGTGGAAACTATATCATATGTTGTATAATGACTCAATCTCCATGATGAAGAGTAGAAAAAAAACAGTAATTCAAAAGAATCTTGTACACTTACAAGAGAAAATATAGTCACCATCACAACTCTTCTCCCCCCAATATATGGTCAAAATAGGTATGTGTTTCCCAAATATGGAAAATAGCAGTAAACAAATTTTGTTTGTACAATTCTAACCACACACAGCGACTGTGAATATATATACAACGTAATAATAACCCCAGAGATTTTAGCCCAATGCAAGGCTTAGGTATCCCTTCTTTGCTGCTACGAGCTACGACCAACTCAAACCAGCAGAACCTTGTTATGGATGTTATGGATATCTCCTGAAACAAACCTTTTGCAACGGTTTCTGTTTTTCACATGAGTCTATCATCCACCCCAGGAAAGGGAGACCAACCGAGGAGGTTGCCTGGGCAGTCATTCCTCTTAAAGGAACACTCCAAGCACCATAACCACTACAGCACCCCCTCCATTTTAAATAGTCAAACCTTTTTAGGATAGGCCTCTCTGTCTGCCTTCGTTCTGCTGTTGATGCTCTGTTTTATTAAACAGCAGTCATCTGAATAATCAGAGCTTTTGGTCCCAAGTGGTTTCTCTTTTGAAAAAGCAGGATGGTGAAAGTCCCACATTTCGTTTTGACTTTGGGATAGATGTAGTTACAATGCTTTAGTATACACTAGAATAAAAGGTGCTTTCCAATTTCTTTCTATCTTGCATTAGCATTTACTGGATTTGTAGACAATTGATTTCACCTTCATTGCATTACTTACACAGTAACCCTTAATCCTCTATTAAAATGAAACAATAAAACCTTAATGGGATATCTGGGAAAATGAGGGATACTATAGTGCCAAATAGTTTAAAAGGATTCTATAGTGCCAAAACTGCCTGCATATGGCGTCGAATTTTGCCTAGAAGGCCACTGCCCAGTCGCTGGGTGGTAGCTGCTCTCTGTGGGGAGAAGGGCCGTCGGCCATCTTGGTCCGGCTTAGTGTCTCCCTTTCGTCAGATTTGCACCCCAGAGCTCTCTGGGGGTGAGTGCTCACTTTCCTGAAGTAGACCAGGATGACCCCCGCCAGTCCAGTATGAGGGCTCCTGTGCAGAGACTCTGGCAGTCTCGGCCACGGGAAAGTGCCCGTCTCTCCCGTGCCCTCCATGCTTGTAGGCCTCAGATTCTTGCCGGGTGAGAATTGCGTGTATTGTGTCAAAAATGTGCAGTTTGGGCAGTGAAAATCTGTTTTAAGTTCTATCTGCAGTAGGAGCTGCTGAGGTTTGCTTCCACTCAGCTCTGCAGTCAGGCCCTGCCCCCCAAATGAACCAATTTTTTATAAAATCTGTACTGTTATCAAATGAAACTGCAGTGCTTTATAAATTTCGGGTGTTTCTTTTAACATATTTTCATAAATTTCTTTATTTCGGATACAGTGCTACATGTATTCTTATTACTGTGAAAAATTGCAAAAGCTGTTGCAAATCAGTAAATATGTAACGGCTGGATTTGACACAGAACAAGTAATATAGAAGATAAAACAAGAACTCCTAGCTTATTATTTATGTTAATTTAGCCAATAAGACAGTCAAAACATCTGTTCAAAGTTCCTCTGCCAAAAACTGGTTTGCTGAAGTCCCACTAGAAAATGAGTTCTGCTGACCCACGGAATTCTTGACATGGAATTTATTGTTTAAGGCTTGGTTATACATATAGAGTATGTGTACATCATTATTCCACGCTTTATGATCTTTTTGTTGTACGATAAAATTATGGGAAAAGAACTGATATAAAAATTATGTATCTAACATAGGGTTCTATTACAGTTAATCTCGCAAAATAGGAGATTAAAACTCATTGTGGCCTTTTCAAACGTATGTTTAAAGCTCCATAACTCAAACCCATGGTTTAATTTTATTATTTTTTTATTAAAGGTACACTATAGTCTGCAGGACAACTAGAGCTTAATGTAGTTGTTCTGGTGAGTATAGTTAGTCCCTGCAGTCTTTTTGCAATAGTAATAGGCAGTGTTTACATTACAGCCTAGGGACACCTCAAGTGGCCACTCATCAAATGGTTGCTCCTATGGCAGTGCAGCACTGACATTCAGTATCTCCACCCTCTGCATGGAGACAATGAACTTTCCTCATAGAGATGCATTGATTCAGTGCATCTCTATGAGGAGATGCTGATTGACCATGGTGGTGTTTGGCTCCTCCCCTAGCCTGCCTCCTTGGATGAAATTATCAGAGTTAAAAATCTCAACCTATGGGGAAGCATTGTGATTGGCTGAGGTCATCACTTCTGATGATGTCAGCCAAGAAGGCAGAGCCAGTACCAGCAGACAAGAATAAAGGCAAGATTTTACCATATTTAGGGAGCAAGGGGCTGCCAGGGGAGATAGAACCTAACACTATAGGGTCAGGAATACATGTTTGTGTTCTTGACCCTATAGTGTTCCTTTAATTCCACAAACTAAGCTCCATCCCCTATAATCTCATGGAATTTGAAGAAGCACTGCTTCCTTATTCAGATGTTCTAATACTGGCACAGCATTGACATGCACTGCCTGCTTGAACCGTTCAAATCAGCTTCTTGAACTTGCAGGAGTTGTGCAGCCAGTGCCAACACATGACTAAGTACAATCAAACAGAGAGTCACTTATCTGACAGTCTAGCTCATGGGCAGTCAACCTGGTCCCTACTGCCCACTAGTGGGCAGTTTGGGATTTCAGGTGGGCGGTGGTGGGTTCTGCAGAAAACGCCCAGTGGGCCTCGATAGCTGTGGACCAAGGTGGCAGTGGAGATCATTTAATCTCCCCTGCCTGTCCATGCAGAGCCAGCCTTGGTGTGGAAATCAAAGCACTTAGTTCTAGCAGAGGGAGGGAAGGGCCTGGCATGCTCTGTGTTCCTCGCGTGAGCAGGCTGGTCGGAGCGTTGCCATGCGTTACCATGGCAACAATCCGGTACAGTGCTGTGCTCGCAGGAGGACAGAAGAATCAGCCTGCAGACAGAGGAGCTGCAAGCTAAAGTGGACATGCCACCACTGGACCACCAGGGCTTGCAGCATTATACCCTCCCCTCCCTAGTAAAAGGTAAGAAGAAGGGAGGTGAAGACATTAAGATAGATTTTCACATCTCACCGACCTACACACAGCATAGATCCTATGCACCCCTCACACACACAGAGACACAGACTGCCTCCTCTCACACACTGCACTCCTCACACACTTCCCCTTCACACACACTACAGCCCTCACACACACTGCACCTCACACACACATACACTACACCCTTCACACACAATGCACCCTTCTCACACACACTGCACACCTCTCTCGCACACACACACATACACTTGTCACACAAAAACATACACACACCGCACCTCCCAGACACACACAGAAAAAAAGGGAAAATGAAAAAAAAAAGATTATTTTTTTTATTTTTTTAAACACTCCTTTCAAAAAATATTAAAAAAATAAATCAAATCACACTTGTATAATTAGTTACTGTGGCACTGGTGGGCGGTAAGGAAATTTTACCATCAACAAAGATACAAAAGTGAGCGGTAGGTATTAAAAGGTTGACTACCCCTGGTCTAGCTGCTTGGAGCACATTTGAGATTGGCTCTCTAAGATGGGTAGGGAACGTCTTGATGGAATGGAATCCTTGATTCCAAAAATTGATATAAGGTGGTAGAGATGTAATTTGGTGAACAGAGAAGTAAAGAAAAATAACACAAATTATTAGAATTTATGGCACTGCATTAACAGATCCATGCACCTTAACCATTAAAATAAATTATATTGGCCTTAGAGCTTAGAGTGTCCATATAAATTAAATGTAAAATCAAATGCACTGGCCCCCTGCCGCGGGCAGCGGCAAACCATCGGAATCCCCCACCACTCCCGATCTGGGAGGGAGTGGGCCCACCTGGGCTACCGGGTCCGTCCGAAGATGTCTGCCTCCATACCAGCCTGGGGCTGTAGGGAGCACTCACCTCGCTCCCAACGTGCCGCCCCCTCTGAACACTGCCCCGCTACATGAATCACAGACATGGACAGGGGCTGGAAGCCAGGGGGTACCGCACACATGGGCCACAACAGAGCTCCCTCTAATGGACTTAACAGCTATCTCCGAGCAGTGCGCCCAGACAGGGAGTAGGGTGAAGAATCTCTGTATGGGGGACATCTTGCTTACCAGATGCCAACCACTTGCTATATCAGTGGATGTCCCAAAGCTAAATAGGTGCCCAATTTTTGAGGATGCAACCCAGGCTCTCATGAGTATGTTTAACGTACTTTCTTATTTTTTATACATTTTTTAACATGAGTCCTGGCATCAACTATCCTGCCTATTTGAAACGCGCGTCGAGCGTTTTCTTTTTCTTTAATCTCTGCACTTGGTAGCACTTTTTTATTTTTGTTACCACTATGGTTATTGATTTTTAGGTGTTTATTTATTTATAACTTTAGTAGGGAGAATTGGTTCAGGTAGACACTAGTGGTTAGACCACGATGTCGAGGTAACTTTTAGGGTGAATTGAGAGATTAATGATTTATAATGATTTATTTTTTGTGTGAGGCTTTTCATCTGCGTTTAGACCTGATTACCCGGTTCCTTGTTCTCTGGGGACCCTGTGCCTCTTCTCTCTCCCTAACCTCGTTTACACTACCTTCCTGTCAGTCGGACACTAGGGGAACTGGAACTAAGATGCTAGGTAGTACTCCAGACAATTGATCCCCTGGGCACAGTTTAGTAGATCTTTTTTTCAATTTATACTTTTTTTTTTGCATATCCCTTTTTATCCGTAGAATGAGTCAAGGTAGGGCCTCCCTTCCTCATTTCTTATTCAGTGGAGCTCTCCTGATGTTGGTTTCCCCTTGTGGGACTCTACACATCACCTACTCCTATTACCTACATATTTTGGAGGGTTACCCCCTCATTGGAGCTCCCTATTAGGTGGTTACAGTGGTGCAGCTCATGAGCCCGTGACTTGTATCCGGACTCCTGACCTGCACTCTGTTTACTTTGTTTCTCCATTTTGTTTTTCTATCCTGCCTATTTGCCCTCTAATGCAATGTGCGGGTGACCCAGTTTTATTTGCTTATTAGACACTAGCTACATGATTTAAGCTTGTTTACTTTTATTTTATTATCTCTCAACTAGCCTAACTTCCGTGCAGCATGTGTACACTCTCTGTTAGACCGCAAGAAATCGATAATGCTAGGCTACTTCAGCATGGTTTAGCTTCTCCTGTTTTCATGTATACATGTTTTTTTTATTTCTATGGATCGTAACCCGTTTAATGTTGTCTCTAACGTCTACTTCTTGAATTACTAAATAACAAAAACGTGCCAAGTTTACTCATGCCACACCAATGTTTTATTATGTTGAATGATTGCGCCTGTTACTGCTGTTGTGGCACTACAGGCATTGATGTACTTATCTGCATGACAAAAAAAATCAAAAATCAAATGCACTGCGACATTAGCATGTGGTTAGTTCAAGCATTGTCACAACCAAAGCCATAACAAAGAAGCTACTAAACAAGCTCCCTTAGGGTATCCATTTTCTGTGCAGACTCATACCATGAGTAAAACATTCTAGACCCTTCACCATACAGTTTTGAGAACAGATTTCCATGTAGAAAGCAGAATCAATAAACGTATTAAATGGTGGTAGTCTGGAAAAGGGATAAATTGTTGTAGGCTGGATTAGAAAGTGAAATTTAAATCAGGGCAAACTCCAGGGCTATTTAGTGAATGACAATCCACACTAGCTGTTAATAAAACAATCTATTGTTCCTAATCTCTAGTACCCGAATGTTTTACACATAACATTTATAAGTGTATCAAACTGCTCAGCGAAGCTCACAAATGTATCAAACATAAAAAGCAGCACAATCCTTTGGACCAATAGATCCCAGAACACTTGCTAAAATGAGATGGCCATCAGATCCAGTAGTCAAGGACCAGCTCACTGTAGTGGTTATGTGGTCAGGAGTACCCTGGTGTTTCTCCCACTGTAAGTCATGCAATTGTTTTTAATGGTTTGACAGCTTAATAGAGGCAATATGGTCGCCGGTGCATCTTCCAGTCTTCTAATGCAGGAACTGTTGAATGTCTGTAGCATACAACACAAATGATACAGGCCATGCTCATTTTCAGCCAATGAGAGCATTATTTGCGAGACCCTGCTTAGCTCTATAAAATAACCTGCTTCTCCAGGAAAGAGGTACAGGTGCCCAGCAGGACCCAGGTAACTAGTTAAACTGAACTAAAGTATTTGACTACTTACGGTGCATTCCTGACATCATAACCAATACATAGTTATGTAGTAGTGACAGTCAGGCCGCGGTGGCCATGGGCCAAGGCCAGCAGGGGAGGTTACAGGATATCCCCTGCCGGTCTATGCAGGGCCGGCACTATCCTTGCGCTCGCCCCGCTGTTTGCCACGACGGGCCGTTGGGGAGATCAAAGATCTCCCTCACTGGCCCACTTGAATGGACATGCGGCTGGGGAAGGAGGGAGAGGAGGACACGGCGGAGCTCTATCTTGCAGCTCCGCCGGGTTCCTCGCGAGAGTGAACTCTAGCCCGCAGGCTAGAGTTCACTCACCACTAGGACCACCAGGGATGGTGTGGGAGTGCCAGTCTCTCCCCCCACTCTCTCTCCCAGGTACCACTGTGCCGGTCCCCCCCCCCCTCCCAGGCTAAAGGTATAAGGGAGGGAGGGATATAATACCTTAAAAATGTTTATTTTAAAAAAAATTATTTCCAACCCTCCCCCCCAAAAAAACAATCCATTCTAACATTCACACTCAGCACTCCCACACAGCACTCTCACACGTCACACACAGCACTCAGCACTATCACACAAATCACACACAGCACCCTCACACACAGCACCTTTACACACATCACCCTCACACACAAATCACACACACAGCACCCTTACACACATCACACACAGCACCCTTAACCACAGCACCTTTACACACATCACACACAGCATAATCACACACAGCATCATCACACACAGCACCCTCACACACAGCACCCACACAACACACACAGCACCCCTCAAACACGGCATCCATCACACACACATACTGCACCCTTCACATACTCACTACACCCCTCACAGACACCCACTGCACCCCTTACACAGAACCCCAACACACTGCACCAAACACACACACACACACAATACTTCTAAACATATTCATAATATATATATACTGCAGCACCCCTCACTCACATACTGCACTCCTAAACACATTACATTCCAGACACACACTAGATCCCTTACCCAACTCTGGATCATATACAGACTAGATCCCTTTATACACTCTGAATCCATTATATACACACACTCACTAGATCTCCTACACATTCTGGGTCCTTCAAACACACACTAGACTCCTGTGTACACACACTGCACCACCTACACGCACACACTACATTCCTAACATGCAGACTCTGGATCCCTTATACACACACTAGATTCCTTGTAAACAAACACATACTACACCCCTAAACACACACACTCTACAACCCCTACAAACACTACATTACCTATACACACACACACACTATAGCCTGTATGCACACACTTACTACATCCCCAATACACACATTCTCTACAGCCTCTAGCCACATATGCATTACATTACACCAAAAACACAACACGACTAAAAACGACCTTATTACACAATACCACACCACAATCAGCTCACTCTACACACACGCAATTCCACAAGCAGGCTCCAAACACATGCACAATACTCTTTCCTGGCCCTTTTGTCTCCTGCTTTCCATTTATAGAGACACCAGAGACAAGTTGCAAGGAAACACAGTGCAAGCATGTTATTAAATTTGCTTGCACTGTGCAGAACAAATACAGGGCTTTTTTCCTCATGCTAGAGCTCTTTAGCAGAGTTCCATGCGCATGGTCTCCCCTGGAAGAGCATTGAACCAACATTGGTGATGATGAAACACACCCTCTCTGCCCTGTCCCCTTCTTAGTGGGCCGCTGTGATAAAAAAATGCCCAGTCCGGCCCTGGTGAATGTTCCTTTAGTAATGATGAGTAATCTCTTCTTATAACAGAGCCCTTAAAGCAGTGCTAACATTATAAATGTTGTTTAACAACTAAATTTCCCATGATTCCCCTTCAGACTTACAATTCACTGAACATCCTGGGAAGTTGGATTCAGAAACATAACATTCCAAAGTTAGCCATCTCTGTTCTATGGGTTATGTGCCAAATACTTTTTTAGTATTATGTATTTTTCTTCTCGTCAGTTCAGTTATACAGACAGACATAGCTGTATTTACCTGTCAACCTCTTTATAAACCTGATGTCATTCAATTTAAGAAGCAGAACACTCTGTTCTGACACTCCTTTTCACAAAGCTCTTCATATAACCCTGTGTTTGTTGAAACACGCCATGCTCATGTTATTGACATTCGTCGGTTGATTTATAAAACAAGGCACAGCAATGTGGCACCAGGATATCTTAAAGAATATGCAAAGTATAGGATTTTTCAAATTACCAAAAAGTAGAGATATCCCATGATTAAATTTCTATAACATTATTTTCAATTATTGTAGCAAAGAAGGTTTTTCTATTAAAAATTAAAATATTCACAATGTTCTAATATTGGAGCAAACCCCATTGAATATGATGGAATGTTCACACTGATTGCTCCACGTAAACGTTTTCAAATAATTGCTCTTCATAACTAAATAAATCCTCCATTATGTCTATTTTAACAAGCAACAACTTAATACATTACATTGTGGGTATGAACAGGGCAACTAGATTTTGGCTTAGGCAATAAGTATACTGCTAAAATGATTACAGTGGGTCATTCAACCATCCTGCTTTTGGCAGGACAGTCCCCATTTTCAGGTGCTGTCCTGCCATCACAACTTAGTTTGCTGGTGTCTCACCACTGTTGCGTATAAGCATAGCGTGAGTGTATCATTAGACGTGCTTGTACAATTTTCAGGGGGGACACTAGAACCCTGCAGAGAGCTCTGAAACAGTGTCCGCTGCAGGACTGCCCTCAGTGGAATGGCAAGCAACCTGGTGGGCATTTGTCATGCCAGTTGTGCCCCTGCCCATCCCCTTTCTGGGCATCACTGGCCTGCACACTTTACCCACTTCCCATTGGGTGGTATGTTACAGGAATCAGGATTACTCACAAAAGTGAGAATTCAAAGTGTTAACTATGCTTTCAGTTCGGTTACCTTGGCCTAAAATTTTAAATTAACTATTAATTCACTTTGAATTCTCACCTTAATAAATAACCTTGTTCATTGTCCTGCAGCATGAATGTCTTATAAATACACCATTATTAAAGGGGAGGTCTGTACTCTTTAACAATTAGGGTTATTTACTATACGTCCCAACTTCACAGATGTATGGTGGGAGAGCTAAAAAAGTTGCAGTTCAATGATGCAATTCACGTCCCTGGTTCTGCAAAAGGGAGCAGGCCCACACTGAAAGCCCACCCATGGAATTGACAGGCCAGCCCGGCGTGAATGCACGCAAGACTGCTAGCCAATCATGCAGGCTAAGGGCAGACCGTGCAGGGAGCACTATTTCATTGCTCGCTGCTGGGTCCTAATGCGCTGAACATAGCGCCAGCCTGATTTCCTAAAGTGACAATAGGCCAGAGTATCCAAATTGAAAGCATAGTTGACCTATAGATTTTTCAGGTACAGCAATGTTGACTTTAAATTTGAAATTCACTATAAATTCTTGCTATAGTGAATAATTTGAATGTCTTCGGTGAGAATTTCTCTAGAGTGTTTATTTTTCTTTATAAAACATGAAAGGAATATGCACAGGCTATATAAATAAACACAGTAGTGTTTGATTCTAAATTTGAAAACCACAGGACGCTAATTAAAACGCAGAATGGTTAATGATCATAATAAGAGTTGTCTGGGATTAAGCCCAATCAATTTTAATTACGGTATTCCACTTAAAGGTTGTCTTTTATAGAAAGAGTATATACTTCTGTTTACATGCAAATGCCTCTCTTCCATCACTGACTGGATGTCGATGTCACTGAAAACACACCTTAGAGCATCCTGATATCTTCATAGGTAACACTGCTTTCATTGCAATTATAGTCCCCTCGTTTCCATAGGCCAGCTTACTCTATCCTTCAATCCTTCCACACGCCATATTTACTGTCTCATTTCGACACAGGAATCTTATCCATTGATCCCTCCTTCCCTCCTCTTGTGTCTAGTCTCATTTATTGTTAGCTCGTTTGAGTAGGGTCTTTTTCACCTCTTACCTCTGTTATATTCTGTATGTGAATTACTTGTCAGATATCCACATTTTATAACTGTAAAGTGCTGCAGAATATTTTGGCACTATATAAATGCCATTAATAAATATAATTATGGCTTCACTTTTTTCCAACTATTATATATATATTTCTTAGAAAGGCAGCCGATTGCCTTATTTAAACTAATTGGCTATTCAGATCACTACAGGGGAGGAATTGCCAGAGGCAGGGAAATTCCCTCCATGCCATGGTGAAACATGGTCCAAGTAGCCAATTAAAAAAAATCCCATAGAGGCCCATAGGCTGGAAATCAAGGTGGTAGTAGGGGGAGGGAGGTTGCAAGCCCTGCACACAACATTGTCTATATAGTGCCATAAATGATGGGAGTGTGCAGGCTTATGACATCATCGTCACATCTCCCCGCTGTAGCACAAGACATGCGCCTATTTGATACAAGTCATCAAACTAATGGGGCGTGGTAGTTAGACAAGGGGAAAACAGACAGAAGTGGTAGAGAAGGGTCATCTCCATAGGTTTCCCCATGTTTTCCATCTGTGTTTATCTATGGCATTGGCCACAGGTGTTTAGTTGTAATGTACACAGTATGATTAAAAGGTACTCCAAACACCTAATTACCTATGGTGGAAGGAGAGCACTCTCCTTGTCTAACTGAACTTGTCATTATGCTGATTAGAGCAGAGTGCTTCCACTTAGCTGCTTAGCTGTTCAATTTGTGTATGGTGTGTGTGACATGTACACATTACACATACTACGAGTCCTCAGTAACCTGTATGTGCTCGCTCAGAACTTTTTAACCCCTTAAGGACAGAGGTGATTGTACAAGTTCTAACCAAACAAAAACAAAAAACTGGAATTTGCGCTATATGTGTGTTCAACCATAACTTACATCTTTCATTTTAAAGGCATCCACACTTATTATAGATCATTTTGTTCAGGAGAAATAGGTCTTTAATTTCACATCAAATATTTACATATGTAACATAATTTAATATAATGAATAAAATCTAAAAAGTGTGAAATTAAGAAAAGTAAGTACTAATTTTCAGTCCGTTCATGCTTTAATGTACAGACTTTGTTTTATATAGCACATGATGTGGTTGCAATTAAGAGCAATGGTTCCAAAGTCAGCCCTCAAGGTACACCAATTATTCAGGTTTTGCAGTATTCTGAACAGAATTCGGAAATTCCTAAATGCTCAACTGTTAGAATGCCTGAGGACTGAGATGGGAACAACTGACAGCGAGGGTGGCCACCCTTATATATGTGATAGAAAGAGTTAGATAGAAAATAGAATACTGAAAATAGTATGCTGTGGCTGCCATAACTTGCAGCAAAACAAAAGAAGAGTTTTGTGAACGAAGGAAATAACATTGAAATAATGCCCCCTAGGATATATCAGCAAGCTCATATCTTAAAGGACCAGTTTAGACACCATAACAACTTTATCGAAATGGAAATTAAGTTGTTATGGTGCCTAGAGGTACCTGGCTCTGACTCACCTTAAACTGTTCTCAAACAGTTTAACACCAAAATTTGTGTTCCAGTGCTGCATCTCTATGACCCTCTGTCTTCCATTTTCTCAAAATCGGGAAACTAGAAAGCCATTGCAGCATTGGTCAGCAGCAGAGCCGCTTGGCTGAGAGCGGTAAGCTGATGCTCTCAGCCAATATGTGACCCCCTATTCATAAAATTTGCTTGAATAAGGTATTTATTCAGATTTTGAGAAAACGCCAGGGCAGAGAGATCTGGCACTGGAACACAGACTTTGGGATTAAACTGTTCGAGAACGTTTTAACCCCTAAAAGTAAGCCATCGTCAGGGACCTCCTGGAATCATAACGTGATTTTGATGGTGTTATTATGGTGTCCAGAGTGTTCCTTTAAAGAAATATGACTCTGTGACAGACCTAGAAGCTGGTTTTGAGGGCATGTGTATATTATATAATCATAATGTCTATGTAATGGGGAGTTTTCCATCTTTTTTTTTGCGTTTCCGTCACAATTTATATAATCTGCCTGGATTTTTCGTATGTTGCTTTGTTCACACTTTAAGTGTCATTTTTGAATGTACAATATTTGTTTTCCCCATTTGTTTCTGCCAAAACCTTTTAGATAATTTTCAGAACACTGTAATAAATCGAGAGGCTGTAACAACATTTTCTGAAACTAATTTTTCAGACTACTTTGATAAATCTCCCCTTTTGTGTCTTCACGTACATTAACAGAACTGCAAATATATGTTTCGGGATGGCTGACAACCTTTGGTCTGTGGAGACAAAAGATTGTTAGATCTCACATAAACCACCCTAATCCTGTCATACTCCCCTCCCCTCGCCCTGTCACACACCCTCCTTCAACTGTGCCACATTCAACCCAACCCTGCCACACTCACCCTGTCACATTTACCCCCTATAATCCTGACACACTCACTCCTTTAACTGTGCCACATTCAACCCAACCCTGCCACACTCACACTGTCACATTAACAACCCCTTTAATCCTGTCACACTCACCTCCCCTTGCTCTGTTACACTCTCTAATTGAACTTTGCCACACGGACCCCAACCCTGCCACACTCACACTGTCATATTAACCCCCCTTTAATCCTGTCACACTCACCTCCCCTTGCTTTGTTAAACTCTCTAATCGAACTTTGCCACACTGACCCCAACCCTGTCACGTTCTCCCCAGCCCTAACACACTCACCTTATCACATTAATGCCTCTACTCCTGTCACACTCGCTCCCAATCCGTTCATACTCACCCCTCTCACCCTGCCACACTTACCCTGTCTAACCCCTCTTTAATCCTGTCACACTCCCTTCTCCTTGCCTTGAGCTTTGTGGAATTTGAAGGCAACACCTTTAACTCTGTCATGTTCCCCAAACCATTCCTGAACATTTTTTGCAGTGTGGCAGGGTGCTTTATCCTGTTGAAAGGGGTCACTGCCATCAGGGAACACCATTGCCATAAAGTTTTGTACGTGGTCTGCAACAGCATCTTTTCCTGGCTATGCAACCATACCTGTAATTATATAAATAATTAGCATAATTGCAAATTGATTTAATTTTTAAATTCTGCCATAACTACAGTCAGAGGCCTTTGAACGTTGGATATAGAGACTAACTCTCTGTATCCGGCAGTGAAAGCCAAGCCCTGTCCTTCAAAATAAGTACAGCTCCTTATACACAAACAATGCAACCCCTATTTTTCCATTATGTGTATTAATGGGGGCCATATGTTTGAGTTTCGCCTAAGGCCTTGAAAAGTCTGGTGCCACCACTGACTCCATGGAGTCCGTAGATGCATACTCACCTTAGTCTGGCAACCAAGCCGACTCCAGGTACAGTCTCTCAAAAAATATCATTGTGGACAGTCCAAGCCTGGAAAAAAGTTGAAATTGCACCACCACCAGATAAAGCACAAACCCACACAGTGCTGGGCTACCTCTGCCTGCTAGTGCTACCTGACTTCTTCAATACGTTGCTGAAAGGCATCGTAATGTACCTTGTGTGGCTTTTAATCAGCAGACGAATGTCAGTGCGAGGCTGTAACCTACAAGTCTTGTAAGTTAGTTGCCTATGGGACAATTGCTTCCCCCACCCATTGTTAGGACTCCCTTGACTTTTTTTTAATATTTGCTAGGATTGCATATCTGCCAACACTCCTGCATAGTATGAGTGATTTAAAAACGAGACACTTTATTGGAATTGTTTCCGCCGATAACTGGTGGCCCTCCTGTGATCTGAGTTATCTATAAAGCCCATTTATTTAGTATAGTTCTATAAAATTGCGAAATGTCAGGGTCATCCCATTGGTTTACATTGTAATTAACAAACTTTTAGAACTTTTCCACACAAATGCTCTTTATACAAAGCTCCATTTACCTTCATCTTAGCCACTCCTTGATACAGTACAATCTCTGTGCATGACTCAGTAAGTGTCATCGTTCCAACTGAGCAAGTGCTAGCACTCTATGGAGAATCCAGCGGGGATGCCATAAGGGAAAAGCAGAGACATGTTTTTTTTGTTTTGTTTTTTACAGAATTTTATTTGAAAACAGATCATTTCGATCAGTCACACAGTATCCGGGGCATGTGATGAAGCAGTACAGTGGTGGTAAACGTTCAATATGCAGCTCTAATGATGCTTGTGTGGAAGTGAGCACACAAAGATGTCAGACATTCGAATGCTGGCAATAGTTCTAGTCATCAATATATTCAAAAGGCTCAGGGGGTTCTGGTTCTTGCTCTTCCTCCTCAATCTTTGGCCCATGAGCAGCAACAGGTTCCACCAGTTGCTCCTCTTCCTCGCTGGTGTCTTGGAGAATGATAATTCCACCAATAGATAGAAGTTTGAAAGGCTGGTATCTAGTGCCTTCAGGCATGCTGAGTACTTTGAGCTGAGCTGGCTTTACACGGGCTGGGTTCTCTAGAAGTTGGAAGTTTGGCTCAGGCTCTTTCTTTTTCTCCTCCTTTTTCTCAGTCTCATCAACTCATCAATCTTTTCCTCCTCTTTCTTCTCCTTCTCTTTCTCCTTCTTCTTGGCTTTGGCTGTGATAGACAGGACGGCAGTGGAGACCATTTCCTTCTCTTTTTCCTTGGTCACTTATAATGGAGCAGGATAAGCAAATGTTGATGGTTTACAGTTCGATCGATACTGGACTTTTGGCATCTTAAGATTCTTGTTAAGTCCAATAACACCGGTTGGAGTAAAAGCAAGAAACAGTGTGAGAGAGGAAACCGAACCAGAACTGCGTGAAGACCAGGACCCCAACCACAGAAGGCATGTGAGTGTGACCAGTACCTGACTGCAGTGAAATGGTAACATTGTGACCTCCAGCATCAAGAACTCCCTGGGCCAGGATGGCACTGAACCTTGCCATCACATCATCATGTTTGTCATTAATCACCTTGGAGTAGAGTTGACGGAACTGGCTAACCTTGGGGCAGGTGATTTCAGTTTGCTGAATCATTATCAATGCAGAGGAAATTAATGCTCCTTGGCGCACGTAATTCACAGGATCATTGGTCATGGGCTCCAGGAGGTTAATGGCTTCCTTGTTTCCTGTTCCAGATCAGCAGATCCCCAAGGCCATGGCAGCACCATATCATACATGAGGATTATAGCTCTCAGACAACAGTGACACAACACTTGGGCATTGTTCTGGTGTCCTGAATAAAATGAAGCCAAGGGACTCCACAGCTGCCCTTCTGACATCATCATTCACATCACTAACAGCCACGTGCAGTAGGCGCCTAATGGCCTTGTTGTTACCAGAACCACAATATGCCATCGCTACAGTGTACATGCCAGAACGGCACAGGATTGGATCCTTATCCCTGCAGAGACTTTCAATCAACGCATCTGCCTCTTCCATGTGACCATACATGACCAGAGCAATGCCCACTGCCAAACCTCGCAGAATCTTTTCATGCTGTGTTTCTTGAGCGAATCCCACCATGTCTTCAATGGCTTGCGCATTCTTAGAGCCAAGCATTACTAAGCCAAGAGCCAAACCAGCAGCCTCACCAGTGACTGCGTCATCCTGATAGAGATTTGTTTTCAAAAGGTCATAAACATCCTGGTGTGTGGTGCCCATGGCAGCTAAACCAAGTCCTAAGCAACCACCATGACGCACAATATCATTGATAGCATTTTTCAGCTGGTTGAGCAAGTAGTCTATGATGTCGCCACCATGGTTAGCATGAATCAGCCCCAAAGCATAGAGGCCTCCCCCTTCTTGGTATGCTGAGCCCGGTGATGTGTCCTTAGGAAGGTAAGTTGCCATGAGCTGGAGTGCCTCCTTCTCATGTCCCTTGTGAATAACTCCTAAGCTTGCTGTTGCTGTGAACTTTGCCCAGTTTGTGGCCCTAGCCAACCACTCCAAATTATCTCTTAGAAACTGGTCACTTGTGGTGCCACAGTGCATGAAAGAATTTGCTATAACTGTAGCTGTATGACAAACTGAATTCCTTACTGCATCGTTAGTGTTCTTTAGAATCATCAAGTCTGTATTATTATTCCGTATCAAAAACTGTAAATGCAATTCTATGGTCATCTCCCCACTGAGAATTGTTATCATCTTGGAGATTTGATCTTTAGGCTCTGGGTTCACTTCAGATTTGCTAACTACTGGACTCCCAGACTTGTCCCCAGATTCCATCTCTTCACTGTCTTTTGAGGCTGCTGGCACGGTTCCTGTGTTAGTAGAACCTGGAATGGATGGAATGGGAGCTCCAACAGTGCGTAGGTTCTGTAAGACGGAGGACAGAAATTGCTGGCTTGCACTCTCATACAGGTCAGAGCAAATTTGATAAGCCATGAGTAGGTTATCTTCTTTCACCAATTTCTCGAGAATATCACTCAAAACTTGGGGGTCATCCAAGAATATCAAGCACTGGCAGACATTGATGAAGTCTGGTTTTTCCAAGTTCATATAGATTTTAACCAAAACTCTAAGGACTCAATTCTTAAACTGCTTGTTCTGCATTAAGGACATGCAGACCTTCAGACTGTAGGCCAACATGCCAGGGACATCATTCGATTCCAATACAGTTTTCTGGAAAATATCCAGCCGCCGTGTCTCAAGTGCCATACCGATGGCTTGTTTGTATTTGTGATCATCTGAACAGCGTTGGGACATCTTGTTCACAATCCCTTCTAGGCGCTCATCCACTGGCTTCTTCTCACCTTCAGGAAGTTCTGCATTTTCTACACATTGCTTGGTGTAATGGTCAATACACTTGGTTATAATTGTCTTCACATATTCGGAGTTGCCATTGACATTAAACACATCTCCAGCACCCAGAGCATAGTTCAGTGACTCTTCAAATGCCCCCAGATGGTAAAACACCTTGGAAGTCACAAGTGCCGCAAACTGTCTACTCCTGAAACTCTCATCTTCATAGAGGACTTCAATTTTATCCACCGATTCAGAAATCTCTGCCCAGAAATCATTGACTACAGCATTCAGTTTGTGCAGTGCAAATTCCTTAAGCTGAGGCTCATCTTTATCCAGAAGGGAAAGGATTCCAGCCGCTGACGTGATCATGGTTAGTTTGAGTCCCCTTTCCGTTGTTTCAGCAAGAACCCCCAGTACAATGCTCCCGGCAAGATCCACTATTACTCTGCTGCATCCGGCGCGCTATACACGCATAGGCGTGCGCACGGGGTGTGCCTAGGCACACCCTAATCCCCGCGGCACGCGCTATGTGCCTCCCTCTGAGGGCCGGAGAGGGAGATCAAAGATCTCCCTCACCTAACCACAAGCAAGGAAGGGAAGCAGGAGAGGACCCGGGGTGCTCTTGTCAGCAGCTCCACCGGGTTCTTCTCGTGCGGTCAGAGCGTTGCCACAAGGGGCTAGAGTTCACTCTCAACTGGACCACCAGGGATGGCAGCAGCACAGTCCCCCCTCCCTACCTAAGGTTATTAACTAAACGGCCCCCACACATTACACACAAACATCACCCTTACACACACAGCACACACACACACTAACAGCACCCTCACACTAACACCCTTACACACACAGCACCCTCACACTAACAACACCCTTACACACACAACACACACATACACACACACACTAACAGCACCCTTACACACACAGCACCCTTAATCACACAGCACCCTTACACACTAACAGCATCCTTACACACACAAAGCACACACTAACAACACCCTCACACTAACAACACCCTTACACACACAGCACCCTCACACAGCACACACTAACAGCACCCACACACACACACACTAACAGCGCCCTTACACACAGCACCTTCACACACACACAGCACACACTACCCGCACCCTTACACACACAGCACCCTCACCCACACACACAAAGCACACACTAACAGCACCCGTACACACACAGGACCCTCACACACACACACTAACAACACCCTTACACATACACACACAGCACACACTAACAGCACCCTTACACACAGCACCTTCACACACACAGCACCTTCACACACACACAGTGCCCACACACACAGCGCCCGCACACACACACAGCGCCTTCACACACAGCACCTACACAAACACACACACACACACACAGCACCTACACACAGCACCCTCACACACAGCATTGTGTGTGTGTATTTATGTGTATATATATATATATATATATATATATACGCGGCGTGTGTGTTTCTGCTTTAGGGTGCACACCCTTATACAACAGGCTGCGCACGCCTATGTATACACGTCACACTGAGAGCCAGAGACATGTTTTTAATGGAGACAAAATGAACATCTTGTAACTTGAAAGCACTCTGTGGCTAATTTGTAGACTCTGGATTTGGAAGAAACACTTTTTGTCATTACCACAGACAACTCAATCTCCTTATCTGTCTGTGCCTCAAGACAAGATAGAAGATAGCAACTGCCCCTGGACTGGACACAGCTGGATCGTTCTGCCCTGTGCTCTTAGGAAGTCAGCTTACAGTAACTAGTTTGCAGATAATATCATTATCATCAGACATTATCATTGCACTTGCAGACCCTTTCTCTCTGTCAGAAGTCAACATCATTTGCAGTTAGGGTGTCATCCTGGTATTTTAGACTTGATGGAAATTGATAAATGGCTTCTTAAAGATGAATGAAGTAAAGCATGATAGGGCTCTGTGTTGTTACACAACTTTGATGCTATGAAAAGAATACATGTTTATCTGCATTGTGTCTGGCGTGTGGTGGGCTGATTATTTCTGGATAAATCATTAATAGTTTATGCAGAGAAAGATACCACATCAAAGCATCTGGTGTGATTTTGAAGTTTTATTGCTAGTTCTCTATATGCAAAACTTTTAATGATTAGGTTAATTTCATAAGCAAATCTATACAGAAAAGAGTTACTAGGCCTGGCTGCATAGCAAAGGGGCACCTGGGAGAAAGGACTTTTTTCACCCACATACTGGAAAGTACCCTCCTGGTGGTGGTCCTCAATTGGTATTATAATGCAGATGTATGAATTTCCAATTTTTCATATCATTCCGTAACGAAAGCTCCACAGACACCTGCTATTGCCAGGTAAGTGTCGAGCCATTTAAAAATGGTTCGGCATATTACCAGTAAATAGTGCCTAGGGACTCCTAGCACCACAAACAGTGTGTTGAAGTAGTTATGGTGCCTAGAGTATTCCTTTTATTACATGACAATCCTCTAATTTTCACCAACAAATCCTGAAATGCCAGCTGGAGGGGTATGTTTACAACATATATTGAAAACGAAACTTTACAAATTGTTGAAAAAAACCCATGTATTCTCAAGTAGGCTTTTCTGACCTAAATTTTGCAAATTCTGTTTTCAATTTACCACAACTTTGTGTTTAGGGTACAAACGATACAGTGATGAACTTGTTGGTCCTTGTACGTGTTTCCACAAACATGAGTAGTGTAGGGTCACCTTTCCATTATTCCTAAAGCCATGACAGCACAGAATAGTATATATAGTATTAATAGCACCTTTGCTCTGACAGTGACTATTCTGTGTTACAATTGTCCAGATGCTTGGAAAGTTAATGGTAGATCCAAGAAGTGTACTAACAGGGAGTGGCAGTCACCTGCCAACTGGTGCATTGCTGGTGGGAGTGCTGTGTGGCACGTACCTGCTCTGCGGCTCTTGTGCATGGCTAAGGAGTGGGAGCCGAGAGGGCAGGTCTTCGAACTGTTTTTTCAGCTCACTTGTGCTGATGCTGGAGCTAGGATGTGATGTCACCTCAACCTTGGCATCAGTACAGAGCAGAAGGGAACTGGATAATTGGTACAGAGACTGATCTCAACAGCAAACCCCTGGATGAGGTCCTACTCCAGCTCACCATTTTAAGATAAGAAAAAGGAGGCTGGGTGGACCTCATTGTCAAACCCATACAATAAAAAAAAAATTAAATAAATTAAAAATTCTGTGTGTGGGTGTGTATAAATGTGTATATGAGTCTGTGTGTGTATGACTGTGTGTGTGTGTGAGTTCTTCAGTTTGTGTATGTATATGAATATGTGTGACTTTGAAACTGTTTGTGTATAAATAGATGTTAAAGTGTGTATGCTTATGAATTTGTGTGTGTATATTAGTATGTGTGTGTAGATGAATGTGGGTTTGTTCATATGAGTCTGCGTGCATATATGAATGTGTGTTTGTGTATGAGTCCGTGTGTATGTGTATATGAATGTAAGTATGTAAGAATATAAATATCTATATACATGTCTATATATGATTGTGAGTGTGTGTAATTAACCTAACTAAAGGGGGTTGGTGAAACACAAAAATAATCCTACTGTTCATGGGTGCCAGTATACAATTCCGCCCCAGGTGCCATGTAACCGAGGAACGCCTCTGGAATACCTCCAGCTGTTGGCGAGCTACAAGTGATATTGTGCCAACCCTAAGGAAGTGCAATTAAACACGCTGTAGATCTACCTTTGGCTGCTGAAGGACCAGAGTATAGGATGCCTGCTGAGTTAAAGGGAGTCTGTCTCTTCCCATGACTTCTAACACGTTTACTTGTCCCTTAATTTAATACATATTTATTTGTGAAGTGTGAAAAATAAAATGAAAATCAGAAATCAATAATCCTTTGTCCTATCACTGAGCATCCCCACATTAGTTCTGTGCCCATTCTTGTTGTAAACTGTTCTTTGCACGTGGCATTTAACATAGAGAAAACATGCAGAGAAGGGGGATATGTTACTATATCTCCTACTCATTTTTCAATGTTTGCCTTGTCTGAAATGGACAATGATGTCATGCGCTACAATTTTCTTATACATTTGAAAACAAATGGAGCAGCATTTCTCAAAGAAAGTGTACACAAGCTATAAATGATTTTTTTCAGTGTTTTATTCAATGGTGTAGATTCCATGTCAAGTGATTGTTCCCTTTTAATAGTATTTATGGGGCTTTATATTCACTGTACAAAAAGTGCAGTTTAGATTAGAGTAAGCCCTGTGTATCCTTCAATGATCCTTAATGGTTTGCATGAATTTGATGCTTTTATTGAACTATCTGTCACAGGGGAGCACACCCCAGCAATCCGTATAGTCACAGATAGAAACTGTTCATTTCAATCTTTATCTATGCTAATTAAATATTGCAGATAGGAACTGTGGAACACGCCTGAATTATTCATACAAACACACTAGTAATAGATAATAGTATTTCCAATCAGTGGGCTATAAAATAATTAAAGGCCTTTTTTTTTTCTCTCTCTAAAGCTGTTCTCTATTCTCTGACCTTATCAGTTGCTGTTTGATCATTTCTTTTGTGTAAAGCAGAATAAACAGAGCCCCATAGTGTCAGGTGCTATCATTAAACTAGAGAACAGCCTTATCATTACCAACTTGGGTCCCTATTAATCCATGATATTTTTGGGCTAGACTATTACCTCATGGGGGGGAGTTAAGACTTTATAATCATTGTACTTAACAGGAAGAACCACGATACTTATTGTTTTCTCAAATTGTAACCACCTAATTATTTTGTACATTGTGTATGCCTCTTTATAAAGTCGTTTCAGACAGGCATGTGATAGAGCACAGGGGTTTTGTTGAACAGACCTCCCCTCCTTTCTCTGTGCACTTGGTACCGCCCACGCTAGAGTTTTGTCCCAGCAGTGTTCAGCTAGAGTTCAGTGTGTTGAATGCTGCGCTGGAGTGGAGCTGCTGTCATAGGGTCTGCCGGAGACACAGATGTTCAGTATGAAGGGGAGCAGACGCTGCTAATGAATGAAAGCTGCTCTGAAACAAAGGGATTGAGGAGCCCTGTCATCTGAGTAGAGCCCTCTCCTCTGGATTATATGGATACCAGTGAGGATCTTGTTTGAAACATCTTTCTTCTTTATGGTTTTACTGGGGAGGATTGAGCAAAATGATAGTAACACGTGAGTGAATCAGCCTTCTTTTCTCATTTCAGTGTTTTATATTCCTGCTGCAGGGCTATGCCATGGCAGCTGAGGGTAGGTGAGATAAAAATGCTGTATTCAGAAACTTTAATAATAATAAAAAAAATACTGTATTCAGAGGTTGGCTGGATAAAAAAGTAATACCATTTCCATAAACTTCCATTACCTTGTAGATCATTGGGTGAATGTGGGTATTTTCTATCTGACCTATAATATAGATGAATAATTTTATATAAAGTCATTTTTTTAAATTTTTTTTATTTTTATGGCAATTGTTTAGCTTTATCAAGCCATTAGAAATCGATACAAAAAGGATTGTAGTTGCGGTAATCATCATGTGTGGATTGTAACTTTTTAATCCCTCATCCATCATGGGGCAAATGCTTTTTTATGTCGATATTTTTCTAAAGATATACAGGTTTTGTGCCCAGAGTGTATTTCTCTTAAGTGATAACTTGGATGGTTTTTCCCATAATTAAACTTATCATGTGGAGTGGAAGGTTATTATAGACAGGGATGGAGACAGATTGTGTTAATGAAATGATGATCTGTGTATAGCAGCCAAACTGTATATTCCCTTCCAGACTGTAATACTGTTAAACATCATATTTTAGTTTGCTGCACTAAGCTTTTTCTACAGCTTTTGGTTAAGTTTGCTTATAGAAGCCTAGGCTTAGTTAAATAATTTACAAAGGAGCCATCTGTTTGACTTGGGGTGAAGGATCAGAATCTTTTCCAGTGGTTAAACAAACCTCTGTGACTCTGTTAAATGTTTCCTAGTTCAAGGATTTGCCCAGCTGCAATTATTTTAATTATTTTGTTCCCCACATTTCCTGTAGTGACCCAACAGTGACTGTCTTAGCTATACTTGTTTAGTAATTAAAATGTATCTCTGATCCTGTCTTTATACAGCCATGCACGTCATGATAGTTCATGTATTTTAAAAATTGGTGACTTGAAATATAGGGGTCGGAGGATACTATAAAATTATGGCACTGTCTTACTCCTAAATATTACAGATCTTTAATCCTTCATCCTCTAATAGATTTAGAATTAATTAGAGCTTTTTAAAATTATTTTATAATAAAATTACTAAGTGAGTCAACAGGAACATTCTTCTAGTTTCCTTGGTGATTGCTTTACGTTTATAACGTGTTCCAATTGTGTTCCTAATAAAGAACTCTCAATATAATAATATGGATATTCTCTGCTGTATTCTAAACCTTTTTTGGGTTTTTTAGTACAATCTTTTTCCCCCCTTCACGGCACACTGACTGACTCATTGCCCAGAATATGTGGAATTTTTGTGCCTGAGGTCCAGGGTGTGAATTTTGCCTGAGGTCATAAAACCTGATAAAGACATTAGACCTATTCAGTGCTTGGGGCTTTTCACAATTCATGCAGATGCCAATTGCATCACTCGTTCTGGAGGGGGGGGGATTTCACAGAAAGATGTGGTGTATAACTTAATATTTATTGAAAAGTAAATGTTTGTTCTTTTACTAACCAAAAGTCCAACGTTTATTTGATGAATGAATCTGATCAGAATTAATAACCCCTCCACATCTAAAATCTGTACAACTGACCCAATTCATAGATAGTGGAATTTCTCCTTTTTTCACTAAGCTGACACACATACCATACATTTTTCTTTTTCCTGGCACAGTTGTGAACTGTGAGTCTTCTTAAACCTTTTTAGATGTGATCCTTGTTGCAGCATGTGGGGCTAAAACAATATTCTTTTAACCTTTTCATTTCCAAAAAGCGTGTAATTTGGTTTTGTACGGTGATCTTACAGATCTGCTGACGCCCTCTGCGTTGGAGTAGTGTATCTAGATCAAATGGTAATCTGATTTCGTATGGAAATTGAGTTCAGTATCACATAGTACCTAAAATAGTTTGATTAACCATTTTGATATCAGTGTGCGAGAATGTGCTCCTAACTAAAACATTATACTAGATGACTTTCTACAGAAATCTTATAAATAGTGCCTTTTTAAAGTTGTGTATTTATAGTCCATACCTGTTAATAAATATTGTTATAAGCTGACTTATTTGTAACATGATTTGTGTCTTCAGCTGTCAGATCTGTTTCGATGGGGCAGCTAAGAATGATAGGGGTTGTGGTCTAGGTGTGAATTCAGCATCCTAAAAATCACCAAGGATCACATGGAGGTCTGGCGAAAGAAGGTTTTTAATGAATGGCTGCTATTAGGCAAAGTATGTTCAGAGTCCATAAGGATGTCGTCAGGTATAATGTCACCCATGCACAGGGAACATGTGGGTTGCCTGGGGTATCACTCTTCAACTTCTAGCTCAGCTAGTTTAGCCTTTTTTTTTTTTTTTTTTTTTAGCCAATGAATACTGCATTAAAATGGTTTGCCTCCACCTTGAACTAATAAATTGAGAGTAGACAGGCATTGTTTAGTAGTGGAACATTACAAACACAAGCTTAAAGTAAGCAATCCATTTTTTTTCTTTCTTGTTTTGTATTTATATGAATTCACTGCAAATACCTTCCACAGCACAGAAAAAAAACATCTGTATTAAATGAAAGCCAATGTAAGTTGTGTTGACAGACTTGTTCCCATTGATTTTTATAGCCATTCAGTGATGTCGATGCTATGATCACATCATTGTAAAGTTGGCTGTATGGCTACGTGTAAAGAGATTTTACTTGGTGTTGTTTAATTAGAGCATCTAAATAAGATAAGGGATATGAATGGTAATAGTTACATACCAGCGGTTATGTATGGATTAAAAAAAATGATGACTGGGAGTGGCTGAGCTCAGCGCTCACAACCTTATTACTGTCCAAATTTGAAAGGATTAGGTGCAAATCAAAAACATTGCCCACTGCAGAGGGACAGTTCTTTGGGATCCACCAGGGCTTTGGTTTTTGTTGAATTGCTTGAAAATATTTTGCCAATACAAAATTGCAGACTGCACAGAAGCCTTGCACCATAACGATGATAGTGGTAAATGGATGAGACAGCGCTGATCAACTTAAGGCAGCGACCCTTAAAGGGGAATCCCTCAAGATACCCTTAAAACAAGATGAATAAAAATAACAGTAAAATAACAGTAAAAAGGGCTGCGCCAAGTAAAAAACAAATAAAAGCCAAAATAAAATAAAATAAAAACAGAAATAAAAAAAGTCCAGATAGTGTGTCCTTACGACTAGTGGAAGGCTGGTAAGGTGGTTGATTCTTTGAATACAATAGTGGGTCCTCTTTATATGGAAGAGAAAAAAGACAGACAACAAATGGTGCAGTATGTCAGACTCAAATTAAGACGTAGTAAGAGATAAAGATGGAAAACTCACATTTGCGAGAGCTTATATCCAGCTCTGAGGTAAAGCGCACACAGCGGTATAATCCCCGCTTATGGGATATATGGTGGGATATCTCTCCGTCAGGGGTGACCAATTCTCAAAGAGAAGAAGAGACAACCAATAGTGCTCACTGTATAGCGATGATGGTGTAAATTAAATAAAAACGTACTTACAAATAGAGAGCAGGCGGGCTGCTCTATGATGTCAGCGTAAGTGGATTGATCCCCATTTAGGATTTCTTGGGGTGCTGGAATCTTCCAATTTGTTGGTGCAACCAAAAGAATGGTATTAAAATAATAAAATTTATATAAAATAAAATAAATATAATTAAAAAGCCAGGGTAACAATAAAATAAAAAAGAGGATATAAAAAAGATAATTGGCACAATTAAATAACCAAATTAACTTTTAATATAATAATACACAATTAAATATCCATAACGCGTTTCGTCAAAAAAGACTTTATCAAATGGAATAACATTTACTACCTGGCACATAGGGGTTATATAAGACACAAATAATTAGAATATTGGCGCCAAAAATTAGAGCAGCCAATCAAAACTCACAATTTATAGGCAGGCTCAAAACTTTAAAATGAATATATTATACAACATTCTAAGGTGTCCTGACCTATTTAGAATCAATTGGAAGTAAAAACGAGGGGGGGAAAGTATAAAAATTCGTGTTTCAAAACGGTCACGTGATTTTCGGCACTTCCGCATACCGGAAGTGCCGAACGGCCGCATGGGATATGTAGTTCATGGCCGCAAATGGCGACAGAGAGACCAAATGAGGAGGGGAATGTGGGTATTAGGTATAAGGGGTTCGGCCATCTTGGGAAGGTACTAAATCAGCCATATTGAGAATGGCAAATAGGAGATATACTTGTTAATAGGAAAAGTATATCAGAATGAATGAAACAGTTTTAAAATAAAACAGTTAAGAAAAGAACAGTTTAAAAAGACCTAATGGCAATAAAAATAAAATATAAGAATAACAATAAGTAATAAAAATGTTAACAATATTTGATAAAATAGCAGAGTTAAAACAAATTAAAGGCATATACACAAATATTCATAAAAAATTATGTAAGTCGAAATCTGCATTTAGACCATGGGGTATAAGGGTCTTAAGGTTATACACCCACTCCATTTCAGTCTTTCCAAGTACCTTTTTTATATCTCCTCCACGCCATGAGGTAGAACATTTTTTTATACCAATACATTTAAGTAGATTTGGGTCTTTATTATGCATAATAAAATGTTTGGATACTGTATGATTTAGGTATCCATTTTTTATATTTCTGCAATGTTCGCTCAATCTTATCTTTAAGCACCTTGTGGTCATCCCCACATATTGGAGGCCACATGGGCATTCGAGCAGATAAACAACATTCTTGGAATTGCAGCAAATAAAATCATAAATATTATATACCTTTTTGGTTATATTTGACCTAAATTGGGTAACCTTAGATAAAACTGAAGAATCTGTAGTTCTACACACTATACATTGTTTACATTTATAAAAACCTTTTGTCTGAGGAAAAAAAGAAGAAGTTCTTAGTCGGAGATTCTTTAGTAAAATTAGTGGTGAGAATAGATTTAAAACTAGGAGCTCCTCTGAATACAATATTTGGGTGGGTTGGTAGAATTGAGTTAAGTATCTCTTCATGTTTGAGTATATGCCAATGCTTTTTTTATAATTCTTTTTACATCATTGCTTTTATTATTAAAATTAAAAATCACAGGAAGAGATATTGCTTCGTTTTGTTCTTTATTTTTATAGGTTAAAAGATCTTTACGTTCTTTTTGTTGCACTATATTGATTGTATTATTTAGGTCTGATTCAGAATAATTTTTTTTCAATAAATTTATTTTTTTAAATTTCCGCTTGTTCATTAAAATCTGTAATTTTTGAGCAATTTCTGCGGAGTCGTGGGAACTGACTCTTAGGGGCACTCTCAAGCCAAGGCTTATAGTGGCAGCTTGATTTGTCAATTGCCGTATTTACACAGACCTTTTTAAAAAAAAGTTTTTGTTTGAAGTTGGCCTTTATCAATAAAAATATTAAGATCTAAAAAAATTGATCGATTCCTTACTATATTCGTGTGTGAGGATGATACCTCTATCATTGATATTTAAATTATTGATGAAAGCAATGAGATTATCTTCTGTTCCTTCCCAAATAAAAAACAGATCATCTATATATCTAAAATATGACACTAGGTTTGCTCGCCATGCATGGCTACCCCAAATGGCTTGTGTTTCCCAATCTGCCATAAATAGATTCGCATAGCTGGGGGCAAACCTACTTGCACCATAACGAGTTGTAGCAGTTAGCATGGTTTAAGTCCCCCCTTTAAACCAACTTTCACCCAGTGTTGTGAGAACTGTTGTAAAGTGCAATCGTATGTTTTGCTGCCTTTGTCCTGCAAAGAATTTCTATGAATTATAGGGATTTTAAGCTGAAACACCGGGGTTTCAATTACTGTGAGCGTGTCTTTATGTATGTGACGGTGTGTAATTGTGAGAATTGAAATACCGGCTCAGTTAAGATATTATAGGGCAAATTAGCGACTGTCTTGTAGGCAAAAACTGACTAAAGGTGAAGTTACTTCTGTCAACTCTAAGCTGTCGCTAAGGATGGTTATGGGCAGTGGACATCTTTTCACACAAGGCGAGAGTTGGGCTGTGGAGTATGTTGTGGTCCTCTATAGATGCCTGTATTGTACACTCATGCTTGCGCAACAGTACAGCAGTGATGTAGGCAACCTGGTTGATGAAGCACCTGGTACTAATGAGGGGGAAAAAACATTGATGGACAGCTTCAGGTAAGTATATCAACCTTTAGCTCTCTGCGTCACTTACTGTAAACAAATTAGTGATGTTAGCTTTGGGTGTTATTTTTAATAAGAGCCTATGTAAGTGACAAAAGCAGTTTATATCAGGAGTGCTTAATCTGAATCTGTGTTACCACTTGCTTCCATTTACCAAACTTGTTGTGAACAATATTTGTATTTCATTTATGCACCATACGATACTTCAACATGTTGGTATTTTATTTATAAAACTTAATCCATGTTTGTGAAGTTGACACTTCTTTATTGGCATTGCACCACATAGGAAGGCGGAGGGCTTTTGCCCTGTGTTGAACTCTGTCAACACATTCCTTGCATAATTATGCTAACTGAATACACACACACCCCCAGCTCGTTAATATAAGGAAGGAACCAGTGTTTGAAGATATTTCTGTCTTCAAAGAAACCAAATTTTAAGAGCAATTTTAAGGCATCTGAAAACATTTTTATTTTACAAATTTGTTTTTAAAGGAAATAAATTTCTCGTTATTTTAATGACTGTTTTAACCATTCGTGCCTGCTTCCACTGGAGGTCCACATGGCATATATTCGTTGATGATCTATAGGCCTTATGATGGATGGCTTTTTACTTTAGAGGATTAGTGTATTTAAGTCTAGACTTAAAGCAACACCCCAAGCACTGTAACCACTACAGTGCACTGGAGTGGTTATGGTTCCTTCCCCCCGGAAATTAATCAAACTCTCCACTAAAATTTTGACTTCTTACCTTGGGTCACTGGGCGCCTGTCCTTGTCTTTCTGCAGTGGTATTATGTTCCATAAGCTCTCCTGAGCAAATTATTTATTTATAAAATATTTTACCAGGAAAGATACATCGAGATTTCTCTCGTTTTCAAGTATACCCACAGTGCCGGGCTAGTTCGTTGGCTGAGTGGCAGCTGATTGCTCTAAAGCTAATGAACAAAGCCCTGCACCCCTAGAAAGGTTATGGCTGCGGAGACTGGGAAAAGCGCTTGGTGGACTCCAGGTAAGATGTCAAACCATAGTAAAATGATTTGACTATTAACAACTCAGTGTCGGGTCACTCCTGGCACTATAGCCTTTAAAGTGATCTGTAGTAGTTATGGTATTTTCATTTAAGGGAAAAACATCACTGAATTGAATCAATTGAACATTGCCAGCAACTTAATATTTTTTATTTAATGCACAGTTTATTTTTAAATTTATATTAAAGATTTAGTAAATGTCTTCACAATCTGGTTCAGTCCGGACACCACCAAACCTGTGCGGAATTATGCACATTGTTTAACTTCTCCTTCACTCTGTGTGCTTTCTGTATGCTGACTCTGGTGCAAAGTACAGAACATAAAAGAATGATTGACAAGGAGCCTAGATGAAGGCACCCCTTTGCTGGATAAAAATATGTTGAAAGCTGCATTTAAAGGGGGACTATCTTTGCCAGAACCACTACATCATCTTTATGTAGTGGTTCTGGTTTCTACAACCTGTCCCTGCAGGCTTTTCAGAGAAAAGACCATATTTACATTGCTGCTTAGTAATACCACTAGTGGCAGTCACTCAGATGGCCACCAGAGGTGCTTCTTATTCAGCGTCTCTGCATGGAGATACTGAAAACTCCACATAAAGGCATTGATTCTATGCATCTTTTAGGTGATGCTGATTGGCGCAGTGTGGCATCTTTCCACGCATATGCAATGGACTCACAATGATTTCCTATTTTCTGAGATCATCACATACGTGTACATACATTTACATGTCTGCTTGCACTACAGAATGTAAAATTGTATTTTTAACATTTCACAATTGTATAATTGCTAAACGGGAAGAAAAAATAAAAATAATATTCAAAATCTTGGGAAGGGACAACAACAAATATCATGACCACTAAAGCCAGGCATACCCTGGTAAGGGGAAAAACATTTTGGCAACAAGTTGCCCCTTTACCTAGGTCTCCACTGGGCTCCAATACTCCCTTTTTGGTCTGGTGACATGCTTTTGGCTTCTGCAGAGTTGACCTTCATTGACTGAGAGTTTTACCATAAAGGATCACTAAAGGGTAAGGAACACAAACATGTATTTCTGACCCTATAGTGTTAAAACCACCATCTAGCCCCCCTGGGCCCCTCATGCCTCCATAAATATAGTAAAAGTCTTACTGTATTCAAGCCTGAAGCTGTAACTCTGCTTGCTGTTAGACTCAGAAAAACAAGCAGTCTGCTGACATCATTAGAAGTGGTGGCCTAATCCAATCACAGTGCTTCCCCATAGGATTGGCTGAGTCTGACAAAACGGCAGTTCAGGGGCAGAGCCAGCATGATTAAAACACAGCCCTGGCCAATCAGCATCTCCTCCTAGAGATGAATTGAATCAATGAATTTCTCTGAGGAACGTTCAGTGTCTGCATGCAGAGGGAGGAGGTACTGAATGTTTGGATGCATTTGAGGCAGCTATAAGCCAGGAAGGATCTCTAACAGCTATCTGAGGAGTGGCTAGTGAAGTTATCACTAGGCTGTAATGTAAACACAGCATTTTCTCTGAAAAGACAGTTTTTACTGCAAAAAGCCTGAAAGTAATGATTCTACTCACCAGAACAAATTCAATAAGCTGTACTTGTTTTGGTGAATATAGTGTCCTTTTAAGACTGATATTCTGTGCACAGAATTTACATTAGCCAGTGTGAATCTCTAGTTCCAAACTGTATGATGCTACCGGAGGTGGACTCAGGTTACTAGATAAGGGGTTAATCTCTAATGATGCAGTGTTTCAAAGTGAAAGGCTGCACATATAGACTTCATGCACCATGATCACGTCAAATCACTAAAGTGGCCATGGTGCTTGGTGTAACCCTTAAATGCTATGCTTATGATTGTAGGCTTGTTTTGAAATTTACTGGGAATTTCTTAAATCCTAGAGGTTCTTTATACTTTTGATCGCAATATGTAGCTTACCTGAAGCATTCTAAGATTAAGGGTTTGGTACTAGAGAGATAATTATGAGTGGATCATTTAAAAAAAATAAACAAACTATTCTTGGTACATGATGTTTATTTGCTTAAGACACACATCTACATATTAAAGACTCCAATGTTATTGTATGGTCCATAGTACCTGTAAACTAAACGCTTTTTTTTCTTTTTTAATTTGCCTATTGATTTTATTTTTTTGTATGCTGTTAAATGTATATTTAACAGGGCAGTAGGTGAGCATAACACCTAGGCAAAGGGATGGGTAAGAATATAGCCCCATGTAACAAAGCACAGCTTAGTGGATAGGGGCCTTGACAAAGCTAGGAGTCGAGCCTAAGTTCAAGGTTTCCTGTGATTGAGAGTTGGTTAAAACTAAATAGGTATCCATTTTAGATTTGATCAGTTTAATCTGCTTACCTTGCTGAATTTGTGCGTGTCTTCCTCCCATTTTGTTTAGTTGATCGCATGACTTAGTCCCAGTTTTTGTCACAACGGCAGGGCTAGTGAGCTGAAGGTTATGGAGATAAAAGCCTCTTTGTTTGATTAATAAAAAAAAAGTGGTTATTCAGCTGATTAGGAAGGTGGTCTCTCTCTCTCTCTCTCTCTCTCTCAAGTTGTCAAACTGTTCTTAAACCACTACAACGTAATGTGGTTATTGTGCCTGGATTGTTTTTTAAAATAATCTTACCAGTGCCACTCACAAAATTAGGGGCCCAGTATATGCCGCAGTGCTGTACATGTATACAACCTAGAATTTTTTTTGACTTGGGGTGCCTTGGAAAATATTGAAATATTAAGGGTGCCTTGAACCTAAAAAGTTTGGGAACCAGTGGTGTAGATCATTCCTCTGAAGTCTCACTACTCCATTCAGTACCATTTAGGAGTTAATTCACTTTTGTTTGTTTATGCAGCCATAGTCACACCTCCTCTGGCTGTGACTGAGTCTGCATGAAAAAAATTGTTTCATTTTCAATCAAAAGTACCTTAATTTAAACGTTTTTGTCTCCTGCTCTGTAAATTGAACTTTATAAAACATACAGGAGGCTCCTGCAGGGTCTATCAAGCTATTGGGAGAGCAGGAGATACAACATTCTAAATGAAACCTAATTTGCAATAAAGGAAGTATAAACATTAGATAACTCTTTACAGGAAGTGTTTTAGCAAGGCTGTGAAAGTCACATACAGGGAGGTGTACCTTGGACTGCATAAACAAAGTGATTCAACTTGTAAATGGCAGAGAATTGAACAGTGAAACTGCAGAAACATGATCTATACAACAAAACTGCTTAGTTAAAGGACCACTATAGGCACCCAGACAACTTCAGCTTAATGAAGTGGTCTGGGTGCCTGGTCCAGCTAGGGTTAACCCTTTTTGCTGTAAATATAGCAGTTTCAGAGAAACTGCTATGTTTACACTGAGGGTTAATCCAGCCTCTGAAGCCTCTAGTGGCTGTCTCATTGACAGCCGCTAGAGGCGCTTGCGTGCTTCTCACTGTGAAAATCACAGTGAGAAGACGCCAGCGTCCATAAGAAAGCATTGTAAATGCTTTCCTATGAACTGGCTGAATGCGCGTGCATGCGCATTCAGCCAATGACGTCGCTAGGAAGGAGGAGAGGAGGAGGAAAGCTCCCTGCCTGGTGCTGGAGAAAGTTAAGATTTTAACCCCTTCCTCTCTCCAGAGCCTGGCTTGAGTGGGACTCTGAGGGTGGGGGCACCCTCAGGGCACTATAGTGCCAGGAAAACAAGTATGTTTTCCTGGCACTATAGTGGTCCTTTAAGATACAGTTGTTTTGTGACTAGTGTCCCTTTAACTATTGTTAATGTTTACAGATATTGGTCATTGCCTGTTTTATAATGTATTGGTATATGTTATGTTGTATGCAGGGGCTGGGGACAATGACCTTGTTATGTTAAAAAAAAAAACTTTGTATAAATCAAAAGCTGTGGACATTTAATCCATATACTATTTGTGTCAGTGTTTTATTGGGTTAGGTAATGTGGGGGTTATTTCCACCTGCCCAAATGGCGGTGATGTGTCTGTCAAGAATAGGCCATGCATGTGGGGTGTGTGTTGTGGGTTTTTTTTTTGTTTGTTTTTTATTACTATCACTCCCCCTTAATGAATAAAATGCTGCTTGTGAATTCATTTCAGAGAGCTCTTACACTAGAATAGGTTGTTCCAAAACTAGCCATTATTTACTACTGATTCATGATTTCCCCAATGTGCTCCAATGCTGATGTGTTTGTACTATAAACCAGGCAGCTCAATTTCTGTCACCTCAAAAGTATCTGAACAGCTCCCATGAGTCTTTGGCCATCTGTTGCATTCAGGAGAGGTGTAGGCCATCAGTAGGATCTAGAGTTTGAGATCCCTGAAGCCCACAACAATGGATATACATACTACAGTAAAATCGTACTCTCATAAAAATGTACGTTTAAACTTAGCCACATCATCGGACTATTGTTCAGTGCAGAGGTGTCAATCATGAAATTACTTTACTATTTTCAATCTTTAGTGTTGACAGCTGGTTAAAGTTCCAAATTGCATGTGATGGCAGCATTCAATGCAATTACTTTTCTACTGTTAAGGTTCACTTTGTTATAAACTTTCATGTTTTCTCAAGGTAAAGTAACACTTTGTTAGAAATCTAGCTTTGTTTATTTATTTATTTTTAATAGGGGAGCCTTGAGAGGGGGTGTCCCCGAACATAGACGAACGCACCAGAGCAGGGAATCCCTCCTTTTTTCTTTTTAAAAGGACACCTCACTTACCACCCTGCGAGAGAGCTGGTCGTAAGTGCAAGCTGTCGTAAAACAGGTAGTTCGCAAAAAGAGGACCACCTGTATAACACAAGGCAGGGTTATATCATTGGCTGAGTGTGTCAGCTGATCACTCTTGGCCAGTGAATTCAGCCCTGCTACACTGGGCTTGCTCGGGCTCACTGTAGGCTATAGTGAATGCAGTTAACCATGGCAAGCGGACCTTAGATAAGAAGTTGGACTACTCTAAAACAGTTTGACTACTTACATTAGGAGATTGCTATAGTGGTTATGGTACTTGGAGTGATCCTTTTAAAAATAGATATTGGTGTAGTTGTATTAAAAGCAATCCAGTAGTAAAGTTCTAAATGGTGCATACACCAGTAACACTCCATCTGACGTCTGCGGTCATTTGGCTCCAAAATTGGCTATATAAATAGCTACCAGCATGGCAACAATGACTTTTACAATCCCAGTGAATGGAATGTGTCTTGTTCAGCAATCAAACAGACCTCTCCAGAAAAATTCACTGCCATGGAGACATTTGCACAGGATGGATGTGAAAACGAAAGGGTGTGAGGGACAGCACCTTTCATTGAGGTGAATTGCAGGAAACCATGGTTTCCGGTACACAAATGAGCTGCAGTTGAAATCCCCTGTGGAAACTGGCAACCCTGATTGACAGACTGCATGGTTTTAATAGGAGCTTAGCCTGGGTCAATGCATGAAACACAATAGTATTGACGCAAGCTCTCCGAGTGAAAAGCAGAGGGTCAGGACAACAAGCAAGGATTAATACGGAGATTGCAGAACATCCAGCACGTGTGTTCATGGAGATTCTAGCAGATTTATTCTACTCCGTTTTTACTTTATAAAACTGTATTTTAAAGAACTGAGGGTTGCCTTTTCTTGTGTCTGTTTTTGTTTTGTCAGTTTTTAAACATGTATTTATTTTTATAACTGCTTTTAATTAGAAATGTATGCAGAGCTAAGTTTTCATTATCTGCTTTTAAAAGCCCTAATAAGAAAAGGCAGGAAACTCTTTTCAGTTATCTATAGGCTGTTTCAGAGTTGTTTAACAGACCTACATGATGACGTACACAGCCTCTGAGATCCTGGGAACTACAGCCACTTTATAATCTTTAGAGCTGAACTGCTTTTGAAGTATACATCAGATTGAAACTGTTTGTATTTTCAGTGTGCTTGTGTTTTTTTTTTTTTTTTTATAGTATTATTCATTTGGATAACATTTAATCAAGGCAACAAAGACGTCTGTTCTTACTAGTAACTGACTTTGCTCCAAGCGGTTTCTATGGGGACGTAAGACAACTGTTGATGGGTAGAACGTTCCCAGAGTTTTGCATTCTCCCTAGAGGCAGAGAGTTCTGAAATGGAACCTGGAAATCCATTCATGTTGTATTTATTTTGACTTTAATGCCAAAACCATTTTTTTTTAACCATTGTGCTGCAGAAACCTCAGGCCTAATGTGTGTTGTAACTTCATGTATCCATTAGGATTCCTGATATTGCAGTGTATTTAAAAGCTTGTTTATTTTGGTACCTTGGCACCGTTTCATCTCACTGAAATGATCTACATGCATGGTCCATTTCCCCCTTTAACCCCTTAAGGACCAAACTTCTGAAATAAAAGGGAATCATGACATGTCACACATGTCATGTGTCCTTAAGGGGTTAATTTTTTAATTTTTTTAATCTTGCAATGTAAAATATTGTAGTGTTTTGAGAAACGGCAATTTTAGATTGCAGGGTTAAGTCCACCTATAGTGGCTGTCAGCATGAAATATGAAGTTTGAATGCGCACTTGCCATTCATGTGCATTGGTTCCCCAGTGTGCCTCTACGACCTGCTCTGGATTGGATAATCACTGAGGAGGTGAACAATGCACTGGGAGCGGGAAAAAACACACCTAATATTAACCCCTTAAAACCGGAGGGTGTACTATTACGCCCTATTCTAAGCGGCTCTAAACGCCGCAGGGCGTAATAGTACGCCCTCCGGTTTTTGTTACTTAGTCCCCCTGCTGGCTGAATTCAAATTAAATAAAATAAATATCAGTGCAAAAAAATTTTTTTTATATACTTAATATAAATATATATATATATATATATATATATATATATATATATATATATATATATATATATATATATATATATATATATATATATATATATATATTAGTGTGTATTTTACTATTAATATATATAATTATATATATTATCAAATTACATGTAGACTGATACTGATTAAATATATAATTATTGTTATATTTATATATAATATAAAAAATATGTAAATACGTTAAAATAAAATTAAAAAATAATTAAAAATATATAGATGTGTTATTTCATTCTAACTGTATTGTGATATTAATATATATTTATATCAAAATACATGTAGAACGAAATAATATATATATATATATCTATATACATAAATATATACGTATATATGACTATATACCTATATATAAATAAAAATATTTGAAAAAAATTATATATATATATATATATATACACACACACACACACACACATATATTCTACATATATATTTATGTAATATTTTTACATAATTAGGTATTTTAATTAATTACAATTAGCAGGACCTGCCTGACAACCCACGCCAAAAGTATAGGGAATTTAATTTGCTAGCACTATATTTAAACCTATAACTTTCCAAGACACCATAAAATCTGTACATGGGGGGTACTGTTTTACTCGGGAGACTTCGCTGAACACAAATATTAGTGTTTCAAAACAGTAAAATGTATAACAACAATGATATCGCCAGTAAAAGTGACATTTTTTGCATTGTTCACACTCAAACAGCACTTACACGGACGATATTATTGCTGTGATACTTTTTACTGTTTTGAAACACAAATATTTGTGTTCAGTGAAGTCTCCTGAGTACAACAGTACCCCTTATGTACAGGTTTTATGGTGTTTTCAAAAGTTACAGCGTCAAATATAAGGCTTTGGTTACGTTGCCTTTGAGACCCTATGGTAGCCCAAGAATGAAAATTACCCCTATGATGGCATACCATTTGCAATAGTAGACAACCCAAGGTATTGCAAATTGGGTATGTCCAATCTTTTTTAGTAGCCACTTAGTCACAAACACTGGCCAAAATTGGCGTTCAAATTAGTTTTTTGCATTTTTCACACACAAACAAATATTAACGCTAACTTTGGCCAGTGTTTGTGACCAAATGGCTACTAAAAAAGACTGGACATACCCCATTTGCAATACCTTGGGTTGTCTACTATTGCAAATGGTATGCCATTATGGGTGTAAATTTCATTCCTGGGCTACTATACAGTCTCAAAGGCAACGTAACCAATCTGGCGAATTTCAATTTCAAATGTAACGTGCTATATTTGACCCTGTAACTTCCCAAAACACCATAAAACCTGTACATAGGGGCTACTGTTTTACATGTGAGACTTTGCTGAATACAAATATGTGTATTTTATTGCAGTAAAAGCAAACAGTATTATAAAATTGACAGTTAAAATGTCATGTAGAACTAAAAAAATAACATTTATTTTTTCTCATTTTTTTCATATTAAATTATGTTTCATAGCTAAATAGTTGATATTAAATGAAAGCCCTGTTTCCCCTGAATAAAATGATATATAATAAGGGTGGGTGCATTTAATATGAAAGAGGTGAATTACGGTTGGACAGACATGTAGCGCAAATGCCAGGTTTTGTTTACATTTTGCTTTGTTCACAACGTGTACATTTGGCTCAGTCCTTAAGGGGTTAAAATGTCCCTCTTTGTTTATTTAAAATTTTGGTAGGTATGCAATTTTTTTTCCCCTTTCTATCACTATGCTACTTGCAGTCAGCTATTGGATTCAGGACATGTGCTAAGACTGATAAGCTTCAGGAATTGTGAATTACCTTCTTTTTTTTTTTTTTTAAATCATTGTAACTGATGTGGTTTCATGTATTGAACCATGTAGATAGAATCTCCTGGAAATCGTTAAAGTTGACATGTAAAGGCTGCTTCGATTGATGCTCACATCGGGACCATGTGGGCAATGGTGACTAGCCTGGATCCAAGTGTTTCCTACTTGTAACCACTCTTTAGCCAGATACCTACTTGTAACAGTTAATAGGTAATGGATAGGGGCCTCTGATTCTGTCCACATCCCATCAGAGGTTTTACATTGAAGAAATCTGTGAAGGAAAAATCTTTTAGTTGTGTTGGTGTGTGTAATTGCCATAAACATTAGATATCTGTGTTGACAAAATGTATTCTGAAATATAAAATTATCTAAATTATGTAAAGGAATGGTATGGTAAACTTTGAAATTGTTGGACATATCCTCTGTCCGTGTCCTCGCCTCTGATGCTCACCTTAAGGAGTAATCTGGGGCTGCACTGTTCCTGTGTAGAGATGTCGCGAACTGTCCGCCGAACTGTTCGCGAACTGTCCGCTGGCGAACAATAGCGTGTTCGCGTTGGGCGAACATATCCGATTTCCGGTCCGCCCCCTATACGTCATCATTGAGTAAACTTTGACCCGGAACCTCACAGTCAGCAGACACTTCCTGGGAGGGAGGGTCTGCTGCTGATTGGGTGGAATGTGTCTGCTGGCTGTGAGGTTCCGGGTCAAAGTTTACTCAATGATGACGTATAGGGGGCGGACCGGAAATCGGATATGTTCGCCCAACGCGAACACACTATTGTTCGCCGGTGGACAGTTCGCGAACAGTTCGGTGGACAGTTCGCGACATCTCTACTCCTGTGTAACTGCTCCTACTCTTACCCAGTCTCCATACCTTCAAGATTTTATTGAAAACTCAATTCTTCAGGAAAGCGTATCAATTAAACAGTTAATTGCTTTCCCACAGCGCACCCTGCTTCCTCACCTGCAACTGTCATCCAAAAAAAGAAGCCTTCATTGTAAAGTGTTCTAGTAACCTAATTTTTTCCCATACACGAAATACATCCTGCCCTTACTTCTTGTGTACCTTTACCCCACTACCTCTTGAATGTAAACTTGTTTTTTTGCAGAACCCCAAACACCCTCTGTTCCTGTATGTCCAACTTGGCTTGTTGCAAATACTTGTCGGTTTGTCCACCCATTGTACAGTGCTGCAGAATTTGTCAGTGCTTTAAAAACCATATCTGTTTTTCTTACTTTATTGAAAAGGAAAATTTTGACTGCTTTAGTTCTACGGTGAGCTCTCTCCAAAACAGGCTATTGTTTTCCACATGCCCCAAATGAAGAAACAGCTGGGCATTGCTGATTTCCTTGCCTCGCCATTATAGACCAATAATGAAAATGCATGTTTGCTCTTGTGCATTTTGTAGGTTTGTTTGAACAATGCCTTCACCACTTGCCTGGGTGCTTATGCAGTGTGTGACGTTACCCATGTCTGCACTGTGTGTCAATATGTGGTAATGTGCTGAGTCCTGGAGCATTCAGAGCCCCTACTACCTCTCCTGCTGATTGGCTCCCTCACTGAATCCCCCCTTCCCCTCCCCTCGGAGTTCAGTTTTCACTTCACTATGGTGGGAGAGCTAATGAAAATGTTGAGCCCCGATAATTGTAATCCTAATAAGCAGTGACTGAACCTGTCTGTGGTAGTTTGAAGTCGTATAGTATGCACACACAGAGTATAATTACTCTGGCCTGTAATGTCTGTGTGGATTTTAATGATGCAGCAATTTTTTTTGAAATGGCTGTATTTTTAAAATTTATTTTATTATAAGTGACAGAAGGCAACAAAAAACTGGCACAAGGAAACTCACTGGAACTATAACCAATACACGAAGCTTGGCATATCCCATTATCACAGCTCAAAATTTACACTTACTAGTGACCATAGTCCTGAGGACTGGAAATCCATCCATGGAGGGTAAACTATGGCTTCTATTTACTGTTTTCACCAAGTGTATATATGTGTGATATATTTTACCTGTAGTCTGCGCTTTCTAATGCATGTGTTGTTGTGATAACTCGACAATGTTTGTGAACACACTGCGACATCACATTTGTAAGATTAGATCATAAATACAGCATCTTGTTCTATATTTCCATTTTTTTGATAAAGGTTAAATCCATAAACTACATTTGATCTATTCCATTTTTCCAAAATGTCAGATCCATTTGTGTGATTTCTGTACTTGACTCTTCTAGTTCTTGGTTGTTGTTAATATTCTATTTTTCATTTATTTATTTATTTATTTATTTTATTCGAGCAAGAAGCTTGACAGTTCCATGTGAATTTTTTTTAGTTAATCGGTGCTTCACTATCAATTTCCGGAGTGAATTGAACAAATGTATTTGTTTTCTTTTTTTACACTAGAGAGGGTGTTTGCACATGCTTTTGCAGTTCGGGTTTCATGATGCAGCTGGAGACTGTAATGTTACAGCCAGATCCAATCATGAAACACTAAGGGCTTGTCATCAAGCTAGCCAATAACACAGATGCTCAGATTGTTTCACATCTTGGCAACTGGAACATACAGCTGCCAAGCACAAACAGCATGCTAGCTGATGTATCAAAGGAAATATGGTTTAAAGGGAAACTGGTCAAAGGGTGCCTCAAACGATCTGTTTAACTGAATGATGGAGTTTAATACTTTTTAAAGGTAATGTACCATAATTTCAAAAGGTGGAGCAATGACTACCTGGGACTAAATGAAAAGATATATATTAGTATGAATAAACAAAAGAAGATAAAATCTTTAATTAAAAGAAGGTACACAAAAGCAAGCTTAAAATACACTTTAAATCCTATGCGTTAAAGGGGCAATCCAAGAACCAAACCTACTGCAGTGTGTAGTAGCAAAGGTGCCAGAAGTGCCTGGACACTCTTAGCGTAACATGGCAAATCGTTCAGGAATAGTTTTTCAACTTGCCTGCAGTTGGCTAGGTGCCTCTCCCTGCATCCGGAAGTTCAGCGACCGGATGCAGGGAGAAGGCACCTCATTGGCTGACCATGCCTAGTTGACATTCTCAGCCATTGAACCAGCCCTACATGACTGTTTTAGCTCAGTGGAGCTAAAAATAAACTCCTTGCATGAGCTTCTGGCTTCAGGGGAGGTGGCAATGTTTGCACCATGTGACATTACTACAAAGCGAGCTGTATTTAGAACTGGCCCAAGCGCATCTCCTGTGGCTCCCTTTAGCCACCGGACACTAAGGTTGAGGCTACTCTGCTCCAGTAAGTGATAAAAGTAATGGCAATCGTCCATGCCTCTTCTCTCCCCTTTTACAATCATGTGCAGCTATGTGTGAACTTGCAGCAGTTGGTCTGAATAACTGTAGAATCTGACCCAACATGGCTGTGTAGCCAGATAGTGACATTTCCTCAAGAAATGTCTCATTAAATGTAATAAACTTCTAAAAAGTGAGAAGTGAAAATTTGATGACCATTGAACATTGAGTCTGTTACGAAAAACATATATTGAAACGCTCCACTAAAATTTGTGAACTTGTTGCGCTCCAATAAAAATGCAAAATAAAATGATTAAATGCCTTTAATCAACATGGCATTTTATCTTACCAAGTAAGCCGATGCTTTCATATTTTCAACTATTACACGTGCCTAGATAGCATTTCGAGCGCACGCCTTATTGGAAAAGCCTTTTCCCCTCACTTAACTTTGACAGATGTTAAGATAAGAATGGCAAAACCTGCACGTAGGACTGTGAACACTCTCATGGTTCCTGCCAACTTTTCAACAGATCTTTGGACTTGAAATTTCTAGGAAATGGTTGGTTGCCCCCCACCCAACAAACAATCTGCTCCCTTATCACTACACCATCGGACTATAAAAACATCCTTTAGTCTACAGCCTAAACAGAGTGAAGAAGATCTACTTTGTTGAGAAAGTGTTTATTGTGTAGGCATTCATATCACTCACTGAAACTATTAATCTGATTAGGCATACACTCTGCTTTTATTTAAGTGTGTGTGTTTTGATTTTTAAAACAACTCATTATTTATTGTGTTTTTTTGTATTTTTTTCTTTATCTTACATCAAATATATTGGCAATATCAACAGAATGTCTGAGAGGTTGTGTATATTAATAGAGCAGAGGTTGGCTACCTTTGGCACTCCAGATGTTGTGGACTATGTCTCCCATAATGCTAGCAAAGTATCAGGGAGTGCCGAAGGTTGCCAACCACTGTGATAGTGGTATTGACTAAAAACCGTTTGACCCATATCACACTTCTTTAAATTACATTTTCTTCCCTTTTATTATTTTGTCCTGAATACAATTATATAATTTATTTATTTATAAAATATTTTACCAGGAAAGATACATTGAGATTTCTCTTGTTTTCAAGTATGTCCAAACAGGAGTTTGGTCAAAATGAAAGCTGAGATGTTAGTCAGGCTTTTTACCATCATTCTAGGAAGTAGTAAATCAGAAATGTGTTTATGGAAGCTACTGAACATGCAATGAGCGCATTTAGGCAATTGTTTCAGGGCACTTGTAAACTTTTAAATGAGTTGACTTTGGGATAAAAAAAAACACCAACAAATTAAACTGTGTTGTCTTGACATTTCCTTTAGTGCACCATTGGCCTGAAGAGTAATTTGTTGGACAGAATTCCTGTCATAGATCAGCAGAGATGCAAAATAGTGTTTTGTTTGTGAAGCAGAAAGTTCACACGAAGAGGCGGGATACTCTACTATATAGTAGTAAAAATGTTTAGTAGTCGCTGAAGACAATTCTAAAATCACTTGTGTTAAATCAGGAGTCTCCTTTACCATATACTAAGAAAAGACCAAAAAGGATCTGTGAGGCACTCGAGAGATAAGATGTAAGAAGAACGACTTGGCTGTATATCTTGTAGGCCCTACATTTAGTTACTATAAGATTGGGCTAGATCTTGAGTAACCGTGCACTGCATGTGCTGATTTGACTGAGAAATAAGGATGTCAATAAAGGACCACTATAGGCATACAAACCACATTGTCCTAATGAAGTGGTCTGGGAGTGGAGACCTTTGGATTTGTAATCTGCTGTATTAATGACAATGTTATGTTTGCACATCTAACGCACCACTAGTGTACAAACGCAATCAAACGGTGTCTTCAATCAAATTCTGATTCTAGGGCAGTGTTTGACTGGCACAGAACCACTATTTGCTGCGCACTAGCCTCCCTTTGGGGGAAGTATTGGATTAGCTGAGATAATCAAGATCAAATGTTTGTTTCAAATAAGGGAAGCCAGATTTTCAAATCTGATATTTTATTTACATGTGTACAGCTGCCAAAGAGCTATTAATGATTTAGAAGCCATCACTATCCAAACTTTACGATACTTTTCAGCAATGCTTAAAGGACCACTCTAGGCACCCAGACCACTTCAGGTTAATGAGGTGGTCTGGGTGCCTGGTCCAGCTAGGGTTAACCCATTTTTTTCATAACATAGCAGTTTCAGAGAAACTGCTATGTTTATGAATGGGTTAAGCCTTCCCCTATTTCCTCTAGTGGCTGTCTCATTGACAGCCGCTAGAGGCGCTTGCGTGATTCTAACTGTGAAAATCACAGTGAGAGCACGCAAGTGTCCATAGGAAAGCATTGATGATGCTTTCCTATGTGACCGGCTGAATGCGTGCGCAGCCAGCCGACGGGGAGGAGAAGAGGAGGATCGGAGGAGGAGAGCTCTCCGCCCAGCTCTGGAAAAAGGTAAGTTTTAACCCCTTCCAGAGCCGGGCGGGAGGGGGACCCTGAGGGTGGGGGCACCCTCAGGGCACTATAGTGCCAGGAAAACGAGTATGTTTTCCTGGCACTATAGTGGTCCTTTAACAATATAGGATCAAAGAAAATGGGCTATACAGTCTGTTTAAACACCATGGTTATCCTCTTTGGTAATGATAGGTCAGACCCATTTCCCCAGTAACTGGATGGGACACCGTTCCAGGTTACAACTTTTGGGCACACTGCTTTTTATGCACAGACCCCTGCAGGGGGGTCTCCATCCAATCCGAAGAAAGGGCGCGAAACCTATTCGCGCCAACCAGCACCCAGGGACAAGAGATGTTTTGCCACCGAAACAGATGGAAGGGCGCGAAAACCCATATGAACAAGCGCTCCTTCTTGGATTAGTCATCCCTGCGGCGACCAATCAACGCTTTACTCGCGCTGACCAACCAGGAAAATGGCGCGAACCCAGTTTAAATGGGCACTCCTCCCATTGGTCGGCACGGACTTCCATGCGGGAACCCTGTGCCCGTGAGACCAACTCACAGCCTCAGGGACTCACTGCTGGCCCGCGTCCCTCTCTCCGGTGGATACCCACACTCAGGTATCTGCAGGAGAGAGCGTTCGCCTGGGTAGGCACGAGCGTGGCAAGTGATTATAGCTCAGTTAGTAGCGGGTAGGATGATCCCTGACACCGGGATCGAAGACGGTGCATGCAGGCCGGCTCGGGAGCCGAATGCTGCCCCTGCTGGGCGTTCGGTGATATGAACCGATGGCCCCCCAGGGGAAGCATGCGCCGCTCGTTCCCTTGCAGTCTGCATTCTCATTTAGCCAATGCTTCTTTGGTGTGCGAACGGCAGAGCTCCCAATGCCTCATTATCTCTAGACTTATTGGCAATGCACATTTTTGTAACTTGTCTGTAATTGTACAGTCTGTAATTGCTGTCTTAAATCTTTTTATTTGCATATATTTATATATTTTAATCAGTCCCTTTATAATCCTATCCCCACCTGTGGATCTTGAGTTATATAATTTGTTGTGGACTACACCTCCCTTGATCAATTTGCCAGTATTATGACTGTAAAGCATTATAGGAAATATAGTCTAATACAAACTTGTTTCGATGCCTATGTCTCTTTTTAAAATAAAAAAAATAAACCATAACAAGCTGACGTGGGTGACAGTACAATGTTGTTGTTGTTGTTGTTGTTTTTTTTAAAAAAGATTTTGTTTTGATGATATTATGTATCTAGGAAGGAAGTAACACTGCCTTTAAAAATGTAAACCTCCTACTAAGCCATCAATGATTTTTTTCAAATAAATGAGGATTTTTCAAATTACTCAATATGTACTTGGAGTACATATGACTTGGCAACATCCATTCTCCATTTTGATGAAGACTGCAATAAAACAATTATGCTAACTTTCACTTCTTTCTTTAATTAGGAAAACTAATAATCATAAAAATTTAAAAAACACAGCAATGTCGCCATACAGACCATATTATTAAATCTACAAGTAAATAAGGTTAAATCAGAAATAACGTGTGTAGCGTGTGCCATTTAGGTTATTTATTACTTTTCCCGGCATTGTGCAAAACAAAATATAAATTAAATTACGGCTTGTAATTGTAGGTTTCTCACATCTTCTTCCTGGAAATTTTGGATAATGTTACGATTATGAAAACCATAATATCTCTTAAGAATATAGACTTGTTCAAACCAAGAAAAGAATGTCATTCACAATGCTAAAAAAAAAGTTCTAATTCACATTTTCAAACATTCATGATAGATTCCATGCTAATTGGTGTGGTTTAAGGTATTTTAGAATAGCAATGGGTACAGCCTTCAAATTCTAAGAATCATTAAAATGACGATCAGCAAAGATATTTCTTCTTATACCTCATGGGAACAGAACATTTGACGATCTTTAAATAATTACCTTTTCCCAGAATATCAGATATGCATAATTTACATATTGAGAAGGAAACCTGCTTTCAGAATAAGGATTTTTTTTTTTTTGGCAAACTGGATGGCTCTTCTGGTCCGATGAAATTGACATTAAAGGATTACTGTAACCCTTTTTAAAAACCTCTGTATTTATTTATTATGCTATATTAGGAATTCCTTGCTTGCCCCCCTCCCCTCCCCCCCCCCACCCCCCAAAAGGTACAAAAATACTTTAAAACTGGTCTGTAATCATCCCGGTACTTATCTCCACTGCTGCGTCTTTCAATAAGGGCTTCGCATGGTCCAATCAAAGACTTCTCCTAGAAGCCGGGCGTATGTGCATGCTCTGAGCAGGTGAGGAATGGGATACATGTGTATGTATATTAACCCCTTAAGGACACATGACATGTGTGACATGTCATGATTCCCTTTTATTCCAGAAGTTTGGTCCTTAAGGGGTTAAAGCAATCTAAGCTATCGATGGTTGTAAGCGCAAGCTTCCCCTTGTAGGCGCGTTGTCTGCAAGGGAGAAGCTAATTACGGTATGTTTGTTGCCAACGTGCTGACAATATATTTGTACAGATTGACCTATTCCATTCAGGAACAGCGTTCTTGGCTTCCAAATTCATGTGTGCTGGGGTTGCAACACAAGTGCAGGTATCTCTGGATGTACACACTTTCAAGCAGAAACACTGTACATAAAGACTCCTATCACCATGACCACTATAAATTGCTTTTACAGGATTTCTCCAAGCACCACAATCACTTAAGTAATTTGAAGTGGTCATTGTGCCTGGAGACTGTGTGTGTGCGGCATTTCACTTTGAAATGCTGCACATGCAAAGTTTAACCCCTCTGCTGCCAGAGGTTTAACTACTCCGGCTTCACAGGAGTGTCATTGGCAAGCGGCTGGCTAAAATTCTGTGGATATTCCTATGCTGAGAATTGCTTTCAATGGCTAGGGCAGAAGCTATCAGGGGAGGATCCCTGGAGGCTGGCGGCAACCAAGATTAGTGGCCAAACTGTTAAAAAAAAAAAAAATATGTGTGTGTGTGTGTGTATGTATGTATGTGTGTATATATATATATATATATATATATATATATATATATATATATATATATATATAAACAAAAAACAGGGAGTCAGTGCCCAGGAATTCTAAGCAATTTAACACATGCTTCTAGTGGTTATATTGCCTAGGGTGTCTAATTTTTTTTTTTTTTAAATAAATAAATTAAATGTATATGATGGTGGATAGTAATGTTATATTTAAAGATTTGTCTATTTTGGGATTGTGAATGTTATTTCAAAGTTGCATGTGGAATTTTTGAATGTGTAGACATTCTGTTCAAATGTACTCATCAGGGTTTTCCACCTTAAATCTTTGGAATATGTGTTACCCAAGTGTGAAATACAGTGTATTACAGTAAACTGTGAAAAGAAAAAAGGAAATGTTGGCCTCAAAGTGGAATTTTGTTATCTGTCCACACACACTTGTTCGATTGCACACATTTTAGCTTTATTTACTAAACTAAACTGTGAATTGTGCTGATTTTAAAATCTGAAATACAAAATATTCCCCAAAATATCTGCAGTGCAAACATTCTCTAATTCAGGTTTGTTTTCTATTCACCACCTTCACTATTTAGCAATTGAACCCATGTCACAAAAACCCTGGTTTGATGTATTTAAAGGCACCTCATCTCAGTGAAGTTATCTGGCTGCAGCAATCCTTTAATTGTAACCCTACAATGTAAAACATTGCTCTTTAGTGGATATAGTAATGTTTACATTGCATGGTTAAATACTCCTCTAATGGCTGTCTACCTGGCAGCCACTAGAGGCGCTTCTTCTGTGAGATTCACAGCTCACACGCAAGCACATTTTGTGATGTTGTGGTAGCAGATCAGGTGGCTGTAGTTACTGGATCTCTGTGCTGGAATAGATGGTGAGTAATAAACTTTCCTTCCATTTGAAAAATACATTTTTAATAGGTTGTGGGAAAACTAAGTGCAGAAAAGAACACTGTAGTGTTAAGAATACAGACTTTTCTATTCAGAACGCTTTAGGAACATGCCAAGAACCATAACCACTATAGTGAGCAGCAGTGGTTTTGATGCCAGGAGTGCCTTACCCCACTGTTAGGAGTTAAACCATTTTGACTTTTACAGGTCCCTACTTCCATTACCAGAGAGTTGCTTGGGCCTCTCTCAGTGTAATAAAGTGCCATAGGTAGGACTATCAAACTAAAACGGTTAGTAGCAGAATCAATTGGCACCGTAGTCCCTTAACAAAATCTATCTCCTCTGGATTGTAAACTCTGACATCACCAGCATACTTGAGCATTAGAATTATATTTACATGACACTTAACTTTTTTTTTTTAATGTTCCATATCATTATCTTGATGTAGCTCCTCAGCTCTGTACACTTCTCAAACGTACACAGCTGACATCTGCAGTGAATTCCCAGTTGACAGAGAACAGTGATGTCACCAACATTTTAAAGTCTGTTCTCATTCCTCTTGCTCCCTCCCCCCCTCTCTTTTGGGCCCCACTAAACCAAAAAGAAAAACTTGTGTTGCACCTATTAGATGTTTAGTGATGTTCTCTGCCTCTAAAACCTACTAAACGTGTTTACATTTTTAGGGCATCTGGTGAGTGTTCTGTAATTCGGGAAGGTTAGGCTGTGACCCCCGCTCCTGTGGGAATGTTAAAGTGTTGGCTCTAGAGTTTTATTAATTGCCACAAAATGAGCAGTTAATGCTAAACATCTGTTGGCCAAAGCACCAGTTTCAGAGTGATGTGATATTTGGCTAGAGAGAAATCTCTGACGAATAGAAGGATAAACACATGCATAATCAATACTAATTCCAAATGTTGAAGGCTCTAAATTTTCTATTATGTTTAATGCAGTTCCAACTGTGCACTGCTTTGGACTTCGTTGGTATGTTAATAAATACGTCTATAAATCTTGTAAATTATTTTTTCATATTTTTTTTTTTTCTGAAGCAAACATTTGAACATCACTGAATACTTTTCAATTTGCTTACAACATCCAACTTAAAATGGGGGGAAAAAAACCCTTACACCTCAAGTCAATGTATGGTCAATACATTGTTAAACACTGATCTGCACATGAGTCAAGCCATAAGACTTGCTTTTCCCACAGAAATCACAAATCTGCAGTGATGTTACTACCGCAAAGGATTCTGGGTGGACATATGCAAATTAGTTTAACAAAGAATCACATTTTTGCCTCATTCCATTTTAAACATGGATTCTTTGGAGTTTGTTTGCTGTATACAACAGCTTTGAACCAAAACTCTGCGTGTGTGTGAGGTATGTGTATATGTATGTATGTATATAATTTACCAGTTTTAATTTGTGATATCTGGTTCAGTACACTGCATTGTGGGCAAACTTTTAAAAAAATGTTATGAACCCATGCAATGGTGTGATAAGAGTTGGGAGTCAGACTGGTACTTTGTATGGCTGTATAAGTATTTAGCTGTTGGTCTATAGGAATTAGTTATGTGACCAAGAATGCCATGAAATGATGCTATGGGAAAGCTCCAGTTTTTATCTTTTCATTTTTATCTTTTCATTTTTCCCACTAGAAATTGAAGCCAAGGAGGCCTGTGATTGGCTGAGAGCTGCTGGTTTTCCGCAATATGCACAGCTTTATGAAGGCAAGTACAAAATGTCATCCCTGATACAAAAACGCTATTTGTCTGGGTCTCCCAGCATGCATCATTTCCCTGTATAACTGCAGAAGAGTTCTACTAATCTTGGTGTACGATCTGATTGGCCAAGCTGGCATAGTGAGACTTGAGTGTAAATTACTGCTAGTACAATCTGTTGAATTGCAGAAACACATCACTTGGCACTTAAACCCTCTTATCTTTTTTTTTATTTTTATTTTTATTGAAGTTGCCTGAAGGTTTTCATATGGTGTTGATAAATTAATTATGTGACACCAGTTAGCACTAATTATATTGGAAATCCTGTCAATGCGTTATAAGCACCATAACATTGCAGATAAAGATATTAAATAAAATGTTCATGAATTTTTTTTTATTATTATTTTTTTTAGATATGCTATTTCCAATTGACATAGAAATCGTGAAAAATGACCATGAATTCCTGGATCGAGATGCGATGGAATCATTGTACAGGTGTGTATGTATATGTTATTTAATCATCTATGGATCACCTCCCCCCCATTTTTTATTTATTTTGGTGTTTGTTTGTGTGTTTATAGATGTATGTCAGTGTTTGCAAGTTCAAGGTGTAGAACATTTCCTTGTCCTAATACATTGGCGTAAAACTCTCTCAAAAAAACAATATTTGGTTTCTTTAAACCAGTCTGTTTTTATTCAAATACAAATAGACTATGTTGCACACAATTTAATTATGAGGTCAAAAAGGCCTACATTTGGCATACTGGTTCTAAATTTCGTTGCAGGGATGGCAATTTAAGTGGAGATGTGTTGGTGCAGATACAAATACCACTACATATGAAACATGGTACTATTAAAATCTATTATGAATATTAGACTGTATATCGGGCAAGTAGTTCCAAACCTCTACAAATATGCAAGAGGGCAGATTTCTTTGTATGAATATTCTCAGTTATAATAAAAAGGTAACTTGCATGCATTGTGGGTAATGAGTAAAAAAAACAAATGAGGACAGAAATCATTTTTAAAATTTCATTTTCCCATTCTATAATTGCATTTATTCTCCGATGTTTAGTATTTGGCTATGTTTTGTTTTTTAATGTCAAATATTCTAAAATTAATATTGACATTTTTACGATTCCTATTCATTCATTCAGGCGTTTGAATACCTTGAACAAATGTGCCACTATGAAAGTTGAAATTAGTCGTAACAGAAAACAGGTATGTAAAAAAAGTCTTGCTTCAAATTATAAATATTTAAATTGTAGGGGCAGTGATGAAATCTACCGTAGATCTCCCCTAATCAAAGTGATCATTTAGCAGTACACCGTGTTGTATTATTTTATGCTTGTATACTCTTGTTTTATTTAGCCTTTTAAAAAAATATAATTTTTTCCCCCAAAATTATTGGTAATGTTCACTGCATCTTTGTTTTTAGAGTGACTCTGAAGAAGATGAACCTTGTGCGATAAGCAACAAATGGTCCTATCAGAGGCAAAGTCAAAGGTGGTCCCGACTGGAGAATTTAGATTGTTTTCAACCAGAGGAAACTTCAACTCTGTCCTTGCCAAGTAGTCCATGTAGTAAGAGCCCAAAAGATGATTTATCAGATCTTGGGGAGAAAAATGATGCATCTTCATTACACAGCTCTAGCAGTGCTGAGAGTGATGGCTTCCTCAAGACTTATGAAGACTTGGAGACCAGCAGAAGTTCTTCAAGGTGTTCATCTTCAACTAAACTCATCTCTCCAGATTCAACATTTCGTTGTTCCCCATCTCCTAGTGATACACTAAATATCATCACAGAGGAAAGGTTGCTTGAAAAGCCACCTAATAAAAGAGGTAAAAGTCTGCTGAGGAAAATGGAAAAGCTACGCTTAAGAAGCTCTACTGTAAAAAGAAATGCGTTTCCAAAAGAGCGACCTAGTATCAGTGGTCCTGTTTTGCTAGATGGACTTGATGACGATAAATTACGGAACCTAAACTGTGTCAACATTTCAGATCTAGCTGATGCTCAAAGTAAAGAGGGACTTTCATGTTCTTCTCAGACATGCAGCAGCAGTAGTCCATCTGAAAATAGCAGCACTGTGAGCACCCCCAGTCCTGTTATAAGAGTGAGAAGTCACATGAAAAGAGGCGGCATGTATGCAGAAGACTTTGATCTTACTAAATTCCCCCTATGGAGTGATATATCTGAGCAAAATTTCAGAAATGAGCAGCACTTGCATCAAAATCAAGTTTTCCAGATACCACAGGGCCATAAACCGGGTACATTTCCCAAAGCACTTACAAATACTATATTGACACCTATAGATAATACCTCTGTAAATTGGAGGACTGGAAGCTTTCATGGTTGCAATAGGAACAGGATGAGATCTAGTAGCTCCAAAGACACCGAAACTCCTCCAAGTCCACTTTCACTTGTTAACAATCGACTAAGCATTTATGATAATGTGCCAAATCTTCCTTTCCACCTCAACAAGCTTGAATCCCCAGGAGATGACGATGTATTCTCAGAACTAGACAATGTAATGGAGCATGTTAATGGACTTCGCAAACTGGTCAGTGAATGGTCTGAAAAGTTCTCAGATGATGGAGATTCTGATTTTGCTAATGACTCTGCCTCCCCTTGTCCTTCTTCCCCCAAAACAATCCACCTTGAGGTAAACGAACATATACATGGCAAATCGAAATCCACCGATGACTCGGATAGTTGCAAACCTTGTACGGACAGTGACTCTTCCATTTTGCCCTATATAACGGTTTCTGAGATGGGGTCATCTTTAACAGATTGCAGCAGGTTAGTCCTTAGTCACAAAAAGTAATTTATCCTAGCACGTGACATGAACTGTTTTCAAAGGCATGGTAATTTTACTTTTTGGTTGTGTATTCATTATGCTTGTAAAAAGACAGACATTTTAAATATTTGCTTTATGTAAGGATTTACTATTTATAATTTAAGTTGTGCTGATCTTTATAGAAAATGTACATTTTAAATAAGCGACAATCTAATAAGAGCTGGTATAGAGTAGAACCTTTCAAAAAAAGGGGGTATTCTGAAAAAAGTGGCAAGTTTTATTCTGTGAATGATCATATACTGCAACTGTGAATCCCCATTATTTTATGCAGGTTGTGTGTCTTAACTTCACACTGGGTTTTAAAGCTTAGTGTTTAACGTCCACATTCTTATTTGTGTGCATGTGTCCCAACAGCACCCTTATCAAGTATGCATGTTCTGGAAAGTGCAGCTTTTTAAAAACGATTTATGTAATGTAAACAAAAAATATCAAACCCTGAAATGCAGAGCTCCTCAAGAGCGCAAATGTTCCAAATATATTTGACAGTTCTATTAATATACAGATCATGTTTGTAAATAGAACAATAATCCTAAAGAGTAGCTGCTGCCTTGACTTGAAACTACTATCAATCTCAGGCAGACCGCTGCACGAAGATTAGATTGCTGCCTTTATAATTTTTTTTATTTTTTTTTATTTTTTAGCTTATATTATACATAAAGATTAAAGTGTCCATTAAATAATGCCCATCTCAGTCTCCTAAAGCCACCAAAATCTCTCAATAATATTTCCCGATAACGTGCAGTTATGTATTCTCTGTAGTATAGAAATTGTATTTTCTGGTTTGTTTCTTCAGTAACGTTATTACAGGTTTCAGCATATTTGCTGTACAGTGTCAGGTTTTCATGCTTGTGTTGTTAAAAGCAAGCAAACTGAATTCAAGTAGAACATAACAAATCATATTGTACAAAGCCGGTTAAAACTGTTCTAATTCTTAATTTTGACCCGACCCTCTAACTTCAGAAGGGCTTTATTCTATATAAGGAAAAGAGCTGACCTGGCAGTTTTACTCCCATTAATTCCCATTGACAGCAGTGGGACTTAACGGCACAAAAAGCAACCAATCTGTTTGTCGTCTTTTACGGAATTAAGTCTTTTAAGTCTCAAAAGCAGCAGAAACTTAGTGATTTATCTATGGTTTTCTGTGCTAAGCTGACACTGTTAAAATGCCTTTTCATATTTTATAGCAAGGCTTTAGGTAATGTATTATTACACTGCATACTTGACTGTATTTTACAGCTGGGGTCTGTGTGAAACATGAATTCGGTCTCCTAGGACAATGTACTGCATGTACGAAGGAACACCTTAGACATGTTGATCACTCTTAATGCTTTACCCTGCAGACACAGTCCAGAACCTGAGAACCCATTATTACAAGTTGATAGCCAGTCAGCAGCCCACCTGAACCGGATTCAAAAACTGGCTTTGCTCAAGTTAACAGCGTTGATGGATAAATATTCCCCGTCTAGCAAGCAGGGCTGGAACTGGTGAGTATTCGGACTTTAGTGGATTTAAAAAAAAAAAAATTGTGTGTGTGTGTGTGTATGTATGTGTGTGTGTATATATATATATATATATATATATATATATATATATATATATATATATATATATATATATATATATATATATATATATGTGTGTGTGTGTATATATACTGCTCAAAGCTATTATAAAGGTGAATTACATGTGTACCTACAATATCCATATTATCTCCCTGTGTTTTGTCGGCATTGACCTGCTGATACAAGATTGGCTTTGCGCTATGGAGCCCCTTTTATCTTGTTTACCTTTGGTTTGTTTAATGCCTCAGCCAACTAGAACAGGCACAGTTTGACTATTGTACTATGATCATTCAGTTTTTCACCTCTGTTGTATCCGTTATAGAATGGAATATTATGCAAATTTCCAATTTAACACTGTCTTCACTTTGCTTGATTTTTATCAACTTGAACCTGCTACCAATGTTTTTGTGCTTATGTGGCATTCCAGTGAGTCAGGATGGAGCAGGTGGTGGGATTGTCCTTCTGGTTCTGGAATACTTGGTTGGTCAGCTTTAAACCCCAAGTGGCGAGCATGGCTTCAGCAGATTCCATGTGTCCAGAAGAGTGCAGTTTTTGGAACAGTTGAGATACTGCGCATAGCCCTCAGACTTTGGGGTCTTTGGGTGGTATTTTGTGTATTCGTCATTCTCGGGTCCACTAGCAGAGGGGCTAGCAAATCAATTTGTATCTGTGTTTTTTTTTGTTTGTTTTTTGCACAGTATTCTCTTTACAATCCATATTATGGTTTAAAGCAGTGCTTTCAAAACTAGTATTGCATCCCCAATGGTTGAGAATTTTGAGTCCATTTAAATTTCCCCACCAGTCATCCAAGTGCTGTGGTTTTTATTTTTTATTTATTTTTATTTGAAAGGTTATTTATGCCTGTATTCATTTTTAGTACTAAACATTACATTGTGACCTTTTCAGTTAAAGACCAAGTGATCCATAAGAAGAATGGCTTAATTATAAGTGGCAAAACTTTGTGTTTTTCTCAGGGGGTTATCAAAGCGTTATATGTTTTTTTAAAGTAGAGCAAATATTTAAAGGTGGAGGAGCATAGTTGTGCCCTGGTTCATCCTAATGCAGGAGTCTATTGTGCTCATTGTTCCCCATTTAGTTTAAAATACATTATCTAGTTGAAGATAAAGGGTACTACTTATCTTTGTTAATGATGTATATAACTACATCAACAGAATCATTTTATATTTTTTGTGTATTTTCAGTTATTAAAAATAAAATTAAAAAAATTATATATTGGTTATGCTGAGTTTGTTTGAATACAAATGAGCCTTTTGATAGAAATAAATCTTGACTTGATTCTAATTTATCAAAAAGCTACTTAAAGTCGAATACATCTGGAAAAGCTGTGCAATAACTGTACTGAATCTTGGAATTCTTTAGGTTAGAACATCCCTCACCAATATTACATTTTTATTTCTAGGACAGTACCGAAGTTTATCCGTAAAATTAGAGCTCCAGACTACAAGGATAAATATGTATTTGGCGTCCCATTCCTGCTGAACGTTCAGAAAACAGGCCATCCACTTCCCAAAAGCATTCTCCAGGCCATGGAGTATTTACGGATACACTTTCTGGATCAGGTATGTTTATTGCTTTGTAATTTTTAAAGAATTGCAGGATTGAGCCAAAGCCACATTTATTTATTTTATATATTCTCTGTAAAGAACGATTACATTTGAAGTCAACAAGGTGACATGTAGGCCTTTTCACAGTATTGTACCTTTTGTATCCCTGTTCATCTCCTGATGTGTTGCACTGATGCTTTGTTTCCCTGATCTCCTCCGACTCATTGCCCTTGATGCTCTTCAAGTTTCGGCATACTTGGAACTATATTTTGTTATATTACAGAACCCTTTTGTTTTTTAAAGTGGGTGTGGGGTGGATTTCAAGCCAGCATTCCGGAGTGTTGTTTTATGCATCCATAAAGTTCTGTTGGTTTTTTTTCCTTCCTGATTGGATTTCAACAGGAAGTGATGAATCACATGTTTGGGCAGCATTTCAATGAGCAAAGCTGCAGAGAACCCATTGAGATGGTCAGAGAAGACGAGAATAATTTGATTCTCTTTTCCTTGTACTGAATTTTACTGCCATTTTAACACTGATCTCTAAACTGAGTTTCTAAATGTATAAAAATAGTAAACCAGTGAAAATATTACTTAGATATAAAAAAAGTAAAATATGCAAAATAATGTGCTAACTTCAACTTTTTTGAATAGGTTGGCCTTTTTAGAAAATCTGGTGTGAAATCAAGGATACAGTCCCTGCGTGAGATGAACGAGTTGGATTCCAACTTTGTGAATTACGATGGACAGTCTGCGTTTGACGTGGCAGACATGGTGAAGCAGTATTTCCGGGATTTGCCTGAACCCATTTTCACAAGCAAGATGTGTGAATCTTTCCTGCACATCTATCAATGTAAGCAATATTAGGGACTTCTCCTTCGCTCTTCTTAAGGAATTAATCATTTAATCACCTTTTTCTTTAATTCCTGTGATCAGTTAAGCAAATCATGATTTTGTTCACTGTCCTAATTCTCATTGGTGCATCTCCCTCTCCTTTATCATTTCTGTGTCTGTTTGTCCTTGCTTATCCCTCCCTAAATTGGGGGATATGAAATTGGGACAGCAGGTGGACAAGCCTGTGGGAGCATTCAAGTGATGCTACTTGTATCACTGGTGATGCTAAAATGTGGATGCCCCATCTCCACAGGGATCTGAAGAATAGCTGTGAGTGTGTCCATACAGCTACCATACCTGTGAATGAACTCCTTTACATCATTCATCAAAAATTCATGAATGAAACCACAAATGAGAACAGTGTTAAAGTGTACATCTGCTGAAGGAATTTTATAGAATATAAAATTTACTCTCCATGTGTTTTTCAATTTTCATTGTTCATTATTTGCCTGCACAGAAACATTGGTCAGACATAACCACAGTGAGGCATTTCTGTTCGATCTTCTTTTTTATTGATTTATTTTTTTCCATTTTAAGTTTATTTAATGTATGGGTTTTCAGCCAATTGGGTATTTTCCCATTAATGTATGCTACAAAGGGAGGCATGATTAAAAGTCAGAATACTGGTTTATTTTATTTGAACTAATTTAGAAACGCATACAATCTGTATTATCTCTTTGTTTCTCTTGTAGATTTACCAAAGGATCAGCATTTTTGTGCTGTTCAGGCTGCCATTCTACTTCTTCCAGACGAAAGTCGGGAAGCCCTTCGGATCCTCTTGTGTTTCCTCCGAGATGTGGTTGCCTGTGTGTCTGAAAATCAAATGACGCCCACCAACATTGCTGTGTGTTTGGCCCCCAGTCTGTTTCATCTGAACACACTTCGGAGAGAGAGTTCTTCATCTTCTTCCAGGTGTGTGTTTAATTGATCTATGTGTACAGATCTCTGTAGGAACTGTAAGAGAAATACCACAGTTTCCATATGTTCACTAGTAGAATCAGACTTAAAGGGGTAACCTGGACAATAGTGATGTCCCGAACGGTTCGCAGCGGACTCATCATTGAGTAAACTTTGACCCTGTACCTCACAGTCAGCAGACACATTCCAGCCAATCAGCAGCAGACCCTCCCTCCCAGACCCTCCCACCTCCTGGACAGCTCACTAAGAATGCAGCTTCACAAAATGGATGCTGTCCAGGAGGTGGGAGGGTCTGGGAGGGAGGGTCTGCTGCTGATTGGCTGGAATGTGTCTGCTGACTGTGAGGTACAGGGTCAAAGTTTACTCAATGATGAGAACACAGCGAACCGTTCGCGGCGAACCGTTTGCGACATCACTACTGGACAACACAACAACTACAGCTTGTTGCTGTTATTGTGTTATTGGAAGACTAGAGCTAAAGTCCCTCCAATATTTGGGAAACTATTTTCAAGTAGTTTGACAGAAACTGGGGGATTCCTAGCACCAAGTGGAGGGATAAGATTTAGTTCCACTGAATTTAAACAACCATTTTGCTGTTAACCTTCACAGCTTATGTGAATAACATACAGGCTCCCCGTGTCGGTTTGGTGACTCCAAAAAGGCTTTATCATAATTCTGGCATGGACAAAGTCTCCTGTACGTTCTTATTTCATGGTGTGAATAGTTACCATTCTGTAAGTGTAGTGTGAATCTGTTCATCCTTGGACCACAATAGTAAGTTGAGAGGTCAGGTCTTAGATGTCCTTGAGAGCAGGCAGTTGTCAAATGATTTGACAGAAAACCTTGCATTGGCACCCTTACTCATGGCACCATAACCAGTAAACTGGGCAGGAGTGATTGTGGTGTCTGAAATCTGAAACAATAAGGTCTGTTGGACATTTTATCTTTCTAAACCATTATCCCTTGTTTGTTTTTAATTAATAAGGAAAGTGGGTGAAAAAAGTTAACACATTAGACACAGAAATAAGAAACAAACAAATCTCAAACTTGTAACTCAAGCCTTGAAACGAGTAGCATGGTGGTGCCACTCTAGATAATCTTAAACAAAAGTGAAAGCATGCATACCATGATGTATTACATCACAGTACTGTTGAAGAACGAATATGCTTTTCATCATTTACGGACGTTTAATTAGCTCCGTTCCTTCTGATCTATGCAGGATGAGTGCATTAATAGATTTTCAAGCAGTTTATTGTCCAGCTTAGATTTTCCCACCTAGCTTGCAGTTGTAATTTAGGAGGGGTTTGTCCTTCGTTTGTCCTTCAGCTTGGAGTCATTGATAGATGCTGCCTTAATCAAGCTGAGAATTCAAAGTGTCACATTTGTGCAAAATAGTTTTGTGAATGATCTATATAAGATTTCTTTCTAATCAAGACTTTTGTTGAAACAAATCTTCAGATCTCCTTACACTGCTCTGCATATTAGTATGTACTATATGCGATAACTAGTTTGATAGGAAGTCATTAAATAGGATTAAGTCCATATTCTCATTCAAGTAATCAAGCACTCTTTTTACATGAAACTATGAGTGCTTTATTGTTTTGTTTGTTTTTCTCCTACAGGCTTCTTAAATCTACTCTTTATTGCTTTTACTAAAAAGACTACTTTGAACTGCTTTGGCAGACCTATAGTTGTTAATGTTTTACTTTGGGATTTAAACTTCAAAGAACAATAATCTGTAAGGTCTTGGCTGGAAGGATTAAAGCCTTATCAACCGCTGCTTTGTACAAAGTTGTCCAGTAGAGCTGTTTTTAGATAACACAGGAAATGTGCTGTAATCATGTCCTATAGGACATTTTTTTGTTTTAGGTTTCAAAAGAAACCATTCTTTCAGAATAATCAAAACGAGAAATGACAAAACGCATGCATTCAGATTTTGTTTTTTATATGATTCTGTCGGATAAGAGGTATAGAAAATGTCAATTAAAGATTTGTTCACACAGTCTGGAAACGCCACTAAATTAGAAGAATTGTTCTCCCTATGGGCTTTATCCCTTAAACTACTCTTGATTATAAATGGGTTGTACATTCACAACAGTCTTTGCTCTGATGTCCATGGTGTATTAGAGAAGATTGGTACTTTTATCATTTGAATCAATGAGAACTAGTCAATTAAGGGCTTCTCTGGACATCAGCCAATGAACCTGTATACGTTTACAAACCCCAAACAAAATGTGTTTAGTTGAGGGAAATCAAAGAACTTATCAATAACTGGGAGAAATAAATCTCTTTTCAAGCATCCCAGTTAAATGGTATACCAACAATCTTTTGGAACATTCTTAAACAGAACTCCATTTTACCTAGCCGCACATAAAGTAGAAACATTGCGTTAAAATCTTAAAGATATTATATTTCATGTATATTATACGAACATCATATTATCTCATATGTTATACTGCATCAGTCCAAAGAACTCTGAATATTTTTATTTTTTTTTCTCTGTAGATTAACATCCTCATAAAGATTATTAAAAAAGCTAAACTACCCCTCTCTTTAGAATTTGGCAAAAGGGGAGTCTGCAGCTGCATCCTAGAGCAATTTTTAAAGCAGGGCCTTAAAATTTCCACACTCCATAGGAGAGTGGAAATTCGCTCCTGGTGAGTGTACCATGGGCTCTCCAGGCCGGTTACATTTAAGGCCTAGTTCATAGAGTAGAACTTAAAATTTGAAGTACTGTTAAAAGGACCTATCTGAATTTCCTGACCACGAAAATCATAGAAGATTGTGCCGGAAAAGCACAAATAAGCATCTACCCCTGCTCTTAGTGAAATAGGAACAGATGTGGGTTAGGTATAAAGCTATTTAAGGAATTTAGAGGTTTACATATTTAAAGACCTGCTGTGCAGCTGGTTAATGAGGGGAGCATGTAATGCTGGTATTTACAAGTGATGCTGGATTCTAAAATATTCCTTTAATATGTCTTGCATTGATGGCAATCTAAAAACTTTTACGTTTTCACCTGTTCCTGTCTAGGTCAAGCCAGAGGAAATACAGTCTTGGAAAACCAGACCAAAAAGACTTAAGTGAGAATTTGGCAGCAACTCAGGGTTTGGCTCACATGATTGCAGAGTGCAACAAGCTATTTCAGGTAATCAAGGTGTTACGCAGTCCACTCCATGTCAATGTAACAGAGGATGTAAAATGTATTTCTCATTCATCGCACACAGTAAAAATATTTATTAACCAAGTAAATATAAATTGTTGGTTACTATCATTAAAGTGTAGATTTCTTCCAAAAGCATTTCATTTTGCGAGCTTAAGGTTGCATTTACTGCCTGTACGTGCAAACTTTGCACTTGATTGGGCAACAAAACAAACTATTTCCTCTTTGAGAGCTTGAATATGGAAAGTTTGTACGTTAATTGTCATCACACACTGCAGAAGTACGAACTATGCATACATTGCTTCTTCTAAAGAAATTCAATAAGAAGCATCAGTTTGGTAGAGATCAGTGATCGCCATGCAAATGCCCTGTGTTCCCAATACTTCTCGGAAAAGCATTTTTTCCTTTCCTCTTACTTTAAGTTTTCCTTTAAAAAACAAAACAAAAAACATGGTTTCTGCTTATCTTTAATACAATTGTGTACTGGTAATCAGTTGTGTGTGTGTGTGTGTGTGTGTGTGTATATAATTACTTTTTTGTACTTTTCACTTTTCCCTAATGTTTTGCCATTTTTACCAATACATTATTATTAAATACTTGCTTATATCATAGTCGTTTTTTGTTTTAGTAATGAAGCAAAGCTGTGTACTTTGTAAACTGAAAAAGAAATACATTTTCAGAGTTGTGGTACATAAACCTGATTAGATCACTATTCCAAACATGTCAACGTATTCTCCCAGACAGCCTGAAAAAACAAATACATATGTGAAAATCCAATTGATCCTATATCCAGATACAGAAAAAAAGTTAAGGATTTGTTGGCGCTTGTTTAATTGCAAGCTTCTTGGAATAAAAAGTGAGGGATTCAGATATCTTGGGGAGAACAGACAAAGGATGCATCTTCTGATATTCTTGGGATTCTTAGAGGGTAAATACCCCACACCCAATCTATATATTGAAAGAAAAAAGCCAAGTGGTACATTGTATGTGCTATTTTAAAGAGTAGTAGAATTATTGTGTATGCTTACATAGCAACAAACTGATTCACTCTTAGTTCGAACACATATTAGTTATAGGCAAAGAGTGCAAATTGCTTATTTCCGTTCAGTGTTTATTTTTAGTTATCTCTGTCAGAGACGCGTTTCAAACTTTAATCCAAAAGAGAGAATCTCCAGTAGAACTAATTTGGAATGTTTTTTGGTGTATTTTATTTTGAATAATTTTGCGGTTTTCCAACCGGAATTTTGAAAGGAAATTTCAATGTGCCACAACTTCGTGTTTGTATAAATCAATGTTTCTGTTCTCCTTTGTAATCATGTAAACGTCACAAGCTTTGTTTCCTTGCAATGTTCTAATTTTTTAAATTGTCGTTTACTTAATTATTAAGAAGCAATATGATATAGTAGATTTGCTTTGTGTTCTGACTGCAGCATTTTAATATTTTTTGTTTTCATTGTCCTTTAGCTCCCTGAATATTGTCGTGACCTGTGTCCAAAGTTTTCTCAACCCCAAAGCAGCATTTCTCATGTTGCTATAAACACATCAACCACCTCATTAGCAGCTCATTGCAACACACTCATCTCCTTGGAGAATTCCATGCAGAAACTTCTTCGAGATGCCAAGGATAAATTCCGAAGTTGGGTAGCGTGTTCTGGCTTTGAACATGTGGACCTAGCTTATAAAAAGGTTGGTATTGCATGTTAAATGGAATCCAGTGTACTTTTGTTTTGTATCTGGTCTAGAGATTATTTTTCCTATTGCCTTAGTCTGAGTTACGTTTTTAAACGTCCAATACTCTTGAGATTTAAAAGAATGATGGACAATACCAGAATGTATTAAAATGTATCTTCTATACCAGGTCAAGGTGCATTTTGGCTACAGGTGAATGGTTGGCTTTTAACATACCGTAGACCATATCAAGACCACTTTATAATATGGTGATTAAAACAAAGGGAATATGTTGATTTTGAGTTTTGCATCTATTGTACTCAGGGCTGCAAGTAATGATTCTGTCTATTTTGTTATAGGTAGAAAATAATGAATATCCTCTCAGGCTGTGGAAAGTCTCCACTGAAATAGAAGGGACACCCCAGATGGTGTTACAGCACATTTTGAGAGAGCAACACACATGGGATCCAAATCTTCAACAGTCCAAGATTATAGAAACACTAGATGAAGATACCGAAATTTATCACTATTCAACAGAAAGCATGTCCCCATTGCCATCCCGAGAATATGTGATTTTAAGGTAATCCATGGTCTGACATTGTATGTGCATTCCTCGTTCACCAATTTATGAAGGGCTATTTTACACTATTTTCTAAACTTTATTCATAAATACTTTTCATATATTGGCCATCACCACTTACAGAGTTACCCCAACCAAATAGTGTGTAATAATACAATGTTTTTGGATGGAATAACCTTTGCGGCATGTCCCTCCCCTTAAAATGCAAAACATAAAAAGGCCAAGATTTCCCTCATGATGATAGACGGCAATTATGTATAGAACGGACATTGGTCATGCTGTAATTCCCGTTCTGCTGGAGGTACAAAGAGTGCTTTAACACTTTACGTGCAGTGTTTTTCAGTCAAACACTACACGCACAGACTCCCTGCACCATTCAAATCATTGAGGTGGTCATGGTGCTTGGTTAAGCCCCTTTAACAAAAGTTGGTGGTTACATGAAAATGCTGCTAGCTATATATATATATATACCTAACACATGAATAAGTGATATTTAGATTTTTAATCTTCTATTCTATAGAACATGGAGGACTGACCCTCAAAGTGGTACCTGCATCTTAGCTGCTACATCAATTGACTGTGAAGATGTTCCACCCAGTGGAATACTAGGACATGTTGTCTTGTGCCAGCATCTCATAGAGAACATTGGAACTCAGAAGAGCAAATTGACTCATGTCTGCAGAGTGGACACAAGGTAAGAGCTTCATTAATGTCTGTATTTACACGGAAGGGAACACTTCGCAAAAATAAGGTTTTATTCTAACCTCAATTAATGTAGCAATAAATGTAAAAAAACAAAACAAAAAAAAACTTACATGTTTAGTGGAAATACCAAAGATTTGCTGCTTCTGCACGAAGCTCCTCCTAGACTTGGACGTATCTTAAACCTGTTTGCCAATCCTAGCCATCATATTGTTTTAATTTGGTAATTGAGCATTTCCCCATAAACTTCTCTGCAATGAGGGTTTATGTTTATCCATATCTTCAGATTGGCTGTAAAATGTAAACTGCACACCCAGTGAAAGAGTGATTCCCAATACAGACGGGTTGTAGTTTATTAATGCCACTCTAGAATTTTTTTTTTCCATTTAGCTTATCCGATTGTTCCTCATTCTTGTAAAAACAATCCAGTTATGAAGAGCCAAAGAGGTTCTTTCTACACACAAGAAACATCCATTATGGCCTATCCTAGTGAGTTGGCTACAGCTCATGCTGCCTGTGCCATGGCTATGTAGACTGAATAACTATCATTAAATTGGTAATCTGTACAATGAGCACTAACATTCTGCTACCCAAAATGTTAGTAACAGATCTGTTGGTAAATGTTATGTCATATGTTCTCCAGGGTGTCATGTGTTTTATTGAACTGTATCGATGTCTTGTGTGGTTTTTGTTGTGGTTTTGTTTGAAACTATTTTACGATGTTATAACAATGTCTAAAGTAAGTTTTTTTTTTTTGCAGAGGGCATTCAACCGAATGGTACAACAGAGTATTTGGCCATCTGTGTGCAGCAGAGATAATGAGAATAAAAGACTCCTTTAACAAAAAGAGATCTGGTAAACCATAATATGAATAGTCTTGTCCATGCAATGCCGAGGAAACATGCACTTTTTTAAGTTTTGGAGCAAGACAAAAAAGGATTGGAGTACCATTGGTGGGCAAGAGCCACTTTATATTCTACTGTCAAATGATCTTGGTATAAATCGCATGTACACCTTGGAAATCTTTTAGCAAGGTGTCTATATACATATGTATTTTTATTGAAAGAAAAGGTACTTGAATCAATTATAAATAGCAAAAAAAACCATTATGTACAAATTTCAATATTGCAAGAGAAAATTTATAATGTATAGTACTTTCACTGTTTCAAATAATTTATTTATAATGTGCCCCCCTTTACTTCTTGGAATAGAAGGTTGAGCAAGTGTCCTGAGCCTTTCAGTAAATAGAAAGAAATATATATTTTGAATTGTGTATACAAAGCACAATATTGCACGTCTTCTAGCAGTGGCAGTGTTGTGACAAGTTGGTTTTAAATGTAAGAGACTTGAAAGTATTTTGAAAGATTGCAGTAAGTGATAGGGATATGCCTTTAAATCTTCTATAAATAAATTGATACATAACAGCTCTTTGGTACCATACTGTAAAAACAATAAATTCATTGCATCCTAACCAACATTATCATTGTTTAACCCCTTAAGAACACGTGACATGTCATGATTCCCTTTTATTCCAGAAGTTTGGTCCTTAAGGTGTTAAAGTGTAGCTATTAAACACATTTCAAGTAATTTCCCGTTTGAAGCATTGTGCCTTTAAACATGAAATGCAAGTATAGCACAGTGATTTAAAAAAAAAAAAGTGACGTTTTTATTTGCATATATAAATGTTTTTTGCCTCTTCATAATCAGAGTTTAATATTGGTCCATTTAAGCCTTAATTATGCTTAATCACTGGCAAGTTGAGAAGTAGTAATAAATATGATAGCTTAACGTGAGTGGAAAAAAATATGCAACAGCCTGATTAAATAAATGACACCGCATACAGTTTTGAAGTTAATGCATAGACAAAATAGGTTGAAATCCAACATCTTAAAACTGGAGCTTTGCATAGTCCCCAGTCCCCCCTTTTTATTTATTTATTTTTTTTAAATCTGATTAATGGAGACCGTTGCTTCATCCTTGAAGTGCCTCTTACCAGCATGTGCAACATAGGGTAACCATGCTGGGAACAGATCGATGTCCCAGCATCCACTGCAGAGGCTATCCCTGTAAGAAGCAAAAGTAAACTTCATTTCAAGAGGACCTATTACCCACATAATAATCACAAGGCTACCGTCAAAGTTCAAAATACCCTTTTATGATGATGCAAACCTCACCGCACGTGAAGTATGCTTCTGTCTCCTTAAGGATGGCGGCTGTGTACAGAAGCGTGAAACCAAAGACCTATATAGTTAAATATATCTGACTAGAACCAATGTATAAATGAAAGTTTAGAGCGATTAAAACCAGACTCTTGTTTTTCACAATAGCCCATGTTCGTATATTTATATATATATTTTTTATATGAAAGTAAATAATTTCATGTTGTATACGTTCAATCTACTTTACTTATAAAGAAATCCTGAAACTGCTTTCCAGTATTTAAAAGAAGTATGAAATAGGGTGGTGTGATGCCTTCAGCATTCCTGAAGGGGGTGTGAGCATTTCAGAATAGATTTGCCTTTCTTAGTAACTAAAACTGCCAGTGCAGCATTTATGCAAATTACTTTTTAATTTAAAATAAAGTGCATCTTTTACAATGTACACAGCTGTTTTATCAGTGTTTAAAAGAGCATCTCTTATAATTCCACACTGGCTGCTTTCATGGCCAAATGACATGTCCTACGAAGAGTTTCATGGGTAAACAGAACCGATGAGATGCCCATTGTAAAATATGCACACTTCACATTTGTTAGAATATGAAGTTGGTTTTTAAATGCAGAGCAAGAAAAAATAAAAGTGATGGCTAATTTTGCATTCTCATGTGTTTGTGAGCCACATTTGTATTGCCATTTATGCTGACTGAGTGTCATAGGAAATAAAGCTAAAACATTTGGGGTACCAACATTGACCATCACTGTTCTAGGACTTCGTGCTACGAGTACAGGAATGTAACAGAGTACATGGGGTGCTGGACCAACCTCGTTTCTCTTACTCAAGCCATCCTAATAATACAGCCTGCACAGTTAATGAAGACTGCGTGGCACTAGCTAGCTGTATGTGGGTTTTTTGTGTTTGTTTGTTTTAGCGTGAATTCTGTATTTTACTAGTATGAATAATTGTTACAAAAAGAAAATGGCATATATATATTTTTTTATATAAATTTTTTTAAAATTGTATATTTTGCACTGTAAAATGTTAATCTTAGTTTAATTATATATTTTCTCACCAATAGCTAAATGCATATATTTATCATTTTTATGTAGCTTTGCAATAAAAATCTTGTACAGTTTCAACATATGGTGGAAATTCTCACTGCAATGTAACAGACAATGTACATCAAATAAATGGTACAGCACTTTGAAAAGAATTATTTGCTACTTGTTTTTGTTTTTTTAATTATAAAACGGAGACTGATCAACTGCTGCAAGAATTTGTATGTGAATAATTTTTGGAGCTTGGCTAGTTCTTTAAACCAGAGTAAATGGGTATAGCAGACTGCGAATAATTTGTTTCTAAACACAGATTAGTTGCGCACACTCACTGTAGTAATTGCTGTGGAGCTCTTTGAAACTCCTAAAACTTAGTTAACCTCCTAATTCAGTTTTCCCTAAAATGTTAACTTTTTTTATATACAATACTCTGTACTTCCTCTAAAATCAAAAAGTTTTTTGTTTTTTTCTGCATACTACAAGAGATTAGTGAAAACTCAAGCATGTCCGTGATCACAAAATGTGAATTTACATTTTAGACCAAATATTTTGACTTAAAGGAACACTATAGGGTCAGGAACACTATCATGTATTTTTGACCCTGTAGGGTTAATACCAACATCTAGCTCCCCTGGGCCCCTCATGCCTTCATAAATATAGCAAAATCTTACTTGTATTCAAGCCTGAAGCTGTAACTCTGCATGCTGTTTGCCTCAGAAAAACAAGCTGTCTGCTGACATCATCAGAAGTGGTGGCCTGATCCAATCACAGGGATTCTCCATAGGATTGGCTGAGACTGACAAAGAGGCAGATCAGGGGCAGAGCCAGCATGATTCAAACAGCCATGTGAAAGGGTTAATGCTGTTCTGGACTCAACTCCCCTCGATTCTCGGGTCACCACATCAATTGACGGGAGTTCTTGTTTAGTAAATTAAGACACAGAAACAAGAGTGCTCTAACAAGTTCTCAGTGAGTATATTTTCAGGGCTAGCATTTATACACAGTTTGTCACACAAGCAGCGAGAGTTATCGTTTCCTTGTAGTTAATAGTACATACTTGTCTGACATTAAAAGATAAGCATTTGAATAAAGACGGGACAGGAACATCCTGAGGTCGAGCGAGGTCATACATCCTGTAGAAGGGAGGCCTCTCAAAGCATGTTACAGAATACATCTGTCAAGGTCAGCATAATTATTTCAAACATTATTTTAAAGCATATAAAGCAAAAAGAGTTAACTATTTCATATCCTTATACCATGGCCAATCAGCATCTCCTCATAGAGATGAATTGAATCAGTGAATCTCTGAGGAAGGTTCAGTGTCTGCATGCAGAGGGAGGAGACACTGAATGTTTGGATGCATTTTAGGCAGCCATGACCCAGGAAGGATCTCTAACAGCCATCTGTGGAGTGGCCAGTGAAGTTATCACTAGGCTGTAATGTAAACACTGCATTTTCTCTGAAAAAAAGCCTGAAGGTAATAATTCTACTCACCAGAACAAATTCAATAAGATGTAGTTGTTCTGGTGACTATAGTGTCCCTTTAAAAAGAATCTCCTTGCCCAAAATTTGATATATTCTTGAAGACTTGCCTACATCCTGGGCAGTTGGTTTGTCTTTAGGATAGGGTTTGGTAACATTGAAAGTGGTTCAATGACAATATTATGGATAAATGTTTTGCACACATACAATACCACAATCCAACTACACACTGTGGGTAGGTATAACAAAGCTTGTTTTTAGAGATTTATTTAGTGTCCATCAAGAAAACTGATAATGCAATTGCATTTTGTGAGCCCATGTTCCTATAGACACAATTTCCTGGCTGAGAATGATGTTACATAGTTACATAGTTGAAAAGAGACTTGCGTCCATCAAGTTCAGCCTTCCTCACATTTGTTTTTTGCTGTTGATCTAAAAGAAGGCAAAAAAACCCAGTTTGAAGCACAATTTTGCAACAAGCTAGGAAAAAAATTCCTTCTTGACCCCAGAATGGCAGTCAGATTTATCCTTGGATCAAGCAGTTATTACCCTACATTGAAAGATTATATCCTTGAATATTCTGTTCTTGCAAGTATGCATCTAGTAGCCGTTTGAACATCTGTATGGACTCTGATAAAACCACTTCTTCAGGCAGAGAATTCCACATCCTGATTGTTCTTACAGTAAAAAAACCTTTCCTTTGCCTTAGACGAAATCTTCTTTCTTCCAGTCTAAACGCATGGCCTCGTGTCCTATGTAAAGTCCGGTTTGTGAATAGATTTCCACACAATGGTTTGTATTGGCCCGAATATATTTGTATAATGTTATCATATCCCCTCTCAGGCGACGTTTTTCTAAACTAAATAGGTTTAAATTTGTTAACCTTTCTTCATAGCCGATATGTTCCATTCCTTTTATTAATTTTGTAGCCCGCCTCTGCACTTTTTCTAGTGCCATAATATCCTTCTTTAGAACAGGTGCCCAAAATTGCACAGCATATTCAATATGGGGTCTTACCAGTGATTTATAAAGAGGCAAAATTATATTCTTGTCCCGAGAATGAATGCCCTTTTTCATGCATGACAATACCTTACTGGCCTTGGCCACTGCTGATTGACATTGCACATTGTTGCATAGTTTGTTGTCTATAACAATTCCCAAGTCCTTTTCATGTGTTGTTATCCCTAATTCGCTTCCATTAAGGGTATACGTTGCTTGTGTATTCTTTACGCCGAAGTGCATAACTTTGCATTTTTCAACATTAAATTTCATCTGCCATTTGAGTGCCCAGTCCCCAGTCTATCTAAATCCCTCTGCAGCAAAGTAATATCTTGCTCACATTGTATTGTTTTACAAAGTTTTGTGTCATCTGCAAACACTGAAACATGACTTTCAATGCGGTCTTCAAGATCATTTATAAACATGTTAAATAGAAGGGGTCCCAGAACAGACCCCTGAGGGACACCACTTGCCACCTCTGTCCAGCTTGAAAATTTACCATTAATGACAACAGACCACAGGCGTTACAGACCACAGTATCTTTAACCCCAGAGGCGATGTGTAAAATAAGTTATGAATACCTCTGTACCGATGACTTTCTCTTCTAAATGTGTCTTGTTGCTGGCACCACTTGTGGAAAAGCTTGGGTGTAGTTTTATTCAACTATTCATTGTTTTAATATAAAAAGTTTGACTATGGTCCTTTAGCCTTTTTAAATCTTAGTCCTTCCCCCCAAAAAACCCAAACCTTTTGAAATAGCCAGATATTAGGAGGATGAGGCTACATAAACATTGAACAGTTTTAAAGTAACATTATAGCATCTATGCTATAATCCCCCTCAATCAAGAAAGGGTTACCTGATTCCAGCGCCAAAGTCCCTCAGTGCTGGGTCAGGCTTCTCCTCCTGCAATATCACAGCGATGCACACATGGCCTACATGATGAGTAAATGTTCCCAACCGCACAGAGGGTATTGGAATAGGGGCAGTATGGGTCTCCTGCTTTTCATCCATCCTCTGTAGCACAGTGTTGATGGGTAAAACTCATCTTATTCAAACCTACCTTTCTCCTATTGTTTCCTCTTATCTTCCTCTCTCCGGATCTGTTCTTCTTTTCATATCTAATCTAGTGTTCTTTAAAACAAAGACAAAGCAGGGACTACTTTATCTTATGTAATTTTCCTACGCTTGACCTTCTTTGACCAAAGGAGGAGTTTAAGTCTGCTCCATTTCCTGTGTCAAGGAGAAGGGCGAGGACTTTCTCTGACACAGGAAATGGAGCTGACTTAATCCCCTCCATTTGGTCAAAGAAAGTAAAGTAAAAAATACAATATGCACAGGCACTCTTTTATCCCTAATGGTGCTGGGTATCAAGGTAGCCCATATTAAATACCCTAGATTAATTCAATGAATACATATCATACCGCACTCAATTGGAGATATAGAGTAAAATATTTTTATTATTCTGTTTATTAAAAGTTAGATATCTCAAACTCAAATATATGAATATGAAAATATATAAATATGGCAAAAAACATATGAATGTATTTTAATCTTCCTTCCATATTCTCTACTTTTCGATTAAGACCTTCTACATGGTGGGTTTGTTAATTTTCACCAAGCCCACATAGTAATATAGTTCGTTTTCCAGTGTTCAATAATCCATAGATGCAGGGTTTTAACGAGATTTGCATATACAAGGAAACATTATTACTTACAAGAAAGCTTTAAAGCCTACATAACAGTCTGAAGCATAATGATATACTAAGAAACCTTACTATACCATCTGTGTGACAGACAAAGTTGTTGTGATCTTGACACTATCTGTTTAACCCCTTCAGGACGGCAGACGGGTGTGCTATTCCATCCTTGGGGACCCGGCTCATACTACTGTATGTCTGCAGCAGTAACCATCCAACCCAGCTTGACCACATCAAAAGACATGGCTTTCATGTTAACAGTGAGTTGTTTGCAATTTCACTGATTGTAAACTGGTCAGTCCCAAATAGGTAAACAATGTTTATTTACTGCCGCACATAAGCCGTTTGAGCGGGTTATTGTAATGTAATTTTTATATGCTCACGGCCATTTCCTGTGTTTTTCATGGTTAATATGTCATTACTGTAGCAATATTATAAAAAAAAAAAAAAAAGTCAAGAATTCAGTACTGCATTGCTTTAAACCTCTTGGGTGGTCTAGTTTACTAAATCAATGATGAAACAACATATTGACAGTATTGAGTACTCATTCTACTCCTCTCCCCCATCAAGGATAAGAGCTGTGTGTCCTCTACAACTTTAAAATGAGCTTATGACAAATGGTGACATAGTTTGATTCCTATCTTAACATTCAGAATTATGTAAAAGAATTCAGTGTGGAAACGGGGGTATTATGTCATGTGAGTTTCCCCTGCAATCATTGTTTGTTCAGAAAATAGTTTTTAAGGCAAGCATTTCCTTCCATGGTCTTGAAGTGTAAAATAATGAGAAAACAATGTTCCTTTTCTAAGACAACTTATAAATGTCAGTTAATTAGCTCATGTAATTAAAGTAAAAGCATGTTTTTAACTATCAACCTGCCAATAGAGGACAAGCATGGGCCACCTGTGCCTAAAGAAGTCAGTCAAGCAGTGTATTAAAGGGGCATTTCAACCTGCAGAAAAATACATTATGTATGTTATTTACAACAAGAAAATGGATTTCTCTCATCACAAACAGAAAACATGGGACTGCCAAAAGCATGGAGAAAAAATAAATATGCTGAGCAGTTTCTACATTGATCTACACAATTTTTTTGCCTCTGTAAAATGAAAGCGTGAAACAGATTTGATCAAATAATTTTATTTTCATTTTGTTTGAATCTTTAGAAAAGTAGATCATTGTATGGTTTCCTTGCATATGACGGACGGGTAAAATGGCACAAATATTACATCCTCTGTACAGGTTTAATTCCAAGTATGTCAAATCCTTTCGCCATGATGGCAGCAGTTGCATCACACAGAAGCATTCTGGCCATATTCACTTTCACTATCTGACCTGGAAAACAAAACAATGAAACTTTACAAAAAAAGAAAAAACAACCATATTTTTAAAGGAACACTATTGGGTCAAAAACACAAACCTGTATTCCTGACTCTATTGTGTTAAAACCACCATATAGATACCCTGACACCCCCCCCCCCCCATCTATAGTAAAATCTTACTTGTCATCAGGTCTGCAGCTGCTTGGTCGGTCTCTTGTCTGCTGAAATCATCAGAAGTGGTGGTCTGAGCCAATCAAAATGCTTCCACATAGATTGGCTGAGACTGTCAAGGAGGCAGATCAGGGGCAGAGCCAGCACAGATGCATTTCTATGAGGAAAGTTCAGTGTCTCCATGCAGAAGCTGGAGGCACTGAATGTTAGTCACACTGTGCAGCACTGCCACAGGAAGCACCTCTGAGGAGTGGCCAGTGAAGTTATCACTAGACTGTAATGTAAACACTGCATTTTCTTGGAAAATACAGTGTTTACAGCAAAAGGCCTGAAGGTAATGATTCTACTCACCAGATCAAATACAATACGCTGTAGTTGTTCTGGTGACTATAGTGTCCCTTTAAATATATTTAGTTGCATTATCTATACAACTCATTAAAAAAATTGACTGATTTCAGTCTGGATTTCCCACTTGCATCAGGGCTTGAAAAAAAATGGGGAGCAGATGCAGAGAAGATCTCCCCCAACTGCTCATATAAGTTGTGTAGGTAGGAGATAAATCCTCTCTGGCTGCTCTTTGTGTTCTGCATTTGGATTCTACTTTGTGCCATCACTGTGTGTATTGTGCTTTTTACATCTCAATGTGGCAGAGGTTGAACAGTGTTGTAGTATAGTAGTATAATTCTATTTTAATTACCATCAGGGAGTTTGATTAGTGTACTGCCAATAAAAGCTTGTTTATTTTTACTTGACATGCTGTGGTTTTAGGTTTGCCTTAACAATGTATCTGGTTTAGATTTACTTTTGGAGTTTTAGCTTTCAGGTCTGATATCAGCATCTAAACTGAAGTGTGCACACTGGGGGTGATACTTTCCGAAACAACGGTCAGGAAACAAGCCAATATGCTTAGAATACATTACATGGGTATGCCCAAACAAAAGTCTTTGTTTTAAATTGGTAGTCCAACATATAAACTGAATAAAAGCAATCCATAAATGTTTCCCCCATTACAGAAAAGCAATAAACAAAAAAAATTACCATAATACATAGGCAAACTATTTGATGAGACCAGGTGAAATGCATAGTAGCTTACCTAGATGTGTTACATAAAGTAAAATTGACCTTACCAGCTACTTTTGGAACCTATTGGCTATTTCTGAAAATTTTATATAAGTGAACGTCAAAAAGTTCAAAAGAACTTACCAGTTTGTCTGTCTTTTTCAACACAGTAGCAGTTATCATAGAACTCGGTGAAAGTAGTGGCCAGTTCGTACAGGTAGTCACAGAGTGTGTGGAGAAGGAGGTCATCCAAGATCTTCTGCAGTATCTCTGGGAATCTCAGGATACATTTGCCAAGCTTCCATTCCTTCTCGTGCTCCAAAGTGATCTCTGTATTCTGAGAAGCAGCACGCAGAGCCTCATCACTGATCTCTGCCAATCTTGCAATTGACCTTAAAAAAGAAAAAAAAAAAACTTATTAAATTTTTTCCTTGTTTACAAAACTATGGTTTAATTATATTGTTTGTATAATATGTAGTACAGTATGAATTATTGTGAAATATTGTTTCTCGACATGACAAGTTTTCAAAATATTCTGAACCTTAACAGGCACTTGAGCATTCTAGATCTGCATGAGAATTGCAATGTTACAAAAATTTAACAGATTTTTTTGGCGTTATCCTAAAGGAACACCAATGTTAAAAATAAATGTTAGTGTAGAAACACAAACAAAATAGCCATTAAACACTTTTCCTGACCATTATTCATGGTAGCGTTTACTCATGGGTTAGCTCCTCCCCTTACAGCAGAAAGGACAGGAAATAGAACTTTGAAAATGGTATAAATAGATCCTCCCCCTTCCCATCAGGCAGACTTTTTTTCCTGTCCTTCACAGCAGTTTGGAAGGAGTCTGCTTATGCAGGCCTAGATTTTTTTCTTTTATGCTCACCAGGCAATATTTTTTTTAGGCCCTGCCAAGGTTCAGCCTCTAAGCCCTGAAGACCCAGCAAAATGCACTAAGATGAAGTGACTAGCCTGGGCACCCCCTTTAGTGACCGGGGGTCGGACCCAACCTCTGCCTGAAAGGGATGAAAATGGTCCACTGCATGCCAGGGTTCAGCCTCTTATCCCTGAAGACCCATCAACAGGCCAGCTTGGGTACCCCTTCAGGGGATGTATGTGATATACTGCCTACATCTAGCCAGGCCATGGTTCAGCCTCTTATCCCTGAAGACCCATCAAACAGCATACCGGTTGCCAGCCTGGGCTCCTACTTCAGCAACCAGGGGTCTGTCCTATCTCTCTCGGAAGTGATGAAAGTAGTCCACTGCATACATGAGGCCCAGTTGAGTCTAAGCCCTTATCCCTGAAGACCCAGCAAACAGCACATGTGTAAGAGTTGCCAGACTGGGTACCTCCTTCAGCAATCAGGAGTCTAACCAATCTCTCTCCCTGAGGGGATGACAGCGGTACACTGCATACATGAGGCCCAACAGAGTTGTGACTACCGGGGTATACCTATTCTATGTATTCCACCTTGTATGGTGATGATGAACGGCATATAGGGTACAGATGGAAGCCTATAGTTTAAACAGTTTAGGCTGTCAGTTGTTCAAATCTCCATTTTGCCACTGAAACACAGGCCTGCAACGGTTCAGGTAAGTGCATTAGTAATTTAGATTAAAACTAGTATAGGCACCTGGGTCTCTGTTCTTTCAGTCCCTCCCAGCTGCTTACATTAGGCTTCCTTCTAACAAATAGGTCACATTTAGGAGATTTGTGTGGTGAGCATTTAGGTAAGTTTATACAAGGATGTTTGGTGCAAAAAAGTGCTGATAATACAAGTATGCATTGGGCAAAGTAGTGCTGATAATGCAAGGAGGCATTGTGCAAAGGAGTGCTGATAATGCAATGAGACATGGTGAAAAAGAGTGCTAATAATGGATATCCTGGCTGTATCAAGTCTGCTGGAATTCCACAGCCTGAAGACAGAGAAATATCCAAGATAAGAGAACTTTCTTGGGTGTCTGATTGAAGTACACACATGTATATGACAGGTTTTAAATACCTAACTCTAAGTGTGTGTGTGTGTGTGTACACACACACACACACACACACACGTTTCTATCAAGGTATGTGGCATTGATTGCTGTTATCTGTGCATTATCACAAATAAGCAGGCTTTTGCAGACAGTGGAAGAATATACTGCACAGGAGACCACTGGGCCTCAGTATCTGTACATAAACTGGTGGTGATACAGCATCGGTATGTTTCCACTATATGCTCTGATGTATGAATTGGTATGAAGTCTCAGTGTGTGTCCAGTATATGCTCTATGTATGAGTTACTATGAGGACACAGCCTCAGTATATATATATCCACTATATGCTTTATGTACAGGTTACTATGAGGACACGGCCTCAGTAATATATATATCCACTATATGCTCTCTGTATAGGTTACTATGAGGACACAGGCTCAGTATATGTACCCACTATATGCTCTTGGTATAAGTTACTATGAGGACACGGCATATATATATAATATATATATATATATATATATATATATCCATTATATGCTCTATGAAAGAGTTACTGTGAGGACATCGCCTCAGTATATGTATCCTCTATATGCTCTCTATAGGAGTTAGTATGAGGACACAGCCTCAGTATATATATATATATATATCCACTATATGCTTTATGTACGGGTTACTATGAGGACACGGCCTCAGTATATGTACCCACTATATGCTCTATGTATGAGTTACTATGAGGACACAGCCTCAGTATATATATATCCACTATATGCTCTCTGTATAGGTTACTATGAGGACACAGCCTCAGTATATATATATCCACTATATGCTCTCTGTATAGGTTACTATGAGGATACGGCCTCAGTATATGTACCCACTATATGCTCTATGTATGAGTTACTATGAGGACACAGCCTCAGTATATATATATATCCACTATATGCTCTATGTATGAGTTACTATGAGGACACAGCCTCAGTGTATATATATATATATATATGTACCCACTATATGCTTTATGTATGGGTTACTATGAGGACACGGCCTCAGTATATGTACCCACTATATGCTCTATGTATGAGTTACTATGAGGACACAGCCTCAGTATATGTACCCACTATATGCTCTATGTATGGTTACAATAAGGACACAGCCTCAGTATGTGTACCCACTATATGCTCTATGTATGAGTTACTATGAGGACACAGCCTCAGTATATGTACCCACTATATGCTCTATGTATGAGTTACTATGAGGACACAGCCTCAGTATATATATATATATATATATATATATATATATATATCCACTATATGCTCTCTGTATAGGTTACTATGAGGACACAGCCTCAGTATATATATATCCACTATATGCTCTCTGTATAGGTTACTATGAGGATACGGCCTCAGTATACGTACCCACTATATGCTCTATGTATGAGTTACTATGAGGACACAGCCTCAGTATATATATATATATCCACTATATGCTCTATGTATGAGTTACTATGAGGACACAGCCTCAGTATATATATATATATATATATATATATATATACCCACTATATGCTTTATGTACGGGTTACTATGAGGACACGGCCTCAGTATATGTACCCACTATATGCTCTATGTATAAGTTACTATGAGGACACAGCCTCAGAATATATATATCCACTATATGCTCTCTGTATAGGTTACTATGAGGATACGGCCTCAGTATATGTACCCACTATATGCTCTATGTATGAGTTACTATGAGGACACAGCCTCAGTATATATATATATATATCCACTATATGCTCTATGTATGAGTTACTATGAGGACACAGCCTCAGTATATATATATCCACTATATGCTCTATGTATGGGTTACTATGAGGATACGGTCTCAGTATATGTACCCACTATATGCTCTATGTATGAGTTACTATGAGGACACAGCATCAGTATATATATATATATATATATATATCCACTATATGCTTTATGTATGGGTTACTATGAGGACACGGCCTCAGTACATGTAACCACTATATGCTCTAATGTATGAATTGGTATGAAGTCTCAGTGTGTGTCCAGTATATGCTCTATGTATGAGTTACTATGAGGACACAGCCTCAGTATATATATATTTATCCACTATATGCTTTATGTACGGGTTACTATGAGGACACGGCCTCAGTATATGTACCCACTATATGCTGTATGTATGAGTTACTGTGAGGACTCTGCCTCAGTATATGTATCCACTAGATGCTCTGTGTATGAGTTACTGTGAGGACAAAGCCTCAGTATATATATCCACTATATTGTCTGTGTTTGAGTTGATCTGGAGACTCTGCCTCAGTGTGTGTTCTTTATATGCTCTGAGTCGCTGTGAAAACACAGCCTCAGTATATGCCCTCTACATGCTCTATAGGTAAGATGGTGTGGATACATTGCTTCAGTGTATCTGTTCTCTATATGATTGATGTATTAGTGGAAGCACAATATATGTGAATGATATAAGTACATCCGCTATATAAGTCCAATCTAATACTGGTTCTATGTGTGGGTTGAGAGTCACAACCTCAGTATATGTGAGTGGTATATTATGTGCATGAAGTTCTGTTAAAAAAAAAAGCCTCAATATATCTCACTCATATAATCTTAATATGTGTACAGGCATAGTGTCACTGTATATAGCAGAGGTAGGCTATTACTGTTTAAACAGACTCAGTATATGTGACTGATATATCTGGGCATAAGGTGCTGTTAGAAACATCCACAATGTATGTGATTCATATAATCTGTATGCAGATTGGTAGTATTATATGACCCCAATTTATGCACGGCATTGGTAGATTTAATATTTACAAATGATCTAAAGTCTGTTTTGCCCTGAAATGTAGCACTGCCCAATTCTAGCAAATACAAATGCACTGTTGTACTGGGTAAGAAATTATTGCCTACTGTGGACTTTCTATTTCAGTTTTTTAAATAAAGTGGATAAGGAAACATACTGCTTTTGGCTTTGTATTAGATTCCCTCTCCCACAGGTGTTTCAGGATAAGCAATTAACACATTTTACCACTTCAGATAGATTGCAGGTGTTACTGAACCTGCCTGAGTGCCTCTCCCAGGAGAGAATGAGACCTGTTTTTCCAAAATGGAGCATGGTAATCTTTAACAGAATCAATGCTTTTTTTTTTTTGGTGTGTGCACTCCTATGTATTTATACATTCTACAAAAGTTTTTCTATTGCCAGGCATCCTCTCCTCTCTGTTTAAGATGGGAAATGTTTTTTCAATTTGGTGGCAGTGTTTTACCTTCAGATATATGCTGATTACTGATGCACAGCTTAGTAGATCATACTGGTTGCTAGAGATGTCGCGAACCGTCCGCCGCGAGCTGTTCGCGGCGAACTCCGGTCAGCTGACACATCCCGGCCAATCTCCAGCAGACCCTCCTTCCCAGACCCTCCTACTTCCTGGACAGCATCCATGCTCTATGCTGTCCATGGATGCTGTCCAGGAAGTAGGAGGGTCTGGGAGGGAGGGTCTGCTGGAGATTGGCCGGGACGTGTCAGCTGACCGGAGTTCGCCGCGAACAGCTCGTGGCGAACCGTTCGCGAGAAGTTCACGGACGGTTCGCGACATCTCTACTGGTTGCAGGAGCACAAATTTGGCTATTAATTGATCTCATAAGTAGGTAACACTGAAGCCATTACCTGTTTTAAAAGCTGTTAATATTGGTTTTTCTTTCACCTGGTCATAACCTTTTATTCTTTAAATCTGAATTAATTTCCTTAAAGCAGAAATTTTATATTCAGTATTCTCTTTTACCCCTTGGGGACCTGAAAGTTTGGCAATCCCTTTAGTATATGTCAGGAGTGGCATGCTTTTGGTTCCTAAGGAGTTAATGATCAGAAACTTCTGACATATTCCCCTGTTGTGAAGGGGAACATTATAATTTCCTTTCTGCGATAAAGGTATTCTTTTAGGCTCATATGCTCCAGGTAACTTTGATACTGGGTATTGCAAGTATTTTAAGGTATTTCTACCATTCTACCAGGTTTACTATTTCAGGTAAAATTCACCTGCTGCCTGAACAATGGAGGAAATCCCTAAACAGGTAGTTCCATTACGGACCTCTCTTCTGATATTCATAGGGATTCTTCTAGGTGTCCTTAAATCTGGAATTTGCAACCAATGTGTGGCTTTAAATGGTTGATTAATCCTGCATGATATAATGTAATGCAGCTTGTTGATGACAAACATTTGACTGATATGTTTTACAGGGTCTCTGTACCTAGATCTATATAAGTTATGGTCACTCCTAACATTGCATTGATTTAATACTTGTGGATTATATGCTTGGATTGGTGTTGATATCTTGCAGATATAACAAGCTGCTTATTATCACCATAGGCTCTGCCATAAGTACTTCTTCACTATTGAAGATAAGGTAAGAGTAAGTATGCGGTTGTTCTCATAAGGAATATCTTCTACTATCCTGCTTGTGTCTGTTGTCACAATGTATAATGTGCCTCTGGTTTCCACCTTCCCATCAGTATCTTGCCTATTATATATATCTCTTACTTATGTTGCACAACAGTCTCTAATAAATTTGATTATACTGTTTGGCATAATCTGTACTATTTACAAATGTAGTTTGCCACAAATTCTATGGTTCATACTGATATTTTTTTTTTCTCCTCTCAACTAATCTGTATATGATTCTTCTTGCCTGTGCCTAGTAATGTTATTAGTTTATTCCTCTCCTGTGACTGATCACGTAATGTTTGGCCAAATGTAAATAAAGCAGTTCTATGAAATGGCAAAGTTTTACACCTATGCACCAATACCACCACAGTATGATGATGTGGGTTTGGTGCTTACAATTTCCCTTTAAGTTATCATTGTTTTTACAGTAATAAACTGACTTTATAAAAGTTATGTTCTTATTCTGAGCTTGACAGACAAACAAACTGCTGTCAGACACCAACTGGTAAATACTACCAAGATTTAAAGTGATTAGTACATATCCTTTCTACAAAATCAGAAATATTGTTTTTACATACTAATCCGCATGCAATCATGTAAATGTCTACAAAGTTTACAAATATATTTACAAATATGTTTCACGGTTTTACGCTATCTTTCCATTTCCTTTTTTTCTTTTTAAATAACATTTGTAATTAAAGCAAAAATTTGGTATAAGTGCATCTGGGCATTGATTTTAGCCTTGGAGAGGTGGAAACAAACACTGCATAAACACCATATCCTCTGTTTGATTTTGTTTCTACTGATATACTTGTGCAGATTTAGAATGTTGGTGTCTATGTGACTATTACATACAGTTATTTTCGAAGTATCAGTGTGTGCCTAGTGTGGTAAAACTGGACCACGTTCATTTTATCTCTCATCTAATAATTTGTGGGAGGTTTTTTTTATTCGTTTTTTTAAATGTTTGCAAGTGGGTGGAAATTCACGGGTCAGAGAGACAGAAAACGAGAAAGCCGTTTTCTAATCTTTTTTAATCCCATCTTTTACCCTTATTTTCTTACCATAGAAAGTAAGAAGCATAATGCTAGATCCTAACCCTGTATTTCATTCTCTGCAACATGCATGGGCCCAGTTGCTGAGCTCTCCTTAAAGGGGTGGTGAACATGGTGGTATGACTCCTGTCTGCTCAAATAGCCTCACAACTATAAGAACACTATAAAATAATGTGCAATCCTAAATTTGTATCAGTAACCGTTTGTTTTTAGAAAGGTAAAAAAAAGACTGAACTTGATGGACTTGAGTCTATTATGTCCATGTTCTTGAATATCACACACCTATAAAGTACATCCAGTTAAAGGCTGCATGGCATCACATAAATTGTGGTTGAATCTTCTACCACAATTTATAGAAGACTGGATTTTTGTGAAATAATGCAATCTCAGAGAACATTTTTAAAGGTACACATTTTTTTTTCTTTTCATCAGCAGCTTATGTTACATCTTATTGCAGCCTTACTTGATATGTGTGTCTACTTCTAGTTAAGCCGACTTGCTAGTGCTAATTGTTCTAAAATAGAAATCTCAATTATACTTATCAAAAAGCCCACACACATAAGGATTGCATTACTACTGCCTAGAAGTCAATTTGTTTGTGTCACACTTTGACGGGGCTTGAGGTACACTGGTCTTGTTTAGGATAGTTATAAGTGCATACCTTATTCTGGTAAATGCATAGAGAAGGTAGGCAGCTGTGTTCCCACGATCATCCAACATCTTGTCGAACGAGAAGATGTAGTCATTCATTCGGTTGTGGGATAGGTCAGCGTACTTGATGCACCCAAAGGCAACTGATGTCTGTGCAGCTTTTAGTTCCTCTGGGGTCAGAACCTTAAATGCAAAGAGCAGGTAAGTTGTAAGTGCAGAGAAACCTACTACATTCAATTAAACAAATAATATATATTTTATACTGTATAATGCTTCAAAGTGCCTACTCGGCAATATATGGAGATGTTCACTCCAATAGCCCTCTTAAACAGGGTAGGGAACCCTCATATAACAGAGTGCCTCCTCTTTATATGGTTACTCATATCAACATTCTTTATCCACAGTTCAAAATGTCCACTAATCATTAGAGTAGAAATTCACCCCCAGGTTAGTGTACCAGGGAACCTCCAGACTTACAGTGACAAATAACCTTTTTTTTTTTAGGCTTATGTGGCTACATATATATTTGTAGTCCTTCTATATACTTCTACTGGAGCCCAACTATATTAAAAGCTGATAATTTCAGTATCTGTTGTCTTGAGGTAGCATTGGCACTAAAAAGAAAATCTCCCATTACATGCTGCAGCTTGCAATTAACTGAAACTGCAATCCTTTAGGAAACCCATCCTCTTGAATACACATTTGTGCTGATGTTTTGAGGGTCCTTAATATGTTTTTTCTATACCATGTAGTGCATTCGATTAATCTAACTATATAGTTTTATTTTAATATTTTGTTACTTAATTACAATGACCTGAGTGGCTTGGTAGTAATAGGAACTACACATGATAACCACTACATAGCAGTTTTATTTAATTGGGTTTACATTAAATATTTAAAATTGTATCAAAGTCACCTTATTTTATAACGTGTCTGTGAAGGACTTTTATGTATTTGCCTATATGCTTTCAGCTTAACCCCTCTCCCTGCTGTTTTAATGTCTGTATTTGTTCGGTTCAAAATGTTGAGAATAAATGTATTTGTTT
>OW240914.1:258006653-258274000 GCA_933207985.1 Pelobates cultripes
CCCCCCATCAAGGATAAGAGCTGTGTGTCCTCTACAACTTTAAAATGAGCTTATGACAAATGGTGACATAGTTTGATTCCTATCTTAACATTCAGAATTATGTAAAAGAATTCAGTGTGGAAACGGGGGTATTATGTCATGTGAGTTTCCCCTGCAATCATTGTTTGTTCAGAAAATAGTTTTTAAGGCAAGCATTTCCTTCCATGGTCTTGAAGTGTAAAATAATGAGAAAACAATGTTCCTTTTCTAAGGCAATTTATAAATGTCAGTTAATTAGCTCATGTAATTAAAGTAAAAGCATGTTTTTAACTATCAACCTGCCAATAGAGGACAAGCATGGGCCACCTGTGCCTAAAGAAGTCAGTCAAGCAGTGTATTAAAGGGGCATTTCAACCTGCAGAAAAATACATTATGTATGTTATTTACAACAAGAAAATGGATTTCTCTCATCACAAACAGAAAACATGGGACTGCCAAAAGCATGGAGAAAAAATAAATATGCTGAGCAGTTTCTACATTGATCTACACAATTTTTTTGCCTCTGTAAAATGAAAGCGTGAAACAGATTTGATCAAATAATTTTATTTTCATTTTGTTTGAATCTTTAGAAAAGTAGATCATTGTATGGTTTCCTTGCATATGACGGACGGGTAAAATGGCACAAATATTACATCCTCTGTACAGGTTTAATTCCAAGTATGTCAAATCCTTTCGCCATGATGGCAGCAGTTGCATCACACAGAAGCATTCTGGCCATATTCACTTTCACTATCTGACCTGGAAAACAAAACAATGAAACTTTACAAAAAAAGAAAAAACAACCATATTTTTAAAGGAACACTATTGGGTCAAAAACACAAACCTGTATTCCTGACTCTATTGTGTTAAAACCACCATATAGATACCCTGACACCCCCCCCCCCCCATCTATAGTAAAATCTTACTTGTCATCAGGTCTGCAGCTGCTTGGTCGGTCTCTTGTCTGCTGAAATCATCAGAAGTGGTGGTCTGAGCCAATCAAAATGCTTCCACATAGATTGGCTGAGACTGTCAAGGAGGCAGATCAGGGGCAGAGCCAGCACAGATGCATTTCTATGAGGAAAGTTCAGTGTCTCCATGCAGAAGCTGGAGGCACTGAATGTTAGTCACACTGTGCAGCACTGCCACAGGAAGCACCTCTGAGGAGTGGCCAGTGAAGTTATCACTAGACTGTAATGTAAACACTGCATTTTCTTGGAAAATACAGTGTTTACAGCAAAAGGCCTGAAGGTAATGATTCTACTCACCAGATCAAATACAATACGCTGTAGTTGTTCTGGTGACTATAGTGTCCCTTTAAATATATTTAGTTGCATTATCTATACAACTCATTAAAAAAATTGACTGATTTCAGTCTGGATTTCCCACTTGCATCAGGGCTTGAAAAAAAATGGGGAGCAGATGCAGAGAAGATCTCCCCCAACTGCTCATATAAGTTGTGTAGGTAGGAGATAAATCCTCTCTGGCTGCTCTTTGTGTTCTGCATTTGGATTCTACTTTGTGCCATCACTGTGTGTATTGTGCTTTTTACATCTCAATGTGGCAGAGGTTGAACAGTGTTGTAGTATAGTAGTATAATTCTATTTTAATTACCATCAGGGAGTTTGATTAGTGTACTGCCAATAAAAGCTTGTTTATTTTTACTTGACATGCTGTGGTTTTAGGTTTGCCTTAACAATGTATCTGGTTTAGATTTACTTTTGGAGTTTTAGCTTTCAGGTCTGATATCAGCATCTAAACTGAAGTGTGCACACTGGGGGTGATACTTTCCGAAACAACGGTCAGGAAACAAGCCAATATGCTTAGAATACATTACATGGGTATGCCCAAACAAAAGTCTTTGTTTTAAATTGGTAGTCCAACATATAAACTGAATAAAAGCAATCCATAAATGTTTCCCCCATTACAGAAAAGCAATAAACAAAAAAAATTACCATAATACATAGGCAAACTATTTGATGAGACCAGGTGAAATGCATAGTAGCTTACCTAGATGTGTTACATAAAGTAAAATTGACCTTACCAGCTACTTTTGGAACCTATTGGCTATTTCTGAAAATTTTATATAAGTGAACGTCAAAAAGTTCAAAAGAACTTACCAGTTTGTCTGTCTTTTTCAACACAGTAGCAGTTATCATAGAACTCGGTGAAAGTAGTGGCCAGTTCGTACAGGTAGTCACAGAGTGTGTGGAGAAGGAGGTCATCCAAGATCTTCTGCAGTATCTCTGGGAATCTCAGGATACATTTGCCAAGCTTCCATTCCTTCTCGTGCTCCAAAGTGATCTCTGTATTCTGAGAAGCAGCACGCAGAGCCTCATCACTGATCTCTGCCAATCTTGCAATTGACCTTAAAAAAGAAAAAAAAAAAACTTATTAAATTTTTTCCTTGTTTACAAAACTATGGTTTAATTATATTGTTTGTATAATATGTAGTACAGTATGAATTATTGTGAAATATTGTTTCTCGACATGACAAGTTTTCAAAATATTCTGAACCTTAACAGGCACTTGAGCATTCTAGATCTGCATGAGAATTGCAATGTTACAAAAATTTAACAGATTTTTTTGGCGTTATCCTAAAGGAACACCAATGTTAAAAATAAATGTTAGTGTAGAAACACAAACAAAATAGCCATTAAACACTTTTCCTGACCATTATTCATGGTAGCGTTTACTCATGGGTTAGCTCCTCCCCTTACAGCAGAAAGGACAGGAAATAGAACTTTGAAAATGGTATAAATAGATCCTCCCCCTTCCCATCAGGCAGACTTTTTTTCCTGTCCTTCACAGCAGTTTGGAAGGAGTCTGCTTATGCAGGCCTAGATTTTTTTCTTTTATGCTCACCAGGCAATATTTTTTTTAGGCCCTGCCAAGGTTCAGCCTCTAAGCCCTGAAGACCCAGCAAAATGCACTAAGATGAAGTGACTAGCCTGGGCACCCCCTTTAGTGACCGGGGATCGGACCCAACCTCTGCCTGAAAGGGATGAAAATGGTCCACTGCATGCCAGGGTTCAGCCTCTTATCCCTGAAGACCCATCAACAGGCCAGCTTGGGTACCCCTTCAGGGGATGTATGTGATATACTGCCTACATCTAGCCAGGCCATGGTTCAGCCTCTTATCCCTGAAGACCCATCAAACAGCATACCGGTTGCCAGCCTGGGCTCCTACTTCAGCAACCAGGGGTCTGTCCTATCTCTCTCGGAAGTGATGAAAGTAGTCCACTGCATACATGAGGCCCAGTTGAGTCTAAGCCCTTATCCCTGAAGACCCAGCAAACAGCACATGTGTAAGAGTTGCCAGACTGGGTACCTCCTTCAGCAATCAGGAGTCTAACCAATCTCTCTCCCTGAGGGGATGACAGCGGTACACTGCATACATGAGGCCCAACAGAGTTGTGACTACCGGGGTATACCTATTCTATGTATTCCACCTTGTATGGTGATGATGAACGGCATATAGGGTACAGATGGAAGCCTATAGTTTAAACAGTTTAGGCTGTCAGTTGTTCAAATCTCCATTTTGCCACTGAAACACAGGCCTGCAACGGTTCAGGTAAGTGCATTAGTAATTTAGATTAAAACTAGTATAGGCACCTGGGTCTCTGTTCTTTCAGTCCCTCCCAGCTGCTTACATTAGGCTTCCTTCTAACAAATAGGTCACATTTAGGAGATTTGTGTGGTGAGCATTTAGGTAAGTTTATACAAGGATGTTTGGTGCAAAAAAGTGCTGATAATACAAGTATGCATTGGGCAAAGTAGTGCTGATAATGCAAGGAGGCATTGTGCAAAGGAGTGCTGATAATGCAATGAGACATGGTGAAAAAGAGTGCTAATAATGGATATCCTGGCTGTATCAAGTCTGCTGGAATTCCACAGCCTGAAGACAGAGAAATATCCAAGATAAGAGAACTTTCTTGGGTGTCTGATTGAAGTACACACATGTATATGACAGGTTTTAAATACCTAACTCTAAGTGTGTGTGTGTGTGTGTACACACACACACACACACACACACGTTTCTATCAAGGTATGTGGCATTGATTGCTGTTATCTGTGCATTATCACAAATAAGCAGGCTTTTGCAGACAGTGGAAGAATATACTGCACAGGAGACCACTGGGCCTCAGTATCTGTACATAAACTGGTGGTGATACAGCATCGGTATGTTTCCACTATATGCTCTGATGTATGAATTGGTATGAAGTCTCAGTGTGTGTCCAGTATATGCTCTATGTATGAGTTACTATGAGGACACAGCCTCAGTATATATATATCCACTATATGCTTTATGTACAGGTTACTATGAGGACACGGCCTCAGTAATATATATATCCACTATATGCTCTCTGTATAGGTTACTATGAGGACACAGGCTCAGTATATGTACCCACTATATGCTCTTGGTATAAGTTACTATGAGGACACGGCATATATATATAATATATATATATATATCCACTATATGCTCTATGAAAGAGTTACTGTGAGGACATCGCCTCAGTATATGTATCCTCTATATGCTCTCTATAGGAGTTAGTATGAGGACACAGCCTCAGTATATATATATATCCACTATATGCTTTATGTACGGGTTACTATGAGGACACGGCCTCAGTATATGTACCCACTATATGCTCTATGTATGAGTTACTATGAGGACACAGCCTCAGTATATATATATATATATATATATATATATATATATATCCACTATATGCTCTCTGTATAGGTTACTATGAGGACACAGCCTCAGTATATATATATCCACTATATGCTCTCTGTATAGGTTACTATGAGGATACGGCCTCAGTATATGTACCCACTATATGCTCTATGTATGAGTTACTATGAGGACACAGCCTCAGTATATATATATATATCCACTATATGCTCTATGTATGAGTTACTATGAGGACACAGCCTCAGTATATATATATATATATATATATATCCACTATATGCTTTATGTACGGGTTACTATGAGGACACGGCCTCAGTATATGTACCCACTATATGCTCTATGTATGAGTTACTATGAGGACACAGCCTCAGAATATATATATCCACTATATGCTCTCTGTATAGGTTACTATGAGGATACGGCCTCAGTATATGTACCCACTATATGCTCTATGTATGAGTTACTATGAGGACACAGCCTCAGTATATATATATATATATCCACTATATGCTCTATGTATGGGTTACTATGAGGATACGGTCTCAGTATATGTACCCACTATATTCTCTATGTATGAGTTACTATGAGGACACAGCATCAGTATATATATATATATCCACTATATGCTTTATGTATGGGTTACTATGAGGACACGGCCTCAGTACATGTAACCACTATATGCTCTAATGTATGAATTGGTATGAAGTCTCAGTGTGTGTCCAGTATATGCTCTATGTATGAGTTACTATGAGGACACAGCCTCAGTATATATATATTTATCCACTATATGCTTTATGTACGGGTTACTATGAGGACACGGCCTCAGTATATGTACCCACTATATGCTGTATGTATGAGTTACTGTGAGGACTCTGCCTCAGTATATGTATCCACTAGATGCTCTGTGTATGAGTTACTGTGAGGACAAAGCCTCAGTATATATATCCACTATATTGTCTGTGTTTGAGTTGATCTGGAGACTCTGCCTCAGTGTGTGTTCTTTATATGCTCTGAGTCGCTGTGAAAACACAGCCTCAGTATATGCCCTCTACATGCTCTATAGGTAAGATGGTGTGGATACATTGCTTCAGTGTATCTGTTCTCTATATGATTGATGTATTAGTGGAAGCACAATATATGTGAATGATATAAGTACATCCGCTATATAAGTCCAATCTAATACTGGTTCTATGTGTGGGTTGAGAGTCACAACCTCAGTATATGTGAGTGGTATATTATGTGCATGAAGTTCTGTTAAAACACAGCCTCAATATATCTCACTCATATAATCTTAATATGTGTACAGGCATAGTGTCACTGTATATAGCAGAGGTAGGCTATTACTGTTTAAACAGACTCAGTATATGTGACTGATATATCTGGGCATAAGGTGCTGTTAGAAACATCCACAATGTATGTGATTCATATAATCTGTATGCAGATTGGTAGTATTATATGACCCCAATTTATGCACGGCATTGGTAGATTTAATATTTACAAATGATCTAAAGTCTGTTTTGCCCTGAAATGTAGCACTGCCCAATTCTAGCAAATACAAATGCACTGTTGTACTGGGTAAGAAATTATTGCCTACTGTGGACTTTCTATTTCAGTTTTTTAAATAAAGTGGATAAGGAAACATACTGCTTTTGGCTTTGTATTAGATTCCCTCTCCCACAGGTGTTTCAGGATAAGCAATTAACACATTTTACCACTTCAGATAGATTGCAGGTGTTACTGAACCTGTCTGAGTGCCTCTCCCAGGAGAGAAGGAGACCTGTTTTTCCAAAATGGAGCATGGTAATGTTTAACAGAATCAATGCTTTTTTTTTTTGGTGTGTGCACTCCTATGTATTTATACATTCTACAAAAGTTTTTCTATTGCCAGGCATCCTCTCCTCTCTGTTCAAGATGGGAAATGTTTTTTCAATTTGGTGGCAGTGTTTTACCTTCAGATATATGCTGATTACTGATGCACAGCTTAGTAGATCATACTGGTTGCTAGAGATGTCGCGAACCGTCCGCCGCGAGCTGTTCGCGGCGAACTCCGGTCAGCTGACACATCCCGGCCAATCTCCAGCAGACCCTCCTTCCCAGACCCTCCTACTTCCTGGACAGCATCCATGCTCTATGCTGTCCATGGATGCTGTCCAGGAAGTAGGAGGGTCTGGGAGGGAGGGTCTGCTGGAGATTGGCCGGGACGTGTCAGCTGACCGGAGTTCGCCGCGAACAGCTCGTGGCGAACCGTTCGCGAGAAGTTCACGGACGGTTCGCGACATCTCTACTGGTTGCAGGAGCACAAATTTGGCTATTAATTGATCTCATAAGTAGGTAACACTGAAGCCATTACCTGTTTTAAAAGCTGTTAATATTGGTTTTTCTTTCACCTGGTCATAACCTTTTATTCTTTAAATCTGAATTAATTTCCTTAAAGCAGAAATTTTATATTCAGTATTCTCTTTTACCCCTTGGGGACCTGAAAGTTTGGCAATCCCTTTAGTATATGTCAGGAGTGGCATGCTTTTGGTTCCTAAGGAGTTAATGATCAGAAACTTCTGACATATTCCCCTGTTGTGAAGGGGAACATTATAATTTCCTTTCTGCAGTAAAGGTATTCTTTTAGGCTCATATGCTCCAGGTAACTTTGATACTGGGTATTGCAAGTATTTTAAGGTATTTCCAGTCCCCAGACCATTCTACCAGGTTTACTATTTCAGGTAAAATTCACCTGCTGCCTGAACAATGGAGGAAATCCCTAAACAGGTAGTTCCATTATGGACCTCTCTTCTGATATTCATAGGGATTCTTCTAGGTGTCCTTAAATCTGGAATTTGCAACCAATGTGTGGCTTTAAATGGTTGATTAATCCTGCATGATATAATGTAATGCAGCTTGTTGATGACAAACATTTGACTGATATGTTTTACAGGGTCTCTGTACCTAGATCTATATAAGTTATGGTCACTCCTAACATTGCATTGATTTAATACTTGTGGATTATATGCTTGGATTGGTGTTGATATCTTGCAGATATAACAAGCTGCTTATTATCACCATAGGCTCTGCCATAAGTACTTCTTCACTATCTGAAGATAAGGTAAGAGTAAGTATGCGGTTGTTCTCATAAGGAATATCTTCTACTATCCTGCTTGTGTCTGTTGTCACAATGTATAATGTGCCTCTGGTTTCCACCTTCCCATCAGTATCTTGCCTATTATATATATCTCTTACTTATGTTGCACAACAGTCTCTAATAAATTTGATTATACTGTTTGGCATAATCTGTACTATTTACAAATGTAGTTTGCCACAAATTCTATGGTTCATACTGATATTTTTTTTTTCTCCTCTCAACTAATCTGTATATGATTCTTCTTGCCAGTGCCTAGTAATGTTATTAGTTTATTCCTCTCCTGTGGAATTCCTCTCCACGTAATGTTTGGCCAAATGTAAATAAAGCAGTTCTATGAAATGGCAAAGTTTTACACCTATGCACCAATACCACCACAGTATGATGATGTGGGTTTGGTGCTTACAATTTCCCTTTAAGTTATCATTGTTTTTACAGTAATAAACTGACTTTACAAAAGTTATGTTCTTATTCTGAGCTTGACAGACAAACAAACTGCTGTCAGACACCAACTGGTAAATACTACCAAGATTTAAAGTGATTAGTACATATCCTTTCTACAAAATCAGAAATATTGTTTTTACATACTAATCCGCATGCAATCATGTAAATGTCTACAAAGTTTACAAATATATTTACAAATATGTTTCACGGTTTTACGCTATCTTTCCATTTCCTTTTTTTCTTTTTAAATAACATTTGTAATTAAAGCAAAAATTTGATATAAGTGCATCTGGGCATTGATTTTAGCCTTGGAGAGGTGGAAATAAACACCATATCCTCTGTTTGATTTTGTTTCTACTGATATATTTGTGCAGATTTAGAATGTTGGTGTCTATGTGACTATTACATACAGTTATTTTCGAAGTATCAGTGTGTGCCTAGTGTGGTAAAACTGGACCACTTTCATTTTATCTCTCATCTAATAATTTGTGGGAGGTTTTTTAAATGTTTGCAAGTGGGTGGAAACTCACGGGTCAGAGAGACAGAAAACGAGAAAGCCGTTTTCTAATCTTTTTTAATTCCATCTTTTACCCTTATTTTCTTACCATAGAAAGTAAGAAGCATAATGCTAGATCCTAACCCTGTATTTCATTCTCTGCAACATGCATGGGCCCAGTTGCTGAGCTCTCCTTAAAGGGGTGGTGAACATGGTGGTATGACTCCTGTCTGCTCAAATAGCCTCACAACTATAAGAACACTATAAAATAATGTGCAATCCTAAATTTGTATCAGTAACCGTTTGTTTTTGGAAAGGTAAAAAAAAGACTGAACTTGATGGACTTGAGTCTATTATGTCCGTGTTCTTGAATATCACACACCTATAAAGTACATCCAGTTAAAGGCTGCATGGCATCACATAAATTGTGGTTGAATCTTCTACCACAATTTATAGAAGACTGGATTTTTGTGAAATAATGCAATCTCAGAGAACATTTTTAATGTTACACATTTTTTTTTCTTTTCATCAGCAGCTTATGTTACATCTTATTGCAGCCTTACTTGATATGTGTGTCTACTTCTAGTTAAGCCGACTTGCTAGTGCTAATTTTTCTAAAATAGAAATCTCAATTATACTTATCAAAAAGCCCACACACATAAGGATTGCATTACTACTGCCTAGAAGTCAATTTGTTTGTGTCACACTTTGACGGGGCTTGAGGTACACTGGTCTTGTTTAGGATAGTTATAAGTGCATACCTTATTCTGGTAAATGCATAGAGAAGGTAGGCAGCTGTGTTCCCACGATCATCCAACATCTTGTCGAACGAGAAGATGTAGTCATTCATTCGGTTGTGGGATAGGTCAGCGTACTTGATGCACCCAAAGGCAACTGATGTCTGTGCAGCTTTTAGTTCCTCTGGGGTCAGAACCTTAAATGCAAAGAGCAGGTAAGTTGTAAGTGCAGAGAAACCTACTACATTCAATTAAACAAATAATATATATTTTATATTGTATAATGCTTCAAAGTGCCCACTCGGCAATATATGGAGATGTTCACTCCAATAGCCCTCTTAAACAGGGTAGGGAACCCTCATATAACAGAGTGCCTCCTCTTTATATGGTTACTCATATCAACATTCTTTATCCACAGTTCAAAATGTCCACTCGCCCACTAATCATTAGAGTAGAAATTCACCCCCAGGTTAGTGTACCAGGGAACCTCCAGACTTACAGTGACAAATAACCTTTTTTTTTTTTTAGGCTTATGTGGCTACATATATATTTGTAGTCCTTCTATATACTTCTACTGGAGCCCAACTATATTAAAAGCTGATAATTTCAGTATCTGTTGTCTTGAGGTAGCATTGGCACTAAAAAGAAAATCTCCCATTACATGCTGCAGCTTGCAATTAACTGAAACTGCAATCCTTTAGGAAACCCATCCTCTTGAATACACATTTGTGCTGATGTTTTGAGGGTCCTTAATATGTTTTTTCTATACCATGTAGTGCATTCGATTAATCTAACTATATAGTTTTATTTTAATATTTTGTTACTTAATTACAATGACCTGAGTGGCTTGGTAGTAATAGGAACTACACATGATAACCACTACATAGCAGTTTTATTTAATTGGGTTTACATTAAATATTTAAAATTGTATCAAAGTCACCTTATTTTATAACGTGTCTGTGAAGGACTTTTATGTATTTGCCTATATGCTTTCAGCTTAACCCTCTCCCTGCTGTTTTAATGTCTGTATTTGTTCAGTTCAAAATGTTGAGAATAAATGTATTCATTTACCGAAAATGGACCACACACCCTGGGTAGCAAGTAGCAATTAGAACACAGAGAAACCGCAACGTAATTGCTACTAGGTGGCCGCCATTCGACATACGAACACGTGGCGAGAACAAAGGATGGCGGCCATCTTAAAACTCACGAATGCGGTCAGCGGGGCTTACGCATGAATTGCATGGAACTGTTTTCGGTACGGGAAACATGCGAACGCCCGGTCCCCATGGAAGTCCTGGACGAATACGTTCCTCTCCACGAATCAAACTGGCGTTCGGTAGATAGCATCTACCGAATGAGGGGAACATTCACAGGTAACCAGCTGAACCATATGAACAGTGGTTTTCGTGTAGTTAGATGCGAACGGAGACCGGCTCTTGCTACTAATTCTATGGAACTCTAACTCGGATACCTCCACATGGCAAGCCGGTCAAACTTCCACACGATGTGACACGGAAACTACCGAACGGAAATTCGTGAGATTTGGATATGTGACTACCAGTATCCTCAGCTACCCAGGGATGTTAAAAGTATATTTGTATGTCTTGTAAAAAGTATGTTTCTGAAATTGTTAAAAATTTTAATGTTTCTGGCCAGCAGATAATTGAGCTGTGTGTATTGTAGAAACTCAATTATCTAGCCTGGCCCAGAGGAGGAGCTTTGTGTTGCATAAATTGTGAGTTCTGTGTGCCAGTAAATCAGTCTTGTTCCAGCATTAAGTTTTGGCTCATGTGTGGATTATTCGGCGATTCCAGGGATATTTCTACCTATGGAATATTGAGTGCTTTTCTTTTATGGGAAGAAGGGAATGCTTGACGGGGATATTTTCTACTACCGTCACAGTGTCAAAACATGTATTGGGTGATTCCCATTTTGTATAGTCACACAGCATAAATGGTAGCGATGACGGAGTTCCATTTATGAGATAATGGGAGAAAAGCTGAGACAGAGATAGAAAGCAGTATTACAGCTGCTATATTTTTATTTCCGACGTATACTGTTGAAGAATTGTTTCAGAGAAAGTTAAATGAATAAATGTTGTCAGCAAGCATTGTTCTGGAAGAACCACCAGAATCTTACATTATACACAAATATGCCTGTATCCGTCTTATATTAGGATCAATGCTGAAAGCAAGTCAGTGGAAAACCATATATGTTCCCATTTCCACATCAATAAACTCCAGAAAAATATATCTAATAACACATTAAGTTATTGGTTATAGATTTTTAGCTTTTGAACTTTGTCCTGGGAGACATCCTTGTGTTTGGAGAAAGCCCATATAAAGTTAAGGACAGTGTATTGCCATTAAAAAAAAAAAAAGGGTTACGTCATTGAAGGTACTACCTTTCTGCTGGTTTTTATCTTATCTATTATACTATGAAATACTGAACTACAAATACTTTTGTATATTGCATCCAGATCTATCAATCTCCACATAAAGGTATGAAACGCACAGGTCACACTAGGGGTTAAGAATAAAAAAAATCTTGGCTCAAATACCCCCAAGCTAACAAATAGTGCAACTGTTACATACATCAATGAGTAGCATTTCAAGTTGGCCACAAATTACAGAGATTATTTTTTCCCCCAGTAATATGACTGAAGAATGTAAAGTATTTAAATACCATATACACTGTTCACATGAACAATGGAAGTAGAAGAATTTGAAATAATTTAAAAATCCAGGATTAAAATAAATAAAAATATAAATAAAAAATAAACAGAAATGTAATCTTAAAGGATGTCTGATGCCACCTGCTGAGGAGAATACAAACTTATTTCAAGGAATGCACAACCAAGGATACTAAGTAACACAATTAAAGGGACACTATAGTCACCAGAACAACTGGTTTTGGAGGCTATAGCCTGCCCCGGAAGGCTTATAATGTAAACACTGCCTTTGCAGAGAAAAGGCAGTGTTTACGTTGCTAACTAGTTACACCTCTAGTGGACAGTCACTCAGGAGATGCCACATAGCGCCAATCAGTGTATTGCTGCGCATGCGCAATAGCCTCTGAATGCTTTCCTGTAGGATTGGATTGTTTGAAATTCAGTTTGATGATCTTGTACATGGAGGCGGAGCCAGCTTCGGTGAAGCTGGCCTGGTATGGTAGAAAAGGTGACCAAAAACACCTTTTCAGAGCAATCAGAGCTGGACCAGGGACCTAAACAGCCACACCAGTGCCATAGTGTCAAGAATACATGATTGTATCCCTGACACACAGTACTCCTTTAAATAATCCTAATTGGAGGGAGCCCGTGGCAAAGTCATACTGGGAAGAAAAAAACAACAACAGGGCCAACAACATAGACAATAACTGTCTACTGGAATTACTTTAGGATGGCTGGTTTCAGATGACAAAGAAACTAACAATCCACAAAGTAAAGGAGCACTGTAGGTCGCCGGACCACTTCATCTCAAGTAAGAGGTCTGGATGCCATAAGCCTCCTCCTCACTTTAACCCTAGAGTTGAAAATATGTTTTCATAGGACAGCCACTATAGGCAGTTTCATAAAATAGCAGATTAAAACTGCGCTGTTTTAATCAGATGGTCTCAGGAGACCATCTGACTGATGCAGCTCTGCATTTTGCCATGCATGTGCACTGGCCTACAGATGCTTTCCTACAGGATAGCATTGTAATGACGGTTTGATATCAACACTGACCAAAAGGTGGGGCTAAATGGAGGAGACAGGCTGAAAGGTAAGTAAATCACCTTTTTTTTAATTGAAATTTTTTATAGTTTATAGCAATATATGCAAAACAACATTGTTAGGACAAAGAATATCTCAAAACATAAATAGCATATTCAAGAATGTAAACAGTGATGGTAATGTAATTGTAACAAATTGTTTTTATATACGACAATGAACCTTTTTTGGGGGGGGGGAGATAAAGAAAAATAATTTACATGAATATTAGTGGAAGGGGAAGAAAGATTAGGGTGGGATGGAGTAGGGAGGGTAAAGGGGGTTTTGGTTCCCTTTTTGCATTGTTTTATGATATATTAGTTTTACTGTTTTTATCACGTATGTTGATTTTATTTTTTTTATAAAAATGACATTTGGTCTTGCATAGATTGGGTTAACATATTGATGAACGCTATAAAGGGTATACATCAGTTAAATGTGATCAAATCTAATTATTTACAGAAGAAGAAACAAAGAATAAGAAGACAGCCTATCCAGTAAAATAATCACCTCTTTTAACCCTGGCAGCACTGGCCTGGTCAGCTAAATGGTGACTAGGGCACTGCAACGTTAGGAATACCTATTGAATACATATTTGTATTCCTAAAGTTATAGTGTTTCTTTAAAGTTCATTGAGATCACACCCAAGGGTAAATGTGTCCAAAAAGCAGCACCTCCTACAAATGATTGTAATGTGCTCATAATTGATTGACTACTCCAAAATTTGAAAAACATTAGCAAAATATTTTGAAATTATATCATAGCAGACATTGTGCCTTTTACAATTTCAGTGGAGCAAACAGGATAATGTCACCATAATATGACTTTAGGCAGCCACCCAGAGCCCAGAGTATAGAGAGGGTCACCAGCCCTAACTCACAAGCCCTATGTGAACAATGAAGGAGGGTGCCCCAAACCAATAACCTGCCCAATGCTCTCTTAATCCTTCTCTGCTGGGGATGGATATTTTGGTGCAAATCAGTCTATGAAAAAGACTAATGACATTTTTGTAGTATCAAGAAATTTGATGATGATGTCAAAAACCTTGAGCACAGGAGACACACAGTAGAGATGATCTCTCTTCATCAACCCTTTGTTATTTGTTGCTGGTATGTATATTTTCATTTGTTCTTCTGACTATTTGTAGTGATGTTTCCTTTGCCTTTTTTATTTTGTTTGCCTGTATAATATACTGAATATATAACAAGGCTTCAGTTGTTTACTCTATCATGGAAATGGGTTGTGAACAGGCTGCTTTTAATGCATTCAGTACAATGAATAGAAGTGAGGTCGAGTGTTTAGGGGATAAGAAAACTCACAAACCACAATATAAGACTTCTTACATCTAACAACATGCACATGGGTCTATTCAAAAGTTGAACCTGTCTTTGATATAAAGTGGAGCACTAAAATATCTCATTAAAATTACAGATTGTGCTGTAGAGAACACTTCACCTTATCTCTTTCCTTGTCCTTTAGCTTGTCCATGGAGCGCTTCAGACCTTCTTCTAGTAAGTCCATTAACCGCACTGTGTCACCTGATCGAGTCTTAAATTTCTTCCTAAAAATACAAATACGATGATGTCGACATTGTACATGAATGGCCTATCCCACATAGCACAATCTTGGCATTGGTATCACTCAGTGCCTGTAACATTATTGTACATTTTCATAAAATATAGTGTTTTAACTACTTTATTATAAGCTTTATTGTCCCCAAGGAACTTCTCCTCTCAATAACGCTAACATTTTTGGTTTTATTCTGTACAAGTTATATAAACATTTTCTGGGTCTTTCTAAAAGTACAAATTATTTAATTTGTTTCAAGTGTGAATGAGAGACTTTCTTTGCTACATATAGACTGCAATCTTAAACTACTATTCAGATATCCAGATACCACAGACTGTCAAAGATGTTTTAGAAGACAATACACATTAATATTAAAACTGCATTTTCTTAAATAAATGTATTTTATGTATATTTAAAGGGGCATTTAAAGCATCATAACCACAACAGCACATTGTAGTGGTTACGGTGCTATGAGTCATTGGGGAGCAGCCCTACAGTTTATTTTCAAATAATCTGGAGCATTTTGACAAATCTCAAAGCTCTCCTCTGTACCCACAGCCTACCTTCACAGTGCCACAGTGACAGTGACAGTGACTTCTACATTATTGAGTAGAAGGTTGGTGGAATTTGACTAAAACAGAGGAGGGTACCAATAAACTCTACAATTAACTGTAGTGGTTATGGTGCTCATTTATACAGCCAATGAGGTGTTCACCAAGTTTAAACTTACAAAGCTTTTCTACAGAGATGACAATCAGAGAACAACTGAGGAACCAATTAGATATTTACTGGCAAGTGGGTCACAATAATAGAGCACTTTACTTTGTTATAAAGGTATGTTATCTCCTTATGTCATTATCTATGGACGTTTTCAAGGCAATATTTATTCAGCCCTTTAAACTAAGGGTTCCATTTTTTTTCATTTCTATTATTATTGTTGGCATTCTAAATTATTTGTATCTCATTTTCTTTTTTCCCAATTTTACTTGTATCCAATAGAATTTGTTTTATAACACATTTCTGTCAATATGCTGGCATTATTGTTAACATTACAATATATATTTATTCAATGGTGCCTTTTGTTTTTTTTGTCGTTTTCCTGGACAATTTTGAGGTAGACCAAAGCTAATGGAAAACACCTTACTTGGTGTTACACGCATGTGAACAATTTCCCTATTTTTTGGGAAATAAATAGGTTGCTGCTTTATGCGAAAGCAGCACTACAGAAGTTTATAATAGAAATTAAGGCCAGTGTGCCTTAAGGATTCTTAAAGGATTCAGAAGACATCACTGGGTGGGGATCAAAGCACTGAATTTCACAGAAATTCCAAAGCAATCCAAATATACCACAAGACAAAGTAAGGCTACTTTGTCTTATGATAAAGTGTGAGTCTTGCAAAAGTTTACAAATCCAAGCATCCATCACAAATGACAGATGTGGGACTTAGACTCTGTTTATGGAAGATCTTGTGGTTCTTGCATGCACAAGAGTACAGCATTGAAGTGGATTCTGGCAACTGAAGCGCCAGGAGCCGAAGATGACAGGTGCATGAAGATGGTGGTAGCTGTGATGGAGAGCTTGGGGTAATTAAAACTCTCCTTCCTTGCATCCCACAGCTTCCGGACCCACTTCAGATTTGACAGTTTCAGGGGTCTTTACATATTCCTCAAGAATTTGCAGGGACCACAAAAAGTGACTGATCTGCGTTGAGGAATTACTAGACAATACTTTGAAATTATATGTTTAATCTTTGTGCTTAAAATGTTAAATAAATTTTTTCCATTGTATTTCCTTAATAATTGTCTTAAATACGCTAGCATAGTAGGTACTAGGCTAATATTTACTTGTCTTCTCCAAGGACAACACCAAAGCCAGCGTGTTCCACTCGAGTAACTTTGGGATCATACCATCCAATCATATGACCTGCTGCAAATATTGTCTGCAAATGTATGCCCTAGAAAACAGAACAATTAAAAGATGAGCCCTATTTTTGTTTATTTACAATATTCTGCAGTATTCTGTAATTGTGTTGCAAAGCAAGGCACAGAAGATTAAAGGGACACTTTAGGCACTGCAACTGCTTCATCTCATTGACTTGAAGTCTTCTGGCCCGGTCTCTATATTCTGTGTTAAACCATTTTCAAGCACTTTAACACTAAATTGGGGTCCCCAGCCACCCACAGCCTGGCCTCTACTGGAGGTAGATATTACACAATTCCTTCTAGCCTTACCAACAATGGGTGCTGTGATAAGCTGAAAGCATTCGGCTAACACTCTTAATCACAGTTACCCATTGCTGTTTACGTTAATATTTCCTTAACAGCCGAAAATAGGACAGAGTGGATGAATGGCCCCAGGAGACCGCACACACTATAACTATACTATAGAGGGATAATCACTTACAATTTAAAAGAACTAGCTATCTTTCAGGGCCCCACACAGAATCTAATATCTAAGCACATGTAAGACAAAAAATAAACTGGCACTTTGATATTTTTGTGATTGTGTCTGTCTGTTAGAGATTCAGCTCTCCAAAAGTTTTGGTTATCCTGGAATACATATGAAGCTTAAAACATAGATTAGCAAAAGAGCACAAACAATTTCAATGATAAAGAATAGACCAGACAGCTACAACTATTAAAAAACAAACAAAAAACGCCACTTTATTCTATCATGTTTTATTAACATAGTTGAGTAGGCCTTTCCACATGAAGCCTACAGTATAACAGCACCACCTAGTGACCATTATGAATAGTAACAAAGTATGTGACAATTTCTAGCGTAATAAAAATTCAAGACTAAAATGTTACTTTCCATTAAAAAAAATATAACTGTGCATCCACTACACTACTGAATGATTGTCATTTATATTTTTGGCAGTTCGCTGTGTCCCTCCCTTATCGTTTGCGTTGCCCAGGTATGAAGGTAATGGGGTATGGCTGGCCATGTTGCCTGTGTATTTCCTAGAGGTGTGTTTGAAGCTACAAACTGAAGGGAAATGGAACAAGCAAAAAGAGAAAAGTCTTGAAGATGAGAGTGCAAAAAAAGTTACAGAAGAGAAAGACAGAAAGTAGTTCAATGTGTTGTCAATAATTATACTTAGGTTTCAATAGGAAGCTATATCTGCCAATGTCTGCTTTGAGAAGTGCTGAATATTTCTTTAAGAAAATGCAAAAATACACATAGCTGTTGTCTGGCATACTCAGTTGACACGTGGCCCATTTTGTATGTTAAATAGGGGTGAGCTTGATTTCTACCCAGTGAGAGGAAGGGGGAGCAGAGAAAACATGTTGGCATGTAAGAAATATATTGTTGGCCTTTAAGGATTATTCTGCTAGCCAATATCTCTTAATTTGAAGCCTGATATTAAAGTAAATCCACAGAGTAACTAATAAAAATGCTAACTTAAAAGAAGAACACTGTTTGAATATACAGGTGATACTTTATTTTAGTAATGCAACGTAAAAGGGGAAACTAATATATGAGATAGACGCATTACATGCAAAGCAAGATAGTTCAAGCTGTGATTTGTCATAAGTGCGATGATTATGGCTTACAGCTCATGAAAACCCCAAATTCACAATATCAGTAAATTGGAATATTACATGCAATCAATAAAACAAATAGTGTACATAGAACAATATCGGACCTCTGAAAAGTATAAGCATGCGTATGGACTCAATACTTGGTTTGGGCCCCTTTTGCAGCAATTACTGCCTCAATGTGGCGTGGCATGGAAGCTATCAGCCTGTGGCACTGCTGAGGTGTTATGGAAGACCAGGATGCTTCAATAGTGGTCTTCAGCTCTTCTGCATTGTTCGATCTCATGTCTCTCAAGAGACAATGCCCCATAGATTCTCTATGGGGTTCACGTCAGGCGAGTTTGCTGGCCAATCAAGCACAGTAATCCCACAGTAATTGAACCAGGCTTTAATGCTTTTGGCAGTGTGGGCAGGTGGCAAGTCCTGCTGGAAAATGAAGTCAGCATCCCCATGAAGCTTGTCTGCTGAAGGAAGCATGAAGTGCTCCAAAATCTCCTGGTAGACAGCTGCGTTGACCCTGGACTTAATGAAGCACAGTGGACCAACACCCCCAGATGACATGACTCCCCAAATCAACATAGAAACATAGAAACATAGAATGTGACGGCAGATAAGAACCATTCGGCCCATCTAGTCTGCCCAATTTTCTAAATACTTTCATTAGTCCCTAGTCTTATCTTATAGTTAGGATAGCCTTACGCCTATCCCACGCATGCTTAAACTCCCTCACTGTGTTAACCTCTACCACTTCAGCTGGAAGGCTATTCCATGCATCCACTACCCCCTCAGTAAAGTAATACTTCCTGATATTATTTTTAAACCTTTGCCCCTCTAATTTAAGACTATGTCCTCTTGTTGGGGTAGTTTTTCTTCTTTTAAATATGGTCTCCTCCTTTACTGTGTTGATTCCTTTATATATTTAAATGTTTCTATCATATCCCCCCTGTCTCGTCTTTCCTCCAAGCTATACATGTTAAGATCCTTTAACCTTTCCTGGTAAGTTTTATCCCGCAATCCATGAACCAGTTTAGTAGCCCTTCTCTGAACCCTCTCTAAGGTATCAATATCCCTCTGAAGATACGGTCTCCAGTACTGTGTACAATACTCCAAGTGAGGTCTCACCAGTGTTCTGTACAATGGCATGAGCACTTCCTCTTTCTACTGCTAATACCTCTCCCTATACAACCAAGCATTCTGCTAGCATTTCCTGCTGCTCTATTACATTGTCTGCCTACCTTTGTCATCAGAAATAATCACCCCTAAATCCCTTTCCTCAGATGTTGAGGTTAGGACTCTATCAAATATTCTGTACTCTGCCCTTGGGTTTTTTACGTCCAAGATGCATTATCTTGCACTTATCCACATTAAATGTCAGTTGCCACAATTCTGACCATTTTCTAGTTTACCTAAATCATTTGCCATTTGGCTTATCCCTCCTGGAACATCAACCCTGTTACACATCTTAGTATCATCAGCAAAAAGACATACCTTACCATCAAGACCTTCTGCAATATCACTAATAAAAATATTAAAGAGAATGGGTCCAAGTACAGATCCCACAGACTGTGGAAACCTCACACTGGACTTCAAGCATCTTGCAGTGTGTGCCTCTCCATTCTTCCTCCAGACTCTGGGTCCTTGGTTTCCAAATGAGATGCAAAAGTTGCTCTCATCAGAAAAGAAGACTTTGGACCACTGAGCAACAGACCAGGTCTGTTTTTCTTTAGCCCATGTAAGACGCTTCTGACGAAGTTTGTTGTTCAGGAGTGGCTTGACAAGAGGAATACGACATCTGAAGCCCATGTCCAGGATCCGTCTGTGTGTGGTGGCACTTGATGCACTGACTCCAGCCTCAGTCCACTCCTTGTGAAAGTCCCCAACACTTTTGAATGGCCTTTTCCTGACAATCCTCTCCAGGCTGCGGTCATCCCTGCTGCTTGTGCACCTTTTTCTTCCACACTTTTTCCTTCCACATAACTTTCTATTAATGTGCTCTGATACAGCACTTTGGGAACATCCAACTTCCTTCACAATTACTTTTTGAGGCTTTCCCTCCTTATGGAGGGTGTCAATGATGGTTTTCTGCACAACTGTCTTCCCCATGATTGTGATTCCTACTGAACCAGACTGAGAGACCATTTAAAGGCTCAGAAACCCTTTGCAGGTGTTATGGCTTACTTAGCTGATTAGAGTGGGACACTGTGAGCCAAGAATATTGCACCTTTTCACAATATTCTAATTTACTGAGATTGTGGATTTGTTTTGTTTTTTATGAGCTGTAAGCCATAATCATTGCACTTATGACAAATCACTGCTTGAACTATCTTGCTTTGCATGTAATGCGTCTATCTCATATATTAGTTTCCCCTTTTACGTAGCATTACTGAAATAAATGAACTTTTGCACGATATTCTAATTTATCGTGTATCACCTGTATTGTACTTGCTCAAGCTGTCGTGGCATTGCAAGCATATCTGTTACCTTGTGCACAGCAAAAATAAAGAATTATAATAAAATTTAAAAAAAATCTGTGTAATTCATTGCAGGAGTCACATTTTAATATCTTCTAAAGAGTAAGCTCATTTTGAGCAAGACTATTAATGCAACATTTGTTTTATATGTCCATTGTGAAGCATCATAAATGTATGTTGGATCTAAATGATTAAAGGCTCACTATAGGGTTAGGAACACAAACATTATTCCTGACCCTATAGTGTTAAAACCACCATCTAGCCCCCCTGGGCCCCTCATGCCTCCATAAATATAGTTAAAATCTTACTGTATTCGAGCCAGAAGCTGTAACTCTGCATGCTGTTAGACTCAGAGAAACAAACAGTCTGCTGACATCATCAGAAGTGGTAGCCTGATCCAATATTGGATTGGCTGAGACTGACAAAGAGGCAGATCAGGGGCAGAGCCAGCATGATTCAAACACAGCCCTGGCCAATCAGCATCTCCTCATAGAGATGAATTGAATCAGTGAATCTCTATGAGGAAAGTTCAGTGTCTGTATACAGAAGGAGGAGATACTGAATGCTTAGATGCATTTTAGGCAGCCATGACCCAGGAAGGATCTCTAACAGCCATCTAAGGAGTGGCCAGTGAAGTTATTACTAGGCTGTAATGTAAAGACTGCATTTTCTCTGAAAAGACAGTATTTACAGCAAAAAGCCTGAAGGTAATGATTCTACTCACCAGAACAAATTAAATAAGCTGTAGTTGTTCTGGTGACTATAGTGTCCCTTTAAATACTTAACAATAACCCAATATGAGTGAAATATTAGAAGCTAAATAAACGGTGGAGTTCTAGACTTCATGCCTAATGAAGAGTCGGCTTCAGTCACACGCTGCATTCACTATACACACACTACACAAACACACGCAGCATTCACTATACACACACTACACAAACACACACTGCATTCATTATATACACACACTACACACTCACTGCATTCATTATATACACACACTACACACTCACTGCATTCACTTTACACACACTACACACACACACAAACACACATCTGCATTCATTATATATACACTACACAAACACTCACTGCATTCACTATACACACTACACAAACACACTCTGCATTCATTATATATACACTACACAAACACTCACTGCATTCACTATACACACTACACAAACACACTCTGCATTCATTATATATACACTACACAAACACTCACTGCATTCACTATACACACTACACAAACACACTCTGCATTCATTATATATACACTACACAAACACTCACTGCATTCACTATACACACTACACAAACACACTCTGCATTCATTATATATACACTACACAAACACTCACTGCATTCACTATACACACTACACAAACACACTCTGCATTCATTATATATACACTACACAAACACTCACTGCATTCACTATACACACTACACAAACACACTCTGCATTCATTATATACACACACTACACAAACACACTGCATTCATTATATACACACTACACAAACACACACTGCATCCACCACACACACACACTACACAAACTGCATCCACCACACACACACACACTACACAAACACAAACTGCATCCACCACACACACACACACTACACAAACACAAACTGCATCCACCACACACACAAACTACACAAACACACAGTGCATCCACTACACAAACACTGCATTCACTAATCAAATACTCTCACTGCATCCACTACACACACATATATTCTTGAAAACAAACATTTCTGAATGGCATGTATATTTTGTGCATTTACCTTAATAAAAAAAATAATAATTCTATGTTCAGTTAACAGTAGATGTGTGTAGAAATCGTTTATTTTTTCAAAATGGTAAATGTACAGAATATCGGTAAATTATCGGCTATCGGCCTGAAAATTCACAGATTATCAGTCGGCTCTAAAAAAAATTATATCGGTCGATCCCTAGTTTTAAATGCTAAACAAGAGACCCCAGTAGCTCATCCCATCTGTGCTACTTATGCAGATTTCAGCCTAGCACAGCACACATTGCTGCTATGGCTCGAAGGAAGTGTTTAATCTCTGCTTAGCCATAACTCCAGAGGGGGCCATGCTGTGTGTGGCCAGGAACCCTTAATTAAGCCCTTAAGGACACATGACGTGTAACATGTCATGATTCCCTTTTATTAGAAGTTTGGTACTTAAGGGGTTAAACTGTTAGAAACTGACATATTGGAGAGGCTATGCTAGAGGACTCCAGGCACTGTAACCAATTCATTGATATGAAATAGATTATTGTAAAGCGCTACGGAATCTGTTGGCGCTATATAAATGGCAATAATAATAATAATAATAATAATAGTGCCTACAGCATCCTTTAAAAACGACAACATGCTATAAATTTATATACATAAAGAGTACCTGCCCATTGTCTACCACATAGATGATAATATCTGCTTTCTCCTCCTTCAGTCTCTGCTTTATGGCAGCTAGGTCAGATGTATCATAGGTAAAGCCTCCATCAGATTTCTGAATGGTTAAAGGAACAGAAAAGCCAGGAACAAATACAATCTTTCTGCCTTCATCGATTTCAACAAAGCCTATAAAAATAAAATAAATCAGTGAGTAAAAGATTAAAAGAACTATCATATGTACTATATTATAATAACGTAAATGATTATTCTAAGCACCTTAACAATTTTTGCTTTTTGAGGTGGTTGTGGTGCATAGACTCTATATGTGTTACAATTTGTCTTGAAACACTGCCAAAAGAGATTTGCATTTTTCTGCCAGAGGTTGTAAGACTGCACAGCCTGCTGGCAAGAAATGCACACCCTGAGCATGTCTGCAATTGAAGGCCTGTGGTGTGTGCGAGGCTAGAATGCTTACAGCATGATATTGATCCTCCCCCAACATATAGCTGCTTGGTGGCCAGTTTGCTCTTGAGGGATTTCAATCCAGTGCTTCTGCATGAGAAACATTGGATTGGTTGAGCTATGCATAGCATTTGATTGGACAATGGCCAGCAAGAGCAAGGGTGTTAATGCTGTACATGCACTAGAGTGCACTTGCGATGGAAGCTACTGAAAGAAAAATACAAATGCCAAATGACACCAAGGAGATAGAGGTCTGTATCGATCTGAAGAACTTTAAGAGAAAAGAAATGGTCTGACACTCCTCCAGTTCCTGTAAATGGACACAAGTAAAGGATTTACTCAGCATTTAAAGCACAACCATCACATGTGAGATGTCCCTGTCAGGATTACTAGCTGATCCAGCACGTAGAAATAGTATAACACCTAGGACTAAGGGTAACGTCTCACCGGACCTTAGAATGGCCAAACTTAATGTACCCAAGAACAGTCAAAATACTTGCAGATGTCAGGGATACAGAATGAGACAACGATGAGGGGAACCCAAAAGTCAAAGAACCAGAAATCAGGGAAGTCAAAATGAAGCCAAAGTCAAATACTAGAAAAAATATGATCAGGAAAACACTCTCAGATAACCAGCAAAAGGAAACCACGACAAGGCACTGAAAGAAAGGTAATTTGGGTTTAAATAACCCTCCTTAGTCTGTAATTGGCTGTCTCTGCCCTCTGACTCCAAAACGTGTGCGCTCGTCTATGATGTGACGCTGCACGCACGTCGGCGCCCGCTTTCATATGGGCGAAGGGAAGTTCTTTATAAAAGTCCGGTCCGCAGCAGTCGGCATTCCTATGAACGTCGCACCTGCTGGGGACCGGAACGGAGGGAGACCGGTTAGTTGCCTGCCGAGTTTGAGAGCAGCCACGCCAGCAGAGATGTCGGAGTCCGTTACATTACCCCACCACTTGAAGACCACTCACCGGTGGGCAGGACCAGGCTTGAGAGGAAACTTGGTGTGGAAATAACAAATTTTGCGACAAGCATGGATATCAGAAGCGGAACCCAAGAACGATCGGCAGGCCCATACCCCTTCCAATCAACTAACCACGAGAAAACCTGGAATCAATTATGGAGGAGATTTCGTACTCTTCCTGTCCAGACACGACCAAAGGAGGAAGGGGAACAATAAGGACAGTATACCTATTGCAAATAAGCGGTTTGAGTAAGGAGACATGAAAAGAATTAGGTATACGTAAGAAGGCAGGAAGAGCAAGAGAGTATGAAACAGGATTGATCCTCCGAACAATACGAAAGGGACCAATAAATCTGGGAGCAAACTTCATGCTAGGAACTTTGAGTTTGATGTTGCGTGAGGATAACCACACCCGATCATCCACCTGATAAACAGGGTTGGCACCCCATCGTTTATCAGCATGGAATTTGAAACGGGCAGCCGCAGCCTCAAGAGCGGAATGAACCTTAGTCCAAGTCTCACAAATATAAGTAGCAAGGGATAGCCGTGTCAGAGCAGGGATAGCCGTGTCAGAGAATACAGTAGGTAGAACAGTAGGGTGACGACTGTTATTGACAAAGAAAGGACTATGCCCAGACGAGTCATGGGTAGCATTATTGCTGGCGAATTCGGCCCAGGGCAGCAAATCAGACCACTTATTCTGTGTGCTATTCACAAAACAACGTAAATATAGTTCCAATGATTGGTTAGCCCTCTCAGCTGCACCATTGGTTTGGGGATGGTAAGAAGAAGAAAATTATAGTTTAACCCATAAGGACACATGACATGTGTGACATGTCATGATTCCCTTTTATTCCAGAAGTTTGGTCCTTAAGGGGTTAATAACCAACTGTTTATTGAATGCTCTCCAAAATCGTGACACAAACTTTTGACAAAAAATATTGTACCCTGTCAGATACAATATTTTGAGGAATACCATGCAGTCTGACGATGTTGCGTATAAAATATATGAACCAGATCTTGGGAAGATGGCAATTATTTGAGTGGAATAAAATGTGCCATTTTAGAAAAGCGGCCAAACACCATAAGGACGGTGGTATAACCATTAGAATTTGGAAGTTCAAAAATGAAATCCATAGACAAATGAGACCATGGAACACTGGGTTTAGGAAACGGATGTAATAATCCACATGGAAGTTTATAAGGAACCTTAGAAACTGCACACACAGAACAGGCCGCCACATACTCTTTGACATCTTTCCTGAGTGAATCCCACCAAAATGATCTCGAGACAGCGGCTATAGTCTTATTAATACCTGATGCCCAGCAGTCACATTGCTGTGGAATACCTTCAGCACCTCTTCTCTTTTAAGCAATGGAATAAACAATTTGTCTAGAGGTTTATTGCAAGGCGTCTGGGATTGACCCGCCATGATAGCACAAAGCAGAGGGGACAATAAGGAAAGAACAGTGTATGTAATGATACACTCAGTAGGAACAATAGGGGACGTCTCTTGTTCTAGGTCTGATTCAATGTCAAAATGCCTATATAAGGCGTCGACTTTAACGTTTTTGGGACAAGGTCTGTACGTGATAATAAAGTTAAAGTGGGACAAGAACAAAGACCACCTAGCCTTTCTAGAAGACAATCTTTTGGCATCACCAATATATGCTAGATTCTTGTGATACGTTTTGATCAGAAGGGGATCTTTGGAACCTTCTAAAAGATGTCGCCATTCTTTAAGCGCTAGTATAATGGCCAACAATTCTCTGTTACCAATATCGTGGTTACGCTCCGCTGGAGAAAACTTTCTAGAAAAGTACATGCAAGGATGTAAAGGGGTATCCTGACTCTCCCTCTGAGAAAGAACAGTCCTTACCCCTGTTTCGGAGGCATCAACCTCCAGTATGAAGGATTTTCTAGTGTCAGGATGCACCAATATGTCAGGAGAAGCAACAAAGTTTTTAAGAAGTTCAAAAGCATCCTTAGCTTCCTTAGACCATATAGTACAAATAGCCCCCTTACGTGTCATATTGGTGATGGGGGCTATCACAGAAGAGAATCCTTGGATGAATCTCCTGTAATAATTAGCAAAACCAATAAAGCTTTGGATGGCTTTTAACCATTTAGGTAATGGCCAGTGTAGAACAGCCTCTCATTTACGAGGATCCATTTGGAAACCAGAGGCTGAAATATTATACCCCAAAAACTGTACCTCCGTCTGGTCAAAGATACATTTTTCAAGTTTGCAATAAAGCCAATTTTCAAGCAAACCAGTACTTGTTTGACATGTTTATGATGAGTCTGGAGGTCGGGGGAATAAATAAGGAGATATCATCCAGGTATACTAGAACAAAAGAATAAATATAGTCTCTGAGCACACCATTAATAAAGTCCTGAAATACGGCCGGAGAATTGCATAAACCGAAGGGCATGACAAGGTACTCATAGTGCTCCCTTCTATTGTTAAAAGCCGTTTTTCACTCATGATCTTCCTTGATTCTTACTAAATTGTGTGCACTCCTAAGGTCAAGTTTAGTAAACATCTTAGCACCCTGGAATCTGTCAAACAATTCAGAGATAAGGGGAATAGGATAGGCATTTTTTATGGTGATCTTGTTTAATGCCCTGTAATCAATGCATGGGCGTAATTCTCCATCTTTTTTGGATACAAAAAAGAACCCTGCTCCAGCAGGCGAGGATGACTTACGTATGTGGCCTTTAATTAAATAATCTTTGGGGTATGCTTCAATGATTCTACTCTCCTGTGGGGATAAGGCATATACTGTCCCCCTAGGGGCCATAGCAACGGGGAGCAATCATACGATCTGTGAGGAGGTAGAATATTAGTCTGACTCTCACTGAATGCCTCTTTAACCTCCCAGTACTGTATAGGAATTTCAGAGGTCCAAGGCGTAGCAGTAGGCAAAGTGATGATGCCCACTCTCTTAGTAATGGGTAACATGCATCTCTCAATACAGTCTTTACCCCATTCCAGTATTTCCCCCTTAGCCCAGTCAATATGAAGGTTGTGCTTGATGAGCCATGGAAATTCTAATATGATGGGACAAGAAGGGGAAGCAATTATCTGAACAGTTATGTTTTCCTTGAATAAAGCTCCTATATCAATGCTAATAGGTATGGTTTCATGGGTAATCAGAGGTTGAGAGAGAGGTCTCCCGTCAATAGCCTCAACGGCTAGAGATGATCTCTCCTTGATAGGTATGAAGTGTTTTTTAACATAATGCATGTCAAATAAGTTTCCCGCCGCACCTCAGTCCATCAGGGCTTTGTATGAAAAGCTTTTCTTGTTGCAAAGGACTGTGATGTCAAGGAGGAATCTACTTTGGTTATTGCCAGAGGACATATCCATCACACCTAAGACTTGTCCCCTTAACGTTCTTAGGTGCGGGGGTTTTCCGGACGTATGGGACAAATATCTCTCATATGTCCTTTTTTGCCACAGTCTAAACAAAGACCCTCTTTTCTCCTATACTGTTTCTCTGCCTCTGACGGTCTAGTAACCCCTAACCAGGTTCAGACTGTACAGAGAGCCCAGGGACAACAGGTTTGGAGAAAAAAGGTGCCAGTGACATATGTCTGGTTCTATTTCTGGTAACTTCCCTGGTCTTAAGTCTGTTATCGATCTGCATCACATATGTGATGAATTCAATTAACTTCTTAGGTAGATCTTTGGCAGCAACTTCGTCTAGAATAGTCTCGGATAATCCTTCTTTAAATGCAGAGATCAATCCGCTATTAGTCCAGTCTACCTCAGAAGCCAAGGTGCGAAATTCTATGGCATAATCCGAGAGAGACTGGTTCCCTTGTCTGATACGCATTAGGGCAGTGGAAGCGTCATCCTCCCTGCCTAATGGTTCAAATGTTAATTTGAATTCCGCAAGGAATTCCTGGTAGTTATAAGCAATACTCCTATTACTCTCCCATAATGGATTGGCCCAAGGTAAGGCTTTAGTTACTTTTAGTAACCAATCTTAGTTCTATCCTTGGGAAAAGATCCAGGTGAGGCCTCAAAGTGGTACTCAATCTGAGTGAGAAATTCCCGGCATTCTTAAATATTACCATCAAAATGCAGGGAGGGTAGGGGGGAAGGAGAGATAGGGAGATAGTATGTGCCTTATATACTATACGTGGAGGTATATTAGGCAGAGTTGACATAGTCGTAGAAAAATCAGGCTGTAAAGGGGAAAGGGGAAGCTATAATGCCAAGAAAACAAGTTTTGCTCAATCCTGTGCAGCACAGGTGGTTTCCTCCCCACCAAGGAGTTAGAAAGTGTGGCTCCTCCAAATAAAATCAGGAATGTCTAGGTAAGGTTAAAAAAATTGTTTTATTTAAAACAAAGATAATAAAACCCTTGGTGGGGAGGAAACCACCTATGCTACAAAGGATTGAGCTACACAGGCGGGTATCATACCGCCTAAGCGCATATATCTGGAGCTGAACATAAGCTCCAGAAAATTGTAAGTGGCATTTTTCTTATTTTACCTCACCACCTATAGAATGTACTACACCATATTCTGTTTTCTGTCTTCAGATTTTACATTCTGACTCACCACCATACGAGTTTGAGGACAACTAGAAGGCACTGCTTCCCTGGACCCTTTTCTGACCTATACCTAGAATTGTAACAGGCTCATATAATGTCTGATCATATACAGACACAAACAAATTGTTGGCTTTAACCCCTTAATGCCGGATGACAGACCGGGTCCGTCATGTTGGGGAAGCACTTAACGTCCGTCATGCGCTAAAACTAACCCCAGATCCCTGCAATCGCAGGGTTAACGCTCCTCCGGTCTGCCTCAGTGTTAGAGGCAGACGGGGAGCACCCGATCACGCTGTCCCTGCAGTTGTGAACGCTCTGTCCCCCCTTTCCCCTGCTTTAATTAAATTAACCCCTTCAAGAAAGTTTTAAAAAGTAAAAAAAAATGAATAAGTAAACAAAAAAGTTTAAAATCAAGTTTTAAAAAGTAAAAAAAAAAATACATAAAAAAATGCTCATTACCACTACACCTGTAACAAACTAACGAATAGTATGTGTTTGTGGGGAAGTTTGAATAACCAACCAACTAAACTACTCCGAAATGAAACATGGACACAGCGTAAAACTTAAAAGTTAGAAAGAAACTGAATGGCTGTGTCTCAAATGTGCCCCTTCAACATCCACATATACCCGGCAATGGTACATACGGGGTATTGTTGTACTCAGACGACATAGCTGAGCAATATATGTAGTATTATACAGTCATAGCACAGTTAAGGTTTGCAAAATATACTGTGCAAACTCACTTTGTGTGTCAAAAAGGCAGAAAAAAATGCTTATTGCTACTGCACTTGGTACAAGCTAGTGGAAAAATGATCCCACGCTGAGGTTCAAAATATGCCTCCATGAAAATGTACACTTCAAAACCTGAACTTGTCACGTCTCTTTTACAGCACTGTAACTTCACAAAATAGTGTCAAGGTCATACATTGGGCATATTGTTTTACTCAGAAGATGTAACGGAGCATAATTTGGGTGATTTTATGACAGTGGTACATATCAAGTGTAAGTCAGCAAAAATGCAACATGTAAGTAAAAATGCATTATTTCCCCACTCACCACAAACATTGACATAAATTGGCGAAAAAATTGTGGCACAATATACACCATATAAGATACCCCTGGGTGTCTGCTTTATCAAATGGAAGCCTTTTGTGGGGTTATTTGAATACTCACACTGATATAAATACCCCAAAATGAGACATAGGCCCGTCAAATCGATCTATGAAAATTCTAACTATAGAAACTGAAATAGCCTTGTCTCTTATATGGCATTGTAGCTTTACAGAATAGTGCCAACGGCACTAGTATCGTTATACTCAGCAGATGTAGCTGAACACAATATGGGTTTCTGTACAGGAACAGCACACACCAGCATTACAAAAACCTTGTTATATGTGTATATGCCAAAATAGAGAAAAAACTAAATTTTACTCCAATATTTAGCAGAGATTGGCGATAAAATGGCTATGTAAAAAGTGTCAAAATAACCTACCAACTTCTAAAATTGATTCCCATTTAAATTGTATTTTAGTCCTTTTTTTGTGACCTGTAACTTTCAAAATAAGCTGAAATCCTATACATATTATGTACTCTATAAATCAAGACACATAAATGAATTTATTTTGAATTACTTTTTCTAAGCTGGACATATTATGCACACTCTATTATTGAGAAAAGTGTGAAAAAAAAATTTTTCCCCCCATTTTTTGGTATTTGTTTTATAATTAATGAGAATGTATCTGTGTATATGTCACATCAAATTAAAGCCCCCTTTGCCCTCTAAAAAACAGTATATAATATGTGCTGGTGCAATAAATGACAGAGATGCAAATTGCGTTTGAACACAAAAAATGCAAAAATGGCTTGTGTCCTTAAGGGTAAGTCCAGTTTTTGAAGATGCGTCCTTAAGGGGTTAAAGTGAGATCAATGTGGAGTGGACTAAATATGTAAATAATAATACATTCTACTCGCCACAGTAAAAATGTAGCCCTGGCAAGTAGAAATTAACCCCTGGTGAGCATACTATGACTTAAAGTGGTGCGGGCATGTGTACGTACGTTTGTACATGCATATATACATATATTGATCACTGTATTTAGTGGTCAAAGTGATAAATGAACATGCAGTTACCACTGGTTTACTGGATGGTGCTAGACAAAATTGACAATAATTCCAATTAAAAATAGCACCAGAAGCAAGGAATACAGAGAGATTTTTCAAAATATTTAATTAACTAAGTCACATTATAGGGCTGAAAAAAGGATAGAATACCTTTTTCTTCAAGCTCCCTCACAACCCCAACCATCCTGTCCTGGTAAAACGATTCTCCTCTGGCAATGATGCTAATGTCCAGACAGTCATATATTTTCTGAAACTCTTGAAGTGAGAAAAAAAAAAAAAAGAAGAAGTATTTTGTATTTCATTTGAAACTATGTAAGGTGTCATAAAAATAAAACTGCAAACGACTGTATAATCTCTATGTATTTGAATGGCACAATGGAAACACTCGACCTTTAGTCACCATAACTTTTATGAAACAGAATCTCTACAATACAAATTCCCAAACACAGTCTCAAACTTTCACCAAATTAATTAATTAGCACTGCCCTCTCCTCAGCCCAGGTGGCATTAACAACATGCAATCACACTGCTTGTGCTGATGTGCCAAGTTACCATAACAACAGTGGGTTGTTATAGCGCTCAGGCTGCCCCTTTAATATGAGAGCAAAACTTGGTTTACGTCTTATGAGAAATAAGCAACGTGTTCTAGAACACTAGAAAAGCAATGCTTTCTTTGGGATCCATGCACGTTTTTGTTCTGTTGAATATGTTCTAGTTCTAGTTAACTTTGCTGGAAACAGTTAGTCAAAAGTTGTGTACTTCCTCTTTCAATGATCATAAAGAACCATCTGCTACTACTTCCTTGTATCCTGCTAGCAATCACTGCACTGTGATAGGGTTTAAACAGCTTTTCTCAGCTAGACTTGGTCTACCACGTGGTACTCTACTTGCTGGGAAAGGGCACTGGCTGTTGAGTTAACTGTGTATACTCCTTTAATTGTCAATGTTAACAGAGACCTTACATTTTTGTCAGGTAGCATATTTTCATTGTGCTACTTTTGATCCTAAACAAGCCTTAAAATATCCATAACTTCCTATGTTTACCTTGTCGGGACACATCACAGATCAGGTTCCAGGCTTTAATTATGTCGGGACTTTTGCTCTGCAGTAGCACCACACACTGGTAGGCCCGTTTTTTAAACTCCTCATCTTCGTCAAATCTCTTCTTCGATTCCTACATAATCAGAATGAAATGCATGAGAAAACAGAAAAGCCAGACAGATCAAGTATCACTAACATTATTTTATCTAGCATATAAACAAACTCTGACTGGGGATAACTGGAGAAGTAGTTCACTAGGAGCTAAAGCATTGCTTACAGTCAGTATCCAGTATTAACACTCTAAGCACCGAAACAACTTTAGCTGTAGAAGTTTCAATTTTATTTATCATGCCCCCTGTGGTTTCACTGCTCAGTTCTCTGCCATTTAGAAGTTTCTTTTGTTTGTTTATACAGCACTAGCCACACTGATTCACACAGAATCCATTAAGAAAAGTTTAATTTTTAATCCGATCTTACAGCACAGAGGGTTTACTATAGAAATTCTTAACATCTGTGCTGTTAATTGAACTTCAATCACACACAGGATGCTGTAATAGGCTCTAGCAAACTATTAACTAAGCAGAATATAAAAAAATTCTACAATATATAAAAAACAAAGCCCCTTCATTAAGCTGAAGTTATGATTCTTTAGTGTCCCTTTAAAGGTTAAGGCATGAATTTAGGCATGTGCTTAATTAATATCCTGAGGACTGTAACTTCCATCTGAAGGAGCCTGGCTGTGAAAGTAGGGAGTTAGGTGTTGGCTACAGGTATCATCACACCATATGGTGGGATACCACACACCATAATAGCACAATCTGTGTTATTAACCATTTTGAGACATCCATTTATAGGAAGATTCTGGACACTATAATCACCAGAACAACTACAGCTTATTGTATTTGTTCTGGTGAGTATATTCATTCCCCATTTAAGAGAAAAGGCAGTGTTTACATCACAGCCTAGGGATACCTCCACTGGTCACTCCTCAGATGGTTCCTAGAGGTGCTTCCTGGGGCAGCACTGACATTCAGTGTCTCCACCCCCTGCAACCTGCAAGCCTTTTGAACTTCCCTCATAGAGCTGTATTGATTCAATGCATCACTATGAGGAGATGCTGGTTGGCCAGGGCTGTGTTTGGCGTGTGCTGGCTCTGCCATTAATCTGCCTCCTTGACAGTTTCAAACTATGGGAAAGCATTGTGATTGGCTCAAATCATCACTTCTGATGTCAGTCAAGCAGGCATACCAGGGGCAGAAAATTATTAGATAAAATCTAATAAAATAACCAGGAGTAGTTCACACCATGTACCTTTAAGTACGTATTCCTAAAAGTTGGAAAATTTGAAATTGCAGTAAAATATTCAACAAGGCATTAATAATAATGTCCAATTTGTTGCTTATACTGAAAAAAAAGTAATGAAGTCCAATCAGGGACAGTCTGTGAATAGATACTATGTATCGAAAATAATAGCAGTCTTTAATATGTACACTGATTCAGTTCACTCCAGTTATTGAAGAACTGGGATATGGATACTGAATCAGTTAATTAATGTAGTACAATAAATTGAACGGTCCTTATAGATAATGATGATTGAAATGTTTGTACCTTTGTAAAAATAGAAAAGGAAAGATGTTTCTAACAGGTCATGGTCATTGACCTTTAGTTAGATGAATCTTTACTCCATCCGATAGAGAATAAACAGTAGAAACTAAAGTCCTGTAATAATTAAAAATATCAAATATTTATTGCAAAATGATCTTTTTTTTTCTTCCATTTATCGTTTTTATTGAGTGATATTTGCAACACATATCATGGTAAACAGTTACATTCCACCTTCACAACAACATTTGCGGATAACATTTTACATTTCGTCCTGTATCTGGCCATACTTTTAAATTAATTAATTAAATTGTGTAACAGGTGATGTCTGATGTGATGCATACAGCTTCGAAACATGCGGTACATTTAATTTTCTAACTTGGGAGGGGGGTGGGGTACAGAAGGGAAAATGGGGGGACGGGGACGGGGGGGGGAGGAATCCCTGGACTCAGCTTCACTCCACAGCTAGCAATAAAATAGTAATTGTTTTTATTATGTAGATTGTGAGATTGGTGAAGCTATGTATACCACCTGAACACCTCAACGCCCTAACACTTTTGTTCCCCTATCTTTTGCGCCTATATGCCTCTTTACTGGCCCATCATGGGGTGTTGGTCATTTGATTCGAACATTTGTTCTAACCGAGTTGTTATTCGGCGGCTATGTAGCTGCCCAACATGCCCATTCTTTATCATATTTTCCTAGGCATCCTTTCAACCTACTGGCCATTTTCTCGTATACACTAATCACATTCATTTTGTTGATAATCACCTCTATCTGAGGAACTTGCTTGCTTTTCCAGTTACCGGCTAAGGCTACTTTTGCCACCGTTAATATATTTAGAATTACTTTTTTGTGAGGGTGTGCGTCTAGGTTTGGTATAACGTGTAGTAAGTACTTTTCTGGTCGCAAGGGGATGGAAGTGCTAGTCTTACTTGAGATCAGGGTTTGGATTTGTTTCCAGAAGTCGTCTAGCAACGGGCATTTCCAGAACATGTGTAACATGGTTCCAGTATCCGACTCGCATCTCCAGCACAAGTTCGTAGCGCCTGAATACATACTCGCTAGTCTCTGTGGTACCAGATACCACCTCATAGTTATCTTGCAGTAGGCCTCCCATAGCGAGAGGCTACTCGATGCCTGTTTTGTATTTGCCCTTGCAGACTGCCACTCTGCTTGGGAGATTTGGTATCCTAGGTCCTGCTCCCATTTTGCCATGTATTTCAATTTATCTGGGGTGTTACCTGTGATAAGCGCATTGTAACATAGGGAGAGGGGTTTTGCTACTCTGGTCAGAGATAGGTGGCTTGGTTGGAGTGCCGGAGTGTCGGTTCGAGCAGCTGTATGTTTACCATGGGTTAATATTATGTTTTTGATTCTTAAATAGAGATACAGATCTCTCGGATCTAATCCCAGCTCCTCTTTTAAGTCAGAAAATGGTTTCACCACGTCTCCCGACATTAAGTCCCTCACTAATCTCGCTCCCTTGTTAAGCCATTTGCCCACTTGTATACCCGGGGAGTAGGCTGCTAATGTTGTGATGGGTGCCTCCCTAAAGAGCCGTATCGGGTCCAGCACCTTCGGACTCCAGACCTTCCACGCTTTAAGCATGGTGATCGAGCATCTTAGGGTCGTGCCCGCAGATGTTCGAGGCGAGGAGCATGTCCACAAGTAGTGGACTGTATCATGCGCCTCTAGGCATACATTTTCTAACGACAGCCAGAGCGGTTTACGAGGGAGGTTGTGGTTCCTAAGGAGTCGCAGTCCCTGTGCCAAGAAAGATGCCCTGTAGTATGCAGTGACGTCCGGCAGACCCAGTCCACCTTGGACGTAGGGGAGTCCCAGACACCCTTTATTCACTCTCGGGGGTTTCCTCTTCCAGATGTGTGCATTGACCGTGCTTTGGAATTGTTTGAGCAGAGCATTCGGGAGAGGTATGGGCAGGGTTCTAAATAAGTATAGGATGTGTGGCAGTGTCATCATTTTAATTAGGTTGATACGTCCTAGCCAGGAGGTATCCATGCTAGCCCACTGTTCGAGGGAGGATTTAATACTCTTTAGCACAGGGTAGTGATTTTCTTTGGTCACCGTTTGAAGGGATTTGGTGAGCTTTACGCCTAAATATTGTATAGAGTTGGTGCGCCAATCAAAGGGATGCTGCGGCTTTATCTTTTCTAATATAGGTTTTGGTAGGTTTATTGGCAGGGCTTGCGTTTTGGTTATGTTGTTTTTATAGTACGATATCTCCCCGTAGTCTGCCAGCGTACTCATTAGAGTGGGAAGGGAGGACTCTGGTTTTGTAACAAACAACAGTATGTCATCGGCAAACAGAGCTAATTTCTTTACGCCCCCCGGGGTGTGCAGCCCATGTATAGTGGGGTCTTTTTTCACTATCCTTATTAGCGGTTCCAAACATAGGATAAATATTAGGGGGGAGAGGGGACAGCCTTGCCTGGTGCCATTTCGTATGGCGAGCCTGTTAGATATGAGGCCAGTGCTAAATACTTTTGCCGAAGGGTTTTGGTACAATGCCATTATGCTTGACCTGAAGTTCGGTGGGAATCCCATTTTGGTAAGAGTGAGCAACATATACCTCCAGTGTAGGCGATCAAACGCATTCTCAGCGTCAAGCGCTAGCAAGAGTCCCGCTTGATGCGAGGCGTTTGCCCATTCTATCAGGTTCAAGAGATGTCTAGTGTTGTCCCCTACTTGTCGCCCCTGTACGAAGCCTGCTTGTTCTTCCGATACGAGGTCTGGGAGGATTGGTTTGAGTCTAGAAGCAATGAGTTTGGCATACAGTTTGGTGTCTGCGTTCAAGAGGGAGATTGGTCGTAGGTTTGCACAGTGTGTGGGGGGTTTATTGGGTTTGGGTAACGTCACTATGTGTGCCTCCAGCATTTCTGTGGGCATGATCCCTACATCTTTTATGTGATTAAATAGGTTGGTGAGAGGTGTGATTAGTTGTTTGGCCAGTTTTATGTAGTAATAGTTGGACATCCCGTCTGGTCCGGGGGCCTTGTGTTTGGGGAGGGATCTGATTGCTGTTTCTACTTCGTCCTCCGTGAAAGGGTTCTCTAGTTGAGTGCATTGTGCTTGTGTTAGACTGGCTAGGGGTGCTCTATCCAGAAAACGGGCTATCTCGTCTTCCGTCGGTTGGTGTGTGGAGGGGTCTTTTCCTAATTGGTATAATGATGCATAGTACTTCGCTAGTTCGTTCACTATGTCTTGGGGGTTGTATAGTTTAACCCCAGTTGTGAAGGTCATATACGGGATTTTAGATTGCAGTTTTATTTGTTTTGCTTTATTGGCCAACATTCTCCCAGCTTTATTGCCCATGACATAGTATGATTGCTTCCAGAACCTCAAGTGTCGTTCTGTTGTTGCGAGGTTGAGGCTGTGCAGTGTTGTACGAAGTGACATCAGTTGTTTGTGTGTTGCTATTGTGGGGTTTGTTTTATGCGTGGATTCTACTTTGGCCAGGTCTTGCTCTACCTCGTTCAATTTTGTGTTGTGTAGCCTCTTTGTTCTAGCCCCTATTTGGATTAATTCTCCCCTCATGACTGCCTTATGGGCCAGCCATTTTGTAGCGTCGGATGACGAGCAATTAACATGGTCTGCGAAAAATTCCTCTGCCTGGGCCTGTAGTCTTTGAAGATGTGCCGGCACATCTAACAGACCTTCATTCAGACGCCACGTGCCTCGACCTCTAGCTGGGTACGGGATTCGCATGGTAACAACATATGGGGCATGGTCAGACCACGTGATCGGCCCAATGTGTGCCTTAATGGCAACGTTTTGGTGTCTAGTAAGCAGAGATCAATTCTCGTGTAGGTCCTATGGACCGTTGAGTAGTACGTGTAGTCCCTCCCGCTCGGGTTCAGGCCTCTCCAAGTGTCATAAAAGTCATGCCCGTGCAATAATTTCCTAAAGTGTTGGCCTAGTGAGATTGAGTGTTGTTGTAGTAATTTGTTCCACTCTCTTTTTATGTCGACATCGGGATCTGGAGCGCAATTAAAATCCCCGCATATAATTGTATGGCCCTCTCTAAGCTTGTCAACTTTCCTAAATACTTTGCTGAGGAAGGTTTTTTGCTTATCGTTCGGCGCATATATGGAAGCTATAGTCACCGATAAACCATTTAGGGAACCCACTAGGATCAGTATTCTCCCGTCTCGACTGGAAAATTGGTTGGATGGTGTGAATGCCCAATCCCTATCGAAATAGATAGCAACTCCTTTAGCTTTAGTGTCGGACATGGCCTGGTAACCTTGGGGATAGTGTTTGATAGTGAATTTTGGGTGTTTTCTAATGCAGACGTGTGTCTCTTGGAGACCTATAATTGCCGCCTTGGATTTGTTCATTTCTTGTACCGCTAGTCTCTTTTCTGTGGGCTGTTGAGACCCTTAACATTTAAGGTGAGGATTGCCAGAGAGTCATCCATGGTCCTGGTGTAGTGTTTTGCTGTACTGGGGCCTTGGGGTGTCATTCGCTTCTTGCGACATGTGGTATGCTACTGGTCCGGGACCTAAAGGAGGGGATGTAGGGGTAGTGGACGGGAATACGGAAAGGGAGAGATAATAACCAAAGTATATACAAAGCGCCGTGGAGAGAACTAGCGCTCTACGTGGGTGAGGTGTGAGCGGGCAAACTCTACCCAGCTCACTTCTCATCCTGGGGTCGCACCTGGGTGATTCGGCCGAGTGCGTGACAGCCTTTCTCTAGGTAGATTTGTTCTTACCCCTCAACCATGTCTGGGATGTCCAACAAAGACCCACTATTTAGACACGGACAGTACCCTCTCCTCCGTCTCGCCACCTTTTATACGCCATGCTGGCACAGAGTCTATATAATACACATTGTCTGAGTCGTGACTACCGTACCCTATAACCTCCTTCTTGCTGTACCAGTTATAGATTTTGCGTTACTACCGTCCCCTTTGTGCCTGCCCTGATTCCTCACCCGCTGGGTTTTACAAGTTTGGGCATCCCCGCTACTTGGGGCCTTGCTTCCTTGGGGCAGTAGGGACTTGCATATATTGTGTTTCACTAATCGGGTACAGCATTGTCATACTCACAATCCAGTTACGTTAGCATGTCATAGAAAGGAGGCTAGCATTGGGTTAGAGTGTCTCTTAGTGTCCAATTTTGCAGTAGGTTAGTGGTATGTCCTTGTTGGGTCCGGTCCCGGAGCCCTATTCTTTCCTTCGTGGCGAGCCCGCCATCTGCCAGTCAGCATGCGGTCGTTTCGGGGATGCTGCAGTCAAAGCGTCCATTGTTGGTAGCGGGAATAGGCCCCATTCTTTCAGTAAGCGCATTCCCACCTCCGGTTCGTTGACGGTATGCGTTTTGGCGTTCTTCCATATAAGTAGTTTTGTAGGATAGCCTCATCTATATTGTATGCTGTTGTTTCTCAGGGACTTTGTTACATTGATGAACTCTCTGCGTCTGCTCATTGTCATAGCTGACAGGTCTGCGTATAGTTGAACACCTGTATACGGTTCAGGCATCACGGTAATTTTTCTCGCCGCCTGCAGTAGATAGTCCTTCGTCTTATAGTAGTGGAAACGAGCGACCACGTCGCGTGGCGTATCTTGATGCAGGTTTTGCGGTTTCGGTAGCCTGTGGGCTCGGTCCATGAGCCATTCTGGGTCCTTTATCTCTGGCGCCAGGGACTTGCACAGGGATGTAAGGTAGTGAGGCAGTTGATCTCTCGTGACGCTTTCTGGGATACCACGAAAGCGTATATTGTTTCTGCGTGAGCGATCTTCCATGTCCGCTATTTTCCTTTTCAGGAACTGCTGTTCACTCACCAATTGTTGCACCGTGTCTGCCAGGGCGTCTTGCGCTGCGCATATGTCATCAGTCCGGGTTTTCAGATTGTTTGTTCTTTCCCCTAGATCTGCTATTTCTTTCTTGATGTAATTTGTGGCTTTTTTCAAGTCAGACTGCAGAATGAGCCTGAAATCTTTCAGCATTGCATATAATTTCTTTTCTGTGACCGGGGCATCGGTGTAGCCTTGCTCCTCATAATCTGTGGGAGGATTTGAGGCCTGTGAGGATTCCAGCTCCTCGTCGCCGCCATCTTGTGCCGGCCGCGACCGGTCTTTTTTCGCGTGGCGGATCGGATCCGTCAGCTTTGTTTGTTTTGCCGGGGCCATGGGAGGTAAGGGAGAGGTACCTCGCCTGTTTCTCGCCTTCAGCTGGGGGTAGGAGCTTCTGTAAGTCACGCTGTGGCTGTCTCGGACCGGGAGCTCTCACTCCATGCGTCCGTTCCTCTCGGCTGTCGGACACGCCCCCGCAAAATGATCTTTTAAAAGCTTTGCATGGCACTCACACTTTGGTAAACCGTTCAATTTATTGTACTACATTAATTAACTAATTCAGTATCCATATCCCAGTTCTTCAATAACTGGAGTGAACTGAATCAGTGTACATATTAAAGACTGCTATTATTTTCGATACATAGTATCTATTCATAGACTGTCACTGATTGGACTTCATTACTTTTTTTCAGTATAAGCAGCAAATTGGACATTATTATTAATGCCTTGTTGAATATTTTACTGCAATTTCAAATTTTCCAACTTTTAGAAATACGTACTTAAAGGTACATGGTGTGAACTACTCCTGGTTATTTTATTAGATTTTATCTAATAATTTTCTTCCTTTTTTCTAATTGCAATATTAAGGATTTTTTTTCCAGTAGAGCGGTTTATCACAGCCATACCATATTCTCAATACCTGAGGTTTCTTTTTTAAATTAACCACAATATTTAACTTTTTATACCAGGGGCAGAGCCAGCACCAGCAGACTGGAATAAAAGTAAGATTTTACTATATTTTAGGGGGGAGAGAGGCTAGAGTGGGTTTTTAACACTATAGGGTGAGGAATATATGTTTATGTTCCTGACTCTATAGTGTTCCTTTAACACTTTGCACCCTTGGTAATAAAACAGTGAATACATCTAGCTACCATACAAAAAAAATACATAAGATTTATAAATGGGCCAAAATCTGAGATTTGACATACAATAACATATAAATATTGCTTATTTATAAAGCCACAGCATATACTATACCTTATAGAATGACTGAAGATCTCCGATTGGTGGAGAGACAGTTATATAATCTGGGAATTTATCTTGAAGGTGGGCAATCAGCATACCAAATTGAGTACCCCAATCACCTAAATGGTTCAACCTATTAAAATAAATAAAATTAATTTTAAAAATGTACATGTTTGCTTTTGAAACTTCCAATTGTACCTCCTACACCCAATGTTTAACATGTTACAAAATTATGAAAAAAAAAAAAAAGGTAAAAAAATAAATTAAAAAAATATACTTTTAAATGCCCTACTTCTGATGGAAATCCCATGACATCACATTTTCCATCCTTTAGCTCTGCATAAGCCAACTTTCTTAGACAAACAGGAGTCTCTTTTTCTAGTCTATAGAGTCAATGTGCAAATTTAACCTGCAACGGCTGCAGTGTTAATTAGGCGCTAGCTGTTTAATTCTCGCTGCAGAAATTAGAAATGTGACAGCCATTACTACAAACACAGAATTAAATCAAATCTGTGTCTCACTGTTCACCTACAAATTAGTAAATCCCACAATGCATGCTTGGTAGGAGGCTGTGATTATTAACACACAGATTGCATATTATTGCACAGAATCAGTTTTTTAAACAAAGACTGCAGCTTAAGAAACAGAACCAAAATTGTGGCCTTATGCAACTGTTTGCAGTTGTAGTAGCCAGTAATAAAGAAGGACTTTAGAATAGGATAAGTAAGGAAAATATGCAAAATATTTTGTTCCCCAAAGACCACGCTCCATATAAGAAAAATGTAGTCTCTAACTTTTCATATGTATAACTAAAAACAACTAAGGTGAATTTCCAAAAAAAAAAAAAAATATGGAGAAAAAAAACAAAAAAAAAACATTACTTAAAAAGGGACAAAGCTCCATACCCCTGCAAGGGAACCACTATGCGAACTTATCCACCAGCACCCGGTAGGGAACAAAGTTACCTGCAGATAGGTGACTTCTTATAAATTTCTCTTTGGTTATAGCTCAAGGTCAAATAAACTACAGGGATGAAACTCATAGGGCCCCAATAGAATACTCAAATTAACACGACAAGGAGCAGACGAAGCTTAGGACCCACTGTCTCTCAATAGAGGGGTTTTTTTTTTTTTTTTTTAACAGGACATCCAAAACTAGACCTGCTTTGTTCCCTACTTACACCATAACAGTACTCCGCCCGCAATACTGACACACCTCTGGCAATCAATACCAATGCTTAAATTGATGTCCATGCATGCTCCACTACCTAGCTATGTTTATATTTACAAAAAAAAAAATGTGCAATGTTCCTCACCTGCTATGTGCTTGTTTTCAAATGTATACCAATTTTGGGCTCACACATGCAGTTGTAGCAGTGCTCTTGTGATCTTTTTTGCATAACAAAATAAAGAATTTAAAAAAAAAAAAAAAAAGGGACAAAGCTGCTTTAACATCAGCAATTGTTCTGGCCGTGAGTAGCACTAAGACAGGAATTTCAAACTGGAGAAAACTCACCTCAGCACATCGTGACCCACAAACTCAAACAGACGACATACACTGTCACCGATGATTGTGGAACGTAGGTGTCCTACATGCATTTCTTTGGCAATATTTGGGGAGGAAAAGTCCACAATGACCTGAAATAAGCAAAGTTAGCTTATGCTTTAGGAAACAACTTAAAAATAAAAAGTACAAACCACAACTTAAAGGAACACTACAAATACATAAACACCTTATGTGTAAATACTGTGTCCTCTTTGTACATTTTTAACAGTGGTGATGTAAACAGAAATCTGCACGTTTATAAGTAACCCATGTTACACCCTCCCTCACCCCCAACTGACAAAGAGACAGATAGTCCTGTTACTTTCTCGTAGTTTAACTTTGTGGAACAAAACGCAAGAGGAGTATAAAATACAACTCATGGAGCAGTCTGTGATAGGACAGCGACATAAAGTCTATGCTGGGGAGGAAGTTGAAGGCTTGCAGTAGCTGCAGATATTATATCCGCAGCTAATGAAAACCATGTTTTATATACCCCATAAAAGCATGCAAAACATAACGCATGCATATTTTATTTGGATGTATACCTCATAAAATGCTATTTTTATGGAATGTTTCTTTAATGCAAGACAATAAAATATACAATATAAACATTCCATCTTGTTTAAAATGGCACTTACCTTTTCCCAATCGCTTCCTCTTCTCTTTCCTACTCGTCTTTCTATTTATAGCTAAAAACATAAGACAAAGAAGGGACTTTCTGACTTTCTTAGACACTGGGCGGAGCTACAGCCATCAAGAAATGTCAATCTTCCAGCCGTCTACAGGGATTTTGCATTGTCTATGGAGGATTCCACTGTCTCAGAAGATCATCTATAGAACTTAATGCACAAGAATACAGCAGTGTTGTCGGCTGGAGAGGACCTGCTGGAAGATGGCAGTGCCAGCAATGGACAGGTTCAGGTAAACAGAACTCACTGTTCTCTGCCCCTCCAACCGGGCGATGTGACCGTTGGGGGGGGGGGCCTTTGCAAATTCTGACGGTGCTCATGATATAGGACTACAGGCCTCAAAACTGTCTTGGAAAACAATTGAGAATGTATAGCTAAGGTAACCTGCGCTTGTGTGCTCTAAGGAAGTTGAAACAAACAAAAAGATAGACAAAAAAAAGGAGGTGAAGTGAAAAGAGAAAATACAGACAGTAAAGAAAAAATGAAAGAAACCTTACATAATGAAAGAGTGAAATTAAAGCGAAGAAAGAAATCATTCCTTGAAGAAAAGTGAAACAGGTGGTGATAGTGACAATAGCAGAATCTAAGGATGAAAAAAAAACCTTTTCCTACTTCAATAGAAACAGCTATTTTTAACAGATGCTTGGGGAACAATATGCACTCTCCTCTCCTTGATGCCCAGTGAGTCATTTTCACAGGGCAAAGGTAGAAGAAGGAATCAACTGAGGTTCTATCAATTTCAAATGAAGCAGGCATTGTCCTAGTCACTAAAGCATCCCATCTTCTTTCAGCTTAATAAAATAAAATGAATGTAACTATATTAAAAGAGTGTGTCAAAGTGTATCCTAACACCAACAATAGACAAATATTTGTAGTCTTGTTAAATTATTACCCTTTTCTTTTCTCCAATTACAGGAGGCTGGACTCCATTCACCAGTAGCTTGGTCAGTTGTTTTGATATGAAATCTTTTCGCAAATGAACATTGATGAAGCCTTTAGAAGAAGAACAAATAAGATCATTTAAAGCTTTAGTTGACAGGCAAAACATATACAGGCCTATTCAGAAAAGTGAGAATAGTCAAATTCTAAATGAATTTAAAATTTTAGGTCAATTTTAGAAGCTGCAATGAGAGCATAGCTGACTTGGAGAATGTTTACAGTTTGACTATTTTGGGCATAAATTTGAAATCTATTCTGAATTCATTTTTAATTTCAGACAATTCTCACTTTAGTGAATACGCCTGAAAGAGATTTTTACAGTTTGCATTGTGTTAAAAAAATTAAGAGGACACTCCAAGTAAACATAAAAGCTCACTCCTCCATAATACCACACAGTAAGTTACTGTATATAATGAGAGTTGTGTAAAATTTCTAAATTCTAAAACTTGTTTCATATCTCACTAGGAATGAGTATTTTTGAGGTCACAAATGTCGATTAAAGCAGCCATGAGCTATTTGCAGAGTATTATTTTTTTTATGAATGAAATTTCTTGTGAGTGCTAAATTGCAGAATAATATGGGTTATGCACAAATATTCCACTGAAATTACCAAATGACCAAAACTGGAAAGAAATTTCAGTCACTTTCTGGGTTCTTAAAGAATATGTGGATCTGAATCCGGAGGGAAAGTTAGGTGTCTCAGTTGTCTTCTTCAGACATATATACAGATATTGCAGCAAGTCTACAGATTAAAAGAGCTGCATAAATTGTGCAGCTGCATCTGTACTTTTATTTCTACAGAGAACTGGTACATGCACATATGAATTTTGTATTATAGAATAGTCTTTATAAATAGGCAAAGTTTCTGTGATTTTGTGGACACTGTATAAGGAAATACCAGCAAATACAGCCTGATAAAGAAGTTATGGCGCTAGGCCAGCTCACTGGCTGAGAGTGTCAGCTGAGCAGGCCTAGCTCAATGTAGGGAGCTTTTGGCAGCACAAGAGGAGGTCACCGGCGCCCAGTGGACTGCATGAAAGTTGGAAAACCATATGCAAATCATTTGGGAAGGCGCCAGGGCAGTCCTGTGCCAGGGCAGTCCTGGCACCATAATCACTAGAGTGTTTATTTAAGTACATTTCAAAGCAAATAATGCTGCAGAAACAAATTACTTACCTGGGCCAGCGATCTCCATTTTCTCAATCAAGTCATTGCCGGGAACATTTTTAACAATGTTTTCAGCAATCTCTCTTGGGCTCACTTTTATGTCCTTAGCTTTTAACAGCTAAAATAAAACAAATAGTAAACATAAAAATTTGTGTCATTGCAAAAACACACTTGATCAATCACAACTCAGATTTTAAGAAATACAGAAATTGAAATTGTGGATACAATCTGTAATAAGTGAATACACTACATAATAAAGTATTGTTTCAAAGATGGAGTATTGTTTTCATTCATCAGCTGATGGGGGGGGGGCCTAGCGACACGGGAGTGAGGGAAGCGGCTGATCCCTCTACCCACAATCTACTAAGAATGCCCTGGTGAGATACTTTGATCCACCCCCTCCCCCCCTTGCAGGTGAGGGATATCCTAGCACCCTAAGCTACATCTTTAACCTTGGGACTGACCTGTGCACACCGTAAATCTGACAGGACTTATTGCAGGCATCTACAATGACTCTGTGGTGCCTAGATGGGGCCTATTGATGGCATTCAACGACATTGTGAAGCCTTTTGGGAGTGGTAAAGGCTTGGTGCAGAAGCCGCGTTGTCACGGCAAAGGTGCGTAATTTATTATCGCACTATGGAATAGTGTCCTTTAATGCAATTTGTGTAGTGCATTAAGGACCTGCCATCCTGGCAGAGATGGTATTGTTAATGTCAAAAGGGGTTATTTTGATTGTATGGAGGTCAAAAGGAGTTACATCTTTTGTAGCTGGGACCCCACAGAGGTCAGATGACAGAAGGGGTAGTGTGAATGGCATAGGAATGTAAAAAGGATTTTACAATATGGATGTGAATTAATCAAGGCTCTGCAAGGTGTGAGATTCTACGCTTGAAAAGCCTGATGTGTGGCTTCAGCCATTTGGCCTGTACCTTTTAATTGATGAGGGGATTTCTTTGATATGTTAATGCCTTGTGTTCAAGTATCACATCCAAAAGAAACATTAATATGTACCCACAGAATAATAAAGCCTCATTTTTATTATATTTAGAATGGGACAAACACCATCTTCTAAACAAGCCCAAACATTACTGGCATAACGTAACCACATGGGAAGGGATTGTTATGTTTGTTATATTGGGTCACGAGTAAGACATATGCCATATCTATGGAATGGAAAAATAACTAATGCATAGATGCAATTATTATTTCTGTGGCAGGTACATAAGAGAAGAGATACCCTCTATAGATACCCCTTAACTCCACATGGTATATCTCTAATGAAACTGAAGTATGCTTGGTACTTGCTTGGGGCCAAGATCTAATTTTGAAGTAAGTCACCATCCTCTTTGCCAGCGACCCCCTGGACCGAAGTTTTACTTTGAAAACCTGAGTAAGTGATTTAGGACTTCTGTTATTTGATCCCTTTTGTTTTTATCTGTTGGTGTAAATAATTTGTTTATCATCTATTTTTTGTACGCACTGTGACTATTCTTTTTGCTCATAATAAACATTGCTTTATTAAGTTTTGCATTTGTCTGGTAAAAGAATCACGTTACCTGAAGAGACTAATTAGTATTTTGCAATTGCTTATTGTGCTAAGTTGTATTTGGTGGGTTTTTGTTACTGATTTACCTGGGAGACTAAGGCAACCACCATTTATAAATTGTATTGGTGGTGGCAGCGTTAAAATAGTAATGGACAATTCCCAGAGCCCTAACAGTCAACAAAGACGGCACCATACTGAGACTGTCCTCATTAGACGAAGCAGAGCCCTTCCTCCAGGCAGTGGGGATTCCCCCAAAATCCAGGAAACCAGCAACCTCCCCAGCCTCACCTTCCTGGGACCCGGAAAGGATACAGCCCTTCGTCCCCAGGGTTGGAGAAGAGAGAGGGTTACTAACTTGAATCACCAGCCTTTGTACTTTATTCAATAACCGCACTATGTTATTTGTTTTTTAGTTTGACACTGTTTTCTCTTTAGTTTTTAAGCTGTTTCACACATAAAAATCCCAGCAGCTCACCATAGCTAGATGGGCAAAAACAAACTCTCACACGATTTCACAAACCACAGTGAGGGCTCTCAACAGCTGTGAGAAACACATACTCTCAAACACACAGACCCTCTTAACCCACATGCTTAAGTGCCAGTGCACAACCCCAGTGTATCAGCTTTACTATATATAATTTACTCATGTTACCCTAGCAACAAGTGCATAGGCTTTGATTTATATCAGTGCATTCCTGCTTTTACTCTTTTAGCACTATGTTTTATTAGTACTCTTCACAAAAAAAAGTGCGGTTTATTCTGTGTTTGACCTTTGAGGGACATTGCTCTGTACCCTGATCGATTTTTGATATTTTGCAAATGTCCTTGCAATATCTATTCACGTCAAAAAAAAAAAAAGAATATTAGCTGACAAGTCTCAGCCAGTAAATAATGTCTAAATTTGGTATGCTAATTAGTGAGTATGAACAAACATAGGGGCCTAAAATATTAGATAAGTGACTACTGGCACCATAATCACTCTACTGTGCTGTAATAATTATGTTGCTTCGAGAGCTTTAACAGGGCTGTGTGTACTCATATTGGGAGAATATTAGCAACAACAACCCCAAAACAAAATAAAATGACAGCCAAAAGACTGACGGGACAGAATATATGCACCATAACCACTTCATGGAGATTAAACTTTTTAATCTAAGCAGCCTACCTACTCATCTTAAATATACATTTATTTTTTTAAATGTGATCTAAACAATTTAATTTGAAACTGAAGAAAAATAATGACATGGAAAATAAGACTACTGGAAATAATAGCACTAAACAAGCCCTGTTTTTCTTTTATAGATTAGTGCTCAACACATTATCTGGACAATTGTGACATGTATCTAGGAATTTAAAATATTCATAATCACATTAGTGAAACAATAGATTTACGTTACCTGTGTAATTGCCATTGCACTATTGCACTGATAATCCCCGAATTTTCCTTGTTGGCTTGGTGTGACAGCCAGGGGGGCATTTTCCAAATCAGGATAAGCGGTTCTGATGGCAACGCCAAAGACATCCTGAAGATGGGCATTGATGTTGATCATGCTTGTTGATGACTTACTTTTTTCTTCGTGAAGACTCTGAAAAAAAATAAAGAGCAAATGTGTGTACACAATTATTCTATATCCACAAAAACAAAAAACAACCTAAATACGTTTGGAGTGTTCCTTATAAGTTATAAAAGGCTATTGACAATACTGCTGCTAAAGAGCATGCCCCTGTGCACCACTGCAACAAGGAAGTGCCAGGGACTCTAATTTGCCAACCCCTTCATTACTATAACGAGGAAGGATCAAATTATATTAATTCAATAACCCACTGAATACAAGTTGTATACTTTGAGTTCATCCTAAATTAACAGCAGAAAGACAATACAGATACACAGTTAACAGTGATCTGGTTGGCATGTTGCAAATGAAGCCAGCTCAGACACTGATTTGTAATCTTACACTTTATCCACAATTTTCAGTTCTTAGATTGTTCACTTTTGTATCGTGTAATCTAATTATTTGTGTGGTCCTATTCATTACCAGTTTGTAGATCCCCCTATTAAGACACTCTTCTCAACTAGTTTTGTGCTATATTCATTATACTTCATATAGGAGGATATGTGGTGCAAGACACAGTGTTGTTCTCTGCATTTCAGAAACGCTGCAGGTGACAAAAAATTGTTAATCAATGCAGCATCTTCACAATCTACCTCCCAACATTCAACACTCTCCCAGTTCTTATACCTACCCAACAGTTCATCCATAAGAGTAACTATCTACTATTTATGCTCTGGCCAAATTCTGTCTTGATGTTTATGTACGCTCTGTTACTGTGTACAATCTTTTGTAATGTCTACATGTTATTCTTTACAATAGCAGCATGTATATTTCTCCACATACACAAGGGAATATGTAAGAAATATCATTAAAAATCTAGGAAAGAGCTGGCATAACTGTCCCCTACTTGACGGAGCACAGATTTTTAAAAATAAGCTACCATCTTTATTTTGAGTATTTTCTTTCTCTTCATTTTAAAGGAACACAACATTAGGAATTGACTATACTTGTTAATGCATTAAAATATATGCTGAAATAAAATGCAAAAAAAACCCAGAAAAGGTACCTACAGTTGCTGCAAATCACAATCAATTCCTAGCCACACCTCCAATGCCTGTCACTGACAGAGCCTGCCTGAAAAAAATGGTTTCATTTGCAATCAGATGTTAACTTTTTATCTCCTGCTCTGTAAATTGAACTTTAAACACACAGGAGAGGAGACTCCTGCTGGTCAAGGGGGTTATTAAAAGAGTAGAAGATAAGAAATTCTGGATTAACCCCTTAAAGCAGCACTGTCATGCTGAACTTACCTTTCCTCAATCTCTTCCTCTTCTTCCCCTCTCTCGGGATCTGTTCTTCTTTTCTTCCTACCTTCTTTAATTTTCTTTAAAATCATAAGACAAAGTAGGGACTCTTTGCTTTATGGAGGTTTCCTCCGCTTGACCAGCTTTGACCAGAGGAGGAGCAAAGTGTGCTTCATTTCCGCTGGTCAAAGCAATTTCCCCTTAATTCTTACCTTTCCTCTGTGATCTCGCGATGTTTCCTGATCATTTTAGACGAAACTGACAAATTGCGTTCTAACTGAATGAGAACAGTATGTTCGTTTTATTAAATTTGTGCCGCGGCTGCATCTTGCAGCCGCCTAGTAGATAACTCCCTTATTCCCACGGTATTAGGGAGTTATCTTCCAAAAGGCTGAAAGACTTAAATTGGTCTTTCAGCCAACTTTACTAATACTACCTGTGGCTGCTCACTGTAAAAAAAAAACAAAAAAAACAACCCAAAACACAATTGTCCCCCCAGCCCCCACCTGTGCCGAGTCCTCGCCCCTCCAGCTCCCACCCCTGAGCGGCAGGTGGGGGCCATAAACAACAAGAAGAGGGGGGAACCTATTGGGATCCCCCCCAGTCCTCGGGGGGCTATAAATACCTGTAAAAAAAATAAATAACCTTACCATTAGATGTCTTCGTTTTTCTATTATCTTCTTTCTTCAGCCCCAAAAAAGGCCAAATAAAAAGCCATAAATCCTGTCAAACTCCCCCCCCAAAAAAACACGACCGCAAAAAAAATAAAAATCCATCTTCACCCTTCGAGGGCACGCCGCATACTGAGCTCCGCAGGGCGGATCAATATTGTAAAGCGCTACGGAATCTGTTGGCGCTATATAAATGGCAATAATAATAATAAAGCCTTACCACACCCTTCAATTAGGCTCAGAGCACGATTGGTTGGTTTAAGCCAACCAGAGTGCTCTGAGTCATTTTACACAGCGTGGGGAAATTCAAAAGAACTTTCCCACGCTGTATAAAATAACTAACACTCTGATTGGTTGGTTTAAACCAACCAATCAGAGTGCTCTGTGTCATTTTACACAGCGTGGGAAAGTTCTTTGGAATTTTCCCACGCTGTGTAAAAAGACACAGAGCACTCTGATTGGATGGCTTGAAATCGATCCAATCACAGTGCTCTGTGTCATTTTACAGAGCGTGGAAAAGTTCTTTGGACTTTACCCACGCTGTGTAAAATGACAAAGAGCACTCTGATTGGCTTAAACCAACCAATCAGAGTGTTCTTAGCCTAATTGCAGGGCTAATAAAACCTTGCCCCGCCCTGCAGAGCTCAGTCTGCGCGGAGCCCTCCATGGGTGAAGGAGGATTTTTTTTTGCGCTCTGGTTTTTTCTTTTTCGTCTGCTTTTTTAATTTTATTTTCAATTCGACAGGTATGATGGTTTTTTATTTGGCCTTTTTTGGGGCTGAAAAATGAAGATTTTAGAAAAAAGAAGACGTTGAATGGTAAGTTAAATTTTTCTTTACAGGTTAGTTATTTTATTCCCCCTCACTATTTTTTAGGGTGAGGGGGGTGGGTAGGGGGTAACTTTGATGGGGGGGGGGCCTGTGGGGTGAGGACAGTAGGTCCCCCTCTCATTATCTTTATGGCCCCCACCCGCCGCCCAGGGGTGAGGGAGGACAGGAGTCCCACCCCCCCCTCATCTTTATGGCCCCCATTTACCGCTCAGGGGTGGGGGCCGGGGGGGGGGGAAGGACAGAAGCCCCCCCCATTATCTTTATGGCCCCCACCCGCTGCCCAGTAGACAATAGATGAAATTGCCGTTCGCATTCCCAAGTGCTTAACTGGGCATGTGCGGGAATCTCACAGTGTTATCTAGTGTGGGCAGATGACGTGTCCCACAGGGACTTCCTCTACCCACACAAAGATGGCGGCGCCCTGAATATAGGTCAGGGCAGAAAATAAAGAATAAAAAATAGGTAATATGGGGGGCTTAGGGGCAACTAAGGGGTCAATTAGATGTAGTGGAGTCGGGAGTGGGGTTAAAAAAAAAACGGGATTCGGCCATGACAGTGCCGCTTTAAGGACACATGACATGTGTTACATGTCATGATTCCCTTTTATTCCAGAAGTTTGGTCCTTAAGGGGTTAAAGGGACTGTACAACACAGGAACCTAAAATATCTAGGTTCTTTTTAGGAAGTGTTTAGGAAGGCTGGGCTAGTCACATGCAGGGAGGTGTGACTAAGGCTGTATAAACAAAGTGACATAACTCCTAAATGGTAAAGAATTGGGCAATGTGACTGCAGGGGCATGATCTATATACCAAAGCTGATGCATTAAAGAGAATGTATAGTGCTAGGAATACAAAATGACCTCTGGTCCCCTCCTTGGCACATAAAGGGTAAAAAAAACAAAAAAAAAACTTTATTCATTTATCCAATTCCAGCATTTAAGTCTGCCTTGTCCGACGTCATCCAATGGGAGTGGACCTAATGCGCATGTGCAGAGAACGCTGCACGAGCATAAGGCCCTCCCCATAGGAAAGCATTGGGGTTTTCTCTGATGCTGGATGCCCTCATGCAGAGTGTAAGGACGTCCAGCGTTGTTTCAGTGTCAAATCCCATGAACAAAATCACTAGAGACAGTCTTAGCCCTGCAATGTAAACATTGCAGTTTCTCAAAAACTGCAATAAATGATTTGACTCAATACATTGCTGTGAGGAGATGCTGACATGGACACCAGTCCCTCTCTCTTTCTATAAGGATGCATTAGATTGGCGGAGATCTCAGAAAAGGAGGCAGCACAGAATCCAGTCTGCCGAGGGAAATAAAGTCACCAAATCCACTTTTTTAATGCTCACATGAGAAGACGATAGTCTACACAGTGAGTAGGAAACTACACCATTTGAAATCCATGTTTCTTTAAAAAAAAAAGGTTCACATAGGCCACAAAAGACACTTATGTCAGCATTCCACACCTACATTTTAACCTCATTACAAGAGTTGAGTGTTGCAACAGCCAGATTTCAACTTGCATCATGAATCCTTTTTTTTATCTACTGTTATCTAGGAGCAATAAAATGTCAACTCTAGCCCTCCCCTTTAAAGAAACACTCCAAGCATTATAACCACTACAGCTCACTTTAGTTGTTATTGTGTCAGGAGTGCCCTGACACCCACCACAATGTAAGCAGTCAGTATGTGGTTGACTAATGGTCTGACTTCTGCACCAGACAGACGACATGTAAGAAGTCAAACTGTTAGTGGTTATGTTGCTTGGAGAATTCCTTTCACTTTACTGCTGGGTTTTTGGAGGTGATGCCTATGCACTCTGCCATACAGTGTTTATATAGATACACTCAGTGGCCACTTTATTAGGTACACCTTCCTTGTACTGGATAAGAACCCCAGAACTGCCTGAATTCTCACTGGTATAGATTGAACAAGATGCTGAATACAACCGTTAGAAATTCCAGTCCACATAGAAAAGAAAGCATCATGCAGTTGCTGCAGATTTATCAGCTGCACATTCATGTTACAATTCTTCCAGTCCACTTAATCCCAAAGGGGCTCTATTGCATTTGGATCTGGTTACTTCAATACAAGTTTACAGTGTCCGTAGGGCTGACAATTCCCACTCTCTATTTGTGAGTGAAAATTCAATCTTTAAAAGTGTAGAATGCCTTGCTGCATACTTTCATTATCAATATGTAGCTCTCCCTCCCCTTCTGCTGTCTCGCCTTTCATTTTCAAAGTGAGTGCATAGTACGGAGAGGAGTTTGCTCCTAAGTGTGCCAAGAATGATTTTCTTTGGAGCACTCCAGGGGTTAACTAGATACACAGGCTGGTAGATCCAAGTAATAAAAGGATCTACCATCAGTTGAATTCCCAAGTTAGTGAATAACCCTGTTAGTAAGGCTAGTTATCACTCTGGAGATAAAGAGGTCTATATGTGATATCAGAGAAAGAGTGTACAGATAAGACCAGAAAAAAAAGTATATGAGCTCATAAAATTGGGATGCAATAGTGACAAAGGGTGGGATAACGAGATGGAGACAGAATAAATGGCAACCAAGAGATTCAAAAATGCTTGATTACATACCACTGTGACGAACGCCCCTCTGCCAGGACATTCACCACTGGCTCCTGGAGGACTGTGGACGCTAGCCTCCTGCCCACTGGTAATATACAAAGACCCTGTTCGGGAGTTCCGGAGCTAGAAAAATAACCAACTTGACCGGACATCCCCAAACCAACCCGTTGGGGTCTGGGCAGGTATGCCGCCCCATGGAACTGGGGGGGGAGCTATGTGACAAAACCCCAATTTTGCCTCCCCAGGAACCATTCTCGTCCTCAGTTCGGGAATCTGTTTAAACTTTGTTTTTATGTTACCAAAGTTGACCGACCGCTAGCCCTGATTTCATGGAACTGTTTTGGGCATAGGACCATGTGCACGATCAGTCAAATAATTGACTTCCATGGAAATCACGAACTCTGGGTGGAGGACCATGTGCATGTTCAGTCAAATAATTGACTTCCATGGAAATCACGAACCCCTGAACCAATTTGGGTGATTTTTAGATAAGTTGGTCACCCAGATCAGGGCTATCAGGGAATGTAACTTTTGAGAGTTTTTTTGTGTATTTTATGTGTATTTTGGGGTGTTTTATGTGCCAGGAGATAATTGAGTTTGTACAGTTCCCGACTCAATTATCTCTTAGGCACAGGGGAGGGATTACTCTGAAATGTATAAAAGCAGGCCATTGAGCCTGGATTAGACAGATCATTTTACCCCTTCATGAAGTCTAGGCTCATGTTTGGGGGATAGGGAGCTATATTCACACTTATAATCACTACGGCACTTGGGAGATTCTTCACGGATGTACTCCGCTAAAGAACTGGGATCCGTTACATTGGTGGCAGGACTCTTCTCCCAAATGGATATCCCAAACCAAGAAGCACAGTGAAGGGTCCAGCAGCGTCCCTGTCTAAAGAGGAAGTTGGGAGATGGAGCGAGCTACCCCCCGGGAAGCGTCCCCATATGAGGAGTTCCAAATGAGACTACATGGTGCCTTGGCCCCTGAGTATGGCCCTTTTTTCTGCAAAGATGAGCTGGTATGGAAAAAAGTGTATGGCGAGATCTCTGGCACGAGGCTGGAGTACTGGGATCCGTTACAACCACTAATAAAAAATCCTTTGCTCAGGCATATATATTGGCAAATAACCTTGTAGACTTGTCTTTGTGTAACTGCATACTGTGTGTTAAAGGACCACTATAGTGCCCTGAGGGTGCCCCCACCCTCAGGAACCCCCCGCCCCCCCTTCCGGCTCTGGGGAGAGGAAAGGGGTTAAAACTTACCTTTTTCCAGCGCTGGGCAGGGAGCTCTCCTCCTCCGATTGCGCTCGCGCATTCAGCCGGTCTCATAGGAAAGCATTTACAATGCTTTCCTATGGACGCTTGCGTGCTCTCACTGTGATTTTCACAGTGAGAATCACGCAAGCGCCTCTAGCGGCTGTCCGTGAGACAGCCACTAGAGGAAATGGAGGAAGGATTAACCAATTTACAAACATAGCAGTTTCTCTGAAACTGCTATGTTTATAAAAAAAAAATGGGTTAACCCTAGCTGGACCTGGCACCCAGACCACTTCATTAAGCTAGAGTGGTCCTTTAATGCTGAGTAAATACTGTGTTCATAATTAATTGATTTCTAAAATTAAGTTGGGTAACAGAACCACTTATGTAAGAAAGAACTCAAAAGTATCTATCTAAAAAGAGAGATCAGAAACAACATAGAAAGAAAAACGTGCTGTAAATAAGCCCCAGACAAGGGAAATTTGAAGTCTGTTTATTTGCATTTTATTCTTAATAATTAAAAAACAATCAAGACCACTTCAAGCTTGCAGTGTCCCTTTAATAGAGTTCCTGCTTACTCAGACCTCTGCTCACATTTATCAGACCTTATCTATTTCTACATAAAATAAGACTCTTTACATACTTTCAACTCAGATGTCAAATACTGTACCCTAACCCACAGTAAATATGAAGACTACATGTTTTCCAAATGGTTTATATAATATATCCCTGTACTTATTTAACTTCATTTTTTCAGTCATGCATGACCATTACTCACTTTACGAAGAATGTTCAGACGATACTTTAGCTTGGTGTTTTCTTCCCTTAGAACCTCTAAGCTTGGTGTCTCTCCAACAAACCCAGAGTTTTTTAAGATTTCTATCTCTGTAACCAGAGATTTGATCTCAGTTTCCTAAAAAGACAAGGAAAATAATGAACTTACAAGTGACAGTGCAATATATGTTCTGCACAAATATGTATTTTATTGAGCAACACCTCTTCTAATAACAGGGACCAGTAGAATTATTTACTATTGAGCAACACCTTTTCCTAGAACTAGCACAATATCTTTCATTTCTTTTGGCCAAGCCTCTAAGAAAACTTTCTACAGTGAGCAATAAAATGCAGCATAGGACAAAAAACGTAGACAAAAGTCAAGTACATGTGAAAATAAAAGTGGAACCAATCCATAGAATTGCATCAGACAACACTGCCTGTAGCATTCAAGAGCATTACAGTCATATGAGCAAAACCATTCTAAGAACTAGTTATGAAACATTAAACAGAAGTTAAGTGACAAAAATACCTAAACCTCTGTTTTCATTTACTAAACAATCAATAGCATCGAAATGACAACCAAATTGCAAACTTTAATCAAAAATATCCAGTTTGGAAAAACTACTCCAGCTGTTATTTATTTTTCTTTAATCCGGTTGTTTGTGCCCAGATATTGTTATCGGATTGTCAAATTGTGTTTCATAAAAACAAATAAGAATGCACCCAAGTTCCTTGTTTTAGTGTAAATGTTATTGTAAGCAAGAAATGAGTATAGAAAATTAAACTTCTTGTGCATCACATAGAAAACCAAATACCCTAATAAGAAATACTAGGTTATGTAGTTAAAAATGTCATATTGCAGACTAGTGTCAGGCAAAGTGTATTATACAAAATAGCCAGCTCTTGCAAAAACTACAACCACAAGTCTTACACCTGGCAAAGCATTATGGAAGGTGTATATAGCTGGGGGCTGTAACTCTGTATTAGAGCATAGAGCGTTGTACTTCTAAAGCGTGTCATTCACCTACATTCTCAATAATGAACACCCCCCCCGACAGCAGTGGGTTTATTGTGTCTCCTTACTGGTGACAGCTACCCTTTGTTGTTGGAACTCTCTAACGGTTTGTGGACTACGCTTCCAGTGACGCTCAGCCATCCCAAAGGCTGGCTGAGGATGATGGGTAGCGCAGTCCACGCACTAGGTAGAGGCATGGCCCCAGGCCCTGTGTCCGTGGGACGCTCGGACTGTCTGACCTGCTGCCGCAGCCTCTCCTCATAGTGAGCCAGCGACCCCTCCATGCTCTGCACACACTGCACACCCGGCGAAAGGACCGGAACCGGAAATACAGCCAGCACGTGGCTATGAGGGGTTACCGGAAGTGTGAGCAGGAGAGGCCGTTGAGGGTTTCCTGGGTGACCTGCACAGCCCCGGTTATAACCATAGAGCAGGGGTCTGGGGTGGTCCTCCTCAGCGGCCGGACAACTACCGCGATGCTGTGCGAGTCCTGCTAGCTGGGCTATGGCACTCAGGGTCTCGGGCTCCGTGTTCACACTGTCAATCACTGACATTAACCCCTTAAGGACCAAGCTTCTGGAATAAAAGGGAATCCTGACATGTCACACGTCATGTGTCCTTAAAGGGTTAATGGTATCCCGAGGTGTAGCCACTAACCTATTTGCATGTCTTGATATTTCTGTATAGACCGGATTGGACCCTGGGGGCTCGCTGTACGCTGCCCTCCCCCCCTCCAACCCCCAGCTCCCTGGCATGCAATCATGGCTTCCACCCCAACCTACTGATAGAACTAACGTAGAGAGGGCTGTGGTGCAAGAATATTTTTTGGTTCTCCCCTATAGCGTCGTACAACTCCCACGATGCTATGCCAGCTGGGGATCTACCATTTGACCATTCTTGTAGGGTTGTATTTGTGAGCAGTGTTTGTAAATTTGAATGTAAGCATGTTATTGTATAGAGTATGTGTGTGCATGTATGGGTGTATTTGTATGCACTGTTACCATTGGAATGCAGGGTGCGTGTTTGTATGTAGTCTTGGCTTTTTAATACAATTGTGCTTTTGTGTATTGAGTTGGTGTTTGTATATAATTTTAGTGCTTTAATAAAGGGATGTGTTTGTATGTAACATTTGTAATTGCATGCAGGGGTGTGTTTGGATGTAGTGTCCTTTAACCCCTTAACACCGCAGCCAAATGTACAAGTTGTGATCCAAAAAAATGTAAACAAACCCCAGAATTTTACTATATGTCTGTTCAACAATAATTTACCTCTTTCATATTAAATACACCCACACTTATTATATATAGTTTTATTCAGGGAAACAGGGCTTTCATTTAACATCAAATATTTAGGTATAGAACATAATTTAATATGAATAAAATGTAAAAAAAAATGAGAGAAAATAAGATTTTTCTTTTTAATTTCCTTAGTTCTACGTGATATTTTAACTGTGAGTCATAATACTGTTTGATTTTACTGCAATAAAATACACATGTTTGTATTCAGCGATGTCTCACGTGTAAAACAGTACCCCCTATGTACAGGTTTTATGGTGTTTTGGGAAGTTACAGGGTCAAATATAGCATGTTACACTTTTCAGTTATTTCACATTGAAATTCGCCAGATTGACTACGTTGCCTTTGAGACTGTATGGTAGCCCAGGAATGAGAATTACCCCCATGATGGCATACCATTTGCAATAGTAGACAACCCAAGGTATTGCAAATGGGGTATGTCCAGTCTTTTTTAGTAGCCACTTGGTCACAAACACTAGCCAAAGTTAACGTTAATATTTGTTTCTGTGTGAAGAATGCAAAAAAACTCATTTGAACACCAATTTTGGCCACAGATACACGCACTGGCACATCCACACACAGAGATACACACTGTCAGATATGCACACACACAGGTTAACACGCAGGGATGTATTTCTGTGCAGTGTTGGCGTTGGAATGCTTGGATGTATGCATTGCCACATACACACAGATGCACACTTACACAAACACTGAGATAAACACAGGAACACAGACAAGCATGCAGTGGTGTATTTTTGTGCCATGCTGTTGGAACGCAGGGGTGTATTTGTGTGCAGTGTTGGCATTGGAATGCTGGGATGAATGCATTGCCACACGCATAGATACACACACGCACATACATATATATATATATATATATATATATATATATATACACACTCACAGAAATATACATGCAGGTACACATACACTTTGACACACAAGTATACATTCATACAGATACACAGACACATATAGACATATAGCCAGATATACACACACTGACACACACCACAGCCAGATATACACACAGCGAGATACACACAGTCAGAAACACATACACACAGCTAGATGCACTGACTTAGACCCTGGTTCACACACAGTTATAAATTTACATCATATTTTAACCACCCTCTTGTCTCCTTAACTTTTGGGTACAGAAGGGTGGCTGCCCTGGGGTCCAGTGGGAGCTGGATGGCCAAGGCTGATGGGAGCCTGACTTCCTCAGTCCCTTTCCTCCTCCTGTGTATGCCTCCCCCACCTCCCCAGCGGCACTCTGTTACTGGGGAGGAAGTGATCTCACCTCACTCCCTCCCAGCAGGCAACATGAAAGGGGCCCAGGCCAGAGCACTCTAAAAGGGCGGAGGGCACCTGATTACATCAGGTGCTGCAGTCCACAGGGTTTGGATGCTGGCATGGGTCCCACTGGGCAGCTACTTTGGGCCCCCCAGAAGTAACTGGGCCCGGGGCAGCTGCCCATTTTGCCTCCCTTTAAAGACGGCCCTGTATATAATTACATACAATAAACTTGTTATAATTTAATATACCTGACATCCCTTTCGGCCTATTATTGTTATTACGAACATTCCACAAATGGAAGGATACATTGAGATTTCTCTCATTTCCATGTATGTCCTGGGGAGCACATTCAAATACAATGTTACACATTTAATTATATGAAAAAGACTTAAAATGTTACATGTAAAGGAGCACTATAGTCACCTAAACAACTTCAGCTTAATGAAGCCGTTTTAGTGTATAGATCATGCCTCCCAGGTTTTACTGCTCAATTCTCTGCCATTTAGGAGTGAAATCACTTTGTTTCTGTTCATGCAGCCCTTGTCACACCTCCCCTGACTCTGATTGACACAGCCTGCATGAATAAAACTGGTTTCACTTTCAATCAGATGTAATTTACCTTAAAGGAGCACTATAGTGCCAGGAAAACAAACAAAGCAAGATCCGCGTGCGCGCATTCAAACAGCCCACATGAAAGCATTACTCAATGCTTTCCTATGGACGTCCAGCGTCTTCTCACTGTGATTACAAACGTGAGAATCGCGGAAGTGCCTCTAGCGGCTGTCAGTGAGACAGCCACTAGATACTGGATTAACCCTCAGTCTCCAAGTCAGCTATGTTTTCAGTTAAGCAATTTTTTTTTTTAAATACACGTTGAATTCCCTTTAGTTTTTAAAATAAATAAATTACTCAACATCCCTTCCTTTGTATGTTACATTAAACATTCCAAATTGTCACTTGAATAAAGAGACCTTACTAAAGGTACTCATTTGCATGTAACATGTACTGCTTGTGCATATTCATACTGCATTTAAGTTGATCATATCTGGACATGTACTTTAGGTTCTTTCACTCACAGTTTCTTGGTAATCTTCTCTGATGGTAGTAGCATTCCAACATATTAAACAAGTGTATACTGTTAAGTACCTCAGTGGTTATAGTACTGAGTTCTTCTATTCCTTTCCCAATAGCTTAGCATAAGTGATTATAGCTACAGGTAGGGTGTAGAGGAATACTAGAGTTGAATGCAGCCTCCAAGACTAATCTCCCCAGCAAATAAAAGGTTACCCAAGCATGAGCCTAGACTTCATGAAGGGTACAACAGGAATACTATTTTATTGATGCCACACTGGCTTTTATGGAAATCCTCCTGCAAGAGGACTTCCCACAGTAAACAAACGTGACAACCAATCCCTCTGCCTGGGAGATAATGAGATAAGTTAAAGAATAACCCTATTATCTCCAGGCAAAGGGCACACAATTTCCCCAAAACTTAGAACATCCCTTTATACACATGGTATCCCCACAAATGACATGTCCCCGATAGCCCCTATCTGGGAGACCAACATATTCAAATTTCACCCAGATTGGTTCAGGGGTTCTCAAAAAGTATGGAAGTCTTAGTTCACCGACCACACACGAGGCTCCTGCCCAAAATGAGTTCAGTGTGTGAGGTCGGTCAATTTCGAAAAAGCCAAATAAACAAATAAACCCCCGTGTTTGTGGGAACCAAACTACCGAACGGTGCTCTCCTAGCTGTTCGGCAACCAAAGAAAGCAGGCGTTTGTATGTTTTCAGCGGTGTTCAGGAAGTCGAGTGTCCGATTTTTAGTTCCAGACATTCGACGACCAAGTCCCACTGCCTCCTTTCGTGCAAACAAGATGGCTGCTGTTTTCTCCTCTACATGGCGTTCCACTATACGAACGGCGGCCGCCCAGAGAGCGCTTAATAGATGGTTCCCTTTGAAGATAATGAGCCAGGAGGGTGGTCGGTGTTCAGTAGTTTAGCCTACCGAACCAATAAATACAAAATAAAGCAGGAAATCATGAATAAAAGAAGAAAATCCTGAAAATTAGTCTATTTTCTTCACATACACTAATCAGCCACAACATTAAAACCTCTGACAAGTGAAGTGAATAATTACAATGGGGTGGGATGTACTAGGCAGCAAAGATCTGAGTGATTTTGACAAGGGACAAATAGTGATGGCTAGACGACTGGGTCAAAGCATCTTCAAAATGGCCAGTCTTGTGGGGTAGAGATTATTCAGTGGTTCAAATCTACCAAAAGTGGTGCTAGGAAGGACAACCAGTGAAGCGGCATCAGGGTCATGGGCACCGAAGGCTGATTGATGCATGTAGAGAACAAAGGCTAGCTTTTTGGGTCCGATCCCACAGAAGAGCTACTGTAGCTCAAATTGCTGAAAAACTTAATGCTGGCCATGCAGGACCGGATTAACATATGGGCTGATGGAGCTGCAGCTCCAGGCCCATGCCAATGAAATAGGCCCATTGATTTAAAAAAAAAAAAAAACAACACATTTTTTTTACACAATACTCTTAGGGTTGCCATCTGGCCGGTATTTATTTGAGCCTGCCTGGCCGGTGCCGATATTACAGTAATATCGGCAATACAAATGCCGGTATTTTTCTCAGTATAAACAGAGATTACTTTGTAATACCATCACTGGCCAGTAGGGATCGCTGTGTGTGTGGAGAGAGGCAGGGAATCTCTCCACACACCTCAGGCATCTCTCTATTCCCTGATCTGCAGGGAAGCAGCTACACAGCACGGAGAGTACAGACAGCAACTCCGAGACTGCAGAGACAGCCAACAGCTCAGGGAAGTGAGGGATGGGGTAAAGGCTGAAGGGAGACATGGGGACACTGAGACACAAGGGGACACTGTGAGACATGGGGACGCTGAGACACTTGGAGACACGGGGACACAGACACACATGCGGACACTGAGACACTAGGGGATGCTGGGAGACATGGGGACACAGGCACACTTGGGGACACTGAGACATGAAGAAACGGGGACACAGACACTTAGGAAAACTGGGAGACATGGGAACACAGACACTAGGGACACAATGTCCCCAAGTGTCTCGGTGTCCCCATGTCTCCAAGCCAGTGTCCCTGATGTCTCAGTGTTCCCATTTATCCCAGTGTCCCTAGTGTCTGTTGGCCCATGTCTTAAGGTCCCTAGTGTATGTGTCCCCATGTCTCTCAGTGTCTCAGTGTCCCCATGTCTCCCAGTGTATTTGTCCCAGTGTCTCCATGTCTCCCAGTGTCTCTGTGACCCCATGTCTCTCAGTGTCCCCTAGTGACATGGGGAGAGATGGGGACACAGCCAATAGGGGACACTGGGCAACATGGGGACACTGGGAGATATGGGGCACTGTGATACATAGTCCCAGTGTCCCCAAGACTCCCAGTGACCCCAAGTGTCTCAGTGTCCCCATGTCTCACAGTGCCCCCTAGTGACATGAGGACACTGGTAGACACGGGGACACAGACACTAGGGGACACTGGGAGCAATCCATCTAAACAGCAGAATCAAACTAAGTAGACACTGTGTGTGTCTGCTCGGGACAGTGTGTGTGTGTCTGTTAGGGACAGTGTGTGTGTGTGTCTGCTGGGGACAGTGTGTGTGTCTGCTAGTGACAGTGTGTGTGTGTGTCTGCATGGGTCAGTGTGTGTGTGTCTGCATGGGTCAGTGTGGGTATGTGTGTGTGTGTGTCTGCTGGGGCCAGTGTGTGTGTGTGTGTGTGTGTGTCTGCTAGGGATGGTGTGTGTGTTTCTGCTAGGGACAGTGTTTGTGTGTGTGTCTGCTACGGACAGTGTGTGTGTGTCTGCTGGGGACAGTGTGTGTGCCTGCTAGGGACACACTGTGTGTGTCTGCTGGGGAAAGTGTGTGTGTCTGCTGGGAAAAGTGTGTGTGTCTGCTCGGGACAGTGTGTGTGTGTGTCAGGGACAGTGTGTGTGCTAGGGACAGTGTGTGTGTGTCAGTCAACACAAGTCTGCTAGTGACAGTGTGTGTGTCTGCTAGGGACAGTGTGTGTGTGTGTGTGTCTGCTTGGGACAGTGTGTGTCTGCCAGGGACACACTGTGTGTGTCTGCTAGTGACAGTGTGTGTGTGTGTCTGCTAGGGACACACTGTGTGTGTCTGCTGGGGAAAGTGTGTGTGTCTGCTCGGGACAGTGTGTGTGTGTTTGTTAGGGACAGTGTGTGTGTGTCTGCTGGGGACAGTGTGTGTGTCTGCTAGTGACAGTGTGTGTGCGTGTGTGTGTCTGCATGGGTCAGTGTGTGTATATGTGTGTATCTGCTAGGGACAGTGTGTGTGTGTGTGCCAGTCAACACAAGTCATTTTATATCTGCTTGTGTGTCCCTCTGCATGAGTCAGTGAATGTGTGTGTGCATTGGTCACTAATTGTGATTGTGTGGACCGATAGCCCCTATCTGGGAGACCAACATATTCAAATTTCACCCAGATTGGTTCAGGGGTTCTCAAAAAGTATGGAAGTCTTAGTTCACCGACCACACACGAGGCTCCTGCCCAAAATGAGTTCAGTGTGTGAGGTCGGTCAATTTCGAAAAAGCCAAATAAACAAATAAACCCCCGTGTTTGTGGGAACCAAACTACCGAACGGTGCTCTCCTAGCTGTTCGGCAACCAAAGAAAGCAGGCGTTTGTATGTTTTCAGCGGTGTTCAGGAAGTCGAGTGTCCGATTTTTAGTTCCAGACATTCGACGACCAAGTCCCACTGCCTCCTTTCGTGCAAACAAGATGGCTGCTGTTTTCTCCTCTACATGGCGTTCCACTATACGAACGGCGGCCGCCCAGAGAGCGCTTAATAGATGGTTCCCTTTGAAGATAATGAGCCAGGAGGGTGGTCGGTGTTCAGTAGTTTAATCTACCGAACCAATAAATACAAAATAAAGCAGGAAATCATGAATAAAAGAAGAAAATCCTGAAAATTAGTCTATTTTCTTCACATACACTAATCAGCCACAACATTAAAACCTCTGACAAGTGAAGTGAATAATTACAATGGGGTGGGATGTACTAGGCAGCAAAGATCTGAGTGATTTTGACAAGGGACAAATAGTGATGGCTAGACGACTGGGTCAAAGCATCTTCAAAATGGCCAGTCTTGTGGGGTAGAGATTATTCAGTGGTTCAAATCTACCAAAAGTGGTGCTAGGAAGGACAACCAGTGAAGCGGCATCAGGGTCATGGGCACCGAAGGCTGATTGATGCATGTAGAGAACAAAGGCTAGCTTGTTGGGTCCGATCCCACAGAAGAGCTACTGTAGCTCAAATTGCTGAAAAACTTAATGCTGGCCATGCAGGACCGGATTAACATATGGGCTGATGGAGCTGCAGCTCCAGGCCCATGCCAATGAAATAGGCCCATTGATTTAAAAAAAAAAAAAAACAACACATTTTTTTTACACAATACTCTTAGGGTTGCCATCTGGCCGGTATTTATTTGAGCCTGCCTGGCCGGTGCCGATATTACAGTAATATCGGCAATACAAATGCCGGTATTTTTCTCAGTATAAACAGAGATTACTTTGTAATACCATCACTGGCCAGTAGGGATCGCTGTGTGTGTGGAGAGAGGCAGGGAATCTCTCCACACACCTCAGGCATCTCTCTATTCCCTGATCTGCAGGGAAGCAGCTACACAGCACGGAGAGTACAGACAGCAACTCCGAGACTGCAGAGACAGCCAACAGCTCAGGGAAGTGAGGGATGGGGTAAAGGCTGAAGGGAGACATGGGGACACTGAGACACAAGGGGACACTGTGAGACATGGGGACGCTGAGACACTTGGAGACACGGGGACACAGACACACATGCGGACACTGAGACACTAGGGGATGCTGGGAGACATGGGGACACAGGCACACTTGGGGACACTGAGACATGAAGAAACGGGGACACAGACACTTAGGAAAACTGGGAGACATGGGAACACAGACACTAGGGACACAATGTCCCCAAGTGTCTCGGTGTCCCCATGTCTCCAAGCCAGTGTCCCTGATGTCTCAGTGTTCCCATTTATCCCAGTGTCCCTAGTGTCTGTTGGCCCATGTCTTAAGGTCCCTAGTGTATGTGTCCCCATGTCTCTCAGTGTCTCAGTGTCCCCATGTCTCCCAGTGTATTTGTCCCAGTGTCTCCATGTCTCCCAGTGTCTCTGTGACCCCATGTCTCTCAGTGTCCCCTAGTGACATGGGGAGAGATGGGGACACAGCCAATAGGGGACACTGGGCAACATGGGGACACTGGAAGATATGGGGCACTGTGATACATAGTCCCAGTGTCCCCAAGACTCCCAGTGACCCCAAGTGTCTCAGTGTCCCCATGTCTCACAGTGCCCCCTAGTGACATGAGGACACTGGTAGACACGGGGACACAGACACTAGGGGACACTGGGAGCAATCCATCTAAACAGCAGAATCAAACTAAGTAGACACTGTGTGTGTCTGCTCGGGACAGTGTGTGTGTGTCTGTTAGGGACAGTGTGTGTGTGTGTCTGCTGGGGACAGTGTGTGTGTCTGCTAGTGACAGTGTGTGTGTGTGTCTGCATGGGTCAGTGTGTGTGTGTCTGCATGGGTCAGTGTGGGTATGTGTGTGTGTGTGTCTGCTGGGGCCAGTGTGTGTGTGTGTGTGTGTGTGTGTCTGCTAGGGATGGTGTGTGTGTTTCTGCTAGGGACAGTGTTTGTGTGTGTGTCTGCTACGGACAGTGTGTGTGTGTCTGCTGGGGACAGTGTGTGTGCCTGCTAGGGACACACTGTGTGTGTCTGCTGGGGAAAGTGTGTGTGTCTGCTGGGAAAAGTGTGTGTGTCTGCTCGGGACAGTGTGTGTGTGTGTCAGGGACAGTGTGTGTGCTAGGGACAGTGTGTGTGTGTCAGTCAACACAAGTCTGCTAGTGACAGTGTGTGTGTCTGCTAGGGACAGTGTGTTTGTGTGTGTGTCTGCTTGGGACAGTGTGTGTCTGCCAGGGACACACTGTGTGTGTCTGCTAGTGACAGTGTGTGTGTGTGTCTGCTAGGGACACACTGTGTGTGTCTGCTGGGGAAAGTGTGTGTGTCTGCTCGGGACAGTGTGTGTGTGTTTGTTAGGGACAGTGTGTGTGTGTCTGCTGGGGACAGTGTGTGTGTCTGCTAGTGACAGTGTGTGTGCGTGTGTGTGTCTGCATGGGTCAGTGTGTGTATATGTGTGTATCTGCTAGGGACAGTGTGTGTGTGTGTGCCAGTCAACACAAGTCATTTTATATCTGCTTGTGTGTCCCTCTGCATGAGTCAGTGAATGTGTGTGTGCATTGGTCACTAATTGTGATTGTGTGGACCGATAGCCCCTATCTGGGAGACCAACATATTCAAATTTCACCCAGATTGGTTCAGGGGTTCTCAAAAAGTATGGAAGTCTTAGTTCACCGACCACACACGAGGCTCCTGCCCAAAATGAGTTCAGTGTGTGAGGTCGGTCAATTTCGAAAAAGCCAAATAAACAAATAAACCCCCGTGTTTGTGGGAACCAAACTACCGAACGGTGCTCTCCTAGCTGTTCGGCAACCAAAGAAAGCAGGCGTTTGTATGTTTTCAGCGGTGTTCAGGAAGTCGAGTGTCCGATTTTTAGTTCCAGACATTCGACGACCAAGTCCCACTGCCTCCTTTCGTGCAAACAAGATGGCTGCTGTTTTCTCCTCTACATGGCGTTCCACTATACGAACGGCGGCCGCCCAGAGAGCGCTTAATAGATGGTTCCCTTTGAAGATAATGAGCCAGGAGGGTGGTCGGTGTTCAGTAGTTTAATCTACCGAACCAATAAATACAAAATAAAGCAGGAAATCATGAATAAAAGAAGAAAATCCTGAAAATTAGTCTATTTTCTTCACATACACTAATCAGCCACAACATTAAAACCTCTGACAAGTGAAGTGAATAATTACAATGGGGTGGGATGTACTAGGCAGCAAAGATCTGAGTGATTTTGACAAGGGACAAATAGTGATGGCTAGACGACTGGGTCAAAGCATCTTCAAAATGGCCAGTCTTGTGGGGTAGAGATTATTCAGTGGTTCAAATCTACCAAAAGTGGTGCTAGGAAGGACAACCAGTGAAGCGGCATCAGGGTCATGGGCACCGAAGGCTGATTGATGCATGTAGAGAACAAAGGCTAGCTTGTTGGGTCCGATCCCACAGAAGAGCTACTGTAGCTCAAATTGCTGAAAAACTTAATGCTGGCCATGCAGGACCGGATTAACATATGGGCTGATGGAGCTGCAGCTCCAGGCCCATGCCAATGAAATAGGCCCATTGATTTAAAAAAAAAAAAAAACAACACATTTTTTTTACACAATACTCTTAGGGTTGCCATCTGGCCGGTATTTATTTGAGCCTGCCTGGCCGGTGCCGATATTACAGTAATATCGGCAATACAAATGCCGGTATTTTTCTCAGTATAAACAGAGATTACTTTGTAATACCATCACTGGCCAGTAGGGATCGCTGTGTGTGTGGAGAGAGGCAGGGAATCTCTCCACACACCTCAGGCATCTCTCTATTCCCTGATCTGCAGGGAAGCAGCTACACAGCACGGAGAGTACAGACAGCAACTCCGAGACTGCAGAGACAGCCAACAGCTCAGGGAAGTGAGGGATGGGGTAAAGGCTGAAGGGAGACATGGGGACACTGAGACACAAGGGGACACTGTGAGACATGGGGACGCTGAGACACTTGGAGACACGGGGACACAGACACACATGCGGACACTGAGACACTAGGGGATGCTGGGAGACATGGGGACACAGGCACACTTGGGGACACTGAGACATGAAGAAACGGGGACACAGACACTTAGGAAAACTGGGAGACATGGGAACACAGACACTAGGGACACAATGTCCCCAAGTGTCTCGGTGTCCCCATGTCTCCAAGCCAGTGTCCCTGATGTCTCAGTGTTCCCATTTATCCCAGTGTCCCTAGTGTCTGTTGGCCCATGTCTTAAGGTCCCTAGTGTATGTGTCCCCATGTCTCTCAGTGTCTCAGTGTCCCCATGTCTCCCAGTGTATTTGTCCCAGTGTCTCCATGTCTCCCAGTGTCTCTGTGACCCCATGTCTCTCAGTGTCCCCTAGTGACATGGGGAGAGAAGGGGACACAGCCAATAGGGGACACTGGGCAACATGGGGACACTGGGAGATATGGGGCACTGTGATACATAGTCCCAGTGTCCCCAAGACTCCCAGTGACCCCAAGTGTCTCAGTGTCCCCATGTCTCACAGTGCCCCCTAGTGACATGAGGACACTGGTAGACACGGGGACACAGACACTAGGGGACACTGGGAGCAATCCATCTAAACAGCAGAATCAAACTAAGTAGACACTGTGTGTGTCTGCTCGGGACAGTGTGTGTGTGTCTGTTAGGGACAGTGTGTGTGTGTGTCTGCTGGGGACAGTGTGTGTGTCTGCTAGTGACAGTGTGTGTGTGTGTCTGCATGGGTCAGTGTGTGTGTGTCTGCATGGGTCAGTGTGGGTATGTGTGTGTGTGTGTCTGCTGGGGCCAGTGTGTGTGTGTGTGTGTGTGTGTCTGCTAGGGATGGTGTGTGTGTTTCTGCTAGGGACAGTGTTTGTGTGTGTGTCTGCTACGGACAGTGTGTGTGTGTCTGCTGGGGACAGTGTGTGTGCCTGCTAGGGACACACTGTGTGTGTCTGCTGGGGAAAGTGTGTGTGTCTGCTGGGAAAAGTGTGTGTGTCTGCTCGGGACAGTGTGTGTGTGTGTCAGGGACAGTGTGTGTGCTAGGGACAGTGTGTGTGTGTCAGTCAACACAAGTCTGCTAGTGACAGTGTGTGTGTCTGCTAGGGACAGTGTGTTTGTGTGTGTGTCTGCTTGGGACAGTGTGTGTCTGCCAGGGACACACTGTGTGTGTCTGCTAGTGACAGTGTGTGTGTGTGTCTGCTAGGGACACACTGTGTGTGTCTGCTGGGGAAAGTGTGTGTGTCTGCTCGGGACAGTGTGTGTGTGTCTGTTAGGGACAGTGTGTGTGTGTCTGCTGGGGACAGTGTGTGTGTCTGCTAGTGACAGTGTGTGTGCGTGTGTGTGTCTGCATGGGTCAGTGTGTGTATATGTGTGTATCTGCTAGGGACAGTGTGTGTGTGTGTGCCAGTCAACACAAGTCATTTTATATCTGCTTGTGTGTCCTCTGCATGAGTCAGTGAATGTGTGTGTGCATTGGTCACTAATTGTGATTGTGTGGACCATTGAGTGTGTGCGTGAGGGCAGTGGCGTACACACAATACATGGTGCGAAACTGATCCATGGGGCCCCCCCTCCCTCCCTCTTCCTCCATCCCCCTCTCACCCCTCCCTCTTCCCCCATCCCCCTCTCACCCCTCCCCTCCCCCTCTTCCCACCTTCATCTTCCTCCTGACAGACACACACACATACATAGAGAGACACATACATACATGACACACATACACATACAGACACATACATACAGTCACACAAACACACACATAGACAAATACATACATACACACAGACACACACATACATACACACACACACACACACACACAAGACACACATATATAGACAGGCACACATACATACAGACACACACATACACAGACAGACAGACACACACATACACAAACACACACATAAACAAACACACACATATACAAAATGTTTAAATCACCCTCCTGTTGCCTACCTTTTAGGTGAGTTTCCCTGCGGTGCAGTGGTGGCTCAGGTTCATGGGAGTCAGAGTTCCCACTCTGACTCCCTCCTCTGCTTCCTCCTGCGTGGGCTCTGTGTATGCTGGGAGGAGTGACCGGGGCCGTCACTTCTTCCCAGCGTGTGATGTCATCACAGGGGACCCGTCCGCGCTCTTAAAGTTCAGCAGCGCTGACCGGGCCCCCTGTAAATACATACCCAGCATGGGCCACCTGATGGACCCCTTGAACGACAGCCCCTGCGGTTTGCTGAGCTGGCCAGGGCCGCTAAACATGACGCAAAACAGTTGCAGGGGTCCGCCACTGCATGAGGGTGTGTATGTATGTATCAGTGATTGCATTTGGCCAGAAAGGACCATTTTATAAAAAAAAAAAAAAAAATAGTTTTAAAAGAACACTATAGTGTTAGGAATATAAACCTGTGTACCTGTAGTGTATCTGTCCCTACTTAGATTGAAACACGCCCCCACCATAAAATGATTTTTTTTTTTTTTTAAAGAAAAAGGGGGGGGGGGATTTACTTTTATTTACATTTTTCAAGCACCAAGACTCCCTCTGCACTGCTTGCCTCCTTACCTCGCTTAATGTCACTGATGGGACAACACTGTTCCAATCCAATGTTCCTCATACAGGAGCATTGGGGGCCTGATGCACATAAGTGGCAAGCTCTATGCACTTTCAACAGGGAAGGTGCCTCTAGTGGCTGTCAGTTTTATCTTGTGGGGTTAAACCTACAGGATCACTGTATAGTGAATGGGGCAGCAAATTTTTTTTTGCCTAGGGTGGTAAAAATCCTTGCACCAGCCCTGCATGTGTAGGTATGCGCTCTTCGCAACACATCCCACATTTGTGTAGAGAAAGGTGCAATTCACGAAGCTAATTCAAAGGAACAAACCATACCTGATCATTGACAGAACGATTGCTGCACATTTCCATTGTAGTGTGAAGGTTAACCAACTCAGCAGGAGCAATAGAAAAGAGTAATTGAAAAGATGTCAGCACATGGTTAGACTTCAGTTTAGACATTTTGCAAACAATTTTGCAACAACAGAGGCCAATCTATAGTCTATTTCCTTACTACTCCATTTGTGTTGACTGGAGTGAGAGGACTGGACAATAATTGGACAAATAGTTTCAGTTCTTATTTCATTTGGTGGAATGACAGAGAATTTGAGCAGCTACATTTTGGGTTGAGGTTGTTGGAAGTTTGGGGGGGATAAAGTGGGCAAGCAGTTAAAAGGAGTCTATTAATGCCTCTAAAATGGTCAGAACTTACCTGTGTGATTGTGCGTTGCCTCCTACTCATGACCCTCTTTGCTAATTGAATGAGAAGAAGAGTGTGTACTAAATTTTTTTAATTCTTTGTGTGTGTATGTGTTGCCCTCTTCAGGCTGAAAGGTGCCAACTGAGACCTTGATTTATGTACCCATAACTTTTTGAGTTATGCATACAAGCTGGACTAACTTGCCTGGGTACTGGCTGACCTAACACGTGCCAAGTAGCAAAGCAATTAAACTAGGATTAGTGACAGGTGAGGCCTTACAAGTTACCAAGTGGCACTGAGAAGCTCAGAGGGCAAATGCCTTTGTGAGTGAGGATTGGAATAGGCCTCAGACAGCTACCTGTTAGCACAAGAAGCCAAAACACAACCTAGGGCCAACTAAGGACATCCTAGAGTCAGACATACTTTACATGAATTCCTAACCAAGCCTGTGTGCTGAGTGAGCAGAAAGCCTGTGGGACTGATTGATGAAAGTATCACTTGTGTAGTGATTGCTTTTTTTTTTTTAACCTTTAAATAGCGAGACCAAAAGTGAAAGGAATACGAGTAAAATAACTCAAAACTTGTTATATAGTGTTAGCGGGTCCAGTTAACACACTCACTGTGTGAGCACCAGCCCCCGAAATAGCAACTCAATTGACTCAATGTTGACATATGCATGGTAGTATACACCTTGCCAACAACCACAGAGAGAACTTAAATAAAGAGCTGAAAAACATGTATGATAAAAAAATAAGGTAAATAGACGTGTATATATATCTCAGGGGGTGTAGAGTGCCACTGTTCAAATAGTGAACAATACAAAGGGTAATTATATTCCTGCAGCAAAGATATTTTAGGTGCCTTGAAATAGGGACGGTTCCAGAACCTAATCTCAGGAGGGGCACTTGTAGAATATTTGCAGTGTTAAACGACCACTATAGGGACCCAGACCACTTCAGCTCAATGAAGCGGTCTGGGGGCCAGGTCCCCCTAGTTTTAACCCTGCAGCTGAAAACATAGCATAGAGAAACTGCTACGTTTACACTGCAGGGTTAATCCCGCCTCTACAGGCCGCTTCCGTGATTTATATGAAGTAAATTGCACTTATCTGATGCTGGACGTCCTTACGGAGTCCAGCGTCAAATAAGAACCCCATAGGAAAGCATTGAGTAATCCCCATCGGGTGCTGACTTCGGCGGGGGAGGAGATGTCACCAGTGCAGAGGGAGCCCACTGCTGGATTAAGGTAAGTGGCTGAAGGGCAGAGCCAGCATGATTCAAACACAGCCCTGGCCAATCAGCATCTCCTCATACAGATGAATTGAATCAATGAATCTCTATGAGGAAAGTTCAGTGTCTGCATGCAGAGGGGGGAGATACTGAATGCATGGATGCATTTTATGCAGTCATGACCCAGGAAGGATCTCTAACAGCTATCTGAGGAGTGGCCAGTAAAGTTATCACTAGGCTGTAATGTAAACACTGCATTTTCTTTGAAAAGACAGTGTTTACAGCAAAAAGCCTGAAGGTAATGATTCTACTCACAAGAACAAATTAAAGAAACTGTAGTTGTTCTGGTGACTATAGTATCCCTTTAAGTTGTTATGGGGTGGGAGTGTCCCTTCAAGAGTCAACAATTGCTTGCAAAGTGTTTGCATCTAAAAATGATGTGATGCCATGTAGTTTTTATTGGCCTCTCCTCCTACACATTCCTGGGAACCGTGAAAATTAATTTGCAGTTGTTCCCTTAGGTAAATGCATGCCTGACGCTCTCCTTAATGTATTTCTATTGCTTTTTCTTGTTTTCATGTGAGATTTGGAAGAGGTGTCCTTTTATTTCTTGAAAATGATCTGATAAACATGTTACTGAAAAAAAAAATCCTCTTCAGATTGTGTGAAAATAATCTACACCGACCTCAGTAATGTTTATTTTTATATTCTATGGTAGATAAGAGTCAGATAAGAGCAGTGGGAAATATTGTTGTTTTTTCCTTTCATGTAAATCATGCATCATGTAAATGATATATCCCAAATATAACAATTATGAAACCACCTTTGGTCTTATTTTTGGAACATATCCATCCACAGTGGCCTGTTTCTTCCCAAAAAAATACTCTGTCAATATGAATGCTCATATGACTCACACCTCAACATTTCAACTGGACAAAGAAGGAAACTAATTTTAGGCGTGTCTCCATAGGCAGGGCTCTTCTAAGAGATTTTAGGTTACCACTAATAACTAAAATGCAATTTAGAGTAAGAACAATGTACCGAATTCCTCTTACTTTTATAAAATAAGCCTGCAGTTAACACCCAAAGCACTTAAGCAAGCAGGAAACAGACATTTCAGATGACAGAAGGAGTCACTTAACTTTGAGGCAACTGGCAACTATGTCAAATAATAATATATCTGTCATATAGTCCCAAACTGGCATTCTTTGAAGTCGCTGTGGGAAGTGTGTGGTGTCTCCACAGGTGTACGTGTACACATTTCAGATTATTTGATCTTTGTCCATATATTGTAAAATGGTTCATAGTTTTCAGAAAGGGCGCGGGTGGATTTTCATTGAATTATAATTTTAGGCTGTTATCTAAAAGTAGCAATGTGCAACTTCATGGTGAATAATGATGATAATGATGACCAGAGCTATATTTTATCGCAAAGCGGAAGGTCGAACCGTTTCAGGGGTTTCATTTAAACTGTGGTCCTCAAATTATCTGCTGCCCGTCTTTCTGCACTTCTGTTCCTAATGCAGAACTTCCACTTTGGCATTAGAAGAATCCAATTCATTCACAAGCAATAGACAAGTAGGGGGAATAAAAAAAAAGATTTTGATGAACGTAGTAGTTTAAACTAATGTATGCACAAGTCTAATAATAATTTGTTTTACTCTTGCAGATAGCACAGGACAGGACAGAATGAACATAAAGCAAGATTTTATTATAAAAGCTGATTTTGACCTTGAGTTTTTGATATACCAATAGTATTGGTATTGACCAACTTAAGTTATAAATCTTGATTGGATTTTATTTATATTGTTGCTTGTTATTAGTCCCACAATGTACTAAAGTACATCTAAAAATACACAATAGCTAACCATGTTATAAAAATGTTATACACCACTTTATTATGTAGAACAATTCTTCTGAACTTTTCGTACAAAATACTTAGAGCCTTATACTATTACTTGTAAAAACTGTATTATTGTTCTTGTGTAGTTTATAGAATGAATAGGTCTTGTAGTAGGAAAATGAACTGTAATTTTATTTCTGTATAACACACAATTTATTTAGTCTTATAATTTTTTTAAAACTGAGGTTTTCTTTTTTAATTTTTTTTTTATTGCAGTAAAACCTCTCTAATGCATTTCTGTACAAAAATTTGAATTTGCCAATAGAATAACACATGATCTCAAAACATTTGTTTTCTTCTCGAAATTTGACCCTAAATGTACAAGCTATACAAACTTGAAAAGTTAATGCTGGTTTTGCAGTAATGAAAGACAAGAATAAAATATAAAAATAAAATACAAACGAAAAATATAGTGGATGGATCTCTGACAATGTTGAAAGAATCGCACAGGTGATCTTTCCAGCATTGATAATGAACTCTGTACCTTCATAACACCACAACTTTTAACTTCAACTGCTTCCGACTGCGGTTTTATTTTGCAGTGGCGCTCAGAACAGAAACAAAATACTTTATGGTGATAATTAAACATAATCTGCAGTAAGAGTCGGGATGTTTATTCTCGGTCGGGTGAAAAACGCCATCTTCTCCCTAGAAAAAAAAAATAATGAGTTCATTTGTAAGGTTTGCTTAGAATTTTGCTACAATACATAAACATTTATGCACAGTACGGTTGTCAGATATTGTATTTTATCTCTTCAATGTGTTATTTTTTTTTAACTGTTGTATTAGTTTTGTAGCATTTGAACCACTTTTGTCACTAAACAGCTGAAAACTATGTGAGTGTGTGCTTATATAGGAAAAGATACCCTGCTCAACTAGTGGCAGCAGGATTCTAGAGAGCTGATGCTAACAAAGCATTCTGTGTTGGCATTTGAGTGATTAAAATCGCACAGGGGCAACAGGCAGGTTACCAGTTCGCCCTTCATTCTTCACATGGCGGTGGTTAATAGGGCCAAACAGATTAATGACTTCACGGCTCTTCTAACAGCTCGGCCCTAAGCAGCTACCTAGGGTCACCTTATTGCTAATCCTGCTCTGTGTGTTGGCATAGTGTTTGCACACTAGAGTTAGATTCTCATGCTGAAAAAGAATGCTAGTGGTATTTAAGTGGATTCTTATGTTGTAGTCAAAATGCTTAAGCAGGAAAATATAGCCCTTTAAAATGTAATAGTGGTTTTGCATTTTACAGGGCACTGTTTTTTGTAGACGAGGGTATACATGGCATTAAGAAGCTTGAAGACCCATTGGGTAATTTAGTTTTTTGGGGAGGGGCACTTATTAGACGTATGGTCTAGGGAAGGGGTAGATCCCAGGATGATTTAAAACTACAGGTTCCATAATGCTTTATCATTCTAAAGACACGCAAAGCATCATGGGAGGTGTAGTTGTAAATCATCTGGGGATCTCTCTTTTGGTCTCCCCTGTTCTAGTGTAACTTTTAGCCCATTGTCTATTTAATTATCCTGTTAGTACTACACTCTCATTAACAAAGCATAGCAAAAAGAAACACTCACTCAGCATATTCCATCCCACCTTCCATCATTTTACACGTAGTGGGGAGAACATGCACAATGTATCTCTCGTTATCAGGAATCATTGCAGGCCCTCTCTGATGTTTCCATCCTCCATCTATGTTTCACATAGTGAAGGACAAGAGCGTGGCATTTATTAGATCCCCTTTGTTTTTTGTTTTTTAATTCTTTATTTTATTTGTGCTTGGAATAACAGTAAACGTGCAAGGCCACAGCCATTGCAAGCATAGCAATAGCATTTCAAATTGTGGCAGATTAGGCAGCACATAGATCCCATTTGTTTTAACGAGGGTCTTGAGACTGCTAAAACATTTTTAAAAAAAAATATAAACCTTTTTGTATTTTATTTCAGGTAGGCTGCTTTGGCACCATTTTAACAGGTGGATTGTGTTTATCGTATTGTGCATTTGGGCTCTCCCTGTACAGAAATTAACCAGTAAACAAGGGTGATAAGCATCATCAAAAAATTTGGTTAATCATAGCTGTACCAGCACATGATGAATAAAGTCCCTTGTCTACTTTCTCGTTTCGTATGCTTTAGATGCTTTATAACTTACTCTACAATTTATGCTGAATAAGGAAAATACAAGACACATTATTTTTTTTATTTTTTTTTAAATTGCACAATCAGTTCCCTAGTTTGAAATATATTATTAAAGATATCTTAACCTGTTGAGAATTTAAAGCAGCTCTTCATGCACTGTTGGTTAACATAATACTTGCTGAATTAAAATTGATTTGCTTAATGCAGATCATGCCAAAAGGCCATTATGTAAGGGAAGGGAAAGCCAATTTACAAACTAGATATTAAGAATGATGTTTCAAGCCCTTAAGGACTATGGGTAAATGAGGAAGTCATGACACATCACCTTGTGATAAAAGGGTTAAACGTCAATGCTTAAAGGAAAACATACGACTGTTCAGGGTATATAAGTATCCAAATAAAATGCAGCTTTTCATTTTGTTGATCACATGACTCATTGGCTCCAACACTTTTAGTCAAGTGATAAAAAGCTTTATTGACCCATAAAGAATGACTTACATTTACATTCAAATATACACTGCTGTTTCTCTTTCAGTGCTGTCCAAGGCACTGATTTGGCACCATGAAAATGCAGGCCAATTATAGATGATTGAATAAATAAAATCCAACTGAAAAGTTAGTGAGGCAGTAAAGCCACTTTGTATTATTGTTAACATGTCAGATGGAGACGTGTAGGCCATTTAGTTAAAGGGGAAGCATATCTTGATTGGTCCATGAAAAATGTAAAGTGTATTATCCTTATATTAAGTTATACACATGCAGTGTTCAGTGGAGAAACTTGAAGGAAAAGAGAATTATGTTAGGTCTAAACTAACATGAATGAGAGGGAAACAGGATTATTTACTAAATTCACATTTGAAGCAAATTAAAATCAGAACGTCGAATTGAGTTGTGGATTTTAGCTTGAATGATTTCTAGTTAGATATAATTTGGGGTTCGGTGCACAAACATGTTGCTTTAAGCACTAGGAAATCACAAAATATGAACTTGTTGATTCATTAAGGGAACAGAGATATGTAATTTGTTTAAAGGACCACTATAGGCACCCAGACCACTTCAGCTCAATGAAGTGGTCTGGGTGCCAGGTCCATCTTGGGTTAACCCTGCCTGCTGTAAACATAGCAGTTTCAGAGAAACTGCTATGTTTACAATAGGGTTAATCCAGCCTCTAGTGGCTGTCTCATTGACAGCCGCTAGAGGCGCTTCCGCGCTTCCGCCAGCGTCCATAGGAAAGCATTGAGAAATGCTTTCCTATGGACTGACTTAATGCGCGCTGACGTCGGAAGAGGGAGGAGAGTCCCCAGCCACGAGGGAGCCCAGTGCTGGAGAAAGGTAAGAATTTAACCCCTTCCTCCCCCTAGAGCCCAGAGGGAGTGGAACCCTGAAGGTGGTGGGGGACCTATTAACACTATAGTGCCAGGAAAACGAGTTTGTTTTCCTGGCACTATAGTGGTCCATTAAGCTATTGTTTTATGAAGAAAGATTTTTATTTTTTTCTTCTCTTTTTTTTTAAAAATTCTTTATTTTTTTCCTTCACTCAGCACGGTAGTAATACAGCGCAATAAGGAAACTTGACAATAAGTACACATATAAGTACAATCTTGGAAGGCATCAGGTTTATAAAGACATGCTAAATGAGGTGTTTTGTATTTTTGAGAATGATTAAAATATTGAACGGTAAAGGCGAAAAATTAATAGAGAACCAAGGTGGTGACAACTAGGTAGGGCTTAAACTGTTAACCTCTTGTGGGCTTTCATGAAAGTTTGTGGGGGATTCACAGGTTTGGCAATGCTCATCAAGGGGCACTTTTCCCTCCTGGTAGCCATGCTAGTACTCAAAAACTTACAACATGTATGCCGGTGAGGGGGGAGTGGGGATAGTAAATCAATTAGTAAGGCTTGTTAGGTTAAAACTAGCCACCAACGGCTTTTACCAAGCGGCTGCATAATCTTGGATATCTCAGTGTCTTAAGTTAGAAAGACACATGTCAAAATAGGAAATAAATGGAGAATAAAACAAGCTTTAGCATATTGTGGTGTTGAATAAATGGAGAATAAAACAAGCTTTAGCATATTGTGGTGTTGCGAACCATTGTGGGAGCCAGTTCATGGTGGTGGAAAGAGGAAGTTCTTTGGATTCTAAAGTTAATCCCCGACTCTCTCTGTTCTTCATGTCTGGTCTTGCACAGAGGTAGGCCGCTGAGATGGGCGCGGGATGAACTCCGCTATCCTAGCAGGATTCAGGTGGGAAAGTCCTGTGCTTCTCCAGCCCGCGTGGTCAGCAAGGCCTAACTTTAGCAGGAGGGTTTCCAGTTCCGGATAGCTGCGAGATCTGTAGACAGTCCACTGGTGAGTGATCAGGATCGCTTTCGGTGTTCCCCAGCGATAGGGTATTTCCCTAAGGCGTAGCTGTTGCAGGAGCGGCTGTAGGTTTTTCCTCCAGGCGAGGGTAGCACGTGTGAGGTCTGGGAACATCGATAGAGTGGACCCTTCAAAGGATAAGGAGTCTTCCCTTGGGCTGCATTTTGGAGCAGGGCTTTTTCCTGGAGGGACTGGAACCTTATACTAAGGTTTGCAGAGCTGCTGGGGGTACCGTCTTCGGCTTTGGGAGGCGAAACAGTCCATCAAGTCTCAGCGATTTTGCCTGTTTAGGCTGTAGGAGGACTGCAATTAGGCATCTGACATAGTGTGGCAGGTCAGTGAGGCCGACAGACTCCGGAATCCACAGTTTTTTAAATTATATTTTCTCCGTTGGTCTTCCAAGCTGTCCATCCTTTCAGCAGTGGTAAGTTGTTGCTGCTTTAGTTCCTCAATCTGCCAATTGACCGAGGTAATCGTGGTCTGGTATCGTGGGTGGTTGTAGAAGTTTCTAGGAGGACAATCTTGGACGTTGTGCCTTCAATTGCATCTTTAAAGTAGTTCATATCTGTGCCTAAGTCCAACATAGGCAGGTCGCAGGTGCCCCGACTAGTGGCTGTGTGGGAGAGCGCTCAGGTGGCAAGCCCAATTCTGGGCCTCTGGATGGTCCTTCTCCAATATCCAAGGGGGTGCTATCTGAGGAGTAGAGAGAGCTTTTGTCTTCCAGCACAATATTATGCCATGCGGCCTGCTGTGAGTTTCGCAGGAGTTCTCCAATATTAGGGCTTTTTAGGTCTAGGTTTTTTGTGTTTTCTGCCCATTGTGTTCCCCCTGACAAGGGAGTGAAATAGTTAGCTGGATGTGTGCCTAATTTCTACCAAAAATTGCAGTTTTTGCTGAGGTTGGTTGAGAGCTCCAAATATTGCGACCGCTCTGTTCCGTGGCTAGCTTCGCCCCCAAGATTTGTGATTTTATGTTTAACTTAACAATGTCTCTGGTTTAAATGTGTTTTTTTGCAGCATTGTATTGTGATATGTCAACCTATCACCGAAGAAACAATACATTCAAATGCAGTCAGGTGCGAAAAGCACTGAACTATATTGAATTAAAATGAAGCCTTTTCTTCCTTTTTGATGTACGGATATGTGGATACAGCCTACAGATGAATTCATACACATATCTGTTGGCACACACAAACCCGTCACAAGCCATTTACTTGGCTAGATATAATGTATGCTTGGCTAGATATAATGTATGCATTCTAATGTGAGAATTTTTGGGAATTCAAAGGGAGTTTCACATTTAAGGCCAAAACTAAAGCATAGCTGAATTGGATAATTTTTCTAGTTTTGCCATTTTGGCCTTTAATTTGGCCACAAAAGGAGAGAAATTAAGAATACATTGAATGGTCTGTGCAGCAGAAAGATCAAATACAAGCTCATGGTAAAAATGAAAACAATAACAGAATATAATATCAAGATGGAAATACTGGTTCCATGTACTATAAGAAAATTCTGAATATGCAAAAGCCACTCAATCCAGAGCCATTTTGAGGGCATGTCAGTGAAAGTTGCAAATAGTTTTGCAAAATACAATTAAATGAATGCTCTAGGCACCATAACAACTTCATTGGTGTGCCTGCTTACCTTTGGGGAAGTTAAACTGTTCACAAACGTTTTAACACTGAAAGTCTTGAATTCTGCAACGTTTAGCTCTGCCCCTGTCCTTTAGCTTCTTTCTGATTCTTGAAACAAGAAGCCTTGGACAGGGGCACCGATCATTGGCTGAGATCATCAGCTGATGCTCTAAGCCCATCATTAGCTACCCATTTACAAAACGTCTTGAGAATTGTACATACTGAAAGCCTCCCTGCCCCCCTCCCCCACCTCCCCCACCTCCCCCAGGCTGGCATTCGCTGATGTAGGAGGCAGGCAACTCAAGCCCCGGCATCACGAAGGAGCTGAGCAGTAGAATTAGAGCTCTCTCAGATCCTCCAATACGAGTCTGCCTGCTCACCCGCCCATGCCCGTGCCTGCCAGCCTAGCTGGACCCCAGGGAAGAATCCACACCAGCATGCCCAAAGGTAGTAAAATATTGTGAGTGTGTTAGTGTGTGTGTCTGTTTGTGAGTGTCTTAGTGTGTGTCTGTAAGTGTGTTTGTGTCTGTCTGTTAGTAAGTGTTAGTGTGTGTCTGTTAGTGAGTGTGTGTGTGTGTGTTAGTGTGTGCCTGTTAGTGAGTGTTAGTGTGTGTCTGTTAGTGAGTGTTAGTGTATTTTTGCTAGTGAGTGTGTCAGTGTGTGTATGTCTGTTAGTGAGTGATAGTGTGTCTGTTAGTGAGTGTTTGTCAGTGTATGTGTCTGTCACTGAGAGTGTGTGTCTGTCAATGTGTGTATGCGTGTGTCTGTGTATGCGTGTCTGTCAGTGAATGTGTATGTCTGTCAGTGTATGTCTGTCAGCTAGTGTATGTGTGTCTGTCAGTGAGTATATGTGTGTCCCAGTGTGTGTGTGTGTGTGTGTCTGACACTGAGTTAGTGTGCACTTGTGTACAGGGGAGAGTATAAAGACCACTGATGCATTTGTTTTGTGTCTCGTGGCACCTTATCAGAGACAAAAAAAGAGGAGCAGTAAAAAAAATAAATCTATATTTATTCATTATATATGTAATAAATATATATAATTATATAAAATGTAAGCTGTAAACCAAATGGTGCAAAAATTTATAATATTACACATATATATTTTACAGTACAATGATTGGACGCATTTACTCGCCATTTATGTTTATCCCAATTGTTTTTCCTTAAATGTTTGCATGGATGAAAATCACATAGGTGAAACCAGAATCATTTCTACCGTGCACAACTCTAGCTGTAGTGAGAAACCCGAAACATGAAAGCCTTGTAGATGCTTGTGTAAGCCATTATATATCTCTTAACTGAATAAAACACAATGTAAACATTTAAATGTGTAGATTCTTTTACATCACATAATAATGCATGGTCCATAAGACATAAGACAGAAGAGAAAGTAGAACGCTTGTTTCAGAAAGATCCAAGTTAGGCTCACCTGAACGACTGCACTTCCAATGGCTCTTTGCAGCTCTGTCCCCGGAGCCTGTGAACATCCTTAGCTGCCGCTCTCATCATTTTATCTGCTTGCATCTCATATTTCTGTTCGATTTTTTGCACCTGGGATGTAAAATGTAATTCTTATGTGTTAGCAGCTATGGTTATTTCAGATTGTATTTAACAAATTAAGTCTTTTATGAAACGTCATGTGCATTTATTGACAAAGCTGTCTATATTTTCAATACATATATAAAAACAGGGTACACGTTCTAGAATTCTAGCTACATCCTTTTTTGGTATTATCATAAGAGTGTATAAAAAGGGTTCCCAGAAGTTATATCCACAGGTGTTGTAGAACTACAGCTCCCGTGATGCTTTGCAAGCCTCAACAATGGGAAAGCATCAAAAAAAGTTGAAGTTCTAAAACATTTGGGCATCTAGCTTGGGCACAATCACACTTATTTGTAGTGTTGTGGAGTGTGTATGGGTAATACAGGAGTAAATGTGTAGTGTATGGTGCTTAGGTAGTGTAATTAGTTGTCTAAATGTGATGGCAGATATGAACCATTTGGCCCATCTAGTCTGCCCAATTTTCTAAAAACCTTCATTAGTCCCTAGCATTATCTTATTCTAGGATAGCCTTATGCCTATCCCACGCATGCTGAAACTTCCTCACTGTGTTAACATCTACTACTTCAACTGGAAGGCTATTCCATGTGTCCACTACTCTCTCTGTAACGTAATACTTCCTGATATTATTTTTAAACTTTGCCCCTCTAATTTAAGACAATATGCTCTTGTTGTGGTAGTTTTTCTTCTTTTAAATATGATCTCCTCCTTTACGGTATTGAATCCGTTTATGTATTTAATGTTTCTATATTGTTGCCTGAGATTAGTGCAACAGTCACAAATTTGTGGGGACTGTCTCGCATTTTTACTATCCCAGCATTTATAAGTCATGGGAACCTGTCTGGCATTTTGAAGTCTTCTGGCAGAAGACTGAGCACTGATGGGTGGACTGCCCTCTTTGACGGTTAGACTCAGCTCCTGCATTTTGGTCTCTATTGTTGACAGGTTAGTTACTGGGAGTTACATTTATGGGCAAAAGAAATTTCAGATGCTGTCTTTAAAATGGTGGCAACATATTTGTGTCTCCCACTGATGGATTAATGTGTTGTCAGTCGTTCTCCATTGCTCCTTTATAACGCTCACTGCTGCGTGTTTTAGACAATTGTTAAAATCCTTTAAAATAGTGAATACAGCAGCTTTAACACATGAAAATGTCATGTTTTATCAAGAGCAATGAAGTTTACAATGTAATAAAATGAAGTAATCCAAAAAGTTACATCAATGTGATACTCTTTAGCAACCCATAAAGAGATAAGTGAAACCGAGCAGCAACTGATATTGCCCTGAATGTTGCTTGTAAGTTCCTGTCTGTCAAAAACGCAGAGGGGAGGAAATTAAGAGAGGTTCGATTGCTTACCTGTTTCTCCACTTGTCTGAGCAGAAGCTTAAATCTGTCATCATCTTTCAACCGCTGAGGCAGCTCATTTTCACCTTGACGTTTTGCTTGCTCTAACTGTTCTTTGAGGTCTCTTAGTACAGAAATCTCTTGAGTTAGCTGATTATGCCACGTCCTTGAAGCCTGCAGATCTAATTCCAAGTCTAGAGATGTGCGAATTAAACGCTCTGTGCCAGGGTACTTTATGGACGGCTGAAACAATTGAGAATTGCTTGTGAATGACTGTTTAGTTCAAGCATTTAAATGGTTTGATTTGCTAATCTGAGAGCACAGTGAAGCTACCGTTTACCTTGTTACCTTATTTTGGAATATATGATAAGGATCAGCAATATGGGACAAGAAAGTCACAGTAAAAGCTTTGTTCTAGATCGAATACTTAGAAAAATGAACAAATCAGAAATATTGATCCATATCAGAAAACAAGGGCAGACTGGGGCTTTCTCCAATTAAGTCCAAGTAAATAACAGTTTCTAGTAGCAATTTGTTCTTTAACAAATGAAATATAAATCAATTCTAAATACTTCCTATCTCGCCAGAGACTTTCCTCCAATCATAATACATCATAGAGGAAGTAAAGCCCAACCTATTGTCATTCACAGACCACAGGGACTGAAAGATGTAAAAGCAAACTATATTCTTTCAGCATCACACACTGTATCACTACTTGTAATAGCACTGAATCACTACCAACATACTGCCGTTGTTCTATACCCATCTCATCTCCTTTTTAATACTTTTCTTCCTGTGCTGTGCAAAAGAGAGGAGAATCTTGTCTTAACTACATGAACATTAATAAATATGCAGACCGGAGCCTGATACTGTTTTCTATTCTATAATAAAGTTTTAAAACTCAGTGTGATGAATTATTTATTAGACATTGCCTGGAGGGTGGATATGCTTGAAGAATCACTAAACTAATGGATATCCAGATTGTGTCTAAAATTCCCATAGTGGTCTACTTCTAACAAAATAATATCTTCTGTGTTAATTGTTCTGGAACTGGGTGCTGCATGTTGCATTCATAAATGTTCCCTCTAAGGCAGATAAAACAGACTGTCTACTCAACAAGCAGTGGAGCTCATGTTTTAGGCACATTATGCACGTTAGGTTTCCACATGGAATTTTGTGACTTCATTGCATCAATGTATAGAATCACGAAAGTCTGGAAAATAGAAATCTTATATTCACAGCAAAATTGTGCCCCTTGATCATATACGATTAAGGTCATACATATATGAATGTATTAAGATGTGTCAATAAACTTCCTGTTTGCTAGATCTTTTAGATTAGGTGCTTGTTTTGTTACAAATGATCTTACCCGCTTCCCTCTCATACTTCGCCTCTCCATAGAGTTCCGGACAAAAGGCGGCTTTTTAGATAGTGTTGAGCTGTCGCTGTCACTGCGGTTCAACTAGAAAAGCAATTTTTGAGAAAAGTGAAAAAATCTGGTGTATAAATCAATCAATCATATAGTTATTCTATATTCTACATGAATCCATTTATATAATACTATATAATGTATAGTATGGCAGTAAGAAAAAAGCAATAGCTGTGAATATTTATCTATATACTATATTCATCTATTGTGAAAGTAAAAAAAATGTTTTTTAAATGTTTTTAAATATTGAAGTAATTTTAACGTAAACTGGAACTATTTGTATTTTATACTAATGTACTTACATATTTAAATCATCTATTATATAAAAAAAATAAATAGAAAAATAGTGGACGTTAAATAAGTGAAAATAAGGACTACCATAGACCAGACTGCTTTCAATCTTGTGATTTATGGTTTCTAGTTTATTTAGAACCCGGAGGTAGCATTATTTTCTCACGGTTAGTGCATTCACTATCTGATCTCTGGTTTATAGATGCCATTATATTCTGCAATTATTGTATTTGCTACCTTCTATCCATATTTTAATCATCTCTCCCGCTCTATGTATATTATCAGCTTTAATGTCAATGGGAAGGTATCGGTGGGAAATAACCTCCTTTTTGCAATGTATTATAAAGATAATGCTTTAAAACAATGCAAACACTGAAATTAAATAAAATAGCTACTTAACGGTAACGTTTCCTTAGATGCACTGTTAAGTCCATCTGCACGCAGACCCCTTCCTAAACAGGAAAAGACCTTCAATCAGGAGTTACATATTCCAGCAGAGGTTTGTGGTACTAAATTGTTTGTTTACAGAGCAGTTCCACTCATCAAGTACTGAGTGGACCTGCTTTTTGGGGATACTTATTCTGTCAGTTTATACTTAGCCTGGTTCACTGATTAGAAATAATGAGGTGCAGTTGTGGGTCAGGTCAGATCTCTCTCCTCCTAGCTCATTTAAAGTTGTGTGTTAGGCTACATGCACAACCTGGATTGAAATGATCTTCCTACCCAACTGGGAGGATGTACCCAAAACTCAAGTACATCTGTAGGGACAGTAAGCTGAAGTGGTTTTGGTGCTCATGGTGACCCTTAAACCTTAGCATGAAATCCACTGAATGTAAAATTAGCAGTCTTGTGTTTTTTTGTAATTCTCACAGAAATTCATTGTTAAATGAGGAGTCTTTTCTTTTTTGTACTTTTTGTAATTCTGAATTGTAGTTATAAATTAAATGGTACAAGCTTGTTCTGCATGTCTTTCCCTTGTAGAATCACAATGCACAGGTGTTTGTCAAACACTACAATGGCAGAGCATCATGGGAAAGGAAGTATCTGGGAGCCAAGGTGTGCCTTTAAAGAACTATGACTATTTTACAAATTTTTGGCCAATAAATGGAAATTAGAAAAAAAAACTTCCACCTCGGCTAATGTTTTCGGGTGAGCTATTTTGGCCTGGAATTTTAAATTCTGTGTACAAATCTCTGCAAATACCAGGATAGTCAATATCCTGTAAATCTTAAAGCCATGATCAGTCAATATTATGGAACTGATTTAGCTCTTGTATATGCCACCTATTTGTAAAAATATCAGTCAGCTATGTTTTCAGATGAGTTATTTTGGTCTAAAATTTTAAATTCATTTTGAATTCAATTGAAATTCCAGACAATCCACTCCTTATTAAAGTTATTTTTATTTATGTTATTTTGTTGGTTTTATTCATTTATGCATTTACACCTGTTTTGGTTGCAAGAGGATAAGCCATGTTTTGAAACACAATAACGATTATGTCATGTTACTGAGATAAGACAGAAGAATGGTTTTCTTACCCGGCAGATGTACTGACTTTGTGGTCCTGGTGAGAAAGTTTTAGAGCGTATTATAGTACTGCCTCGTAGGAATGGTGCCTGCATTGGGTTGGCTGCACGTTTGTCTTTTGGACGTACAACAGTAGAGGGCTGTGCAAGACCATCAGTGTTTGTCTCCTTATCCACCTAGAGAAAACATTGTAAAGAATGTTAGATCAGCATCAGTGAAAAGTGACAAAAATAACAGTTCTAGAATCAATATAAAGTGTTCGGTAAATCAAAGTAGATCTCCAATTTTCCTCCATGTGCAATATGTTATTACACACTGTCTGCTGGAGTTTGGTATTTTCTACTAAATGCAGGCCTATGTTAATATACTCTCTTTGCAGGAGTCTGTTATCATGCATTGTCTGAAAGTCTATGTTAGCCATTTTGGAGATTTCAGACTTTGCACTAAATGACTGTGACAAGCATGGAAACGAGCCACTGGTTGGTCAGTGCAGGTTTCAATGTGCGTGAATGGTTATCAATGTTAGTGTGTGAATAATAATCACTGTAAACGTCATTGTATGTGTGTGAAGATTATCAATGTACTTGTATATACAGTTATCACTATATATGTTGTGTCTGTGTGTATTAACTAAGGGATATTATACATACAAGCCACAGATTATTAGTGCAGGAGTGTGCATGCACTTTACATTATAATAATCTAACAGTATATTACAGTACTATAATACAGTACAGGCGGCCATTTTATTGGTTCCAGCGTTAAGGCTAAGGTAAAACACTCCTCAATATCACAGATGGACAGCTATACATCTATCACAGATGGCGCGACTAATCCAACACTGCGCCATAGAGCCACTAGCCGGGCAAAATCGGCTAGATTATGGAAAAGGGCTAAAGCCCAACTAGATTCTGAGTCGGATCTCAGCGATATTGAGGAGGAGACCTATGTGGATTCGGATGTTCCATCAGATCCTGAATCAGATAGCCTAGCCGAGGAATACGATCCCTCTAGGGACCGCATTACGCCTCAATCCGATATATATGATGTGGGACAAAAAGCCCCAGAAGATGCTGATAAATAGATATATAGCGTCAAGAGTACGCAAGCCTTTAGATAAGGCAACACAAAACAAACTTCGAGCTGAATGCCCACTGCCCACGGCCCACGGTCCCAGATGATGCCTGCAGAACACCTGCAGTTGACCCAAAAATTATCTAATTCTTGAGTAAGACAGGCAGCCTAATAAAGGCTTGGACTTTTCCATGCGCAACTGTCAGGATAAGGTTTCAGACATCTTGGGCCCGGCAACTAAGATATTTGAAATGGTCGAAGGCGACCTAGAGTTGGACCGAACCGCCATTAGCGGGTGGATCCAACGAGTTATTTGTTTAATTGGCAATGCCAACACTGCAATGGCCACGGAGCGTCGCAAATCAATACTATTAAAAATAGAACCTAAGCTGATAAATATGGCTCTAAACAAGCCGGGCACCCGGGCCAAAGGTCTCCTGTTCGGGGAACAACTTTGTCAAAGAACTCGGCTCCTTTGTCCATAATTTTGCTGCCCTTGATAAAGCGTAATCAAATATGCGCAAAGTATTCCACCCTAAGGTTTTTGGTGGGGTCGGAAGAGCCAGGAGCCGTCTGTCCGGCCGTGTTAACAGGAATTCATTTAGACAGAACGGAGGCTCCTATTCAGGACGAGCTGGTTTCTCGGAACACCGCAACACTCTGGCCTTCTTCCCACAACGTGGGCGGCCATGGGTTGCTCGTGGACCACGAAGTGCTCACTCAGGACGACGACCGTATGGTAAGTCCTTCTTAAATTTCATTCTTCCCTATGGTTAGTGGGAGGCAGACTCCATCATTTTTTCCATGTATGGTCCCACATTTTATCAGATGCTTGGGTGTTGAACACTGTAAAAGGGTATGTCATAGATTTCCTGTCTATACCAGTACAATACTCCCCATCACGAGAAATCAATTTTTCTCAACAAGACGCAATCCTTGTCACCAAGGAGACAGGCCATCTCAGAAATCCCTATGACCACAACAGGCTATGTGAGCAACTTATTCCTAGTCGCCAAAAAAGGCGGTGGTGTCCGGCAGTGATCAATTTGAAACAACTCAACACTTACGTATTCCTACCACCATTTTAAAATGGAGGGGATACACTGTCTAAGAGACCTTCTACAACCATCAGATTGGATGGTGAAGTTAGACCTTCAAGACGCTTACCGGTATCTTACAGTGCCGATTGCCATGCAACACCAAGACTTCCACAATTCATATGGCAAAGAAGGAAATGGAGATTCACTTGCCTCCCAGTCTTCAGCCCCGTGGTGCTTCACCAAACTTATGAAGCCTGTGATCGCCTTAATTTACTTAATTTATTTAGACGACATCCTCATCATGGGTCAGTCTACCCAACTCACCAAGACCCATCTGAACTGGACTCAGACTCTATTGCAAAACCTGGGCTTCCTCATCAATTGGGAGAAGTCCATTTTGGTTGCCACACAACACATAGAGTTTTTGGGTCTCATCGTCGACTCTACGTTTCAGACACTACATTTACCAACGACGAAACTGAACAATATAAAAAAGGAAATCAAAGGCACTCTGGCGACTCCCCAGCTTATCCTCAAACAGTTGGCAAGAGTGATTGGTCTCCTGGCGGCCTCCATACAAGCCTTCTTCCCGGGCCCTCTCCATTATCGAGCATTACAACGTCTACAAGCTTCCCACTTGAGAGACGGGGTCTCCTACACAGATATGATCACTCTGAACTCAGAAGCGAAAGATGAACTGACATGGTGGCTTTCCCATATGGAAGCCTGGAATGGTCGCACCATTTTCGGAACCACACCAGATCTCATAATAAAATCCCATGGGAGTTTGCACGGTTGGGGTGCTCGCTGTGGAAATGTATCTACAGGTGGCAGATGGTCCGACATGGAATCTACACTCCACATCAATTGCCTGGAACTCCTGGCAGGATCCTTTGCAATCCGCAGCTTCTCGCCAACTCAAGCCCAATGCTCTATCCGTCTGAAGATGGACAATATATCGGCAGTCCGATATATCAGCCATCTAGGGGGCACGAAATCACAGGTCCTGGCGAACATGGCACGAGATTTTTGGCAGTTCTGCCTGACTCAGGGCATCTAGGTCCCACCAGAATATATTCTGGGGCTCTGCAACAGCACAGCAGATTGGCAACTGGATCCCAGAGTCTTCCGAGATATCCAGTCATTATGCTGCTAGCTACGTTTTCAGAAGAGAGAGTGCCAGCCGACCATACTCACTTCTAATTTGCACCAATGGCGGGGGGCACTTCATATTACGGCCGTGACTGCCGTCATTATGAAAATGTAGCTAGCAGCCACTGGCAGCCATTTACACAGCCTCTTGCCTCACTGTGCACTCCCCTGCCATGCTCCCTGACTGATCTTATTGAGGACCAATGTATGAAGTGGAACCTGCCCTAATAAGCTCTACAATCAGGCAGCACGGGAGCACTCATGTTGCAGCCTTGCCTGCCGCCATGAGTGTAAAGTAAAACAGATCATGGCCAGCTGGCTCCCTTCTCTGTTATACGGGCCGGCAGGGCTATTTTATTTATATATATATATATATATATATATATACACACATATATATATACACTTTTTTTTTGCTAGATACTATGGCTATATGTTTTTTTCCCAATCATTTTTCCCAATCATCCACATATTGAGGAGGTAGAGCAGCCATATGGACATTTTCCTATTAATGATTGCAAGAAAAATAGGGGACGAGTCAGATCTCCATGTCCGGTCTGGTGCCCCACCTACTTGAAATGTCACCAGCCAACACTGGAAATACATGTTATAATTAGTTAGAGGATCAGAGTGGATCAAAATGCAAAGAATTTGAGAAAAAGTCACCTTTTATAGTGTTATTTCAGGGAAGTGAAAGGATTTATTTTAGGGTAGCAAAACTTTTTGCACTGAGTGCCTTGTGTGTGACTCAGAATGTTGTCATCTGCAGTTGAATACATACAGACTATCTGTGTAGATTAGGTTACTCCCTGCCTGTCTCACTGTATGATCTATTATGGGAAAATTACAGAAGATTTATGAATGTAGTCAAACCCATTCTAGAAATGTTTTATTATTTAAGCATATTAACTGTACGCTCACCTTTACTGGAGCTAACTCTGGGTCTGACTGTGCTGTGTCTTCTGTTTCACATTGTGGGTTTTCATTGTCTTCTTCATTTTCACTGCCACCTTCTTCATCATGGCCAGGGTTTAGCTCCTCAGGCCTATTTTTATACAAGACAGGGGAAGCAAATAAAAAAATTACAGCTCAATGAAAATGTGGCCAATGCTGTAGTTATTTTATTAACCAGCAGATGGTGCAGTTACACAATCTTAAAAATTCCCTTTTAAAAGCCAGGAAACAACACTTAGTTTGCATTTATTAGTGTGCGCGCGCACACGCACACACACACACACACACACGCAAACATTATATACACTGCTTAGACATATGTTTACAAAGTATAAAATTGATGGTACAGGAAATAAATAAATATAATTCAGCCCTCACTATCAAAATGTTTTAAGTACAAAAAAAAGATTTATATATTTCAAATAAATATGTAAATGCATGCATAGACATTGTCAATGTCTATAGAAACAGGTATATTCACCGGTAGGATACTTCTAAAAGTTGTTTGATTTAATTTATTATTGGTCTTTTGTAGTATGGCTACAGTACTTTCAGTTACGTTACAGCACTGTGAGTTAATTGAATTGTGGTCTTCTGGTAAGGTATATAATGTCTTATTTCACACTTTGCTATGCGTGGCCATCAATAAATGATGTTCGGGCTGTATTATATCAGAGATGATCCACTCGCAGTTCTTTGTTTGCTCTACACATGAACTGTACCGTGTTTGCAGTGTTTTCTCAAAATGTGCTTTTGCCAATGCAAATTATGCTTTTGCTATCACTCTTCAAGTGCAGATTGTGTGTCTCACCTCCTACTTGCTAGTTGGCAATGCTCAATGTCTAAACCACAATTAAACTCTAAGGGGGCCCAGCCATCAACCTTAGTCTCTATTTAAAATATTTAATTCCCAACTACAGTATCTTAACTTTTCTCCCCAAAGTTATGTACCTTTTGCTGAAAATGCTCATTATTTAGACCCTGAATAATACTGAATGACCTAATTTGAAGAATGATCTTTTATTTAGCACAGGCAAGTCAATGAGTGACATCTAATTTAGTGTTTCTAAAATACCTCTATTATAATCCTAGATAGCAACCATATAGACACTGATTATATCAATTATCAATCATTAAACGCTTTGTTTAACATGCAGTATATTAATTAGCAGGCTAAATTCCATGACCAAATTAATTAGCTTAATTTGTGAAAAAAAAGGAGAGAGACAGAAAAAGAAGCAAGGGAAATAAAGCAAGACAGCGAATAGAGGGTAAATCAGATGATGAAGATGGTAAAATATTAAGATAAAAAAAACAATAAGATTCACACTTTTTAATGAAACACTATCTGGCTCAAATTAATGATAAAATTCCAAACAGTGTTCACATGTGAGTCAGCCGTCAGGAAATATTATAACTCACTTTAACAACATCAACAATTTAGTCACTCACCAGGTATCTTCTTCCACTTCAACCAATCCAATTTCTTCAAACTGCTTTTCTACAGCTTCTAGTTCAACAGCAGTCTGTTCTAAAAGTGCACTTACAGAGTCCTGTAGAAAGAGCATATATAATTAGTCTGAAGATTGGCTTTCAGACAACCTCTTGACATCGATGCATTACAGCGTGTGTCAAACACAACACTCTTGCGGAAAATGGGTCCAAAACCTTTTATTTGTTTAGCCTTTACTTATAAACTCAGCAATGAAGATTACTGCAATTTATCGTGTGTGCAGATATGTGTTGAACAATGTATTGACGATCCACTGAATTCAGGTGGAAGGGGTTTTCAATCACTTTTTTCCCCACCACAACTTTCTTGGTTTGTGTTCCACAATTTATTCTGGTATTTCAGAAGATAAATTAAGAAAGAGTACTTTCCAATCAACCAAACCAGTATATTTACCATAATAGGAACTAATGATGTTGCGAGGTACTTTTTATTTTATTTTATTTTTTTCACAGGGAAATTAAGGCCGTCTATATATCTCAATATAACACGGAGTCCAGAGGTTGTTGTAGAGGAAGATGTGTTCAGTCTGTGCCAACAAGAGTATTGTTTAAGGCGTAGAGTGAAAAAATAGATATGGATTCAAGCCTTGTTTGTTTGGGCTACCCCTAAGGACCCATTAGTGTTCCAATTAGATTTAATTGTGTGTTCATTTTATCATTTTTGGGAGTGGAAAATAAGAAAAGCATTTTGAAAGCCCACAAAAGGGCAGCCATTTTCCCATTATGTGAGTTTTTGTGGCATACCACTTTTTTTGTTAGTGTGTGTTGACATTTCCATTTGGAAAAATAGTACACCTGGTTGGCCTTAGCTGAAAAAGGCTTACATTAAAAGGCACAAGTTAAAAATAAGTTTCAGGTCTCCGGTAATAGTGAGATATGCTAAGCCTATCAGTAGGTCAATGTTTAAAGTAAATCATTTTTCTGAGTTTATTATAACTACAAACTATGTTAAAAATATACATGTATTGGGTGATTTTTAGAGTACCAAACTCATAAAGATTGGACAAATATCTGTTAAATGGTCAGTCTACTGTCCAGGCAGAAAAGCTGCAATAGCATATCTATGATAACATTGTCTTATCTTTGAGCTTACCTTAAAGGACCACTATAGGCCAGACCACTTCAGCTTAATTAAGTGGTCTGGGTGCCAGGTCCCTCTAGGGTTAACCCTGCCTGCTGTAAACAGCAGTTTCAGAGAAACTGCTATGTTTATATATGGGTTAATCCAGCCTCTAGTGGCTGTCTCATTGACAGCCGCTAGAGGCGCTTCCGTGCTTCTCACTGTGAAAATCCAACCGCATCCAACAGCTCTGCCTCCTCTATTCCTACCTCTAGTCATACTATTAATTTTAATGGATTGCCAGTGATACTTTCAGCATATAAATAACTGGCTGGCATCCTTCCTAATCATTACAGAGGCCAGAGAGAAGAAATGTGTAGGCACACCAGTCGAGCAGAGAGGATAAAGTTCAGAGGTTAAACCTTTGGAACACAGTTTAACCCCTAAATGCAAGACTGCACAAATATACTGTTGCTTATAACCTAATTGAGATTAAATTGTTATAGAGTGGGAGTGTACCTTTAAGAAGGAAGTGCTTCTAGTGTCTCTGTCTCTCTGTTTTAGAAAAATGTTTTTTAAAGTGCCAGCGAAAAGGGGCCGCATATATGCACCAAAACTAATACATTAAGATATAGTGATTTTGTTGATTAGAGTGTCCTTTTAAAAGTTATCAAATTTTTTTATCCATTATATAATGTATCAAAATGTTCTTGGAAAATCCACATCGAACAGTAATTTGAGTGCTTTGTCATACTGTCTAACTTGAATTGAATTGTAGCTAAATACAATACATTGAAAAATAAATGGTGAGTCAAAAGACTAGATACACCCAGATATCAGTAAAACGCTAAATATTAGATTAATCTCATTATTACCATTATGTAACAGGCTGATGGATATGAGCTATGTTACCCAGCCTTTAAGTTGTCATCTAATATGCATTGCCGAATACCAAACTCCTTACAGCAGTATATATATATATATATATATATATATATATATATATATATATATGTGATTTCTGATGTTTAACTCATACTTTAGAACTCATCTTAAAAAAACCATGTCTCGATCCATCCTCCCCCTCTAACTATCGTCCTAATCACTGCTCCCTTTTTCCTCAAAGCTTCTTGAAAGACTAGTTTTCACCCATCTGGCCTGCTTCCTCAACTCCTACTCTCTCCTCGACCCTCTTCAGTCCGGCTTCCACCCCCTATACTCTACTGAGACTGCCCTTATCAAAGTCACAAATGACCTTATCACAGCTAAATCCAAAGGTCACTACTTCATATTAATTCTTCTTGACCTCTCCGCTGCTTTTGATACTGTTGATCATGTTCTCCTTCTCCAAACTCTTCAATCACTCGGTCTCTGTGACTCTGTCCTCTCATGGTTTTCCTCCTATCTCTCCCAACGCTCATTCAGCGTCTCTTTTTCTAATGATACCTCCACCGTTCGTCCTGTCTCAGTTGGAGTCCCTCAAGGCTCAGTCCTTGGTCCCCTTCTATTTTTCTCTTTACACTGCCTCTCTTGGCAAGCTTATTATCTCTTTTTGGATTCAAATACCACCTGTACGCTGATGACACCCAGATATATCTCTCCTCCCCAGACCTCTCCCCTGATGTCCTGCAACGTGTCACCTCTTGCCTTTCTTCTATCTCTGATTGGATGTACTCCCGCTTTCTGAAACTGAATCTTTCCAAAACAGAACTTCTTGTCTTCCCTCCTCCTAATATTAATCCTCCTCTCTCGCTCTCCCTTCAGATTGGTGGTACCCATTTCAGCCCATCCTTACAAGCACGTTGTCTTGGTGTTACTTTTGACTCTGGCCTCACCTTTGAGCCTCACATCTGGTCTGTTGTCAAATCATGACAATTCCACCTCAAAAACATTGCCCGCATCCGACCCTTTCTTACACAAGATGCTACTAAAGAGCTTGTCCATGCTCTAGTAATCTCTTGCATGGACTATTGTAACTCTCTCCTAATTGGTTTTCCCAATAGCCGTATTGCCCCGCTACAGTCTGTAATGAATGCTGCCGCCAGACTGATTTTCCTCTCTAGTTGGTCCTCTCACACCTCACCCCTCTGTCAGTCCTTACATTGGCTTTCTGTATCCTATAGGAGTCAATTCAAAGTGCTAACTCATACCTATAAAGCACTGAATAATCTTAGCCCCTCTTATATCTCCTCACAGATCCGTAGGTATCCGCTCTGCCCGTGACCTTTTTCTGTCCACTGCTCGTACCCGTACGGCCAACTCATGCTTGCAGGACTTTTCGCAGGCGGCTCCCGTCCTATGGAATAACCTGCCTACTGCCATCAGACTCTCCCCTAGTCTTCAATCATTTAAGAAGTGCCTTAAAACTCATTTCTTTAGAAAAGCCTATGGCCTCCCAGACTAACCTCTACCTCACATACCTGCCTCTTGCTCTCTCCTAAAGGGCAGCACTCTACTCTCTCCTCCAGCTCTGCTCCACTCCCACCTAATTTGACTTCTATTCCCTGTCCTAATGTGTTTTATACCCCACCTCCTATAGACTGTAAGCTTGTTTGAGCAGGGCCCTCTTCAACCCTTTGTTTCTGTGAGTTTTCTTGTAATTGTCCTATTTATAGTCAAATCCTCCCTCTAATAATATTGTAAAGCGCTACAGAATCTGTTGGCGCTATATAAATCACAATAATAATAATAATAATATTAACTCTCATTAACCATTTTAAAAGACGCACTTGCAATAAATGGCCACTAGAGGGTAGCACTTGTTAAACTATGACATTAAGCTATATACTTTTTGGTAGCTAGTTTGTAACATATTCTGTTTCTTACTGTGTTCCCAGTGCATTTTTCTTCTGGATCACTGTTACTCTGCTTATCTTTTTTATTTTTCTTCTTCAGGTTTTGGTAGTTCAAGAGATTGTACCAGTGGACTTCCTTTTCTCCAGATTTACAGATATCAGCTAAACTGACTTGCGCTCCCCCCTGCAAGAAATAAAATATGTAGAATAATGTATTATTGGTTCAAATTAAAAAGCTATTAAAAAAAAAAAAATAAATAGTCAAATTGTGACCTTCAACTCTGGACTACAAACTCCACAGACCTTTTCCAGCCAAAATCACTTTGGGTGATTGGAGTAGGTTAATGGTAATACCGTTATAGGTAAAGATCCATATTACACAGCAACAGAGTGACTATAAGTAATTCAATGTTGCCTCATGCAAGCACTCTGGGCACATGCACGAGATATCATTTTCAGTTGCCTGATTATTAGTAGTGGTCATAATTCCAGATGTGCCCTGACACCCCCCTTTGTAAGGATTCAATTGCAATTTTTTTAAATAGTCAGACTTCCCCAGTAGAAGCTGCTGTTAGCTCTCCTAAACTATGACATGCAAAGCTTATTGACTGAGAATAATCAGCTGATACTCTCGAAAGATAAGCCTTGCATTGCAGCTCTTTGCTCAGGACTTTTAAAGGGACACTACAGGCACCAGAACCACTACAGCTTATAGGGCAAAGAACCTGTCCCTGCAGATTAAGCAGCGTAAAAAAGGCAGTGTTTACACTGCTGCCTAATGCCATCTCTAGTGGCTGTCACACAGACTGCCACTAGAGGAACTTCCTGTGTTCGGTCCTGCATAGATTGCAAGACAAACGTTCATCTTCAAGTTCTGCATGGAGAGGTTGAATGCTCCCATTATACATGCATTGATTCAGTGCATTTCTATGAGGAGATACTAACTGGACCCCCAGGTCATGGATTGCAGGATAAAACTTACAAAGAAATGTATGGCTTAGAGGAAAGACAAGACAGGGGGGATTTGATAGAAACATTTAAATACAGAAAGGGAATCAACACAGTAAAGGAGACTATATTTAAAAGAAGAAAAACTACAACAACAAGAGGACATAGTCTTAAATTAGAGGGGCAAAGGTTTAAAAATAATATCCGGAAGTATTACTTTACTGAGAGGGAAGTGGATGCATGGAATAGTCTTCCAGCTGAAGTGGTAGAGGTTAAAGGACCACTCTAGGCACCCAGACCACTTCAGCTTAATGAAGTGGTCTGGGTGCCTGGTCCAGCTAGGCTTAACCCATTCTTTTATAAGAAAATGCTATGTTTATGAATGGGTTAAGCCTTCCCCCAAAGCCTCTAGCGGCTGTCTCATCTGCCGCGCGTGCGCATTCAGCCGACGGGGAGGATCGGAGGAGGATCAGAGGAGGAGAGCTCCTCGCCCAGCGCTGGAAAAAGGTAAGTTTTAACCCCTTTCCCCCTTCCAGAGCCGGGCGGGAGGGGGTCCCTGAGGGTGGGGGCACCCTCAGGGCACTATAGTGCCAGGAAACCAAGTATGTTTTCCTGGCACTATAGTGGTCCTTTAACACAGTAAAGGAGTTTAAGCATGCGTGGGATAGGCATAAGGCTATCCTAACTATAAGATAAGACAAGGGACTAATGAAAGTATTTAGAAAATTGGGCAGACTAGATGGGCCGAATGGTTCTTATCTGCCGTCACAATCTATGTTTCTATGTAGGAAGTCAAACCATTCAAAAATGATTTGACTCTCTACAATGTGTGTGGTGCAGGGCACACCTGGCAACATAAAAACTACAGTGAGATGTAATGGTATTTATGGTGCTTGTGGTTTTCCTTTAATTCAATGATGGCATTTAATTTAAGGATGCCCATTTTCAATTACACTATTTGGCTGTTTTTTTTTTTTCTGCTGCAGGACAAGCACACTTGCAACTGAACATACATTTGTCTTTAGTTGCAGGAAGTAAAATAGATGTCTACTTTTTGACTAACATAAATAGTAATCACTAATAAACACGTCTGTTTTATTTTTATCATGACAGAGTTCCTTTAAGGTTGCCTGAGACCCAGACTGTTTTCTTTCACACACTGTATACATACAGAATATAAAGAAATATATAGAGACCTATAAATACAGATAGAGAACCAACACTTATTTTTACTAATTATCTTTAAATGCACAGTCAATTATCTTTAAATGTACAATGTACTTCTCATATGTATTTAGGAATGCTGTCCAGATTCCCCAAACTACAAAGTTAGAAATAATAAAAAAAACTAAAAAAAACAAATGCAAGATAGCAATTTAAGGGTGAATTATTTATATTTTAAAAGGCACAATAGGTATTTGCTACCAGTGGATAAGGGTGTTAGTCTTATTTACTGGCTTTCAATAATACTAATGGCGACTTTTAAAACATATAATACTTTTATAAAAATGAAAAAAAGAATAATACAAAAAAAAAATCATCTTTAAACTGTTTTTATCACATTAAATTATTCTTAACTTTACCCCAAAAAAGTAACCTGACAAACTAAAACATAAAAGAACTTAGATATAAAAAAATCTGCTGTCAGTTTTTAATCCAAGTTCAAACTAATCCTGCCAGAGAAATTCATTAATCATTAATAAAGATCTTCAAGTTAAGTAATGCAGTCCTTCTGCTTTGAACAAAATTTGTCAAACTAGAACAGACATCTAGCCGCAGCCATAGCAACAAGGGTACCCAACTTTACATTTAAAATCCAATTATATAAAAAAAAAAGTACAATTAAAACAAAACATATTATACATCTGCTTATGGATACCATATGTTTAACTGATCATTTAGAAAAAAACGTCCCATCAATCCTAGAAACCTAGAGATGTCTATTAATGACCACTATTTTAAGTGGAAGGGGCAAGTAATTCAGGGCATTATAATTATTATGACATATTATATATGCTTACTCTAAGATTACATTTTAGTGAGTCAGTCCATGACTGTGTTCATTTGATTTAATTCCATTTTTCTTTTCTTTGCATTATTTGCAACAGGAGTTAATGATATACGCACAACAGCATCAATAAAGAAGTTCTCATCCTATTTTTTTTCCATGAATGAGAAGCAGTCTATGACCAACTTGCATATGTCTCTGTACATCCTCTTTTTAAAACCTATGAGAGATTACATGTTTTCCATGGAGCTCTCTGCAGAAAATGTGGAAAATTTTAATCGTATAGCTTACTTCATCCCTGGACCTCTGAGGCAAAGCACAAATTAAAGGAACAAGTGTTATGTGACCTATTTAACCCCCAAACCTCAACCCCACAGCAGAAAGCAAATAAGATGAGCTTACCTTATTTCCCCTGGCACATTGGTCAGCAATCGCGACTTTGAGCCAATCAGCTTCTCCTCACAGAGATACATTGATTAAATGCATCTTTTAAATGCGTCTTCAAGCTGAGTGTTAAGATGCTGAAGTTGGTTCAGTAATCTTTGAAGGACCAAGGCCACCAGGGGGCCCTGCGAGTGGCTATCTGCGTGACAGCCACTAGAGGAGGCATTAGGTATTAGTCTTCTGAGATTGCAGGGACAGTCTCTTGCTCAAACACCACTAGATTAAGTGGTGGTGGTTTTGGTGCATATTTAGAGTGTTCCCTTAAAGCACAAGAAAATGTTAGGGCACACCTATTTTCTGTCCTTTTTTTGTGTGTTTGTTTATTATATTTGGTATTATGCAAAGGAAAAAACAAAGAGCGTGATCTTTTGCATCACTGTTAATGTGATCCATTTTGCACCCTGGCAGCCGAGAATGTCCTCTGAAGTAATTGTAATTAAGAAGGTAAAATAATTGCTGTCAGAGATCCATTTGGTAACTTTGCGAGCAGAACAAATAAATCCATAAACTAATTTATTATTGCATTTCAGCACAGTGCTAGAAAATCTAAGAACAAAAGGTTCACAATTTCAAGAACTACAATACTCAACAGGCCTAAACGTTAGTCACCATTGCAAGCCTGTATGGTTCATTACACACTCACCAGTTTTGAATTTCTAATCACTAGGGCTGCATTTTTATTTGCCAAAGTCTAAAGGGAAAGTCAAAATTTTGAGCCCCGAAGAATACATATTATAATCATAGGAGCACAGTCTACATGCTCCTCTGAAACATGAGTATTGTATTTCACTAATCTCTCTCCCGTTTTAACACAATTGGTGTGTCTCTTTAATACAAACCTATTTTCTCTGTATTTTGCAAAAATGTTTAATAAAAAACTGAATAAAATTAAATTAGTTGAGGTAACATAAACTAAGAATATCTATTACCAAGCATTCCTCCCGATGATTAGATCGTACTGTGCACAGGTCTATTCTCAGGGTCTTCTGATGTAACGCTGCATGAGTTACCGACACCAAGAACATTTCGTTATAGGTTAGACTTTCGGATTGCTCCATGGATCTTGTCCGGAACAAGCAGCTTGTGCTTTCAGAACAAGGAAGGATTGCAACACGAACGTACCTGTGAACAAATATAAACTTGGCATTACCATTTAGACTTAAACCACAGAATAAGAACACTGCATATGATTTCTATTCATACTGCAATAATATAAATATCTGCATTTGTTCATGTTTGTACTGTCTCCCATTCTAGAGACAATCATGTTCCTACAAAGTCCTTTTTTGCATTTTAGAGTGTATAACTTTTGTCACTTATCTTGTTCTCACTGCTCTAAAAGGCAGTCAGGTTATTTGTCAATGAGCCAAAACATCAATGTAGTTGAGGCCATTTTGGGTATGTATTTATCCAAGAATAAGTCTATTTTAAAAGCAGGGTATAATTAACAAACGTGTATACATGATAAGGATGAGACTGTGTCTACAGACTATTTCTGCAATAAAAGATAATGAATACACGGCACTGCTTCAATTAGATATTCAGATCCAACCCTACCTTTAGTATATATACCAGCTACATGACACCCATTACACATCAACAACCCACATGGTACCTGCATGGCATTAAGTAACTACACCAATAACAACTGTGCAAACACAGACATCAATGTCACGTCTTTCATCTGTTATTGTTAATTAGATGTCCGAAGGCCAGATTAGAGAGGAATATAAAGTGTAACATTATATTCAGAATAGATGTTATAAGCTCACACTTGGGAGCCCACAGGGTTTTATCCCATGTCTCCGGTTTTAATTCCTAACTATGGTGATTGGGGAGATCTTCAGGTTCCCACAGTACGGAGGTCTTCTTTAATATTTCACATTGATTTAGACTTTAAACTGATTTAAGAAAACCTGGATTCCTTTTTAGTGTTTTTCCAATTAATACGTCCTACCACAAATCCCTACTTTTTTATGATGGGTTTAAATCATGTCAATTTAAGGTTTCCACAAGGAGCAAAATATTAATAAAATATGGTATGCAACATCTATGGTATGAGTAATTAACACTGCGTGCTTATAATCAAATTCCCAAACAACCTTTATACCTAGAGCTTTAGATCATTCATCAGTATAAACTTAATCTTCTCATTTCTCTTCCGTATGTGATGATACATGGTGCACTATAATCTAAATTCATAGCAAAGGCTGCAAAGTCTGGGACATATTGCAAATGCAAGAACTCTAAATATGAGTATCTTTTTTACTCTAACTTCATTATTTTTGCATATATTTTTGTCATGCAAAACACATAATGTATTTTAAAAATGGGCCTGGTGTGTCCCTAACATCTTTACGATGCTAGACTTCAATCCTGTGGTCTACTCTACCTCTTTCAGCTCCTTTGTAGGCCTCAAAATTGGAATTATTGAGTCCGCTGTGTTATAAAATCAAAAGAATAAAGTTATATCTTTTCACCCTTAGACTCAACTAGTTCATACCGAAGAAACAAGCAATTTGTGCCTCAAGATGCACAGATCTTCTTCTGATGAGAATGTTGCAGTGTCCATAGCCCTTTAGGTCTTTCTACCTAGTTATAGTATTAACTTTCTGTGGCAACGTTTAAGAGGGGGACATGCATAAGTATGAGTACATTTGGTTTGTCCAGTAAGAACATGGACAAAGTGTCCACAATCAGCCATGTTGAGCAAGTGTGTGCCACCATGCAAAAGAGCCACTTAACATCATCGACATTTGTCAACCATTGCTTATACTTACACTTTCTGGTTGGGCTGTAGCAACAAAGCAGCCGTGTTATCCAGCTGTACAATGAATACAGCAAACTGCTTGTTTTTCTCATCATACCTGAAAAAATGAAGAAAACATATTAAACATTCAAATAAAAGTATCGGCCACAGATCTGCAGTTAACAGGTACAGAGAACAACCTGCACTGCCATGCATTAGCCTTACTAAGCTGCAAATAGTTAACAGTTGTTCACAGTATTTATATTGACTATCCAAATGGATTGTGTCATGCTGTATACAAGCCTAAGGAATGAATTCACAAACTAGTGAATTATGAGAAAATAATAAAAAGGTTTCAGGAAAAATAAAATCAAAATAGCTCAAAAGCTTCAACTCCAATTTTCATAGTTTCTGTGAATTATTTACAGAGTTATTTACTGAATTGAGCATTCAAACTGAAATTCAAATTTAAGGCCAGAGAAGATAAACAGAACGCATAGCAGGTTTAGAAAATGTTTTCCAACTTGGACATTTTAACCTTACATTTAAAATTCACTTTAAATTCCCACTTAAGTAAATAATAACCATGTTAGTGAATTAACATCCAAGTGAAAGGAATACCATAAAATATTCCCCATACGTTTTTGCTGTTTTATTACCTTTAATGTATAAATAAAGTTGCCACTGTAATTTCTGTGCGTTACATATTCTTTCATTTTTCCAGGTAATAATATCATTTTATACATCTCGGCAGATATATTTCACAGCAATTGTGTTGTAGCAACCAAATATTTCAAATTGTCTACATTAGGAGACTGTAGTGAACAAAACATTTTTTCCAAGTGCAAAGTACAGTAAACAGGTGTGCGTGTAGCTCTTTACACTGTATCATTAAATGTTTCCTTCAGAAGACCTTTAGGGCCTAGGTTTCACCTGTGGGAGTCTTAGCATGGCATTCAGTGTTTGTTTCTAAGCCTCAATTATGTTTACACGAGACCAGACTGAGTCACATGCTTTGTATTTTTATGTGGTGGCTTCTCGTGATTACTGGTTGTGGCAAAAAAATATACACACAACCAGGAAGCAGGATAACTTCAAGATTTACGGCCGTTGGACAGCACTCCCTTTACTTATTTCATTTATTTATTTTGTGACATCCCAAGTCAATATTTTTTGTCATGTTGATGTTGACTTTTTCATTTTTGTTTCAGAGAATTGACTGGCAAAATGCAAAAGGATCATAGAGTCCAGTCACAAACAGCTCAAACCTGTAGACAATTCTCAGTTATATTTATTTGCTTATGGATCAATTACATAACAAGACAGTTAGTTCATTGCAAAGAAAACATATAATGCTGCAGTTTCTGTAGACTATATGCATTTTGAGAAGAGGTGATAGAGAAAGGAGAAGGGAAGAAAACTCATGGTAATGGAATTAGGGAGAAGAGGACACTCGATAAAGGGGAAGGCAAGAGCCATGTTTTTACTTCCAGCTTACTTAATTATTTAATCATGCTATATCCGTAATACTGTGGATAAGACAGGAATACCCGCTCAAGTGTCTCTCTTTTGGAAGAGCAGTCCCTATATTGTACCTAAATACATCTGTCCTGTTTTTAAAGGAATGCAAGTAATATTGTTCTATTTGAGTGTATAAAAGAGATTCACAACAATGAACCTCACAATAATCTTTATTTAAAACATAACGGCCTGTTTCTAAATTTAATTTTCAGTTACAGTCCTGGAATTGCAATACTCGAGGCCCCCACATTTAGCCATGCCCCCTAAATAAACATGTCCTTCCATTTGCATCCCAATTAATACCCACAATAGATTTTCAAGTGGTTATGGTGCTAGGAAATCACCCCAACAAACAATATATTTAAGGAGGCTGACTTGCATGGCATAGGCAGCTAGTGTACGCTCATACTTGAATAGCAAAACGGGGAGGCAGTGTTTCTCCAAATAACCTCTAAGTGAAATTGTCCAGGCTCTGGACACTGAATAGAAAAACAGCGGCAGCTTCCTAGGTTACCAACTCAGTAACCACTGTAATGAACTAACAATCGTATGGTTCTTGGAGTGTCCCTTTAAGGAATGGGATCTCAAATGGATTCATACTTTCCTTTCAGTGATATTGTGTTTAATATTTGTTCATGTAGATACTGGTTTGAATAGCATGCTATGCTTTTTACTGTGTTATCCTTGAAATGCTGGCTTTTAACAAGCTAACATAACTTACAGTATTGAATACCTACGTGGCCTTGTCATGTTCTACATATATAATGCAAACACACATTTTCAATATCTCTGAAACTCCCTAACCTGCAAAGTATAATGCAAATCATTATTTCCCTCTTATACAACTACAGGTCTAAATGTAAAAGGATTTCATGTTCATATATTGGACACTGTCAAGGCATAGAACCCTGACTAAAGCTCTTAGCAAACTTTTCATTATTCTGAAGACACACAGCCACACCATCAGGCAATATTTTATCAATGCCATCTGTCCTTATGATATCAGAATAAAATATACATGAAATATTAAGCATTAGTAAATAGTGATGTCCCGAACGGTTCGCCGAACGGTTCGCCGCGAACTCATAATTGCGTAAACTCTGACCCTGTACCTCACAGTCAGCAGACACATTCCAGCCAATCAGCAGCAGACCCTCCCTCCCAGACCCTCCCACTTCCTGAACAGCATCCATTTTACATTCATTATGAAGCTGCATTCTTACTGAGCTGTCCAGGAGGTGGGAGGGTCTGGGAGGGAGGGTCTGCTGCTGATTGGCTGGAATGTGTCTGCTGACTGTGAGGTACAGGGTCAAAGTTTACTCAATGATGAGTCCGTGGCGAACCGTTCGCGGTGAACCGTTCAGCGAACCGTTCGGAACATCACTATTAGTAAATAAAAGAGACATGTAAACTGCTAGTGCCATTGATGTTATCCTTACTTCATCCCAATTTTAACTTTAGCTGTACCAACAGCCTCCGAATCTTCAACATCATCTTCTGGATTTTCCAGCAATAGTCTAAAATGATAAACAAAAGTGGAAACATTACTCTTAAAAAGAAATTGCAAGAAATTCCACAGTGCTACCAACATATGAAAAGAGGATACCAAAACCTTGTTTGACAGATAAAACAAGGATGAAAATAGTTTTAAATGAGTTTCCAGTATCTTTAGCTTTCAAAGGCTACAGGGGCAGAATAACCACTATAGTTTAATTCATTGTATGAAGTAAAATGCCTTAGGCCTCCATACCTTCAGCTTTTGTCAAACAGTTTTCATGCAGTTTGAAAAACAAAATGGGGCTCTCCTAGCACCTGAAGTCCGGACCCTTTTCCGCAGCTGGTCTATAACAGACACGAATCTCTGCATTTGCCCATCCAACTTTGTATGGCACTTGGAGTGGGTTAGCAGAGATTCATCACAGCAAAGACAGACTACACAAACATGGCTTCCTTGCACATACTGTTGCTTCTTTGAACAGAGCATACTCTCTATGTTGTTTTCCCTATGTAATTTAACAAAGAATGTGTACAGAATACACAAGTAAAGAAAACGTTTACACAATTCATGTTCTCGTATTAAGTGGAACGTGTGTAGATGACCCAAAATTGTGATTGCCTTAAAGAAGTTGAAAAGGGGCTGCAGATTTTTTAAAATTTTGCTGTTGATCCAAAAGAAGGCAAAAAAAAAAAGTTTGAAGCAATTTTGCAACAAACTAGGAAAAAAAATCCTTCTTGACCCCAAAATGGCAGTCAGATTTATCCTTGGATCAAGAGGCGTAACTAGAAACCACAGGGCCCCAGTGCGGAAATTTCCCAATGGGCCACCCATACATATATCTCCTACCCCACATGTCCCCGCCCACCCCACACATGTAGACAAACAGATACACATGCAGACACATACACACGCACACACAGAGTCATACATACAGACACATTTAGAGACACACACACATACACTCATAAACTCACAGACACACACACTCAGACACACATACACTTACAGACACACACACACTTACACACACTTACAGACACATACACATACACTCAGACACACACATTCACAGACCAACCCATACACATACACACACACACACACACACTCAGATACACACAAACACTCACAGACAAACACATACACACACACTCAGGCACACACATACACTTACAGACACATACACATTCAGACACACACACTTACAGACACATACATACACTTACACACTTACAGACACAGACATACTTAGACAAACACTTACAGACAGACACACACACACACACTCACAGACAAACACATACACATACACTCAGACACATATACATTCAGACACACACATACACTTACAGACACACACACACATACACTTAAAGACACACACACAAATACACACAGATGCACACACTCACATTCAGACACACACATACACACTTACACACACACATACACTCAGACACGCATACTCACAGACAAACACACACACACACATTCAGACACACACATACACTTGCACACTTCACTTACAGACACACACACATACACTTACAGAGAGATACACATTCATACACACACATAGAGACACACACACTTACACACTTACAGACACACACACATACACATACTGAGACACACATACACTTACAGACACACACACATACATTCAGACACACACACTCACAAGTAAACACATACACTGACATACACATTCAGACACACACATACACACTTACAGACACAGACATACAGACACACACTGAAACACACATACACTTACAGACACACATACACTCAGACAAACACACACACACACACACACACTCAGATACACATATACATACACACACACTTACATACACATTCAGACACACACATACAAATTATTAATAATTAATGTCCACCCAGCCTCCCTACCTAGAGAGCTGGCGTGGACCTGTCCCTGGGGTCCAGTGGGGCTTCAGTGCGGCGGGCGGCAGAGTTCCTGTGACAGGCGGAGAGGGAGCTGTGTTATCTCTGCTCTGCTCCCTCACAGGCTGTCTACTGATGCTGGGAGGCGGAATATGACGTCATCAACAAATGGCATCAACAAATGGCACGCGCGGGAGCAGATAGAACACCCCTCGCCGCGTGTCACAGGAACTCTGCCGCCCACCGGGGGGGTCCATTAGGTGGCCAACGGGCCACCTCTTGGGCCCTCCTATGATAGGGGGAACAAGGAGGGGGCGGCATCTAGGCTGTGAGGGGGCCGGTCGCAGCCGCGACCCCTGTGACCGTGGTAGGTACGCCACTGGCTATTACCCTACATTGAAAATTATATCCTTGAATATTCTGTTTTTGCAAGTATGCAACTAGTTGCTGTTTGAACATCTGTCTGGACTCTGATAAAACCCCTTCTTCAAGCAGAGAATTCCACATCTTTACAGATCCCCAGATGTTGTAGAACTACAACTCCCATGATTCTCTGCATGCCTTTAGAATGACAAAGCATCACGGAAGTTGTAGTTTTAAAACTTCTGGGGATCTACCTTTTGGGTACCCCTGGTCTATAATATGGAGGGAATAAAGATAAAACCCAGAGGGAAGAGGCTGAAGTAACTCTAATGGGCTAGTATGGTTTAAGGAAAGCATTTAGTTATTTAGGAAGAAATATGGCTTAGGTATGAGTGTGAACTGTATTTATACCTGTATTGATCAATAAAGCATTAACAAACAGAGGCCATGAGCATTTAATGCTAGTTACTATTTTATGGTACCTTTGTGTTGTTGGCTCATAGACTCCACTGTCTCCAGCTACTGATTCATCTGACACGGCTGCTGATACACCCGTTGCTTTCAGACCTGTCACGCCAAGGCAGTTTAATCCTATTGCAAAATACAATTAAAACAATATATTTAACATTGCACACTTTATTACTTTTATATCATGCTAATTTGCTAAATAAGCATCAAAAATTTAATCTTCTACATGGAGCAATGCTTAGGTGTCTATCTCTGGAAATGAATAAACTTGATGAGGTCAATATCGCTGATCTAGCTGAGCAATGAATGAGGTCCATGTGATAAATTCTGAATAATCTTTACTATAAATGAAAATAAGCATAGTTTGTGAGCAAGGGGCAACATCATAACTAGAGGTAGGTTGGTGACTTTGGACACAGTGGTGCAAACAAATGGCCTGAAACTCACATTGTGATTGGTCTGACTCACACAATGTATACTGTGTTGCAAGGTGTGACATCATACATCTCTATACAGATCTGCATATGCTTAAAGGGACACTGTAGGCACTATAAGAATCTCATTGACTTGGTTATAGTGCCTGGTGTCCCCTGTCACTGCCCCTGCAGTCAGTCAGTGAGGGTTCCTGGATTCCCATAGATATGGAGCCATCTTTACTATAAATGAAAATGAGCATAGTTTGTGAGCAAGGGGCAACATCATAACTAGAGGTAGGCTGGTGACTTTGGACATAGTGGTGCAAACAAATGGCCTGAAACTCACATTGTGATTGGTCTGACTCACACAATGTATACTGTGTTGCAATGTGTGACATCATATATCTCTATACAGATCTGCATATGCTTAAAGGGACACTGTAGGCACTATAAGAATCTCATTGTCTTGGTTATAGTGCCTGGTGTCCCCTGTCACTGCCCCTGCAGTCAGTCAGTGAGGGTTCCTGGATTCCCATAGATATGCAGCCATTTGAGGTGTGGCTAAGGTAGAGATTATACACTTTCGCTTAAAGGGACACTGTAGGCACTATAAGAATCTCATTGTCTTGGTTATAGTGCCTGGTGTCCCCTGTCACTGCCCCTGCAGTCAGTCAGTGAGGGTTCCTGGATTCCCATAGATATGCAGCCATTTGAGGTGTGGCTAAGGTAGAGATTATACACTTTCTTCTTGCCATACCAATTCTTACCTGAATGGGTGCTGTGATAGGCTGAAAACAGTCAGCTGACACTTTCAGCCGATCACAGCCACCCATTGCACAGGAGGGATGAGCTGCTGAGAACTCTCATATGGCATTAACACATTAAAACTGTTTAACACTAAATGTAGGATGGTACTAGTGGACTCCAACCAGTCAATGCGATGATGCAGTTACAGTGCCTACAGTGTCCCTTTAAGAGAAACAGCCTTGGAGCTTAATTAGAAATTGCCCTGCACAATTCCCACATACCGCCTCACTCCTGTCAGGATATTTATATCGGCAGACATTTTGTGTTAAGAAAGAAATTAAAAGTGTATATTGCCAGAGTCACTCAGAACAGAGCGGACTCCATTTTGCTATCTTCAGGATAACAAAGACGCATAATTTCCTTGCTTTCACTAACCACTGAGCTTGAGCTAAGGAATGCATTATATAAACACAGACACTAGTGACAGAGAAGACTAAGTAATTAATTTTACTTTCTAAATTTGACAAGGTTCCATTGTAAGTAAGGGGTGAAATTGAGTTTAGAACTGTCAATTTTAGAAATTACGATCAAAGTAGTTGCCACAAAGACTGAGACAAACGCTTTGAACTGACAGCAAATCTAAGTTATGATAGTCATTTTAGATAAGCCAAATGACTCAAAATCGTCATCAGGAAAAGTTAACTCTTTCCTGGATAGGAAGATTTAGTTAGGCAAGAGGGCCCTCTATGGATCAAATACCTAAATTGCGATCCATCGATTGAACCCATCTACAGTTTCCTATTGGCTTATCAACTAATGCCGTACAGAGAGTCTGGCCCTTTAAAAGTTAGGACAAAAGGAAGAGAGAGGTGAGTTGTTGGAGTTTGGGCAATCAGATTTGGATATGCAGAGAGAGAGACTCAAGAAACACTCTCTGGGACTAACACTCTACTCTTAAACTCTCTTGGACACAACTCCTTGACACTTAGAATTTTACTCTGACTTTCTAACCAACACCACTTTTCTCTATCACTCACTCACCTCCATCCAACCAATCATATTTCTGGGACTACCTACTCATCTGATGAGAATATCTACATAACTGGTAATTATGCTGAATTTATTTAATTAATTTAAATGATTTAAACATTTACTAATAGCATGATATTTGACTGGGTAAATCACGGTCAGGTTTCAATATTTAGAAATCTTAGTTAACTAAAGAATATATAGTTAGAAACATTCCATTCTGCAGGTGGAATTAAGAATAATTATATTTAATGTGATAGTATCACGTGTTAGCATACCGCTGTTTTTATCCAGATGTATTGATTTGCTCTAAAGTAAGATAAGATATCTTTTTAGGCAAATGAAAATTCGGCTTTTGTAAAAATCTGGTAGATTATTCTTATTGATGGTTCCAGGAAATGACTAATAAGTTGATTCAAATGTTTTTTTAATTGAAAATAACAGGAGAATAGGATACTATATGCCTAAGAGGATCTAGCCAGCATTGAAAGGGTTACTTAGTTGATTTAACTGTTAGCCAAGGTTTTATGGCTTTTCGCTGTGTGAAGCTTTACTTTTTGTCTGTAAAGATACCCTCATAAATCTTAAGTGACAGGTGATGCTGTTAGCCATTGGAACGTGTATAGCCATTCCATTGTATTGCATACTTATGTTATACTAAATACTCACTGATTATTATCATGCATGCTGCCTAATATTATTGTTATTTAATTTGTTACAATAAATTAAATCTATTTTTATAACACATTGTGATTTTAATAGTAAAAGCCCTCTGACCATCATAACCAAAAGAAAACTAATAATAAGTTCCATAAAATTTCCATTACTCTAGTATTTATCTAGAGTGCACTGCATAGTATTTAATGCTCATATTTCTTTTGGTACTGCCCAAGCGGTACACCCAATAACATGGCTACCACATACACAGTGAGTCGATAAAGGGTTGCTACAAACACCATCCCAATTCAGTAATATGAAGTGGTCATGGTGCCTGGAGTTGTATGTGCAGTGTTTTGCTATGAGAGTTTAAAGAGATACTGTAGTGCCAGGAATACAAAGCTTAGAGCCCATTCTATCCTTCCAGATTTTATGTCAGTGCTCCATGCTGTATTCACTTTATTATTATTATCCAACACGATCTATCAACAGGCTCTGACGTGAAGTGAGCTCTGAAGTGAAGGACTGTACATAAACATGATGCCGTAAATTGAAATTATAGCAAATATTTTTAGTCACCTGCTATGGAGGGTTCTTTCTAACTTTGATAACTTAGAACAAAGTTACGATAAACCAAAACAGAAAATAATTAATATGTTATTTTTGACTTAAATCATATCAATTGATTTAATGAATAACTAAAAGGAAACACATATGGGCAGTAAAATATTGTATCAGTGTAATGCTATGAATTTACCTTGTCCTGTGGGTTTGTTTTCAGATTCGAATGGGTAGCTCTTTCCTCCAGCTAAGCCAAGTTCGGAAAAATGCATGTTAAGGTCAATATCATCAAAGTCTGTGTTGCTGAGGAACACATCTCCAGTTAAAAATGGGTCTGTTACAAGAGGGGAGCAAGGAGGAGAGGGAGACGACAGTGATGACCTTGGGGACAATGATGTCATGGATTTAGGTGTACCAGATAAAGATCTCAAAGCCTGGATGCGGTTTGATGAGTCAATTCTTTGAGATTTAACCACCTCGTTTTCATGAATGGTGGTGATACACCCTGATGGCCTATAACCAACTGCTCCTTCCTGAAGCAAAAAGTCTACTTTGTTCTGGTATTCTGAGTCTAACTGTTCCAGTTGTTCGTGGTAGAGATCAGTGTAGCTGGTAGATGTTGAGGAGTCCTGGCTAGATGTAACTAGAGATCCTCGACTGGATGCCAGTGATCCTGGACTGCTGCCAGATGAAAGAGACTGCGTGCTGGCGGATAGGCTGAGAAGATCAAATGGAACATTTTAAATTGTGATTGATTTTAGTTTCTTTTTGTCATTATTGCGAAAAAAACTTATTTTGTTAATTTATAAAAAACAAACTACCTACTAATTTGATGTTCGATTGTATTGAAAACTAATAGGCAGCAATAGTAACAGAAAATAAATATAAGTAGTCAAATTAAAGGGACACGTTAGGCACTATAAGCATTTAATCTAATTAAATTAGCTATAGTACCTGCAGTCCCCTGACACCGTCCCTCTATTCAGTGTTAAATCATTTTTGCAGTTTAACACTTACTGAGGGTCACTGGCTTCCCATAGCCCCGCCACTACTGGAGGTGTGGCTGTGTCTGAGATTACACACTTCCTTGTAGTCATACTGATTCATACTTGAATGAGAACTATGATAGGCTGAATGCGGTCAGCTGAAACTCTCCGAAAATCATAGCCACCCATTGCTTTCTCATTAGCACAAGCAGAACAGATGGGATGGGCTTCTGGAGACTCTTGTTTAGCATTAAAACATTCAAAACAGTTAAATGCTGAATTGAAGGACAGTGCCAGGGGACTACAGACACTATAACCACTTCCATGAGATGAAGCAGTTATCATGCCTACAGTGTTCTTTTAAAACATTTTCAAAAAACTATGTTAATGTCAATGAAAAAGCGAAAGTTTTATATACAGAGCGAACAAAAAGGTAACAAACATTTGGATTTGGCATGGCTGTTCTGATTTGCATTTAATTGTATAAATGTATTGTAAATGGCTATTTACAATGCATAAAAATGGTCACACAATGCATTTGTACAGGTGCAAAACATTTCTGCATTAATAAAGTTAACATTTGAAAAATGTCAACTGCAAAATCATAATATATTTGAATATGAAAATATTAAATACGAATATATTTAATCTGGCTACAATTATGTAATGGTTTTTCATCTACTGTCAACATGGATGGTGTTAGAGCAAGGGTTGATTATTAATTTTTCCCGTGGAACCCTTTGGCATAGTGTATCAACATCTTGGAACCCCCCCTGTCACCCCACCGGTAAAAAGAAATTGTAAAAAATTTGCGCTGTTTTTTGTATGTGCAGGTGTGTGTCTGTGTGTCAAGGTGTGTGTATCTGTGTGTCAATGTGTATCTGTGTGTGTGTGTGTGTGTATGTATCTGACACACATATACACACCCACTGGCACATAGTGGCACACAAATATACACACTGACAAACAGATACACACACACACTGTGTGTGTGTGCGTGTGTATGTATTTATCTGTGTGTCGAGGTGTGTGTGTCTGTGTATCAAGGTGTGTGTATCTGTGTTTGTATGTCCCAGTGTGTGTATCTGTGTGTCAGTGTGTATAAATAAGACACACAGTTACACACACACTGGCACATAGCATACAGATACACACCTTAAAAAACAGTGTGTATCTGTGTGTAAAGGTGTGTGTATCTATGTGTCAAATTGTGTGTACCTGTGTTTGTATGTGCCGTTGTGTGTCAAGGTGTATGTATCTGTGTTTGTATGTGGCAATATGTGTATCTGTGTGTCAGTGTGTATCTGTGTGTGTGTATGTATCTGACACACAGATACACACACTGACATACAGAAACACACACCTTGACACACAGATACACACACTCAGATGCACACTGTGACACATACACACATCTTGACTCACAAATACACACATACTCAGATACACATAGTGACATATACACACACTTGCACCCACAGATACACACACTGGCACATACACACATTGACATATACACACAATGACACATTCAGATACACACATAGGCACATACAAACACACTGATATACACTGGCATACACACACCAAAACACACATACTGACATACACACGCACACTCAGATACACACAGTGACACATACACATACACTGACACACACTCAGACACACACACTCTTTGACAGACACACATACAATCTCACTGACAAACACACATACAATCTCACTGACAAACACACATACAAACACATATACACTCTCACTGACAAGCACACATACATTCTCTCTGACAAACACATACACACTCACACACTCACTGACAAGCACACATACGCTCTCACTGACAAACACACATACAAGCTCCTTAACACAATTTTTTTTTTTTTTTTAAATTTCACTCGACCCAGCCTCCCTACCTTTGGGAGTGCTGGCATGGAATCTCCATTCCCCTGGGGTCCAGTAGGGCTGCTGGGCTGAGCGGCTGGCATGCAGACCCTGGGGTACAGTGGGGCTGCTGGGCTGTGCTCAAAGGCACACCCTGGAGTCCTGTGGGGCTGCTGGCCTGAGTGGCTGGCGTGCAGGCGGCAAGGGAGTAGTTATCTTCCTGCTCAGCTCCTTTGCGCGCCTCTTAGTGATGCCGGAGCTGGAGTGACGTCATATTCCGGTTCTGGCATTACTGATGTGCATGCCGCGATAATTGAGGCGGATGGCGAAGGAGCACTCTCCCCTGCTCAGCTCCCTCGCACCCCGCCTCAATTATCGCGGTGGGCATTTTGTTTTCCCAAAATTTTGGCGGAACCCCATTTGTGAACACCAATTGGGAAATGCTGTGTTAGAGTATTGTAGTTGAATATTGTGATACATTCACAACAGATTATACAATGCACGGTGCAGTTCCAGAATAATATTCAGCAAACTGGACTTCCATAACAAACATACCTCTTTAGTTGAGTGTGCAGAGTTGCAATTACCCTCGCTGTCTCCTCCAGTTCTCTGACCAACTGATTCCTTTTACTGGTCATCTTCAACCTAAAAAGGTGAATATATATATTTAGATACCCTTGTCAAAGAAAAATAAACTTACATGGTCTTTATCTCTGTTTCAATCAGCAATCAATCATGAAATCAAAACAATTGTGTACTCTTGGACAAAAGTTTACTCAACGCATTGATAGGTGTCATTTGGTGATCATAAAGTTAAAATATACAACAGTAGTGTGGTGTGGCATTCTAGGGAAATAGCAAACCAAAGTCCATCATTACACTGTGGTTGGAAGGACTGCTATCTCCAAGTTAGTAGTCAAGATTAGAGAGTCTACAGGTTTAACAGGGTAGGTACTTTAACCAGGATGTACTAAAAACAGGGACACAAAAATTAAATCCAATGCTACAATGTTTCGTCGCAAAGCCCTAGTCACATACGACTAATATTTTGAGGCGAAACGTTTATTGATGACTAAGGTTTTGAGCTGAAACATTGTATTTTTATTGAAGACTAAGGTTTTGAGCCGAAACGTTGTATTTTTATTCCTGTGTTCCATTTTTCTCATAAATACTGTTTGAAATACCTACTCTGTTGTACCTGAGGACTCTCTACTTTTAAAATCAGAATGTACAAATCCTGAGGTTTGGTGCGCCCTTCATGGATGAAATGTTACCATATGGGCTACTTGTGTAAGAATGGGCAGGAGGTAGGTAGGGACATATCTGCCTTGGGCGGCACTTTGCAGGGGGCGGCAAAAAAAGCTGCCTCCAAACGCTCAAGCAGATCCCTTGCTTGCCTCATGTCCTGGGGGGGCTCAAGAGCTTGCCAGCTGACCACTTTTGAGTCCCCCGAGGCTGGCAGAGGGCAGCGAGGGAGCATACTCACCTGAACTCTTACTGCTCATCTCCCTCTGCGCCACTTAATGAAGGCGGGAGCCGGAAAATGACGTCAGACCGGCTCCCGTCATCACTAAGCAGCGCGCGAGGAAGCTAAGCAGGAAAATCAGAGCTCCCTCACCACCTACTCTGCCTGTCCGCCACCTGCCTGCCTGCCCAGCAGCCCTACTGGACAGGTAAGTTATCCACTCCAATATAATACAAATACTGAGTTACAGCGAGTGGCTCCGATAAAAACCAAATACTAACACCAATGTGGTAACCCCTCAATCCACATAAAAATCAAAGCACATACATACATACAGATTAGGTGGAGTATCTTGGTATATGGTGATATGGCATATAATGCACAATAAAAGCTGTAAAAACAGAGAGAACGAAATCTAGTGCAATATTGTAGAACACAAAAGTGACTTGAAGTATAATTTGTGGTTGGTACTCACAAACCAAGAGCCAAAGGGGACTGACTCAATTCAGAAAAACGCTTCTTTAATAAAAATGCATAAAAATACAACTATACTTAAATAAAAATCAAATAGAAATTCATAAAAATACAACTATACTTAAATAAAAATTAAATAGAAATTCTATTTGATTTTTATTTAAGTATAGTTGTATTTTTATGCATTTTTATTAAAGAAGAGTTTTTTTCTATCTCAATGAATATGGTCCCTTCTTCCCAGCTGCAACAAGAAATATAGAAACAGCTACTATACAGAAAGGGAGTGGGAACCCTCACAACTATCCCACAGGCGTCTGAATTGAGCCAGTCCCCTTTGGCTCTTGGTTTGTGAGTACCAACCACAAATTATACTTCAAGTCACTTTTGTGTTCTACAATATTGCACTAGATTTCGTTCTCTCTGTTTTTACAGCTTTTATTGTGCATTATATGCCATTTCACCATATACCAAGATACTCCACCTAATCTGTATGTAAGTTACCCACTCCAACTCTCCCAGGGAGGCTGAGTGGATTTAAAATAAAAAAAATAATAATAAATTGTGAGTGTTGGTGGTAATGTCTGTGTGTGTGTCTGTGAGTAAATGTGTCTGTTTGTGTCTGTGACTGAATGTGTGTGTGTCTGTGAGTGAATGTGTGTGTGTGTGTCTATGAGTGTGTGTATGTGTGTGTGTATGTAAGTATGTGTCTAAGTAAATGTGTGTGTGTCTGTAAGTGTGTGTCTGAGTGAATGTGTGTGTGTGTGTCTGTAATTGTGTGAGTCTAAGTGAATGTGTGTGGGTCTGTGAGTGAATGTGTGTGTGTGTGTCAGTCAGTGAATGTGTATGTGTCGGTCAGGGAGTTTGTGCATCTGTTAGTGCGTGCATCTGTCAGTGAGAGTGTGCGTCTGTCAGTGTGTGTCCGAGTAATAGTGTGTGTCTGTCTATCGGTGTGTCAGATCAGTGAGTGTGTGTTTGTCATTGTTTGTCAGTGTATATGAGAGTGTGTGTCTGTCATCATCAGAAGTGTTGATCAAAAGCCAATCACAATGCTTTCCTGTAGGATTGTCGGAGACTGTCAAGGAGGCAGATCATGGGCAGAACCAGCACAAGCCAAGCACAGCCCTGGCCAATCAGCATCTTCTCATAGAGACACATTAAATCAGGTTTCCACACTGTGCAGCACTGCCCAATGAAGCACCTCAAGTAGCCATCTGAGGAATGGCCAGTTGGGGTATCCCTAGGCTGTAATGTAAACACTGCATTTTCTCTGAAAAGACAGTGTTTACTGCAAAAGGCCTAAAGGAAATGATTATACTCACCAGAGCAAATACAAGCCTTTAAATACATCACTTTAAATTGAATTACATGTTTGAGACTCCCCACCTTGCTGAAATGCTCCTTTCTTTTAATACTGCTTAATACTGTTTGCTAAATTTATGTCTCAAGCCACATTGGATATACATGGTGTCTGATATACACCTAAAGAATACCGGTAGCTCTGACATTAAACAGCTCATTATACAGCTTGATGAGAAAAAAAACCCACAGAAAATAAATGTTTACATAGGTAAAAGGACCATGTGATACTTTACTTTTAAAATGTATTTTAAGTAGGGTTTCCAAAAATCTAGAATAAGCCTCTTTTTAATGTGCCTCTATAATCAGACAGGATCTTTGTGTTACTCTCTGTAATTTGTAGCTAAATAGCCTGTTTAATTGTTACAGCATATCCACAGGTTTCACCTATTGTTAAGAAGGTGAAAAATATCTCTTATTGATATGGAAAGGAGCCAAAGTCATTGTGTCTGCCATTGTGCTTGATGTGAACACACGGGATATAGAGATAATGTCCAACATGAAATATAGCACTTTAAACAACAAAGGACCCAAAGCAAATTTAAAGAGTGCTACACAGAAGAACAAAATGAGATCCTGTTCAGTGTTGGACAGATGCATGCAATGTGTGTTCCAAAAGATAACCTATCTATACTCTGAAACAAAAGTATTGTTTTCTGCCTAGAAGAGCCACCAACTGGAGTTTACATTTCATAATTACACGGTAAATGATAAGGCTGATTTGGAGAAATAAACTAAAACAAAGATAAAAGGGATAGCAAGCTAACACCATTCATGTGCAAATAATTGTAGAATACAATTATGAAGATGCACTCACTGTAGGAAACAAACGAGATGAGAAGTATGAATTCAAAATAGTGATGTAATGTAAACAACGAGATTAGAGAAATAAGGTCCAAACTAGAACACTAAGTGACCTCATATAGTGACTGTCGTTATGCTGAAAGGACAGAGATCTGAATTTTAGACAAAACATGAAAACTAGCTAAATGACAAATAATTTAGGCAAATGGATCAGAGTATGGCACATCTGCATTACATAAAGCACTTAGGAGGTAAACTGTATTACAGAAGCCATGAGAACAACAGATAAAAGAACTTTGGGTTTATGATCTCAGATGAGTTAACATTAGAAGGGAAATTGAAACTTTGAGAAATTTTAGTATGAGCACCATAACTATTAAGCATTTAAAGAAATTGCTGCAGCCATAATACAATCCTGGGAGCTGTGAAATGGACTTTTGAAAATGCTATTCTGCAATGCTATTCATATGCTGCGCACAATTTTAGATATAATAATAGTGAGGCATTCATGGTTAGTCGCTCTGTAAACTGCTGAACACAGAAACTGCAGTATGGAAGCTATCAGTTTATACAGCAGTTACATGTATTGTAATTGATAAGTGGGACTGTGGCTAGCGGATAAAGTACTTAATCTGCAGCGATTTATAAAACAACATCAGAACCCTCTGTCCACAATGAAGAAAAACTACCATAACAAGGGGACATAGTCTTAAATTAGAGGGGCAAAGGTTTAAAAATAATATCAGGAAGTATTACTTTACTGAGAGGGTAGTGGATGCATGGAATAGCCTTCCAGCTGAAGTTGTAGAGGTTAACACAGTGAAGGAGTTTAAGCATGCGTGGGATAGGCATAAGGCTATCCTAACTATAAGATAAGGCCAGGTACTAATGAAAGTATTTAGAAAATTGGGCAGACTAGATGGGTCGAATGGTTCTTATCTGCTGTCACATTCTATGTTTCTACGTGAGGCTCCTAATTGGTAAAGAATTTTCCTGGTGAGGGAGTGGACTGTCTGAAACTGCAGTCAGCTTATCTAAACAGTCCAGCTTCAGGATCTTAAAAGGTAAGTATGAATGCAGGCAGGGCTGCCAAGACCAAGGCCTTGGGGCTGCACCAATGAGAGGAGGGCACCGCTGAAACCCTGTATCGTTGCTCGTGCAGGAAGGAGAATAGCTCTTTATCCTTCTCATCTGGCACATGCAGCGGCAGGTCCTCTCTTTCCTACAGGCAGACATACAAATTGCAGGACAGCATGCAGAGATGGCGTCAGCGTCATAACTCCATGCAACCTCCTGTATCTCCGCCTGCAGGTTGTGACTGGAGAACAAGTGAGCAATGGGGAATAAGTGGCAGATAGGGAGTGCGGTGAGGACTCTGTGAAGCAGGAGGACAGAAGAGCAGAACATTAATTGAAGGGGGAAGAGAAGAAAGGAGCAAGTAGGGGGTGGGAATAGAACAGGTTTACAAGTGGCTCTGTAAATCCAGCCCTGAATGCAAGCCAAATACAGACAGAAATAAAATGTGTAATAGAGCAGTGTATCTAACACATAAACAATATGGATAGTGAGTGAACAAGCTGTTGGTACCTGGTGGTTCCTCAGTTTGTGTCAAACTATTTGATTATTATTACTATTATTTTTACTTATAAGTGCCAACAAATTCCTCAGTGCTGTACAATGGATGGACTAACATAAAATATTTGCACGCACAGGAACAAATGGGGTTGAGGGCCCTGCTCAAACCATCTTACTTTCTAGAGGAATTACCAGAAGATGGTGCCAATAAACACTGTTGCATACTGTAATGCTTATGTTTATGCTTACATTACCCTTTCAACATACCTCCCAACATCGGCCATCCCAGAGTCGGGACCCTGATGGGAGTAAAGGGAATGGGCCAGTGATGCAATGGCCCATGCGTCCACCAAATTGCTAGAAGGTCCATCCCACTGAGGGCTGACCCTGTAGGGAGCACTGTTTCAGTGCTAGTGCCCTAAACATAGCGCAAGCTTGTCTACTGATGCACTTGTGCTATGATTGTTGAAGACAGTTTCCTGGGTCTCTCCGGCCTCTGTGAACCACTCTTATTGAATATCATTATACCTGCTTATATCTGGCCAAAAAAAAAGACATTGATAAAAAAAAAAAAAAGTATCAAAATTGGAGTTTGTATGCCTTCCTTTAATAATGATATTAGTTGGAGGTGCTCTCTATTAGTATTATTATTATTATAAAGCACCAATGCTTTCTGCAGAACTCTACCAGTGGACGATATGCAAACGTAGATTCAAAAGGGGAAGCATCATTCAAATGGAGATATACAGAAAAAGATCTTCAATTCAGCGAAAGTACAAAACTATTAAGTCAGCAATTCTAGTTAGGTTTTGCAAATGGGTTGTTAACTCGTCACAATTTGCGGAGTTATTAACTAAGGTGTAAATTGTCAGGGATTCAAAGATAATTCATACAGGGTTATTCACTAAAGAGATTATCCAAAGTGAATTCAATTTAATGCCAGAGTATCCAAACTAAAAGTTTAGCTAACGTAGTGGATTTCAAATTTAAGGTAAAAAACAAAACAAATTGGAAGACATTTTTATCTATTCTCACTTTAGAAAATAACTCTGATAGTGATAATGAAAATTTTAGGCCAAGTTGATTTCACAACAATTTGTCCTCTAGTGTATAACCCTGACTCTGCTTAGTGAATATACCCTTAAGACAGATCACATTCACTTATTTTGAACACCTTTCATGACCTAAACCCTCCAAGAGTAGAGCAGTCTGCCAGACGAGACTGGTACTGCCTTGTGCTATGCCATTTCTAATCTATATGTCTATCTTTGAAGGTCTGGTGTGCATCAAGGCAAAATACTTTGCCTTGTGTTTACATAATCATTTCCTGACTTCTGGAAAATTGGAAAAAAGTAATCTATGTATAGTTTATATACCTGTCAAATTCTTCAGATTCTACAGGATGAGTTCCTACTTCCTTTAATCACTGATAATATGGTGCAGTAGTTATGAAACCACAACAGGGATATAGGTTTGCTTTCGTGTAATTTACCTTTTCCAGACTCTTTTGATGTTTAATTCTACAAAGCAGAAGTGTCTTGGGGAAAGTTATGTTACTCTTTTGTTAGAGAAGACAGTAAACAGTAGACTCATCAGAAAGAATAATTATTTCTGAACTGTAACATAGCATTTGACCTGGAACATCAAATTATCTCTTAAAGGCACACTCCAAGTAGGACAGATACCTGTGTACTATAAACGAAATTACAGTTTATGTCACCTCTTATCCAGTTCTCCCACAATGATGTGTTTCATGGTCTTAGTGCCTTCAGAGCAGCCTGAGTGCATCTTTTGATGCGATCATGCTATGTTTGCTATGGAAAGTTCCCTGCTGTCCCCATATGCGCAACACCCAAGAACCTACCTGCATCAACATGACAAAAGGCCTAAATTGTGCTGTTAAATCTTTTGGCATTCCAGATAACTTTCTGGCAAGACTTCCCATTTTGAGCATCACCAGTGATGAAAGTAGAGCTGCCCAATAACTGTCTCCAGTTCGTACCTCCAAATATTGGGATGTATGCATTTGTGATCTTCAAAAAAGTTATAGAGGCATAGGCATATGCCTACTCCTTGTAACATAGCTGTGGCTGATTTAAATTTTGTAAAAGGCATGCAGCACATATAGTCACAGTTCTGAATTTGGTAGGATAGGCTGTTTGTGCTTACTTTTGAGGTTCCACGTCTGGGGACACCAGAGAAATGTTCACCATAAATGCAGTGCTACAATTAGCACATTTACATTTGGCTACCCTACGAGATGCTGCTTTAAGTACACGAGTGCCACAACTAAAGAAAACTGCTTGTTTTGTGGCTCCATTGGAAGCCATAACACGACTACATCTTACAATCGATATGCAAAATCCAATGTACTTTTTTAACCTGTGTTTACAGTAAAGAAGTGAATGCTTCAAAAAACTTTTTTTTTTTTTTTTTTTTTACTTTTAAGGTTTGACCAAGTATGTGTGGAACAAATTTGAGATAGTGGTTTTCTTCACGCGCAATATTTAACCTGAATGGATTCAAGGAAACAAATTTAATTTAAAAGGAATACAAACATTTCCAATAATATGACAATAATAATATTATACTATATTATAATATGAATGCAACACATTACTCTTTTTCTTTTCTTTTTTTTACAGAAAAAGAATACTGGATGCTATAAACACCGGCCAGATTGCACAAATTTGAAGGCAAAAAATGCAGATTTTAGCTAGTTTATAGTCACAGATTTGCATGTATACATTTTAAGAATGTTTGAATGAGTAAACCGATATAGATTATAAAACATGCCTAACACTATCAAGTAACAGAATATGCTGTTTTGTCTGTTTTGCTTTACCTCTCTGTAAGTGCTTTACTCTGGCAGTCTCTCGCAGTTTGTAAATCTTCCTCCAGTCGTTTTTTCTCTGTTTCAAGTCTTTCAACGTCAGACTGGCTCCACTTTCTCGGACTGATGAATCGCATTTCCTTCAAGAGTTCTTCTTTCTCATTTATTAAGATAAGCCGATCCCGTTCCGAATCAAGAACCCCCGGCCAGGCTTCGCTGTCTAATTTAGACAGCTGTATTTTAATATTGGCGATCCTATAAATAAGATATGCATAAGGAATTACATTCAAGGCAATGGAAAGAAAGAAAGCTTGTGCTAAGCAGTTACCCGTCATTAATTGCTAATGCACGCAGAGCTTTGTTAGGTTCTTCCATTACAAGATCAGTAATTGTTTAAACTAATATTGTAATGAATCAGTTGGAGATAAACCATACATTTTACATTGAATAAAATGCACGGAAACCGAAAAGTTCCCCAAAACAAAACTATAAACACTAAAACGGTCAGTTAAAGCACAATAACCACTTATCATTATTGCAAAGTTTGGTGCTTGGAGTTCCCTGAGCCCGCTCTCATTTCTGAGAGTGGCTTATAGCAGCAGTGATTTGTAAAACACGACAACACTACATGACAGCACACCAGAACTGTCAATCAGACAGTCAGAACACTCACAGGATTATTCACTAAAGTGAGAACTGACGGAATTCAAGTGAATTTCCAATTTAAGATTAAATTAGTTGACATAGAAGAATAGCTGATTTGGAGGATTTTTACAGCTTGGTTATTTTGGCCTTAAATTTTAAATTCACTATGAAGTCCTTACAGATTCTCACTTTAGTAAATACTCTGTAAGCCCCAGGTTGCCTTATATCATTTTTGTCTAGTGTGTCTTTTAGGTCACTACTTTGATGGAAATTTATGTACCAGCAGGTTCAGAATAATAACTGAGGAGCCGTAAGGTAAGTGCAGGATTAACAAATGAATATTTATGTAGAAAAGGCACACAGTGAAGTTATACAGAGGCAAACTGCTTTTTATAACAATACTAATGTCTTCACAAGTTTTACATAAAGTGACGCACCGTTTATGAAGGTACGTTTTATGAGACAAAGTGACAAGAAAGTATACACCTAGCAATCCTACTACAAAAACAAAACCTGCATTAAAGCAACATTTCATGATTGCTGAATGTGTTCAAACATGGTCACCATACTGCGGCAATTTTACACCACAAAACATCTGGTGGAAGGAGGAACGGAAAATTCATACCTTTATAACAGTACTTATGTCTATAAGAGATTGAGAATTCTCTTTTCTCTTACAGTTTGACAGATATGGCTGTGTATGTGTAGGAGTACATCTAGAGCTTTGTAACATGCAGACTAGACACTATAGCTGCATTACGCATAGTCTCACATTAGATAGTGAGATGACTGAAGCAAGGTTCAATCTAAGGAGACTTTCCTCTGTGATATTTATGTGTTTTCTGAATGATCACAGGATGTTTTCTTCAGAATTGGTTCGCCCATAAATCATTCTGTGGTTTTTAATAATCAAAGAGGTAGTTAGCTAATGTCTGTATCATATTGCCGCTCACTAAACAATTAGGCACGCTCTTTACAACATTAACCAAGAGCATACTGTGACTCACTACACAAAATAATACTGAAAATTAAATGTTGCTTTTTTTGTAGAAAGGAGATCTGAATCAACTGTATAAAACCAGTGGCAGTACCTCTTTACTTGGTTTTGAACTCTAGAACTTCAGCTCACATAATGCTCAGCCCAACTGTCTTAGCATCATTGGGCTTCTTCTTGAGAAACTGAAGAACTGTGGTTCCTAAATTAGTCCTCATGGCCCACCAACAATCCAGGATTTATGTACTTACCTTTTTTATTCCACTTGGGATACTAACATAATCTGGACTGTTGGTGGACCATGAGGACTGGTTTGGGAACCACTGCTATAAACATAGACAGTGACTAAACCTCTCAAAAGAGCACATGTTGAGATGTTCTACAGCTTGGGTTCCCACAAGTTGATCTACAACATTTAATGACCTACAATTCAAGTTATCCTCTTCTTCTTTTATTGGAGAGTATCTTATATGCTGGAAATAGCCATGAGAAACTTTTGAAAAAGTGATAATTACAAATATTGTAATGTTTTCAAATTGTTTAAAGTGTTTTAAAGGAATGTTTTAGAGCCTTAATATGTTGGTATATGGCATATGTCATGGTTGGGAAGGTGTACTTGTGAACCTTTGTATTTGGTCGGTGTTTTATTGTTTCTTTTTCAAAATTATAAAACACAGAAACTCAAATTCATGATTTTATGTATGATATCAGAGGTTTCACTGGATGACTATCTGTCTAAAAGTACATAAAGCAGGACTTGTCCAGACCATGTTTGAGCTAATTGTTTGAACTATTTTGATCACAATTTCCAGAAACACATTTGTGCCTTAACGCCTTTAGGACACATGACATGTGTGACATGTCATGATTACCTTTTATTCCAGAAGTTTGGTCCTTAAGGGGTTAAAGTGCAACCTGAAGCGCTGTTGACGGAAAACTCAATGTGTGTCATCTAACAACACAAATAGCTGCAAAATAGCAATTACCTTCTCTTTGCTTCTTCATAACGAAGTCGTAATCTGACCTTCTCAGCCAAGTGGTTACTACCGATCACAGCAAGCTGTCAACACAATGGAATTGGATGAGAATGGCAAATTCTCTAAATATGTCTATTAGTTTGTTCAATTTCTTAATGTTATTTCTGTAGCACTTTCTTACACCAAGATTCATGAGAAATTGACACCCTGTTAACTTCAGCATTTTTTTTTTTTATTATAGCCCATTCTAATACCTATAGGATGCTTGCAATGATACGTCTACCGGAGAAAAGAAAATCAAGTCTATATGGAGAGATTACTTCCCATAACTGAAGATAAAGAATACATAACTTACTTTAGATTTATTTCACCCTTTGTTTGTTTCAGTTATACTCACTTGTACCCAAGCTATATTTTACACACAATTACATTGTTAAAATATTAATGTAATATAACAGCCCCCATTTGGTTGTTTTTGATCAAGAAAAACAAACATACAATTGGGGAATAATTAAAGGGACACTATAGGAACCCAGACTACTTCATCTCAGTAAAGTGATTTGGGTGCACTGTCCCTGTCCCCTTAACTCTGTAATGTAAAACATTGCAGTTCAGAGAAACTGCAAGGTTATGGTTACCTCTAGTCGCTGTCTCCCAGACAGGCACAAGAGGCACTTACTGGTCTTTCACAAAGCTTAACTCCGTGAAACAACAGGCTGTGCATGAGGATGTACAGTGTCTTAAAATTTCCCATGGAAAGGCATGGATTCAGTTAATCTAGAGATTCTACAACTTTTCTATTATTTTTTTCTTATATTAGGATTTCTATTATTATTCATACAGCTGAATCGCTGGAGAGGGACAGCGGGACACTATAGTGTATAGTGCAGTGTTTCCCAAACCAGTCTTCAAGGTACCCCTACCAGTCCAGGATTTAGGGATTAGCCAGTTATATGTAAGGTGTTTTTAGAAGAAAAAAAACATCTTAGACACAACTGTTCAATCTCCAAATCCTGGACTGGCAGGGTTGCCTTGAGGACTAGTTTGGTAACCACTGGTATAGTGTATATATATTTTTGTATTTCTAACACTATAGTGATCCTTTAAATCCAAAAAGGACTGCATGTTAAGGACATCAAAAAACTCAGGCAGCTGTTTTGTACTCTGAGAGCAAGTGGGAAATATGGGAGGTTAAAATAATGTAATGAACTTGATGTAATTTGAGAAAAGTCCTTTCATTTTATTAAGAAAATACATATTATCAAAACCATTTTACTAACATAATTTTTCAGTTTGCTACAACTGAGTTTAGTGAATAGTCCAGACTTTGCTGGGTGAATCTTGAGTAAAGGTACTGAATAAATTAACCATGTTTTGTACACATTAAAAATATGTAGCACATATTGTTTCGTTCTGTATCAAACTGATTTTTCATAAACAGTGATAAACTTACATTTCCTGAAACATCAGTCTGTGAGCTAACATTGAGATACTGTCTGGGCAGAGACGTACTGGAACTTTCCAAAGATGTATTGCTAGCCCAAAGATCTGACTGAGATCCTGTTGCAACACAGAAGCCATTTTTTAATCTTGCAAGACTCTGAAAAAGAAGAGAGATAGCATCATTACTTTTGACCAGTGGCTCATACCAGTTTTTATGTGTAGAAAAAATATATTTGCAATTGTTTAGAAACACTAAGATTCTTTTAAACTGGAGGGGATGGTAGTAAGTAAAAATATGGTTAGAAAATTTGTGTTTCTTTAATTCTGTAATATGTTTCAGTTCTGCAGCCAACCCCCCTCATTGTTAGCTGTTTGATAAAGTTTACTTGAAAGCACATAACCATCTAAAAAATAGGGCTGGTTAAAAACTGGAGAAATCATTATAAGTTGCATTTTCAGTTATTTTAGGGAAACCACTTGAAGCATTTGTTGTGCTTTTTCTATTGCTTTTCTTTGATTTGTTCATTGCAAAAGTCTGTATATTTTAAATATAAACCTGATTTTCAATGGCGGTTGAACAACTTTGATTACAACTGTATGACATCATATTACATGATACACACAAAAAACTTATGTAAGGTGTTTACTGGAAGTTTAAATTGTCCTAACAATACATCTATGCAAGCATATAAGTATTTATAAGTAACATTATTTTTATGTAAAATATAAGATAACAAACGGCCGAAGTTTGAGCTGGCCTTTTGGGCCCCTAAACTAGAAAATAGTAAAATATTTAAAAACAAAAAGTATTTGTTTCTGCAACACTCCAGGATTTATTTTTACAGACCAGTGATCTTCCTACAGATATTTCAATGACATTAGTAGTTTAACGTATTTGTTTAATATTGACGTTGTTCTTGTTCTCTCGCCTGCTGCAAATGACAGATGGCAGGGCTGAATGATGCATTTATTTATATTTGTAAAGTAAAAATAGTCTTTGTGAGTTGATGTACAAGGAAGACCACAATATAATTCCCACATTTTCATTTTACTTGTGTATACCGTATATAATCACTTCTCCAAATATACAGCCTTACAATTTCTCGAAGTAATTTGACTGATTTGACAAAGTGCATCGCAATCATTTGTCATTTTTGTTTACATATGCAATGCTTGTTGTATAATTACACTAAACAACTGGAAGTGTGCCTTGTTTCAACAAGACTTGATATGATTCATATTGTATCACATGCAAAGTAAACCTGGACTGACTCGTGACAGCATCCAAATCAAGAGTATGACTTAAAAGGGGCATACAATGTAGATTTTTTAGAACATTTTTAATAATATAATTTAATAATTTAGCATGGTACATTATTACACACGTGAATTGTTTTATAGTTAAACTTAAACATACATACTAATATGTTTTTAAAAAATGTTTTGTTCCAATCCATGGCTGGACAAAAAATTAACTCACCTCTACCAAATCCTTCAGCAGATGGAAATATTGGACTTTTCTAAATTTAGAGACACACACAAGTTCGCTCAGACCTCACACTATTCATATATACAGTTGAGATCGTTCCTTCATAAGCCACCGTATGCAGCAGTGAAAGCGCAATCAGAAAAGGGACAACTCACGGTGTGGGAGCAGACATGCATTAATGGGTTATTGCCTCCCCTATGTAAACCGACCTCCATGTGTTACCAACTCATAGCAAACTACCTCCGATTCCCTTCTACCAAAATAGCACAGCAATGGAACATGGACCTAGGAGAGAATATCTCCCCTCGACAATGGAATACTCTATTCCAAGACATTAACCAACTGCTCTAATCCACTACTCTGGTAGAGCAACAGCGGAAAGATATATATAGATGGTACATGGTACCCACACGACTCCATACATTTTATCCGAATAGCACCCCCACCTGCTGGAGATGCAAAGAACTAAAGGGAGATGTCCTACATATCTGGTGGCAGTGCCCAGAACTTAGACCATTCTGGATCGCGGTCCATTCATTCTTGCAAGACTTAATGGGACTCTCCCTCACATTCACACCCCAAATATTTATAACCCTACTCCTTCAGAGTGGGATCCCCAGAGCTACAAGGAAACTCATATATCAAGTCCTTCTCTCAGCTCACAGAGAGATTGCAAGAGCATGGAAAACCAAATACTGCCCACCCATCTCTAGGCTGCTTTCCGCTAGGCTGCTTTCCGCTATACATGACCAAAGAGCATACGAGGGAGCATACAGTAAACTGTGGCCCCCATCTCAGACCACTGGAAAGTCATGGGAGATTTGGGACACATGGAGATCGGGTCAATTGACACATTTAAGTGCCACTGTAAAGAGAACATACTATGCAAATTGACCTGTCTACAGACCTGAGGGGCATTAAAGAGGGATCGAGTCTGACATAAACCTCGCAGAGAATCACCGCTTACCTGTTGTTTTGTATTGTATGACTTTACTATGTGATATAAGCAACAAAGGATTACTGCTGGATCCCCTCCCCTTCTTCCCTTCTGTATCCTCTCCCCCCCCCATTGCATTTTGCACTTTGTGATTGTTGTTGTAATGAGAAAATGCCAATAAAAATTGACAAATTTAAAAAAAAAAGTTTTGTTTTTTTAAATTTATATTAAAGAAAGGCATTTGCAAACATAATGACTTGATATAATATACAGAGTTTCTAAATAGTCCTAGATTCTGCATAATTGTTCCTGTTTGGAACCGAAGGATAAAATCACCAAATATTGGTAAACCATTAAAGTACAAGTGCATATATCATAAGATCTGCATGCAAGTTAGTTTGTGGTGAGCTCTGTGCATCGTATAGCACCGTTAACGTGTTCCTTGCATGTATACAGTAGGTGGGCCAAGTAGCAAGTGCATCACTGACTGGTGTCCTAAACATTCATCACTGATTGTGGTAAGCCATAATATAAAATATTTTATTATTTTAAACAAGTTAGTGGATTGCAGATGATTGGTACAGTTCTCTTGGAGAAGTCCAAACACATTATGTCCTACAAGTTTATCTAAGAACATACTTTTAATGAACGTTCTCCTATTGTTTGTAAAAAAGATAAATATATGTGCTCTTTATTATGATATAGAAAAAAGAAAGAGTGGATATAAGTAATTTGTCCCCGGATTCCTTGCACTATATCGGCATTCTGACAATTGCTACAATTATGGAGTCAATCCATCATAGGATAACTGTACATTTCCTGTAATACATCTTACAGGAAATTAGCATATATTTGCGTTCCCTCAATCAGTGCTATATTATTACCTGTTAGTGGAAGGTCAACATTTCAATATAATAATATATTATAGAAGGGGAATTATTTATCTCAAATAGACACCAAGAAACTATAAAGGGTAACTTTTCTATTTTTTTTTCCATTGTAGTGATAACTACGGTATTCCTATATTTCCATTATATTGATTGAATGAACATATCAAATAACACATAACATTGCTCAGTCAGCAGTTTCTTGTTTTATGTTTTTAATAAAATACTTCCTGCATATAAAGATCTGCAAGCTAAAGGAATATTTCATTCCAATGTATAGGTATTTATGAAGCTAAAGGGGGACATCAAATAGTCTTGTTGACCAACAACTTGCTCAGTCAGTTGACTGTCAGTCAATCATGAACCGACCATTGGTCTACTGTTTTTCTAAGAAAATCATGTTTGTTCCATGATGAAATGTGACGGAGGATGTTCGAACAATTACTAGTATGTTTGATGTTTACTTTTGGTTTCTCATCTGCCAACAACTTCTCAAAGATGAGATTCTGATAAGACAAATAATGTATTTTTTTTTTGTAAAAAAAAACAAACAAACCATAAGAAGGTATTCATTAAACTTGAAACTCAAGATAAAGTTGTGGCTGTGATTTACAATATTAGCTGAACCAAGAACCTTATAAAAAAACTGTAAAAAAACATCAAATATTGTATAATGTATTTATTAAAATTTGTTAGGGTGCAAATGTATATAAGGTGAATTTAAGCCCAATATAATATTTTTACATTATAAGTGGCAGCCCTGAGACTAACAGTTACAACAACAGTTTGGTGATATAAATCAGGATTTCCAATCTAAAAACCGTCACAGATTCAATACCCAGCAAAGTTAACTCTATTTTTCATCCTTAAGGGGCCAGTAACATTAGTAACTATTCATTTCGGAAGATGCAAATGTATATTTTCTGCTAAAAAAAAATCTTATTTTTAATAATACCTGTACATATTTCCAGATTTGCACAATAATTTAAAACAATATATAAAGGAATGCCAAAGCTATTATTGAATCCAGGGTTACGTATTTAAATTAAACGGTACTCCACCTGTCACTAAAAATGACACCTGATTATAATGAACATGAATGTCATAGATCTTGCCAAGCAGATCTTACAGAGAAACCGATAGCATAGCACTAGCATACCTCCTTAGAGTCACTATGTAAGAAGGACAGTCCCCTCTATGGGGCCTAAATTCCTCTATCCTAATGTCCATCTTTTCTAGGAGCTCCATGTTGTTTGTGTGTCTCTACTTGTATAACAGAGCTCCACATCAATAATACTCACAGTTATGCGTTTTAAAACTACAATAAATGTATTTAAAAAGTAAGCCTCCTACAATTTTTCAGAACAGCCCCATCCTTGGCCATACCCCCACCCATACGCTTACAACTAAAGTGTTCCTTTTTGTTTACTTGACATGTTGGGAGGTATGTATAACTAGTGCAATATTGTCAGAGTCCAGACAGCAATAGTCCATACCCCAGCAACTTAAACCCAAAAACTGAGAATAGGGAAAGTAACCCCACTCTAAGAATAGGTTCTACTGAAAGATGTAGTTGCAAATATGCATTTCCTGTTAACAAACAAATAAAATGGTGTTTACGTAAAATTATTGCTTTCCATGAATTACACCCACACAACGTACCTGAATTAAATCCTGCTTTTCTCTCTCTCCAGAACTGATGGCTTTTTTGATGGCTTTCATTTCATTTAAGATGGCTTGAGCTTCGTCTAGTTTGAAGCCAATATGGTTTCCTGACATTTTCATATCTATCCTGTAAAGGTAATGAAAAATAAAATATTTGTCAATTTAAAAAATAATGTTAAGCCACAACAATGATTTGACAATGCACTTCCCTAGTACACTTATGAGTTTCCTTTTTCAACAATATGGCTGCTCTTCCAATATGGCTTCCACTATCCATAATATAAGTATGACTTGAACAATTTGTTTTAAAATAAAATAGCTTTTTATTAAAAGCATACTTGTGGGCTGCACAGGTTTAAACAAAGACTAGTCTACATTCTATTTACAAACACCCTAAAATTTTTTAGCATTTGTATAGACAAATATTAAACAAGCAACGTAATCACCCTCTTGAGTAATGTAATAAAGGTATAAACGATGCAGTCAGAAATAGGTTAATCTGTTTCTCCCAATAAAATATGCATTTCCTTCTTCTACCAATATGTTTTCATGCATGTAAATACTGATTTCATATATACATAAAAATAAGGTTTCTTGTAACAGCCTTTTTGGTGTCTAAGAAAACAACAGCTTTGATAGCTCTAGTTTCATTATCAACAGCTAAAATTAAGTATTTTGTACTTTGTCAAATATTTGTAGTATTTCTAGTTTATAGATAAAACTTTAGGTTTACAACAGACTGGGTGTCATCACAATCTATAAGGCTTAAACCATTAAAGTTATATTTGGTTTAAAATGGCATGATAATTTTGGCCAAGATGGTGATAACAGCTGAGCTGGACAAGTTTTCTAACGTGGCTATTTTGAGGAAATGATAGCATTACACATTTGCAGGGCTCAAAATTTCCACTCACAATTGGCAAGTGAAATTTTAGCTCTGGTAAGTAGAAATTCACTTTTCCGCTTTTGCCCAGTACATCCCAGTTTCTGTCTTTGCCTTCTTCCCCCATTTCCCCTCATTGTCACTCCCTCCATTTCTCTCTTCTCCTTCCCTATCTGTTTCCTCCTTCCCGATCCCACCTTCTCTGATCCACAGTTTTACTAATATGTCAATCTTAATTTATCTTCATAACTTCCTATTGCACAATCATCATTCACCTCATCTGTTATCCCAATCTTCATTTGCAATAGTATATATCTGTATATATGTGACATTAGTGAGAAATTATGCACTGTAAAATTTATCATAAACAGAGAGAAATAATGGTCTCTTCTTTTGCAGCTGCACAGTACATAATAAGTATGCGCTATTTGGTTTCTTTTGCACATTTTTAAAATTCTAATTACATTCTAGAATACACAAATTAATGACCCCCACAATATATTTTTTCACGCACTACAAATTTTGTTGTTGTTGTGCAATGACGTTTCAAGACAGCAGTATGCACGAAGTGCATCATAAAACAACAGACATATTTTGTGATAAACCAAAGCGATAAAACTGTCCAATTTTTGTAATAAACCAAGATAGTGATCAACGATTGACATATCATAACATTGCTAAGGAGAAACATGTAGGCATGAGTATTAGGCTATGGAGTAATTGCTTGGTGGATACCTATACTGTTAACTGAAAACATGCTAATAAACATATGATGGTAAGTGACACAACCAAAAATAGTGTGTCTAAATAAGAATGAATAAGATCGTATTAGCTTAGAACTTGACTGTTGTACTGGTACTGAGTTAGTATGGTACCTGCTATCTGCTTCTGAGTGTAAACATATGAAAAAAGAAATAAAAATAGTGCCACTGGGTACTAACTGCAAAGTGGTAAGTGTTTCAATATAAAACATAAAGCTTAAAAAAGAAAGCCTAAAACATAAAACAGCTGCCCACTAAGTAATGGAGAGGGTAAATCACTTTAGATTTTCAGCCTATGCCACGAGTTTGCCGAAATGGAGAGTACATGTGTAAAATCTGGTTGGAATCGTCACTTTTAAATCTTCTTAATTTTTTCTTGTCTTCAGATGATTGATATATATATACGTCTTTTGTATATATAGTCTTGGGCCAAATGCTCGCCACAATAATATATGTCTATATTATTGAAAAGTACTAATACGCAAACTGACTTACGGTTTCTTCAGGTTTATTCTTAGTTACGGATACATAATAAAACAACAAAGGATGTTACAGGATAATGGACATTCAACAGCAGATGGTAATTGCTGGACTCCTGACGGGAGAGTTACATCCTTACATCTTTACATCGAGAGAGAGCAAGCCAAGAGACCTCGTGTCTCTTTGTTCAGTTACTATATAGAAGTGCCCATAATGACGTCAGACTATAACTCTAGCCAAATAAGGAGAAGACCCTAAAATCCACATTCCAGAGTTCTCGGACAAAGAAAGCCTTGTGACTTATACCATCTGTTACTTATGTCAATCCACACATCCATATATAATCAATAGAAACATAGAATATGCAATATTCTACAACATGCCATCACTGCTTATGGTAGCGCCGATCCACACCTCAGAGTGCTCAAGCATTTGTAGATGGGTGCGTAGGCGAGGAAAGCGGAATCCAGGCTGCAAAGGGAACTGGATCACAATGTCCACTGGTCACCCGCACTCCAGCTAGAGGAATCATAGACCCAAAAGAGTCACAAATGAGCTTCCCAATAATGTGGATGGTGGGTTGGAGGCGACTCCAAGTGGGTCTCTAGCTTAAAAGGAGACCAGTGTGTCAAGGCAGCACCAGGGATCAGTACACCATTGGTGGTAACAGGGATAAGATTAGGGGGTTGAGTTCGGTACCAGAAGTTCTGGCCCACCTACATGCAGGGAGGTATGACTAAGGCTGCATAAACAAAGTGATTTAAATCCTAAATTGCTGAGAATTGAGCAGTGAGACTGCAGGGGCATAATCTATACACCAAAGCTGCTTCATTAAGCTAAAGCTGTTTTGGTAACATGTTCCTTTAAATCTAAATACAGCTATATGACAAAAGATTAAGTAATGGTGTAAAAAATTAAAGTAATTCGAGATCTATGTATTTTAAAATGAAAATTCTTCTCAGATAATGTAGAGATAATCTAGCCTTGACTATATCATACCTTGCTGTTAAACGTATTCCTCACAAAGACATGCATATTTGTGGTTATCTAACCAAGGGCAGAGCAATAAAGTCGGCATGCAACTGTATTAACCCATGGAAAGCCACAGTGTTGATGCATCACTAGTGTAGCAGTTACAGACATTTAACAGAAAAATAAATACAATGCAATAGTTATAATGAATATTGGTTTGTTGTGACTAAAAAATGTCAAAATAATAACATAAAGGGTCACTCCAAACACACTTTTGCTTGCTCTTTTTTATTTTACAAAAAGTGCAGAAACAGGCAACTTTAGAAATTAACCTTCTTACACCCCTCTGGCTGCCAATCAGACAAAAGGTTTTGTTACTTCCTGTTTGTTTATCTCAGTGGAGCTAAATTCAAGAGGCAGCAATTGCCTTGCAAAGACTTCTCGCAGAACTTTATTCGGAAGCCTCTGATTGGACAGCCAGATCATGCAAAGGTTGCAGACAAGACATGCAGCTTTTGCTATGTATTTTTAGATATACTCGACCATAAGTAGATGCATACATAAATGCATAGATTTTTTCTTTGAAGGTATATCTACTAAACTGTAATTTATTTAAATCATTTTTTTTTGTATTTGAGCAGTGGAGTGTCTCCTTAATTAGGTGAATGAATGATGATGTGCATAATATAAATGTTCTTTTGAGAAGATGTATAATTTTACTCAATGCTGTCATCTCACACTGTCAAACTTTGTACAGGCTTTTTGTTTTAAGGTCTAAACCCCTAATACTGCAATTGCACCACTTCATCTTGTATTCTTAGAGCAAAAAAATGCTGGGCTGGGAGAAAAGCGTAGCATAGCTGTAAAACAGGTTTAGCAACAGTACGAGAACAGTAGACAACATTCTTCTTAGATCCACCTGGGAAATAACCCTGAAATATTATATGAGGAGTTATTCAAAAAGTATTTATACAGGAACAACTCCAGAATTTCTATTAGGCAAAACTGAAAGGCTTGTTAGCGCAACAAAGTTGTTTTGAGCATAAAATGTCAATCAAGACAAGATCAAAAAGAGCCTCGTTAATCCCTCTTCACAGCTTGATCTCAGCAGAAATGTCAGATTCTTGCATCTTGGCAAAATATTCCTGTTGCTGATTAATTTTCTTTTGTTCTAAAGGCCTAATGTAATAGACAATGCTACATAAGGCTGCTTCTGGTATTCTGGATGTATCAGTTCAGTCACAAAAGAAAAAAACAAAACAAAAACATAAGCAAAAAAAAACCAACATATTATGAAGAGTGGCATTAAAATTTAAGTGCACTTACCCTTTTGCCACCATAACTGTATATAGTTGCAAATATACAAAAAAAAAATTATATTATAGTCCAATATTGTACAAACAAAACAATATTTGTGTAAACAAATAGAAGCAATTAGTGCTAAGGAAAGCGAGGTGTTACTCTTGCATGTGTTTTCAAGCCCCTTTTGGTCGGCTCTAAACTCTAGCACCTTTGTGCATTAACCCCTTAAGGACCAAGCTTCTGGAATAAAAGGGAATCATGACATGTTACACATGTCATGTGTCCATAAGGGGTTAAAGGGACATTATAGTCACCCAGACCACTTCAGCTCAATTAAGTGGTCTGGGTGCCAGGTTCCTCAGGTTTTAACCCTTCACATATAAACATAGCAGTTTCAGAGAAACTGCTATGTTTACATTGCAGGGTTAATCCAACCTCTAGTGGCTGTCTTCCTGGCAGCCGCTAGAGGCGCTTCTGCGATGCTGGATGCAAAATTCGCATCCAGCGTGCAGAACGTCCATAGGAAAGCATTGAGAAAGAGCTGAGAAGAGCATTGAGAAAGCGGGGGAGAAGAGGTCACCAGCACCGAGGGAGCCCGGTGCTGGATAAAGGTAAGCTGTGGAAGGGGTTTTAACGCCTTCAGCGCCAAGGGAGGGGGACCCTGAGGGTGAGGGTCCCCCAAGGATGACATAGTGTCAGGAAAACGGGTTTATGTTCCTGACACTATAGGGATTCTTTAAGGTAGCACACACCTCTTCTTGTAATTTCTTTAATGAGAGTAGGGGGAGGAGAGATACAGATAAATAATAATGTAGTATTCACAATATCTTGTGAAATACCATCCAAAATAAACTTGCTAGCCTAGTATAGAGTGATCCAAAAACTGACTCTAAGTTGGTAATAGCATGGTGCTGATACCAAGATGCGGCACTCCCCTTTGGCAGGTACAGATTAAAACAGGCAAGAACTGCTTTTGTTAAAAATAGCAGTTACATATGATATAACATAGAAAGATGCTCCACTTAAATCTAAATAGTATCGATACTTCAAAAAAGATGGATTATCATCCAAATGTATACATATAATGAATGTATTAAAAATCTTTAATAGTATATAAATTAGTGCATCTATAGAAAGGGGGCATATAAACCCTTGATGTGATTTTACATATATCTAGATAACATCTCTACATCAACATTACATCTACATTAGCTCATTAAAGTGGTCTGGGTACAGTGTCCTTATTGCACTACATGCTGCATGAGGCGCTTCCGGAATTTTACCGGACTTTTGGTCTGCTAACTGACGTTGGACGGCCTCACGCTCTGCATGAAGACAACCAGCCTCAGCTATTTCCCCATAGGAAAGCATTGATTCCTATGGGAAGGCCTAATGTGTGTGCGTCAGTCTCCTGATCAGGTAAGTAAATAAAGGGTTTTTAACCATTAACTCACTGTGGACGTGGGGGGGGGGGTTGGGGCAAAGGCAGAGTGAGCTATAGTGCCAGGAATGCAGCTTTTCAAATTTCGATTTTGTAAGAAACAAATCTTTTACAGATATCTTTTACAGGGGACACTGAGAGACATGGGGACGTTGAGACACTTGGGGACACTGGGAGACATGGGGACACAGACACTGGGAGACATGTGGACACTGGGAGACATGGGGACACTGAGAGACATGGGCACGCAGACACTAGGGACACTGGGAGACATGGGGACACTGAGACACTAGGGACACTGAGACACTTGGGGACATTGTGTCCCTAATATCTCAGTGTCCCCATGTCTCCCAGTATCCCCAAGTGTCTGTGTCTCCATGTCTCCCAGCGTCCCCTAGTGTCTCAGTGTTCCCAGGTCTCAGTGTCCCCTAGTGTCTCAGTGTCCCCATGTCTCAGGGTCCCCGAGTGTCCCCATGTGTGTCTGTGTCCCCTTGTCTCAGTGTCCCCATGTGTGTCTGTGTCCCCGTTTCTCCAAGTGTCTCAGCATCCCCAGAGGTCTCCCTGTGTCCCCATGTCTCACAGTGTGCCCTAGTGTCTCAGTGTCCCCATGTCTCCCTGCATCCTTTACCCCATCCCTCACTTCCCTGAGCTTTAGGCTGGGAGCTGCTGTCTGGACTCTCTGTGCTGCTCTCCGGCGGTTCAGTGTGTAGAGAGATGCAGGCATACCTGTAAATTGCTGTCCTCATGGGACATCACAGCATACTAATGTGTGTATTTTATTGCAATAAAAGCTAACAGTATTATGACACATTCACAAAACGCCCCGGAGAACTTAGAAAATAGAACATTCTTAATTTCTAAATTTTTTTTAGATTTCATTAATATTAAATTATGTTTCATATATAAATATTTGATGTGACATGAAAGCACTATTTCTCCTGAACAAAATTATATATAATAAGTGTGAGTGCACTTAATATAAAAGAGGTAAATTGTGGTTGAACAGGAATATAGCTCAAATTCTAGGTTTGTTTGTTTTTGTTCAGTACTTGGACAATTAAACTCTGTTAAACTTACTGTTTCAGTGTCTGGTAGCCATTTTCTTTGTATTGCAATTCTTCTCTCATATAAACAACTTCTCTCTTCAGCTTGTTAACCTGAAAAATCATAAAATAGCCAATATTTAACAAAATGTAATTCTATAAAGGGGAACAAACAACCCATTTAAAAATAGATATACAATTGCAAGAAAAAGTATGTGAACCCTTTGGAATGATATGGATTTCTGCACAAATTGGTCATAAAATGTGATCTGATCATCATCTAAGTCACAAAAATAGACAATCACAATCTGCTTAAACTAATAACACACAAAGAATGAAATGTTGCCATGTTTTTATTGAACACACCATGTAAACATTCACAGTGCAGGTGGAAAAAGTATGTGAACCCTTGGATTTAATAACTGGTTGAACCTCCTTTGGCAGCAATAACTTCAACCAAATGTTTCCTGTAGTTGCAGATCAGACGTGCACAATGGTCAGGAGTAATTCTTGACCATTCCTCTTTACAGTTACAGAACTGTTTCAGTTCAGCAATATTCTTGGGATGTCTGGTGTGAATCGCTTTTTTGAGGTCATGCCACAGCATTTCAATCGGGTTGAGGTCAGGACTCTGACTGGGCCACTTCAGAAGGCGTATTTTCTTCTGTTTAAACCATTCTGTTGTTGATTTATTTCTATGCTTTGGGTAATTGTCCTGTTGCAACACCCATCTTCTGTTGAGCTTCAGCTGGTACACAGATGGCCTTAAGTTCTCCTGCAAAATGTCTTGATAAACTTGGGAATTCATTTTTCCTTCGATGATAGCAATCTGTCCAGGCCCTGACGCAGCAAAGCAGCCCCAAACCATGATGCCCCCACCACCATACTTCACAGTTGGGATGAGGTTTTGATGTTGGTGTGCTGTGCCTTTTTTTCACCACACATAGTGTTGTGTGTTTCTTCCAAACAACTCAACTTTGGCTTCATCTGTCCACAGAATATTTTGACAGTACTGCTGTGGAACATCCAGGTGCTCTTGTGCAAACTGTAAACGTGCAGCAATGTTTTGTTTGGACAGCAGTGGCTTCCTCTGTGGTATCCTCCCATGAAATCCATTCTTGTTTAGTGTTTTACGTATTGTAGATTCGCTAACAGGGATGTTAGCATTTGCCAGTGACTTTTGTAAGTCTTTAGCTGACACTCTAGGATTCTTCTTCACCTCATTGAGCAGTCTGCGCTGTGCTCTTGCAGTCATCTTTACAGGACGGCCACTCCTAGGGAGAGTAGCAGCAGTGCTGAACTTTCTCCATTTATAGACAATTTGTCTTACTGTGGACTGATGAACAGCAAGGCTTTTGGAGATACTTTTATAACCCTTTCCAGCTTTATGCAAGTCAACAATTCTTAATTGTAGGTCTTCTGAGAGCTCTTTTGTGCGAGGCATCATTCACATCAGGCAATGCTTCTTGTGAAAAGCAAACCCAGAACTGGTGTGTGTTTTTTATAGGGCAGGGCAGCTGTAACCAACACCTCCAATCTCATCTCATTGATTGGACTCCAGTTGGCTGACATCTCACTCCAATTAGCTCTTGGAGATGTCATTAGTCTAGGGGTTCACATACTTTTTCCACCTGCACTGAGAATGTTTACATGGTGTGTTCAATAAAAACATGGCAACATTTCATTCTTTGTGTGTCATTAGTTTAAGCAGACTGTGATTGTCTATTGTTGTGACTTAGATGATGATCAGATCACATTTATGACCAATTTGTGCAGAAATCCATATTATTTCAAAGGGTTCACATACTTTTTCTTGCAACTGTAGACTTGACATTTTATAAAGCTAGCTGTTTTGGTGGGGAGAGGTTATAGTGAGGAATTTCCTTTAAAAGGATAAAATATATATATTTACATAAACAAACAAAGCAACAGTAATGTTATCAATAGTGATAATTGCCTAATTTTTTTTCCAATTTTTTTGCTAAGCTTTTATGGATGTATGTTTTGAAAATCATTATTAACAAAAAATCCCCATCAAGTAAAATAATCAAATAACCTTAACTAACAAAATAATGAAAGATGCACTTAAATGAGGTTTAAAATGCAGCAAAAAAAGAAAGAGAATAAGACAAAAATTATATAGTGTCACTAGTATATATGAATCTAACATCTGGACAACTATAAATAGTAAGTTAAACTCACATGGAATAGAGCCAACAAAAACACGTATCGATGTTTGCGTTTGTAAAAGCGCAATGACAAATAGAGTTGGTCACGTTCCTTTGTTTACTTTTCACTCTATCTATTCTTAAAAGGAGGTGGGACACAAAAGTAATAAGAAGACACATAGTGCAAAGGGGATGTTTATTAAAACCCCGAAATTATTGTAACTTGTCACAAGGTGCACATGTCTCTAAAGTGCAATACTTAAGGCATTTGAGTGGCTGATTCTTCAATCAAAATCTATCATGATGTTAGTTCATTGTGATGCTGATGTACTGGCAATGAAGTCAGTAGTGTCCGCATTATAGGAGTGGATTGCCTAGTTTAACCCCTTAAGGACAGGTGTTATACAGTCTGGTTTCAAAAATATCAAGCCCCAATACTGCTGTAGGAAAGTCTGTGCTCCATCAGCTGATTGTCTGCAATAAGCAAGGTAGCCTTCTGGAAGACAACACTAAGACTCTATACTGCACAGCATCATTTACATTTAATTTAACCTCCCTGTACATTTATTTTATTTTATATATCCCGTGTGCATTGTATATTTTCTTGCCTTTATATCTTGTCTGTCATGCTAAAGTGTAGTTTTTCTAGCCCTGTAGGTAATTTTTTTATTAACCTATATGCATTCCTCTATTTCCCCTCTGATTTCTCACTGACCTCTGACCTCTCCCTTCTTTTATTGATATGTTTGTTTTTATTTAAATAACCATCCCTTCATCTGTGTTTAGATACATATCCCCCTCGGCCAGCTTTATTGCAAGCCTATCTGACCCTCACATATCTTCATTCAACAGCATGATTTCAAAACTATCAAACCCCAATACTGCTGTACGAAAGTCCTAGCTCTGCAATCTCCTTCTACAATTCAACCCTCTCCTCTCGACTAGACTTCATGGCACCTCCTACATTTAAACGCAGCAAGCGCCCCAACAACAACCTTGGCACACCAAGCTGACTCGATATCTCCAAAAATGCTCCAGAACCGCTGAACGTTGTTGGAGAAAGTCTCACTGTGCATCTGACTTTCTCCACTATAAATTTATGCTGCACTCACAAAGTTTGGCTCTTTCCTCTGCAAAAGTAAATTACTTCAATACCCTCATAACCACATTCTCCAGCGAACTCAAACGACTATTTCACACATTTAACTCTCTTCTTTGCCCTATTGTTCCTCCTCCACCTACTAACTTGACCGCCTCAGACTTTGCAACTCACTTCACTGACAAGATCTCTACAATCAGGGAAGAAATTCTCATCTTTCTTCTTCCCCTTACAATACTTCCCCTAACCTCACTCCCTCTTCTGTTCTATGTTCATTTGCACCTGCTACAGCTCTGCTCCAGTCCTCCTGCCCCACCACCTGCTCCCTAGATCCAATTCCCTCACATCACATCCGTACTCTTTCTTTTTCTCTTTCTCTACCACTCACTAAAATTCTCAATCTCTCTCTCTCCTCTGGCATATTTCCATCGCCCTTCAAACATGCAACTGTAACCCCAATTCTAAAGAAGCCCAACCTTAACCCTAACTCCCCATCCAACTACCGTCCTATCTCACTACTGCCTTTTGCGTCCAAGATCCTTGAAAGAGTTGTGTATGCGAGATTGACAGACTTCCTTGAGTCCAATTCTCTGCTAGACTGTCATTAGTCTAATACGATCCTTGCCTTTTGTGAATTTGTTTTCGCTATATAAAATAATAAAAATAACACCAACAACAACATGGGTCTTCATTCAGGCATACAGGAGAGGAATTAAATATCAACACAACAGCAATGAATGCAACAGAATATATATATATTTAATAATGAAATGTATATGTATACATTTAAGAGTTGCTACCTGCTAAGTTTAACCTGTCATGACAGGAATCATAAAATTTGCAGTCTCCACATGCAACTAAATTAACAGCTGAGATCAGCAAGCCATAGTGTAAAATTTAAATTTATGCGTGCATCGTACGTTTTCGGAACAGGGAACCATGACAGAAAATACCCTGTGTATCTTAAAATGAAATTATATAAATAATATACTGATTTATTAGGTGAACAATATCCAACAAATCTAAACAACATTCCAATTCTATGATATATAGTTATGGAATTATCTGTTTCATCATAACTGGTTTCAGTTGACATTACAACAATTTATATAATTTATTTAAAGCTGTCTATTATGTTTTCGTTTTGTTGAGCCTTAAATCAACAAGCGTTACAAGCTTGGAGGCTTAATATGTATTTCATATGTTGGTTATGTGATAAAAATAGCATTAACATTAAAAATAAATCTGTCATTACAGATTAACTTTCATTGTCAACACCCCCTTAAGCAATAAATATATGCTTATTATAGTGATAAATTATATATTTCATTCCTTTATAGGTTATTAATTAACTACTTACCTTTTCTCCAGTGTCACCACAGCCATCTTGCTGGGTTCATCGGTATTAATCTCACCCATTACACTCCTACCTGTATTGTTCACTATCCTATTTTTTAACACTTCCTCAAGCACGTCCCACATGACACAGTCATGCCAAAGTGATGTGTGTTCTTCCAATATTATATTCCTCTAGCAAAGCATGGGATGTGTTTACAATAAGAATAATCACAGCAACTACGGTAGAGTTCTCCTGCTCTCTCCTGTCACTCAGTTCTTGTCATAGTGTGTTATGCCACCAGCCGTGCATTTATTTAGTTTTTTTATGAAAATCTATACATTTGCTTGCAGTTAGGCTAACACAAAATTATATATATATATATATACACATATATATACATGTATATATATATACGTATATTTATTTATTTATTTGGGGGGGAATTCTTATTAAATGTTATCTTTTTTTATTATTTGTTTTGCACTTAGATACATTTACAAGCATAATCAATGTATCTGAGAGATAATATGTTAATTCTGTCAGAGTAACATACGTTTAGTACACTCCACATTTTAATTATTTTATAAATAATATTTTCTTTATAATAAATAAAATAGGTAGTTATTGATTCATTAGAGCACAGAACATAATAAAAAAATTACTAATTGCCAGGTTGACATAAGACCTTCGACACACTGGGCCCCAGGTGGTAACGACATGAGTATTCCGCTCGCACATGAAACAGTGGTGATGGTTTCTGAGGTCTTCTGCGTTGTCTAGAGGTCTGTTCCTTCGAACTGTTGTCGGCCAGCTTCATTGAGTTCTTGAGAGGAACCCCTGGTACCAGATTCACAGGAAAGGTAAGGATTCGCTGTTGTGGTCCATGGGTGTGCATTCGGTGGTCGATCTTAGCCGAGAAATCAGCAAATACTTCGACCAATCTGGACAGAATATGGGCCAGCTGTCCGCTGGAGTCAAGTGAGTATTTGGTGTCCGCCACACTGGAGGAGACGCCACTTCTTCTGTGCGCTTATTAAGTTGTGCAATAGGGCAACAACAGTAGCAATGTGTGTCAGCAAAACGCTCATGGTGGAGGAGAATGTAGACTCCAATGCAGTGGTTCCCAACCACAGTCCTCAAGTACCCCCTAATAGTCCAGGATTTAGGAATAACCTAGTTGTGTCTAAGGTGTTTTAAAAAAAAAAAAAAAAAAACTTTAGGCACAACAGGGTAATCCCAGGGTAATTCCTAAATCCAGGACTGGTAGGGGGTACTTAAGGCAATGGCAAGGAATCTACGAGAAGAGGGATCGGCCACCTCCCTCTTGTCCAAGCTGAGTAGACTAGTCAAGGTCAAGCTCCACCAAGTGTGAGTGGAACTGTTTCAAAAGTGTCTAAATTGGAGCTCACAATGGTGCAATCTCTGCATTCAAAGGAAAGTTGATGTGTACAGTAAATAAGTCAATGAAACTTTCAATTTCATTCTCTCAGGGCTCTCTCAAAACAGGTCTGAACAGCTCAGCAGTTAGGCCCCACCCCCAAATAGACATAATTTTATGCTTACAATTTTAGTGCAATATGTTTTCCACAAACAGTGCAATTCTGTCTCCCTCTCCCAGCATATAATGATAAAAGTACAAAAAAAAATATCCCAAACAAATATAAACATACCCTGGCTTTTGTTGTTGCAATTTCAGCTTTAAGAATGTCAGGATCATACTTGGAGCTTGATGAGGAACCTGAGACGACTAAAAGAAAAAAAGAAAACATAATAACATACTTGTATTACAATGTATGCACCATGTCAATTAAAGGGATACTCTAAGCACCAAAACAACTTTCTTAATGAATCTCACTTTTATTGTACAGATCAATTTTCTGCCATGTAGGAGTCAAATCACCTTTATTTCTGTTTATGTAGCTTTAGCCTCTATGGCTGTGACTCACAGTCAAAATGAAAAAAATTATTTCATTTTCAATCTGATCTCACATCACAATGTGTTTAGCTTAGAAGTCAGTATGTTAATTGAACTTTAATCACACATAGGAGGCTCCTGTAGGCTCAAGCAAGCTATTAACAGTGCAGGAGATAAGAAATTCAACAGAATGTGCAATAAAGGAAGTTTAAGCATCTCTTTACAGGATTTGTGTCGGGAGACTGGTTAGGTCTAATGCAGGAGGTGTGATTAGGGCTGCATTAACAAATGATTTAATTCCTAAATAACATAGATTTCAGCAGTCAGATTGCAGGAGCATGATCTATACACAAAAATCACTCCAATAAGCGAAAGTTGTTTTTGGTATTTATGATGTTCTTTTAATTTAGTCTAGTAATAGTTAGATTAATTTGAATATTATAGAGAATAGATGGGAAAGCACAGTGATAGAGCAAAGGTATTCCTTTATTTAGTGCCCACAACGAACAGGTAACAATGAAATAAAAGGTATTTATCAAACCTAATTAAAAAAAGAAAAAAAAAGAAAAAACCTTAATGTGCAGAAGGTGTCAAAGAAACAGGAAGTAACGGGTGGGAAATACCTATAAGTCACAATGCAGCTCTTGACAGGCTGGGAAACGTGCATACCTGTTGCATACATTCTAGGGATTTACCTTAATATACGTATATAAAAATGTATTCTTTTGTAAAGATTAACCTTAATTTTTATTTTATGCACTTGACAGTACAGTAGGTTTTGGTTATCAACGTATCACCTGAATGTGTCAGAATGACAAGAATGGTGGAGGATGATAGGTGTTGCATCGTGCAACAGAGTATTAATAGAAATTAACTTGAATGAGTGCATTGAATGAACACTATGAACCAACAGGTTAGTAGTAAGGAGGTTTTGGGCAAGCCACCTTTAAACTTTTTTCCTGTCTTTTGTTTAAGGAATACTTCAGACATATAAAGCATTTCATTTTACAAAAGCGGAGATTTTAAAAGTAATTAGCACTTTTATAAATTAACCGTGTTACACCCCGTGACTGTGTGGCAAACCTAGCCATTTCAGTATACCAAAGACTGTGCCCATGTGTTAATTTTATACTCTAAAAGACTGAGGGCATTCGTACGCTAGTTTCACGAACAGTAGTGGAATATACTGTTCGTGAAACGAATAAACCATCGAACAGAAGACCACACAGGGAGTCGTGTGTCTCCAATTAACAAACTGGCAACATTCTAACCACAGAACATTAATGATTTTATGGGTATATGCCGTTCGTATAACCGAACACGTGGCGGCGGCCATCTTTGCTTACGAATTCCCAGCAGTGTTTGGTCGTCGAGTGCCTGGAACTAAAATCAGCTACTCGACCTTGCGAACACCGCTGGACTTCCATGCTGTTCGTATGATTACATCCATTTGTTTAAATTGAGCGCCGTTCGACGGATTAAACTCCACGAACCCTCATATTCAAACAGCCAGCTTCTAACTGTGTCATTTCAATGGGTATTCCTATGAAACCCTTTATTCGAATGGCTTTTCTATTTTAACAAATGGATCTGAGCGGTATTTCACCAGATGGTGCGCTCAGATCTCAGCCATTCAATGAAGGGTCTTTCGGGCAATTCAGTTGAAAATTATACAAGTTATGTATTTTTATGTTAAATGTTATATTTTTCTGTACGGAGAGATAATGTAATTAACAGTATACTTGCACGCAATTATCTCTCCGGTACAGAAAAGCATGATGGGAAATAGCATTGCAAGTTAAGTTTTCCACAGAGTCCACCAGGGGAAAACCCCTGGAATGCCATTATGGAAACCCCTTGCATGGGGACTTGGATATAAATGGTTGCATTGCAATAAAAGCTCAGTTGACTCCCAAACTATGTGTCGTCTTGTGTTTGGGAAAAAGGGATTATATTTACGCTACCTACACTTTGTATGCTGAATCTGACTACCAACGGAGATACCGTGGATTATACTACTTCTCCGCTACAGACTGTCAATCAGAGGACAGATCCTGTTACTTCCTGGTTTGTTTAGCCAGTAGAGCTAAACTCAAGCGGAAGGAAATTGCCCATAGCACCTGCCTTGCACACACTTTGTGCTCCATTGGTTGATTGTAAGCTCACATGGTTAGTGATACTGCACACAAATTGGCTGTATTGCTATTGGTGATATGCTATATCAATGAAGAGTGTTGTGGGTGCAAGATCTTACAGTTAAGTATTTATTTTTTACATGCTGACAAAATTGAGTTTGTTTGTAATGTGTCAATTGTGGGGCAACCTAAGACACCCATAGCCACTAGGATCTCAAAGTCTTGGTGGTGGCCACATACTGGTTTAACTGTGGGGCTTCAGATAAGTGATCCATTGTGTTTCTGTGTATCCTGGTTCAATAAGAAGCAGCAGAGTTTTGGTGATCTTTAAAAAGTAGTTCAAGAAAATCCGAATAAGAACAGTTTCCTAAAAAGACTACACGTAGAAGTGGAGCTTTACATGCCCTAGAGGTACCCATTTTGGCCATGGCCTCATGTCCTAAAATTTCCTTATAAACACCAAGGCAAAGAAAGGTCCTCGACTGAGACATAACTTATCAGGAAACTTATAACTTAAAGAGGTAACTCCTCGTACTATGTGGCCATTTAGATCCTACACTGACTGAGTGATTTAATGAATAGTAATTTTTTTTGTAAAATCGATTCATCATATCTAAAATGGGTTGTCATTTTGTAAGCAAACTACAGAAAAAATTGTGTAATTGAACAATAGCTTAATGTCTATGTAACTCATTTACAGCATTTTGAACATTAATACTCACGGCTTGTCTGGGATCCTAATTTATGTTTCCAAACATCATTTAGTTGTCTGTATTCCTGCTGAGCTAATTCAAGCCGCTGTTGCTTGACTTGGTATATCTCTTTCTGTGCAACCAGAGCATCCTGGGCAAGCACCAGATAGTCCTTCAACATGCGCTCCTGTTCTCCACGCCATTGCACCCTAGGGTCCTCTATCTGTGTGGTTTCTGAAAACAAACATGAACATTTAATGCATATGCAGTAATACAGATGCCATGAAAATGTAAACTTTATAATGCAAATTATTTTTCTGAAATAAACTATTCCAAAACAAGATGCTGTGCAAATGAGCTTGAGTTCCATTCATAGCTTTTTTAAACTTCAGTAAAAAAATATTCCGAATGGTTGGATGCAAATGCAACAAATTAATGTACTGGTAAGTAATTAGTTCCTTTTTATTTTTCCATTTTCCTAATTTTGTTCTATTCTGAGAAATTGTAGTTGATTTACCAATGGCAAATTATGCACCAAAACGTAATTTAGAAAAAAATAATGGTGCAACTAATTTACAGAGATTGACTACTGTGGAAATCTGTTACACACTCAGACACACCAACAATATGGAACTTCTAGAAAAGAGGGCATTAGGATAGAAAAGAGGGAGAGAGGGATTTGGGGCCATAATAGAGACTGTCCCTGTCACTTTGGAGGTATTTTAGCAAGCACTGGTGCTCATTAGCCCTTTGTTTGGAAGGCCCCCTCTTTTGTAGTAGGCAATGTGTACTTGCAAGTCCCCAATTTCTCCACCTGCTCCTTGTCCTACATCACAATGTTGGGAGATATGCCTTCTTAAAGCATATGTAATAGGAGGGGAACTGAACTATTGTAATCAAGTTATATCAGGGGTTCCCAAACTTTTTAGGTTCAAGGCGCCATTAATATTTCAGTATTTTTCCAACACACCCCAAGCCAAAATTTCTAGGTTGTATATCTGTACAGCGCTGCCGCATTTACTGGTGCTATAGTGTAATGTACAGTGTTGGTGTTTGAAGGGGTGCTTGTATATAGGTATTGTGTTTTAATACAGGGGTGTGTTTGTATGTGATGTTTGCATTTGATTGCATGGGTGTGTCTGAATATAATGTTCACTTTTAAATGTGGATGTACATTTGTGTGAAGTATTTGTTTTTGAGTGAAGGGATATGTTTGTATATATTTCTTTGTTTGAATGCAGGGGTGTGTTTGTATGCAATATTTGTGTTAGATTGCAGGAGTGTGCTTGTATGTTGTGCTGGTGTTTGACTGCTTGGATGTATGCACATACACTACCACATACATACATACATCCTTACAAAGATATTCATGCACATTAACACACAGATGCATATAAATACACCGACACATACACACAAATTCATATAGACATGGACACATACACACATATAAATACACACTGACACATACACACATAGATACACACCGACATATACACACAGGGCCGGATTAACATAGGGGCTGATGGAGCTGCAGCTCCAGGCCCAGGCCCAGGCCCATGGAATAGGCCCATTTAAAAAAATTAAAAAAAAATTGTACTTTTTAAAAAAAAATTTTTTACACACTACTCTTAGGTTTGCCTCCTGACTGGTATTTTAAGCCACAGCCGGTATTTGAGGCCTATCCCTGCCTCTCTCCAGTCACAGTGTATGGAGAGAGGCAGGGATAGGAAGTTACAGCATCTCCCTGCCTCTCTCTACTCACTGACCTGCGGAGGAGCAGCTACACAGCACAGAGAGTCCAGACAGCAGCTCCCTGCAGAGACAGACTACAGCTGAGGTATGTAAAGGATGGGGGGGAAGGTAGCAGGGAGACATGGTGACACTGAGACACTAGGGAACACATGGGGACAATGAGACATTAGGGGACACTGGGAGACGTGGGGACACTGAGACACTTGGGGACACTGAGATAATTGGGGACACTGAGACACTTGGGGAGATTGGGAAACATGGGGACGCTGAGACACATGGGGATGCTGTGAGACATAGGGAGACACATTGGGACATGGAGACACTGTGTCTCCATGTCTCCCAGTGTCCCTAGTGTCTTAGTGTCCCCTAGTCTCCCAGTGTATGTGTCCCCATGTCTCTCAGTGTACCCATGTCTCCCAGTGTCCACATGTCTCCCAGCCAGTGTCTCGGTGTCCCCATGTCTCCCAGTGTCCATATGTCTCCCAGCCAGTGTCCCCATGTCTTCCAGTGTCTGTGTCCCCATGTCTCTGTATCCCTAGTGCCGCCATGTCTCCCAGTGTCTGTGTTCCCATGTCTCTGTGTCCCTAGTGTCTTGGTTTCCCCAAATATCTGTGTCCCAGTGTCTGTGTCCCCATGTGTCTGTGACCCCATTTCTCACAGTGTCTCCATGTCTCCCAGTGTCCCCATGTCTGTATCCACAAGTGCCCCCATGTCTCCCAGTGTCCCCAAGTGTCTGTGTCCCCAAGTGTCTCAGTGTCCCCATGTCTCATTGTGTCCTCTAGTATCCTAGTGACATGGGACACTGGGAGACTAGGGGACTGGGCGACATGGGGACACTGACACTGTGATACATAGGGACACAGGCTGGCCTTCCCCCTTTTTGGGCATGTTCACCCCTTTTGGCACTTCTGGTCACGTGATTCGCGTCAGTGGTCCACCCGTTTACCCCGCCCATTGACTTCCTGCTTCACTGGACATTGCTGTTAGGGGGTATGGATTTACTTTAAAGATGAAAGCATACATTAGATAAAAAGATTAGCATAGAGTGTGTGTTTTCTTATAGCTGCATCCTTTGAGTTTCCCCCAACACCAACTCCATCTGATACATGACGCTTGGGAGGTATGACTGTTTTAGTGTTTTTGGTCGATAGGATTCTTTAATTAGGCCCCATCATAATTGTCAGCACCAGGCCCACTGGGCTCTTAATCTGGCCCTGTATACACACATGCACCCTGACACACACAACATTGATACATGCCCACACCCTGACACAGATACACACTAACATTAAAATCACACACCCTGACACACAGATGCACATACACAGATGTGTGCGCGCACACAGACACAGAAGCACACTGACATATATATATATATATATATATATACAGGGAGTGCAGAATTATTAGGCAAATGAGTATTTTGACCACATCATCCTCTTTATGCATGTTGTCTTACTCCAAGCTGTATAGGCTCGAAAGCCTACTACCAATTAAGCATATTAGGTGATGTGCATCTCTGTAATGAGAAGGGGTGTGGTCTAATGACATCAACACCCTATATCAGGTGTGCATAATTATTAGGCAACTTCCTTTCCTTTGGCAAAATGGGTCAAAAGAAGGACTTGACAGGCTCAGAAAAGTCAAAAATAGTGAGATATCTTGCAGAGGGATGCAGCACTCTTAAAATTGCAAAGCTTCTGAAGCGTGATCATCGAACAATCAAGCGTTTCATTCAAAATAGTCAACAGGGTCGCAAGAAGCGTGTGGAAAAACCAAGGCGCAAAATAACTGCCCATGAACTGAGAAAAGTCAAGCGTGCAGCTGCCACGATGCCACTTGCCACCAGTTTGGCCATATTTCAGAGCTGCAACATCACTGGAGTGCCCAAAAGCACAAGGTGTGCAATACTCAGAGACATGGCCAAGGTAAGAAAGGCTGAAAGACGACCACCACTGAACAAGAGACACAAGCTGAAACGTCAAGACTGGGCCAAGAAATATCTCAAGACTGATTTTTCTAAGGTTTTATGGACTGATGAAATGAGAGTGAGTCTTGATGGGCCAGATGGATGGGCCCGTGGCTGGATTGGTAAAGGGCAGAGAGCTCCAGTCCGACTCAGACGCCAGCAAGGTGGAGGTGGAGTACTGGTTTGGGCTGGTATCATCAAAGATGAGCTTGTGGGGCCTTTTCGGGTTGAGGATGGAGTCAAGCTCAACTCCCAGTCCTACTGCCAGTTCCTGGAAGACACCTTCTTCAAGCAGTGGTACAGGAAGAAGTCTGCATCCTTCAAGAAAAACATGATTTTCATGCAGGACAATGCTCCATCACACGCGTCCAAGTACTCCACAGCGTGGCTGGCAAGAAAGGGTATAAAAGAAGAAAATCTAATGACATGGCCTCCTTGTTCACCTGATCTGAACCCCATTGAGAACCTGTGGTCCATCATCAAATGTGAGATTTACAAGGAGGGAAAACAGTACACCTCTCTGAACAGTGTCTGGGAGGCTGTGGTTGCTGCTGCACGCAATGTTGATGGTGAACAGATCAAAACACTGACAGAATCCATGGATGGCAGGCTTTTTGAGTGTCCTTGCAAAGAAAGGTGGCTATATTGGTCACTGATTTGTTTTTGTTTTGTTTTTGAATGTCAGAAATGTATATTTGTGAATGTTGAGATGTTATATTGGTTTCACTGGTAATAATAAATAATTGAAATGGGTATATATTTGTTTTTTGTTAAGTTGCCTAATAATTATGCACAGTAATAGTCACCTGCACACACAGATATCCCCCTAACATAGCTAAAACTAAAAACAAACTAAAAACTACTTCCAAAAATATTCAGCTTTGATATTAATGAGTTTTTTGGGTTCATTGAGAACATGGTTGTTGTTCAATAATAAAATTAATCCTCAAAAATACAACTTGCCTAATAATTCTGCACTCCCTGTATATATATATATATATATATATATATATATATATATATATATACCCACACAGATGCACACCCTGACACACACACATACACACACTTATTCACATACAAACACTCACACACTTACACACACACACATACACTCACACTAATATTCATACACACACTCATACACATACACACTCATACACAAGTGATTTTTTTTAAAATATATCCAGCCACCCTCCTGTTAGCTTACCTTATGGGCCAGGAGGGTGGCTTGGAGTCCTGTTGCTGTGGTAGTGAGGGGTCTGGAGCTTTTCATGCTCCTCTTCCCTCACGCTGTGGCTGCCTCCTCTCCCTCCCGCACTGACTCCTATATATATATACTGTCTGCTATAATCATAGCACCGGGGAAACATTCTGCGACACCTCTGTGTGCACGTTGCAGCGCCCAAGGGCATCGCGGCACACAGTTTGGAAACCTCTGAGTTATATTATTGTTAAAATAAATACATCAATCAGAGCAGCACTGTCATGCTGTACCTACCTTTACCCAATTTCTTGCTATTCTCGTCCACGTTCCTACTCTGTATTTCTTTCTTTAATTTTTTTAGCTATTTATAACTAAAAACACAATACAAAGTAGGGGTTTCTTTGTCTTATGTATCTTTCCTATGCCTGACTTTTTTAGACACAATGAGTAGCTTAAGTCAGCACCAATACCTGTGTCTAGGAAAATACTCACCTTTCCTCCATATTCTCGGGTTTCCTGATTTCGCAGCCTGACATGATAGTTTGAATCCATAAAAATGTTTTTCAGATGAATGGACAACTAGCTGAAATCGTAGTCCAAAATTCAGACAAAAGTAATGCCCAAGTCTACAAGTAGGTATGTGTGGTAATTTCAAAGCGTGAGCTAGTGTGGGCCGATGAAAGTGGTAAATGTCACCTAGGAACACTAAGATGGCAGCACCTAGGGCATAGATCTGAAGAAGAAATGAAGCAGTAAAAAAAGAGAAATGGGGACCTAGAAGCATTTGGTGATGACTAGAGGGACAATATAATGTAAAGGAGTCAGGAGAGGGGCTAAAGAAACACTATATGGTCAGGAATAGAAAAATGTATTCTTAAACCTGTAGTGTTAAAAACACTATTTAGCCCCCCTGTTCCCCTCTTTGCACCCCATTATAGTGTAAAAACTCACCTTTAAGTGGCATGCGCTTCTGCCGGTGCTGGCCCAGCCCCAATCTGCCTACTTGGCTGAGATCATCAGAATTGACAACCTCAACAAATCCAATGCCATTTGTGGTCTGGGTCAAAAGACAATGACATACAATAAGGTTTGAGCTATACCAGTAGTAGGTAGTTGGCTGTGGAATGCAAAAACAGATGAACAGGGTAGCTATACACAGAAAAAAAACAAGTGAAAAATGGCGCTAAAAGATCTATACACAGAAATAACAAGACAAACAGGGTAGGCTTGAAAAAAGATGGCAGAAATATAGAAAACTACTAAAGCCCACTAATGATTAAGCGTACTTATACCTTGATTGATACAGCAACTGTACATACCGCCTAAACTACCCAGGTTGTTAGAAAGAAAACATCAAGGACTTAAAGATGTCGCTTGGTACAGTTATATTGTATCCAGTGGGGAATATAGAAAAATAAAATCCCCCCCCCCCCCCCCCCCCCCTTCACCTAAGTGGTCTCCCCCCCCTCTCCTACCCTGTGTAGCGTGGCCAAGCTCCGATTCAGACCTCGGTACAGGAGTTTCTGTTTCCTGTACCGGAGCACTTACTGTCAGTCTGGCCGGGTACAGGAAATGGATGTTCCTGTGCCGCGGAATGGACCGGAGCTCGGCCATACTACACTGAGGGACTGGCAGCAGGGAGCGCAGTGCGCTTTGCTCCTGCTGGTCCCTCCTATCTTGCACCTCATGGACGCGCTGGCCCGGGCAGTGCTGCAGCCGCTCTCTCTACTGCGGTCAGGCGGCTGCAGCATTAGGGAGGCCCTGAATCCATGGGTGGTTGACCGTGGGTTAGGCTCCCTACTCACAAACTCAAATCCATACATTTCCACCGATCCCGGAACGCCATCCTATGCTGGGAAGCCTGAGATCCAGAAGTTGAGTGCGGTAACCTAGCAACCAGGTTCCAAAACGTGGGCAGAATGTCAGGAGAAAGCTTGGAGGAGGGTAGATATAGGCTGTCCTATATATATATATGTATATATATATATATATATATATATATAGATATATATATTCTGAGCCACATCCACTATCTGCCTGTGATACTGGCTGTCACATCATGCCATGTTCTGCGGAGATGTCTGGCCTTGGTTTCTGGTATCCAGTACTCTTTTTACAATTCTTGTTTAGTTTGTCTTGGTTTTTTGGTTTTCTATTCTAGTTTTCTTTCTGCTGGGTTTTCCTGGGTTCATTCCTGTAATCTGTTCCTGGAATTCCCAGTGTCCAGGTTTCCTTTAAATGTTTGTTTTATGTTGCCACACCCGTTTGTTTTCCATTTTCCTTTTGTTTCAGTCTGGACCTGCAGCAGTGTTTCAAGTCTCTGCCCTTTCTTGCAGGTAAGTGCTATTGTGGTTTAGTATGGTTCTTTTAGCGAACATTAGGCAGTGTAGGACCTGCCGAATATGGGGTACATTGGCGTTGTGGCAGGCTTATGCAATGTATGATCATATAATGTAACTAAATCCCCATACTTTTCATATATAGTGCTTAGTTATGTCTCCTCTTGTTTTGCCTATTATATCTTGTCTTGTTTTATTTTGTAATCCCAGTTCATGTACAGTCCTGTCCTGCCCTGTTCTTGTTTTCCTCATGTTTTGTGTACATGTTCTGGGTTCTGCTTTCTGTCCTGCTCTGGCACTGGGTTCTGTCTTGTTTTCATGTTTGGTGACTATCCTAGCCTTGCCTTGTTTCTGTACTGGATACATGTCTGCTACAGAGCCCCCCTATCCAGTTCCTGGTAGGTCTGCATATCAAGCTCCTAGTTCCTGGGATCCACTAAGCTGCAACAGGGTCTTGGTTTGTGGTTGCACAAACGCTGGTGCTCAACACCAGGAGGCGTGCGGTTACCCTGCACCGGGCCCTGTAATCCACGCTGAAGACTCCCACTTCTCATCAGGCACTCAGGGGTCCCGGTTTCCGTACCGCCACCCGTGACACTGGCAAACCAACCTGACATTGTGGTGGTAGTTAATTTGGAAATGGCTATAACATCAGGAAGCAGGAACATGAAAAGGTTGACAAATACCAAAGACTGAAAGAAGATCAAGAAAAAATATGGAGAGTGAAGGCAGTAGTAGTCCCAGTTGTCATAGGAACACTTGGGACACTGAATGGATTCATCAGATTCAAGGTGGGACATGTGAGATCACTGTCCAGAAGAGTGCAGTTCTAGGAACAGCTAATATACTGTACAGAACCCTCAGACTCCCAGGCCTCTAGAAGAGTACATGAGAATGAGGAATACATATATACTACCCAGGAGGTGTGAGATAATCATGTTTTTATGAAAGAGTGCAGGGCATTGTTGTTGATTGAATCTATATTTTAACAAAAGTACTGCAATGCTATATATGGTCTAATAGCCCCACTAAGAATGTTCTGTTTTAGCCATGAAGATTCTGTAATTTAACATGGACTCCTGGGGTGGAGCATTTGGAGTGAAGATAGGACCAATGCTCCACTCCACAGTTGACGAGCAGCACAGCAGGTGGGAAACTCAGTCCAGGAGTTCTAGATCGCCAAGGTAGTAAATTTCACTGTCACAGATCCAGAGTGAGAAGGACAAGCAGTGAGTGAGACTGCATTTCTCCCAAAAAGAGCCTGCTAAGAAAAAGCCAAGTTTTTGAAAAGGTCTGTGCTTCAATTTTTTTGTCTTGTTGTAAGCGGGCAAGCCGCCCAACTATAGTTAGTTGCAAATGTTAGTTAGTGCTCCGAAGAGCAAGGCTTTTGTTTTGTTTGCTTTATTTACGTTGTTTGGTTGCCAGACCTATTAGTAAAAAGGACTGTGATTGTAAAGAAATACAAGTTTGTATGGAATTTCAATCCTTATGACTGTGGTTATATGGTCTCAAGTCACACCATGTGTGTGTGTATATATATATATATATATATATATATATATATATACACTGAAGAGAGCCCCAGATGGAGTTTTTTAGCCAAGTAAGTGGGTTAATCTCATAAGAGCAGACATTAGGCTGTTAGTGTAGGACCTGCCAAAGTACATTGACTTTGTGGCAGGTTTATGCAATGTATGATCATATAATGTAACTAAACCCCCATTATTTTTGCCTAGATTAGGTGTTTTTAAAAGAAAAACAAATAAAATCTTTCAACATTGAAGTTGCTGTTTAGTGGATAGGTGAGTGCGCTGGATCTAGTGTCGTGTGTGTGTGTGTATATATATATATAATACTGGCTAATATAGTTATATAATATTATATATTTATGCTACCAATACAGAATACTAAGAGGTCCACACACATCATTGCACAAAAACAAACCTGATCCCCGGCTTAAATCTACAAATTATTTAACATCGGCTGCATACAACAATGCACAGGAATCGAATCTGCATCTCTTTTCACTTTCCTTAAATATTTAGAAAAGAGCTGTCACAGTTGGGAGAAAAGGGCAGCTCTAAATAATTCACATGGAAATAGGCATCTTTGTGAAAAGGCAATGCCGAGGCATGAAGCTTTTTACTACAATGTTAGATCAGATTATAATACATTTCCATATTTTGTTTTCGTTTACACAGAATGTCAGATAAATTAGCCACTCTAACAATCTAAATACTGTTTTTATTAACAAAATGCCAATGTTCCTTTTAATAACCATCAGAAAATAAAATGTTTCTCATGGATGTTTTGTTTTCCAATTGTTTTTATTTCTTTTTTAATTGACTGGTTTTCAGGGGCAGGATTATTATTTTAAACCACATTTGTAAACCCAGTAAAATACTCCAGAAATACAGTGCCCTTAACGGTATTTGCAACCAATATAAGCTCAATTAATGCAAGACAACCTTTATCCAAATATGCAAGCACTCACCAAATGTCACATTAGTCCTTGAGGCAGAAATGCCTCTGCCACGTGTTCCTGGAGGGGCCTGCTGGCTAGCCTCCTGCCCAAAGACTATGGGCCCTGCAAAAATTTGTTTTAAAAGACTTTGTTCGTGCCATTTCCCTATACTGTTTTAGCTATGTTAGGGGGATATCTGTGTGTGCAGGTGACTATTACTGTGCATAATTATTAGGCAACTTAACAAAAAACAAATATATACCCATTTCAATTATTTATTATTACCAGTGAAACCAATATAACATCTCAACATTCACAAATATACATTTCTGACATTCAAAAACAAAACAAAACAAATCAGTGACCAATATAGCCACCTTTCTTTGCAAGGACACTCAAAAGCCTGCCATCCATGGATTCTGTCAGTGTTTTGATCTGTTCACCATCAACATTGCGTGCAGCAGCAACCACAGCCTCCCAGACACTGTTCAGAGAGGTGTACTGTTTTCCCTCCTTGTAAATCTCACATTTGATGATGGACCACAGGTTCTCAATGGGGTTCAGATCAGGTGAACAAGGAGGCCATGTCATTAGATTTTCTTCTTTTATACCCTTTCTTGCCAGCCACGCTGTGGAGTACTTGGACGCGTGTGATGGAGCATTGTCCTGCATGAAAATTATGTTTTTCTTGAAGGATGCAGACTTCTTCCTGTACCACTGCTTGAAGAAGGTGTCTTCCAGGAACTGGCAGTAGGACTGGGAGTTGAGCTTGACTCCATCCTCAACCCGAAAAGGCCCCACAAGCTCATCTTTGATGATACCAGCCCAAACCAGTACTCCACCTCCACCTTGCTGGCGTCTGAGTCGGACTGGAGCTCTCTGCCCTTTACCAATCCAGCCACGGGCCCATCCATCTGGCCCATCAAGACTCACTCTCATTTCATCAGTCCATAAAACCTTAGAAAAATCAGTCTTGAGATATTTCTTGGCCCAGTCTTGACGTTTCAGCTTGTGTGTCTTGTTCAGTGGTGGTCGTCTTTCAGCCTTTCTTACCTTGGCCATGTCTCTGAGTATTGCACACCTTGTGCTTTTGGGCACTCCAGTGATGTTGCAGCTCTGAAATATGGCCAAACTGGTGGCAAGTGGCATCGTGGCAGCTGCACGCTTGACTTTTCTCAGTTCATGGGCAGTTATTTTGCGCCTTGGTTTTTCCACACGCTTCTTGCGACCCTGTTGACTATTTTGAATGAAACGCTTGATTGTTCGATGATCACGCTTCAGAAGCTTTGCAATTTTAAGAGTGCTGCATCCCTCTGCAAGATATCTCACTATTTTTGACTTTTCTGAGCCTGTCAAGTCCTTCTTTTGACCCATTTTGCCAAAGGAAAGGAAGTTGCCTAATAATTATGCACACCTGATATAGGGTGTTGATGTCATTAGACCACACCCCTTCTCATTACAGAGATGCACATCACCTAATATGCTTAATTAGTAGTAGGCTTTCGAGCCTATACAGCTTGGAGTAAGACAACATGCATAAAGAGGATGATGTGGTCAAAATACTCATTTGCCTAATAATTCTGCACTCCCTGTATAATCACTGCTATACTCTCTTGGAGGAGAGGTTGGGTACAGGAAACGGATGCTCCTGTGCTGCGGACCCAAGCTCGGCCATGCTACACTGAGGGACGGGCAGGAGGAAGCGCTATGCGCTTCCCTCCTGCTGATCCCTCCTATCTTGCACCCCCAGGCCGGTTTGCTCTCGCCTATATGAAGCGCCGGCCCTGGATCCATGAGAGGTCTTCCCACTGGGAGCTGGATCCAGGTGTTGATCCAGGGTGAGAAGTGACGGCAAGATCCCAGCCAAGCTGCGGCAGCTAAGGGGGCCTACAGAGCTTATGGTGTGCGCTGCTTACGGTACTCGGCAACTACTAGGAAGCGCGATTGGCTGAGGTACCCAGTCGGGGTACCAGGCAGTCTGCCCAGTCCTATACAGCAGTGACAGCAAATCTATGCCATGAGAGCTGCCTCCGGTACTAAGGAGCCTCTAGAATGGTATTTCATGTCTGCCTGTAGGATATCACAAATTCTTGATTATGTAGTATATGTTTCACACTAAGGTGATTGATGCCCAATGTTTTCTAGCAGGTGGAACTGATCACATGAATAACTTAAGGAGTCCATGAACACAGCCAAGTTGGATGGAAGGGGATATTGCAAAGGGAGACGATGAGAATATGAGTGTGACAACTTGTAATGGTGGGAGATTAAATTAAGTGGATATGGAAAAGTGCTTTAACTAGGTGTGGAAAATTAAGCTAATAAAGAAAAAGGGTGAATGTAAATTGGGTCAGTATTCAACCAGGTAATTATTGAAAAAGAAATAGGAAAATAAATTCTATTGACAATACCTTTACAAGGTAAGTACTGTGTTGTAAAAGTGCCCAGTTTGCTCCCAGAAGGGATATCTGGTATGAGCTTGCGCTTAGAAGGGATGTCTGGCATTGATTTTGAGCCTGACGCCCTAATGCCAGTCTGGACACCGTAGAAGAGATGCATGCATTTTCCCTCTTTTTTTAGATTCTTTTTTCTTGTCTTTGATGTTACACAGCCCTTTGGGAATGTGTGTCAAAGTGCCTTGTTATTTACTGTGACCGTAGAACAATAATTAGTGTATGTTTGTAGGATCTCAACATACTGCATAATTAAGGGTGAATGTTGAGCCAAGGAGGTGTTCAAATGACATCTAAATGCCAGTACATCTCAATTAAGTGGTCTTAATGCAATGGCCTTTTAGTTTTAACCATACAATGTAAAACCTCTGGGAGAGCAAACAAACAAACACATTCACTGACAGAAACAGATAAGCTCACTGACAGGCACACAGACTCTCACTGATGTGACAGACACATACAAATTAAATGACAGACACACATTCACTGACAGACATACACACACACTGCCACATTCACTGGCAGTTACACACACACACACTCACAAATTACTAATATTATTATTTTAATTTGTCTACCCAACTTCCCTACCTTTAGGAGAGCTGGAGTTGATCTGTACCTGGGTTCCAGTGGAGCTGCTGTAAGGCGGGGTGGCTGTGAGCACATCAAAGGCGGCGAGGGATCTGTAATCCTCCTGCTCTGCTCCCTTGCAGGATGTCTACCAATGCAGTGTTTGTGTAGTGTGTAGTGGACCGCCGGGCTTGTAATGGGCCCAGCGGTCCTGGTATGTATCATCAGCAATATCGGTATCTCTATTGGCCGATGCCGAAAATACCGAATATTGGACGATAATATCGGCCAGACCGATAATCGGCCGATCCCTAATATAAATATATATATATATATATATATATATATAGCACATTTCAAGTATACAGACATCTGGGAGACTCCCGCATGTTGAATGTGGCTCCCTGACACCCGCAGATCATACACAATATCCTCAGTGTGTGATTTCCATTATGTTGTGTATGATTTGCACCCCCTAACGCGCCCATACTACTCATTAAACAGAGGCCCGGTTGTTTAACCGCCAACCGGGCCCCTGTGATATCAGCCAGCACGGAGGAAGTGACAGTCACTTCCTCCTTGCTTCACAGAGAGCTGGCTGCCTGGGAAAAGTGGAGGGAGGAGGCAGCAGCATTGAGGCAGGAGCATAGAAGAACAAAGCAACATGGAGGCAGAGGAAAGGGCTGTAGTGAGCTGCTGCTGCATGCTCACTCCCATCAGCCTAAGCCACCACCAGATCTCGAAAGTTCCTTTATACGTGGACAAACGGTAACAGAAGAGCCTCTCAATCACTCATTAGTGACATCAATTCTACCTGTAGTGTTAGATGGAATTCATTGGGTGAGAACATCAGATCAGACAATGAATTTCATTCAAATAGGGGGGAATCACATCAGTTGTGGAAGGAGAACTTCTGCTTTAGACATGTTCAAAACGGAGAACTGATTGGAGGTGCATGATGGACCCATGACCCCAAAAATGGATTCACCATTTACCATGGTAACACACCAGGGGACTTCGGGGTGATGTAGTAATTATGTTGCCAACACCAACCCTTTAGATTGATTTATGTAAAAATAAAAGTCGTAAAAGTGTCATTTTAAAATAATATTCTAAAGAAAATTATATTTTCATCCAACCAGATGTTTAGTTGAAATTGCAACATAAAAATCTGACAGTTATTAAATGTAGAAGTGGTCATGTTGGAATTAAATCAGAATTTTTAATTTTTTTTTAAACTCTCAGTGGCAGTTACAGATTGTGCAGAGAGCATTTGATGTCAATAACCAATCTGAATCTCTAATTAGCAGCTTCCAACTGTGAACGTTAAAGGAAAGGGTTCTCCGAACACTCTGATTATGCAAAATGGGATTGGGAGTCAGCGGTTACTTATATTTTTTTATTTAAAAGTTACTCCAACCCTTTTTCACCCGTTGCTTTTTATGACTGGACTGTTTTGCCAGCTCAGAGCACATGCGCAAGCTTTGAGTCAGCAAGGGGAGGGGAAAGAGAGAGGGGAGAGATTTTTGGAGGGAGTAAGGGAATTTACATTTCCTGAAAGAAAAACAAATGCGATTAAAGCAAGAGAGGCAAGAGAGAGAGCACGCAGTGGGACGGAGTGGAAAGCGATCTTCCTCTTGCAGGCGCTCTGTGTTCAAGGGAGAAGATTATTACGTCTTTTGCCAGCATGCTGACCACGGATGTGAAATATGCACAGAATTGCCTCTGGGCTGCCTAAACCACTTGTGCCCAGGGTGTAACTAGCAGAAAGAGACTCCTACCACCATGACCCTTCAAATCACTGAAGTGATCATGGTGGTTGGAGGAACCCTGTAAGAAAACCTAATTGGTAACAGGCATTTTAAACATTTGTAATGTGAAAATGATGACAGCACAAATTTATGTAGAATTATCTGGGGGCCTGCTTTTTTTGGCATGCTTTTTTATGGCTTGAATTTTAAAGCAAAAACTATTTTCTTTTTAAAAAAACACAATTTCTGCTATTTTCATTTTTCATCAAGTTATGCAGACACCATATGCATTTATCTTGTAGTGTTGGCTGTACAGTGGATTGTCATTATTTTTATTTTTTTACAAAGAAGACCAACATCAATTTTCGTGACAGGTCCTAGGAAAAAAAAACCTTGTTCTTCAGCCAACATAGAACGTGATTATAGAAGGCACGGTAAATAAATCAAAACATTTTACACTCTACTGCCCTGCAACTCAGCAACAGGCTTTTGCACTATTTATTTTAGAACAATCTAAATCTGTTTGCAAACTAGTCCTATTTAGAAGTGTATATGTAGAAACACTGGCAGACTTATTTAACCACAGTTAACAGTTGTAAAAATATATAAAAATATTGATAATGTATTATTACAAAAGTAGTAAATGAATTTTAACAAAATGGTAAAAGCATTACATACATTATCCATTTTTCTTTGTCTTCATTCCATATTTTTTTTATTTGTTGGGTATGAAAATGCAGAAATACCTGCAGAAATGCAGGTATTCTTAAACACTGACTCCAGAATATTTATATTCTCTTTTAGAGATGGGGAATTCTTATCACCTGCCACCCAGTGTTAATTTTGTCGACTAACAATTGTATTTTAATTTTAGTGGACTAAAATTTGAGATATAGTCAACTAAAACAATTCAGATGACTAAAATACGACTAAAACTAAAATAAATTGAAATTTGCCGCCAAAATGAACATTGCTGCCACCCTGGATTTTTCGCACCTTTAGTCCTTTTTCAAGTAAGTGGCAGGGCTGCTACAAGCGGAGGGTTAGCACCGGGACAAGGCACACATTTTCTGCAACTCAGGTCCAACCACAGGTGTGTAAGCTCCCTTAAAGTCCAGTGCTCACTAAAAAGTCAGAGTGCAGCTGCCAGTGTTCAGAGCATGTACTCTGATTGAACACTGGGTCTGCGAGGGAGTGATTACCGTGGTCCACCAAGGAGATTCAACCCCCACTGGATCACAAGGGAGATTCACCACTGCTATACCATCCAGAGGTATTGTAACCCATCCGAGACCTTCTAGATCAAGCATGTCAAACTCATGGCCCATGGGCCGTGAGTACATGCTGGTGTTATAGCAGAGTAGGCACCTGCTTCCCCACATTGCAGGTGCCTACTCTGCTAACACTTTCCAAGCCGGGGAGGAGGGCCAGCGAGGGAGCTCAGTGTTCCTGCTCCTCACTGCTCCCTCGTGCGCGCTGTCTGTAGTGAAGCCGGGTGCCGGAATATTACATCATATTCCGGTATAACTAAACCACGCAAGGGAGCAGTGAGGAGCAGAAAGGAGATCTCTAGACAGAAGATCCCCACACCAGCTCCCAAAGGTAGGGAACAATAAATTAAATGATGTGAGTGCAAGAATGTTTAAGTGTGTGTCTGTCTGTCTGTCAGTGAGTGTGTGTGTTGGTCAGTGTTGCATTCGCTGCGACTGGACAGTGGAGTACCTGGAGGCACGCAACGCCACGTGACATTGACGTGCTCCACCTTTACAGGGTTTCAAGAAGTAGCGGCAGGATCAGATTTGACACAGGGTGGTAGAGGGAGGATGCTTTGGTTTAGTAGAGGGGGATGCTTTTTTTTTTTTTTTTACTGTAGTTTTTAAAATGAATTTTCTATGAAAATTTAAGGTATTTTTTTTTTGCAGCCCACATAAACTTAAACCTTGTTTATGTGGCCCGTGCCAGACATGCTTGTTCTAGATCAGTGATGGCGAACCTTTTTGAGCCCGAGTGCCCAAACTGCAATACATACCAACTTTTTTTCCCTCAAAGTGCCAACACGGCAATTAAACATGAATACTGAGGTTTAAGTTTAGAAAAAAAAACTCCTACAATTTTCCGAACTAGTTAGCATCTTTTGTTTTAAAAGAACACAACAGAGAGTTCAATGATACATATTTTAAATGATATAAATAGATAAAATTTAAGTTTATATTTATTAGTATCTCCAAAAAATGCAATAGATACGCTGACCAACACACAGACAGACTGCTAAATACACACACACAAACATACACACAGTCCGGTGAATACACATACACACACACACACACAGTCTCCTGAATACACACACACTGCTGAATACACACACATATACTGTATTGAGGGTTGCAGTGTATGTGTTAGGGTGTGGAGTGCTGTGTGGGGGGGTTAGGGGTGCTGTGTGGGGGGAGTAGGGGTGCTGTGTGTGTGGGGGGGTAGGGGTGCTGTGTGTGTGTGTGTGTGTGGGTGGGGGTAGGGTGCAGTGTGTGTGTGTGGGGGTAGGGGCTGTGTGTGGGGGGGTAGGGGTGCTGTGTGTGTGTGTGGGAGAGGTAGGGGTGCAGTGTGTGTGTGTGGGAGGAGGGGGGTGCAGTCTGTGTGGGGGAGGTGTGCAGGTGTGTGTGTGTGGGGGGTAGGCAGTGTGTGTGTGTGGGTGGGTAGGGGCAGGGTGGTGTGTGGGGGGGTGTGTGTGGGAGGGTAGGGTGTGTATGTGTGTGTGGGGGTGGTAGGGTGCAGTGTGTGATGTGGAGGTAGGGGCAGTGTGGGGGGTGCAGTGTGTGTGGGGGTGGTGTGTGTGTGGGGTAGGGGTGCAGTGTGTGGGGGTAGGGCAGTGTGTGTGTGGGGGGTAGGGGTGCAGTGTGTGTGTGGGGGGGGTAGGGGTGAGTGTGTGTGGGGTAGGGGTGTGTGTGTGTGTGGGGGTAGGTGCAGTGTGGGGGGTGGGGGTGCAGTGTGTGTGTGGGGGGGTAGGGGTGTGGGGGGGTGCTGTGTGTGTGGGAGGGGTAGGGGTGCTCTGTGGGGGGGGGTAGGGGTGCTGTGGGGGGGTTGGGTTGATGATACATTAAAACATTTTATTTTTATTTTTTTCCATTTTTTAAAGCAATATTAAGTCAGTATCCCCCTCTCCCTTCTTCTTCCCTTTGGTGAAGGGGAGGGGGGAACACAGCCATCCCTGGTGGTCCGGTGGTGGTAAGTATCTAGGACAGGAGGACAGGTCCTGCAGCTCTCCTGTCCGTGCGCGCGATGCTGTGTGGAGCGTTGCCATGGCCACGGTAGGACAGGAGAGCTGCTTTCTCGATCCCTCTCCCCTGCTCCCGATCCTGCCGACACGGAAGCAGAGTAGGCGCCTGACGTTTTGGGCAGGCAGGTGCCTACTCTGCATTAATGGCGAACCTATGGCCGCGTGCCCACAGAGAGGGCCCGGCGTGCCACCGGTTCGCCATCACTGTTCTAGATGACGGCATTTTGTCCTTGCAGGAAGCTATATAGGATCAACACAAAGTGTGAATACATTACATGCACACTACACACAGACAGGGCCACCATCAGAAATTTTGGGGCCCCTAACATAGCTCAGGGTCTGGGCCCCCGGGGGCCCACCTCCAAATCCTGTTCCCAGGAATACACACACAGACACAAACACACACAATGATACAAAAAGACACAGATACACACATACATACTAACAGACACTGAAATAGACATACACACATATAGGCATACATACTGACACATACACATACATTCATACTGACATACATTCAGACATATCGACATACATACTGACATATAGACATACTGACACACACACACACAGCTAATTTTTCAGCAACCCTCCTGTTTCTTAAATTTTCGTTGCAGGAAGATGGGGGTCAGCTGTCTCTCCCTCTTCACAGCCTCCACGCTGTCTCTCCTCCCTCCTGCCATCACTTCTGCCCAGCACTACTTGCGGCTGCAATTTTTTTAAAGGGGACTGGTCAGCCTTGTAACCGTGTAATAGTGCAACCGGGCCCCTTTAAAAAAATTTAAAAATCCAGAATATATAGGGTCCATTGGGTGTCCCTAAATGCTTGGGCCACCCGATGGGCACCATCAGTGTGCGTGCCCTGGTGCAGCTGTCATGGTTCTCAACCCCTGATGGCGGCCCTGCACACAGATAGCAAACATTACGCACACATGTAACACACATTACACAAAGTCAGCACACACAACCTGCATGCACACACGTATGCACACATCACACACATTCACCACACACACAAACAGATTATGGGGGTAGGTTCAGAGGGTGAAACAGTCCTGGTTTTTCACCTAACCGAATTTTCACAAATTAAATCTGAATGGAAAAACTGAGGAAAAAGGCTGTAAGTAGCTGTGTTTAAAAGGTATTTCCTGATCATCTATTTTTGTTTACATTTTTCATTTGGATTTAATTTATGAAAATTTGAAGTTTGTTGAATAATCTTATCATTGTCCAGGGCTCTAGTCAGGAGATTCAATCTGAAACAATTTTGTCTGTCAGGACAAGTAGATTGTCATGACAACTTTGGTCTAAAACTGCACATTTGTGCAGTTATGCACAATAATAAGAACAAGCCTTCACCCAGTAAATCTGGGATTTTGAAGTGGACAAAAAGGCGAGGTGTTTGTTGTCACCCTATCACTGCTGCTTATTAATTTTACAGTTAATTACAAATATTTACATAGTGCCAACATATTCTACAGCACACTACAATAGGTCAACAAAACAACCATTTAATGGAGAGGGCCCTGTCTAAACAGGCTTTGCAAAGTTCAAAAGAACCAATCTCATATAGAAGTTTTGAGATAATTTTTACACATACCAAATAGTGATGTCCCGAACTGTTCGCCGAACGGTTCGCCACGAACGGACATCATCTATTGTGAAGCTGCGTTCCTAGTGAGCTGTCCAGGAGGTGGGAGGGTCTGGGAGGGAGGGTCTGATGCTGATTGGCTGTAATGTGTCTGCTGACTGTGAGGTACAGGGTCAAAGTTTACTCAATGATGAGTCCGTGGCGAACCGTTCGTGGTGAACCGTTCGCGAACCGTTCGGCAAACAGTTCGGGACATCACTAATTCCAAATATTAGGTTAACAAGTTTACATTGACACTTCTATCACTTTAACCACTGTAGCTTATTGGAGTGCTTATTGTGCAGTAAGTCTTTGGGTGCCATTGTGCTTTTGTCAAACCATTATTAAGTGGAGGCCAGCCATGATTAGAATGCTGACTTTAGTTAGACGCTCAAAATTAATCCGCTAGGAAGTGTTCACTTCCGGAAACCTGTTGCTATAGCAACAGAAGCCCTCATCTTTCAGATGGTAGAATAGATATTCTGTTGTTTAGTTTGTCAGAGGAAAGCAGATGCCATCTTCGAATCGGGCATACAGTAATCCTGATAAAAATTTGGTTAATTGAAAGCTGAGCTCTAACACTGGGCCCCAGAAGCCATTTCAAAAAAGTGTTTTCTGTTTAACAACTTAAACTGCAACAATGTCACAGAGCTCTCTACTTAAAGGGATACTATAGTTACCAGAACAACTACAGCTTATTGAATTTGTTCTGGTGTGTAGAATCATTACCTTCAGGCTTTTTGCTGAAAACACTGTTTTTTCAGAGAAAATGCAGTGTTTACATTACAGCCTAGTGATAACTTCACTGGCCACTCCTCAGATAGCTGTTAGAGATCCTTCCTGGGTCATTGCGGTCTAAAATGCATCCAAACATTCAGTATCTCCCCCCCTCTGCATGCAGACACTTAACTTTCCTCATAGAGGTTCATTGATTCAATTCATCTCTATGAGGAGATGCTGATTGGCCAGGGCTGTGTTTGAATTGTACTGGGTCTGCCCCTGAGAGGCAGCAGCTTCAGACTTGAATACAAGATTTTACTATATTTAGGGAGGCAAAGGGGGCCAAGGGGGGTAGATAGTGGTTTTAACACTATAGGGACAGGAATACATGTTTGTGTTCCTGACCCTATAGTGCTCCTTTAACACAAGAACAAAGTGTAGGTGGGCCACAAAAGGGCATGCCAGTGATGTGGCATGGGGTCAGTCAATCTGAAATATTTACTCTGGCATGCAGGCATACCAAGAAGCCTAGTCAGGGATACCTATGTACAGAGTTCTGTTGTGCGGTCATATGAGTTTAATGCCCCGAGTCCAGCAATGGCATCTAATGGTGTGATCACTCTGTGCCTATTAGGGGATGGTCTTTGGTGGTTTTAATAGTTTGTTTACATATTTAGCATTATATACATTTACAGAGATTAAAACTACGGTTTATTACTTACGACTGTTGTGGTCAATGTAGTAAACCCCAACTTGAGGGTCATAAGCCTCTTCCCATCCCAGTGGCAGCTCATCGCCAATACAGTCAGCAAAGGTTAATGGCTTTGTATACCTAGTAAGGAAAAAAGCAACATTTTAGATAACAAAAATAAAAAATAAAAAAGCAAATCACAATAAAACATGATAAAGGATAAAAAAAAAAACAATCTCTCAAATTATATATGTGAACTCTGCCACCAGACGGCCTGAACTACTTCTTCAATTGGGCTCCAGAAAAGCTGTGGGTACGATTCTAGTACAGTTTTATTTTTAGTCCCGAGTCTCCTGAAAATATGTAATTGAACTCTGTAGCCCCAGGTCACCTAGGAAAGCTCCTGTTTGTTCATATATTTTGCTGTATATGAAAATCACATACTACCTCAGATCTGAACAACCATATCCCTAATTACATATTCGCTCCATTTACAAGGGCACCCCTCATTACTCACTTAAATGGTTTTCACTTGCCAGCTGTTTGCAAATACGCCTCCAACTCTTCAGTTATATTTATGGCCTATTTTACCTCACCCTAACAGACCTAGTGTGTAGTCCTCTAAAAAATATCTTTAATGTTCTCTCCTACAATCTTCATTGTATTCTATTCATTAACACTGTAATGAATTTTGTATTTGTATTTTACATTTATATTTCAAATTGCTAAACCATTGCAATGCCAAATCTACCAATCTGTGACTACAGATGAGATGGGAATGTTTCTAAATCAGCTATTTTGGTCTAAATTTTGCAATTCTATATACTACAATTTGTAGTATACATTTTCATGCCTATATATTTTTTTCTAGCTATCCTATCTTCACAACTTACATTTTCCATTTCCCTTGTTAAGTTTTGTAGCCTACTTTTAAATTTTTTCTATTTCCTGAATCCAAAATTGCACCGTGTATTCAAGATGGGGGTTAACCATGGCTTTTAAAAACATATTTAACAGTTTCAACAAATAAACTTGTTTGTCACTATTCATTTATTTGAGCACCCATTTCACCCCAAGCTGTGTAGTTTGTTTGGGTTCTATAAATGTCTACGATAACAATACATTCTGGATTTTTGTTTTGCCTAGTAGCTTCTAGGTTTAGTAGCATTTCTTTTTTTTTTTTTTTTGACATTCTTTATTTAGTTTTGTGTTTTGTCAGTAGGTAACAATACAAAATTTTTCTTCATAACAATGTTTCGCTAATGACCCCGTCTGGCATACCCTTCCCCATATCGCTCCCTCCGCTGAGTTACAAGCCTGCTGTTGGGGCTCCGCTGGTGTTTGAGTCCGTGTGGGTTGGTGGAGTCGGCCTCTAGGGGACTGTTAAGGGTGCTTTTACTCCCATTCCCCTCCCTCCGTCCCGCACCCCTGTCCCATGGTCTCGGGCCTTGGGCGGGAAGGGTTGTGGGTAGGGTGGTGGTTGGTTGGGGATGCAGCTCGTTATGCGGTTGGGTTGGTGCTCCTCGGTTCGAGGTGTGAGTCGTGCCCATTCCTCTGGGGGGGGGGGGTGATAGATGCGCGGGAATGGGTGTTGTAGCGTCCCAAAGCTGTCCTGGGTGGAGAGGGTCGCCCCTAAGCCGTCTGCGTCGCCTAGGTCTTGGTCGGGGGTAAGGGGTCCATGTGCAGGCCACCCCCCTGGGTGGTCCAATCGGTACCATGTCGGGGCCTTCTGGTCCCTTCCGGGGCCTGTCAGGTGTTAGAGCCTGGCTGTGTCACGTAATCCCCCTGCTCCCCGGGGGCCCCCAGCCGCCCTGTGGGGTTGTTGTGTGCGGGGCGTGCTCCCTTTGGTCGGTTGTCTAGTTGTTTGCAGCGAGTGCGTCTCTCCCCACTCAGTCTCCCCCCTGCTTATGACCGCCTATGGGGTCCGGGTTTGCCATGCTGTGCACGTGGCACTGTCGGTCCCTGTCAAGGCCATGCCTAGGTCGTGTGGGGTTAGTCTTAGGTAGGTGGGGCCCTTAACGTACGTTCCGAGTCCTTTTGGTTGGGGGAGTCAGCTGGGTCCCCTTGGGCGCTGGTGCGGGGCAAGGGTGGAGAAAGGAGGGGGAAAAAAGGGGGGGGGAAGGGGGCAGAAAGGGGAAGGGGGGGAAGAGGAGGAGAAGGGGGGAAGGGAAGAGAAGGGGGGAGAAGGGGGGGAAGGGGGGGCGGCGCCCTGCGTCTCTATATCTCGTGATCTCCCATTATCCGTCCCCAGCTCCTCTCCCAGGCCCCTGGTGGGCCAGCGTGCCATGTAGATGATCCAAGGGGTCCACAGTCGGGTGCAGCGCTCCTGAGTCCCCCGTAGCTCAGCCGTGAGGGTCTCCATCGTGTATGTTTCGTCCACCTTATCTATCCATTGTGATATCGTGGGAACGTCTGTCGACTTCCATCTGGCAGGGATCAGGCTCTTGGCGGCATTGAGGAAGTGCCTAATTAGAGATTTTTTGTAGCGTGGTACCGGCATCTGCGTATGGTTGAGCAACATAGGCATGGGTTCCATGGGGATAACTTCGTCAAGGATTTCCACGAGTTTGTCATGGATCTGTTGCCAGTAGCCTGTGATCCGAGGGCATGCCCACCAGACGTGCAGGTCTGTTCCCTCAGCGGCTTTGCATCGCCAGCATGTGCCGTCGGATGTCAGCCCCATGGACCTCAGTTTGGACGGGGTCCTGTACCAGCAGGTCAAGACTTTGTAGTTAAGTTCTCGCATTTTGGTACTTAGTATCCCTTGGTGCGCTAGAATGTGTATCTTCTCCCATTGCTGGTCCGTCAGGACGACCCCCGTAGCCTGTTCCCACTTGGAGTGGAAATGTGCCGGCGCCCCTTGGTCAGCCTCCAAGAGCATTGCATAGAGTGTCGATATTCCACGGGTCAAATGTTCTCCGCTGGAGCAGAAAGTCTCGAATTGCGTGGGGTCTCTGTGCAGTAACTGTTTCCCTTGGAGAGTGGCGTAGTAATGCTTAACTTGGTGGTATTGGAGTAGGCCTGTGGGCCTGGTTTGCGCTGTAGTAGCATTACTTTATTCTCCTGGTAGGTAGTGGGCTCTATTGTTCCCTCTCAATTCTCTTGGCCAGTTCCACTTTCATTAGTTCTTTATTCTTCATTCGAATTACATCAGTCTACCCAATGATACTTTAATTTCCACTTCTACAGGAAGAGGAAGGATAAAACCATACTGAAGACCAGTGCTCTGACAGTGGTATTAGGAAAGTCTTACACAAACTGTGGCTTTACATAAACTTTCAAGATATCAAGGAAATCGCAAGTGCAACATAAAATAGCAAGCATACGTGAAATAAATATTATACATAAAAAAATTCACTTTGGGTGAGATATTTTTCAAAACACAGCAACAGCCTTGCCCATTCATAAATAGGGAACATTGTAATATATACATCGCTGTTCCTTTAATGTTTCAACGTGAGTATTCCAACTCATTAGAACAGATGGAATGGAAATAAATGTCTAATATGTTAGACAGCTTGGTCTAGTTTGTGAAGCACACTGTGTATGTCTTAATCAGAGACACACACAAAAAAAGATTCACGTGTATTAATTAGTATACATTTTGCTTGCTGAATCTATGCTTTGACTTTGTTTAATTAGACATGATAATATTACGGAATTTGAAATCTTGTCGTGAATAAATATATACTAGGTCCATTTTATGGACCATCAATTAATTGTGGAAAAATTGTGGTATAATCCTCTATTGGGTACAGATCTCTTTTAAGGCTCTTTCTCACAGTCCCAGTGGTAAGTCAATGACTACAAGTGCTGGCTCCTTTGATCTTATTGCCAGCTCAGGCAGCGCCTTGTCTGAACCTGGTTCCTAAGCGGCCTTCCATGCCGCCTTATGGATAATCTTGCTCTGTGGGTATCCATGAACTGCTGTCTGCATGTTTTGCCCTTCATGTTGGTATACAGGTACTTTGGAAAGAATGTCACATCCCGACAGTGGCGCCACCCCCTCCTGAACTGGCTTCAATGTATCTGCAATCACATTTAATTACAGGATTACAAGGAGTGAAATAAGTTGAAATAATTAATTGCTTCAGTGATCCCAAGGAACAGCTGTGATTAATTAACTAAGTTATCTAATGCAATGATAAATGTAACATTATAGAGGAGTGCTTTTCATGTACGTTTCCACCCCCACAGCGTGAAACATTTATTTGCATTCTTACAAGCTTGACAATCTGGCAGAAATGTGTGTGATCTACTTGCTATTTCCATGGTAGTCTGTCACCATAGCTTCACAAAGGTCTATAGCGCAAAAAATCCACTCTGAGTCATGGTGAGGACCATCTTTTAGACCCCAGTACAAAAGGATTTTATTAAAATATACGCAATAAACTTGCTAGGGTAGATAGGCTAAGGTGTGTCCCATTCTTTATTTGGAAAGGGGCATATTGATGTGATCTCTACCTCTTAAAAGTACAGGGTTTGACTGCAGAGTTCCAGTTTAAGAATGTAGGTAGGCATGGAACCACCTTAGTTGATAGGAATTTGCAGCAGACTTACTTGTTGGACTTGCCCACTGAACATTGCATGATCACTTGGCCAGTGGAACAAGTAAATGTTAAACCTCATATGTATCCACTCCCTGCCACATCAGTTCCAAAACTATATCCTCATGAAATTTTATGTAGATTGAGCTCAGACATCTAACTCAAGTTTAACTACTTGTCATTTCTTACTTTTTTTAATTTTATTTTTTTTTTAGTTTTTATCCAATACCAAAGAGATATTTATTGGACTGAAAGTAATGCCAACTGACACTCTCAGTGGTAGATCTCCATTCACAAAACGTAGTGAAATACAGATGTACCTGACCTGTCAACTGATGTTCTCAGCCTACCTGCAGCATCCAATCACTTCCTGATTGAAGCCCTAAACTCAAACAGGAGTGCCTGACTAAAGAATTTGGGGTTAAACCATTCATTAATGAGTTATCCATTCATAGTTAAGCCTGTGGCAGGGGCCTTACTCGCACCAGTACATCTTCATTCTGATGAAATTGTTATGGTGCCCAGAGGGTTTCTTTAAGTAAACACTAACTACATGGTTAAGCAATCAAAATGTCTCTCATTATGATGAGAACAAAGTTGGTGATTAATCAGCCAAATGTTTATACAAATTTTTGCCACGTTTGCAAATGTGAAATTACAAGAAAGAAAGAAAAAAACAAAAGCATCAACAATCAGAATGAGCAATAATATATAGATAAAAACACATTGTATTCTATACCAGTCTGTGAAGTGAATCCAATGTTTAATATGTATACACAGACAAATACATAAACAACAGATTCTTTTCATATGATAGCAGAATATTTGTCAAATGCTGACCAACAGGCAACCTCCAAAATGCAGTATTGTAAAAGTGCCAGAAATATTTTACTAATAAAAAACATATTTCTTCACGAGATGAGCTCAAATGGATTTAATTTTGTGTAATCTTTTCACATTACTATAAGAGGACGCCGGTGCGCAAAAATATTAGAGATTCACTCAAAAACCTGAAAAGCCAATCACAGTCAGCAAAAAAAGAATACCTTTTTAAAACCAATCTGTCACCTTGACATATTTAGCAGAGACCCCAAAAATGACTTCCCAACTTGATGTGTGTCTGCTCAGGGCTGAAGATGGAGATATACTTATCTTAACCTTTACCTTAACAGATCATACATAGACAAACACATAAAAAAAAGTGTATTTCAGAAGTGATATTGTCATGCAACAGTCACTTTAAGATCATGTATTTGTGGCAAATTTCTAGGATTTGCAGCTAGTTCTCGCTAATCCAGAAAGTGCATTGCTTTGTCTGTAAATTATTTGTTGTTAAACGAACACTATAATGTAGTGGTTCTGGTGTCTATAGCATATCAATGCAGGTTCAGAAGTGAAAACACTGCCTTTTCAAAGAATAGGCAATGTTTACATTGCTAACAAAACAGAGAGTTGAGTCAGCGCTAATCGGAGAGGCAGCAGACCCAAGCAAGGACTCCCTCAAATGTCCTTAGGAATAGATAAACAAAAACAAATAAATAGGGGATGGGTCTGCGCCAATGAACAAAATAAATAACAATAACAAGTCCAATTGAATCTATTATGTGGTCTCCGAAGTTGTAGGGTTCTACTTGTTACGATATCCAAAGGATGTGGAGGAAGGTGGTGAGTGATGAGAAAGATGATCCAAAATAGTAAAAATAGGAGAGGTCTTACTTACAGTTGACAGAGCTTAATCCAGCTCTGGTGTGAATGGCTTGCAGCGGTATTATCCCCGCTTACAGGATAAACAGCGAGTATCCTCTTATTTTATTGAGCTGGCAGACTGCTCAATGGATAAAGCTTGAGTGGTATAATCCCCACCAAGGATTCTTTGGAGTAAAATTCTCACTGGAACAATAAAAACTCTGGTGCCAGGTAAAATTAAATAAACAAATTGAAAGTGGCCAAAATACCTTTAATAAAATACAGCAATTAAAATGTTTACATTGCTGCCTAGTAACACCTCTAGTGACAGTCAAGCTCCCCATAGAGATGCATTGATGCAATACCCTCCCAATGCTTTTCTATGGGAAAACATTGGATTGGCTGAGATAGTCAAGATTGATGATCTCAGCCGTGGTGAGACCACCTGGAGAAAATAGCTTTCGATTACCTACCTGCTTAAATATATATTTTTTACTACATTCTGAGGGGCCTTGAGACCTAAATAACTAGTCCAAAACGACAGTGTTAGGAATACACGTTTGTATTAGTAACACTAAAGTTTTCCTTTAAATAACCCCAGTGTATAATTGTAAAGCACTGCGGAATATGTTGACACTATATAAATGCTAAAAGTAAAAAAAATAGTTATAATAATGCCTCAATTATTTCATGTTATCATCATCCATTGCAATCAATTGCATAAGACTAAAATTGCAGTCAAATTCAAGAGTGTCTGCATGTTCTAACAAGATACCTTCTTATATTGGTGTGGAGGCATAAGTGAATTTTGTAATATTACATCTAAAAGATGAAATCATGTTAAGCGTGGTGTTTATTCGACATCTATACACTGTATCAAATAAAAATAGTACAAAACTCACATTAAAGGTTGTGTATTACACCTATTCAAATATATGTTTATACTTCTGGCAGGTAGTTTGCAACCAAAACACACTGTTATTGTAATCACAAGCAATCATCCTCAATTAATTTTGTCATGTGCATGTACGCTTCCATATTCAAATATGAGAGCCTCAATACATATTTTAAAAAAATGGCATATGGGGAAAAAAAGCTGGTTTGATCCAAGAAGGACAAATTACGTCAGACAAGAATCAGGACAAAATACTCCCACCGCAAAATAAGACAGTGTTTGTTTCTAAAAAAAAAAAAAGGTCTATTTAACATTGCTCTGTAGTTAGAAACCAAGCCTAGGAGATCACAACTGTAACTGTAACATCTGATACAGTCCACATGATAGTTTCTCTTTAACCAATACTCAATAGTAGAGAAACTAGTAGCACGTCCAGTAGATTAATTTGTCAAGTCTTTTGGAGTGATGCAAAAATACCATAGGGATTCATATACTATACTAAGTCTCTTGGAGAGGTGCGAAAATTAACTAGGGAGTTTGGGTCCCAGTCAACCACCCATGAGGTCTGCATAGATGAAGCATACAGTTCGACTGGCTCGCCAAATCATTCCAGTTCCAGTTCCATTAGGCAGCATGACGCTAAGCAGGATTAAGCAGCATGCAGCTAAGGCAGTATTCCTTAAAGCAAGTAGTTGGCGTTTGCAATCTCCGCTAGAGTTTGTTGACTGATGGACACTTTTTTGATTTGTAGGAGCAGCTCTTCATGCCTACAGTCAATTTTGGGGGGACCATTCTGGGGGTCCTTAGACAAGTGAATGAGGTTTCTCACAAATTCAGCCTTTTTTCATTGTGATGAGAAAGTAGGCTTGGTAAGAGCTGGTGTTGTACATGTTGCAACAATATAAACTCAGATCTTTCTTAAGAAGCATGTCAAGATCTGATCAAGGGCATTCAGAGACCTTGGGTCAATAGGTTTCTGGGTCATAACCTTACATTAATAAGTCATGTGGTCAGATTAAATGGGTACTATAAGCACCAAAACAGCTGTATCCTAATAAATCAACTGCTTTAGAGACCATGTCTCACTGTTCAGTTCTCTGACTTGAGACTTGAGAAACAGAAGGTTTGAACCTAGACACAATCCCTTCGCCAATAACCTTGGCTGACAGGAGGTAAACGTGGGCTCTGTAATATTCCATGGAGACTGTCCCAAAGTTGTGGACACCTCTCTGCAACTTGTCAAGTTTGATTTTGGCACCAATCTGTCAATAATCACAGTGGTACCAGAATCAGAGTTCTCTTTAGTGTAAACCCTAAAATTAAGTACTGTGTGCATGAATATATAGCATGATTTTACTTCAGAAGCCAGAATAGAGTTGATGTGCATGAAACTATTGTCTCATGTGACCATTGATCATGGAGATAAGACCCAGGGCTCAGGTTTAATAAAAGCCCCACATCTTAAGTACATGTAATCCTGACCCTATGGTGTTAAAAACACACATCCAGTTCCTCACGTCTCCTTTCATCTAGATTTTAAGTTCCCACTTTTAGCTAAATTTTGTATTGCCTCCGACGTATTGTACTTGCATGCATTCTCTCCCATGTACCTCACTACAAAATGCGTTGGCACTTTATAAATAAAGTAAATATTAATAATAAGTGGAATAAATAATTGCAAACTTTAAATTGTGTAAATGTACATAATTATTGGTCCCTGCTCATTGGGCCTAGGTTTACGTGGTAGCTATGGATTTTATGTTTCAAATAAACTTTATGCTATGTGTTTGTGTTTTCAACAATTTTATGAATTGGTAGTGAAGGGGTTACAAAAAGCATTAATTCATCCATTCATTCGTTATACAATGAGAAAAAAAATGACCCGCACTCAAACAGATCACATTCTCCTGTCTACCCTGACAGGAGCCAGACTATTTCATATGGAACTGGCTTAACACTAGATGACCTTTCCAACTGCAACATCCTGGACAAGAGAACAAAAGGTTTAATTAGGTTAGATAGAATTTCATTCAAGAAACATGTGCTTTCTCAGTGATACATGTTACTTAAAGCAAGACACATCTCTACAATTCTTCATTTCATTAGGGCAGAAACCTTAAATGAATCATACCAAAGATGTAAAGACAAAAATTTACCCAACAAACAAATTACTATGTACCATCTAAACTAAGTGGCAACTGAGTGAAAATAACAGAATCCAATCGTGTCTCTCTAGACATGGCTCACATTACCATTTCTTTGTTAATCAAGCTATTTAAATGTGTCCCTCTGGGGCACTTTGTTACATACAGACAGAAGAAGCATCATGTGGTCTAATTTCAGAAGAATCCCCATTTATTTGTGATGTCATATCATGATGGAGAGAACAGGTTTGTACTAAAAGTATTACTTTGCAAGTTATTATTTAGCTTCAATGAATAGTTGTTGAAAAAAAAAACACACATCATTCTTTGAGAGGACATTTGTGACTCATTTACTATGTGTTCTTCTGAGGCTGAGATTGTTACAAAGTGCAAATACACATAGTTGAAGAAATGTATAGCCAAAAAGGAATAATATTCAATGTCAACTTGGCCTTAAATATATTTTCTTTGAATTTCCACAAAAATCTTACTTTAGAAAAAAACCTTGTATATTAGTCAGTAATTGGTAATACTATGTTAATCTGTTGTCTTTCTTTAGGCTGATGAGGACCAAAACAAGATGGAGCCGCATGTTTATTTATAAAAAAAGATTTTCAGTTTTTTTTTTTTTACTAAGTGAGAATTCAATATGAATTACAAATTCAAGGTTATAATAGCCAATTTGGAAATATTAAGCTATTCTTACTTTGGCCTCAAATTTGAACTTCACTTTGTAGTCATTTTGAATTCTTAGTTTAGTGAATAATTGTGCTAATAGAGAAGTTGAACTAAAAGTAAATGTAAGGGTGCCTGTTAATGCAGAACTGCTGAAGTCACCTATTATTTACTAAAGTGAAAATTCAAAGAGAATTTCAAATTTAAGGATGCCACGCAGGCCTTAAATTTGGAATTCGCTTTGTACTCTCATTTTAGTAAATAACCCCGACAGAGTTATTCACCAAATATGGAATTGCCAGAAACTGACAGAGAAGTGAAATAGTTTCGACCAAAATTGTGAATTAGGATAATTTGCCCAGCTCTCTTATTTTATACCACACAACTCCAGCGTCCAAATACACAGAACATGGAACCGGCTCAATTTCTGGCAGATCAGCCTGGTGTGAATCTTCTAAGGGCAGGCCACTGAGGGTAGAAAAACTACATATATATTTTTGAAATATTGTACATATTCATTAAGTACTAACACTTTCAGGATTATGCACCAACGTAAGATGTCAAAGTGAATTTCATATTTAAAGGAACACTATAGGGCCAGGAACACAAACATGTAATCCTGACCCTATAGTGTTAAAAACACAATCTAGCCCCCTGGTTTCCCTTTATAGTAAAATCTTACCTTTATTTCAGTCTGCTGCTGCCCCTGATCTGCCTGATCTCGGCTGACATCATTAGAAGTGGTGATCTGAGCCAATCACAATGCTTTCACATAGGAAAGCATTGGCGTTTCAAAAGGGTTAAGGAGTGCAGCACTGCCCCAGGAAGCACTTCTAGTAGCGATCTGAGGTGTGGCCAGTGGGTGTATCCGTAGGCTGCAATGTAAACACTGCTTTTTCTGTTAAAAAGACAGTGCTTACTGCAAAAAAGCCTAAATGGAATTAATATAATCATCAGAATAAATACAATAAACTGTTGTTCTGTTGACTACAGTGTCCCTTCAAGGCCACAGTAGTCAAACTGGAAGTTTACCAGTAATTTCGCCTTGAATCTATGTTCACTTTAAATTCACTTTGACTTCCAGGCAATTCTTACTGTAGTGAATAACACAGTTTGTACCACCGTTTAATTTTTTTTAGTTTTTGGGTTACAGGCAAACACTTGGAAGGCGGTATCTGTCCTGTCAGCTGGAACTGAGTGTCCTTTAACAAACCCTAATTGTATAGTATCATTATGAGGTCATGTGATGAAAAGATTAATGTTATTATGTACACGTGAGATTTTACTGCAGCTTACAAGCAATGAATTTAAAAGTTTAATTCTCACAAGGATCAAGCAGTATCTGCATGTTTACATTGGGTTTGTAGACAAACAAATACCATCAAAGGAATAGAATGTGTTGTTCATTCGTTCGCCCCTGAACAAACGTACTGTTCCCTGTGGTCAGAAATAATTCACATGCATTTTTAACATAACTCAAATTCCACAATCAACCTAATTATTACACAATGCTGGCAAATTAGAGTTAGAAATAAAGGGAGTGCAGAATTATTAGGCAAGTTGTATTTTTGAGGATTAATTTTATTATTGAACAACAACCATGTTCTCAATGAACCCAAAGAACTCATTAATATCAAAGCTGAATATTTTTGGAAGTAGTTTTTAGTTTGTTTTTAGTTTTAGCTATGTTAGGGGAATATCTGTGTGTGCAGGTGACTATTACTGTGCATAATTATTAGGCAACTTAACAAAAACAAATATATACCCATTTCAATTATTTATTATTACCAGTGAAACCAATATAACATCTCAACATTCACAAATATACATTTCTGACATTCAAAAACAAAACAAAAACAAATCAGTGACCAATATAGCCACCTTTCTTTGCAAGGACACTCAAAAGCCTGCCATCCATGGATTCTGTCAGTGTTTTGATCTGTTCACCATCAACATTGCGTGCAGCAGCAACCACAGCCTCCCAGACACTGTTCAGAGAGGTGTACTGTTTTCCCTCCTTGTAAATCTCACATTTGATGATGGACCACAGGTTCTCAATGGGGTTCAGATCAGGTGAACAAGGAGGCCATGTCATTAGATTTTCTTCTTTTATACCCTTTCTTGCCAGCCACGCTGTGGAGTAATAATATTAATGGAGACCGGGGCAGCGAGGACTTCATGTTTTTCTTGAAGGATGCAGACTTCTTCCTGTACCACTGCTTGAAGAAGGTGTCTTCCAGGAACTGGCAGTAGGAATGGGAGTTGAGCTTGACTCCATCCTCAACCCGAAAAGGCCCCACAAGCTCATCTTTGATGATACCAGCCCAAACCAGTACTCCACCTCCACCTTGCTGGCGTCTGAGTCGGAATGGAGCTCTCTGCCCTTTACCAATCCAGCCACGGGCCCATCCATCTGGCCCATCAAGACTCACTCTCATTTCATCAGTCCATAAAACCTTAGAAAAATCAGTCTTGAGATATTTCTTGGCCCAGTCTTGACGTTTCAGCTTGTGTGTCTTGTTCAGTGGTGGTCGTCTTTCAGCCTTTCTTACCTTGGCCATGTCTCTGAGTATTGCACACCTTGTGCTTTTGGGCACTCAGTGATGTTGCAGCTCTGAAATATGGCCAAACTGGTGGCAAGTGGCATCGTGGCAGCTGCACGCTTGACTTTTCTCAGTTCATGGGCAGTTATTTTGCGCCTTGGTTTTTCCACACGCTTCTTGCGACCCTGTTGACTATTTTGAATGAAACGCTTGATTGTTCGATGATCACGCTTCAGAAGCTTTGCAATTTTAAGAGTGCTGCATCACTCTGCAAGATATCTCACTATTTTTGACTTTTCTGAGCCTGTCAAGTCCTTCTTTTGACCCATTTTGCCAAAGGAAAGGAAGTTGCCTAATAATTATGCACACCTGATATAGGGTGTTGATGTCATTAGACCACACCCCTTCTCATTACAGAGATGCACATCACCTAATATGCTTAATTGGTAGTAGGCTTTCGAGCCTATACAGCTTGGAGTAAGACAACATGCATAAAGAGGATGATGTGGTCAAAATACTCATTTGCCTAATAATTCTGCACTCCCTGTATAGATTAATATCATCTGGACTGCCATTTCTTTTCTTCGGCAACATGTTTAAATACATTTCAAACTTTCTAGTTCAGCCCATTTAAATGTTACATTGCAAAACAATTAAAAATATATATTGAGAGGACATAAAGCTATTGGAGGTTTGCCTAAGTATTTATGTATGTACCCGATCTGAAAGGACTAGTGCTATGATTGACTGACTGTAAGTGCCTTTCCATTACTATTTACATGGGCTTAATCCTGTGCATACATTTAAAGGGACACTATAGGCACCTCGAACACTTCATAGAGGCATCTGTCACAGAGCTGAATGTTGCAGTGCATGTGCAACAGCCTCCCAATGCTTTCCTATGGGAAAGAATTGGATTGGCTGAGATCATCAATCTTGATGATCTCAGCCAATGAGGCGTGGGGTGTGCCAGCAGGATGGTACCTCTTGTGTCACTATACCCCACTCCCTCTAGCATGTAAACTCATTGAGCAGGGCCCTCAACCCCGCTGTTCCTGTGTGTCCATTTGTCTGGTTACAGTTACGTGTCTGTTAGTACACCCATTGCACAGTGCTTCAGAATTTGCTGGCACTGTATAAATAATAATAATATTAATGGAGACCGGGGCAGCGAGGACTGAAGGGTAAGTAATTTCATAGGGCTGTGGGAATGAGTTGGGAATGAAAAACTACTATAGACAGATTAAAACTATAGTGTAATAAAGACATGTTTATATTCCTAATGCTCTAGCATTCCTTTAAACAGTGGCGTACATACTGCGGTCGCAGGGGTCGCAGCTGCAACCGGGCCCGTCATCCGGCCATGCAGTATAATTGCCGGGGCCGCAGGTGAAGGGGTCCATCTAACAGCATGGGCCACCCGATGCAAATTAATATCATCATCAGAGTGGGCCCGGTAACAGCGATGATGTCAGACGCTGGGAGGAAGTGACTGCCCCAGGCACTCCTCCCAGCAACCACCAGGAGCCGCGCAGGAGGAAGGACAAGGAGTCAGAGTGGGAACTCTGAATCCCATCAACCTGAGCCACCACTGGACCCCAGGGGAGTCACCCTCCTGCACCTAAAAGGTAGGTAATAGGAGGATGACTAAAATATTTTGCGTGTGTGTGTTAGTGTATGTATGTGTGTGTGTCTATGTATGTGTCTGTATCTGTGTGTGTGTATGTGTGTCTCTGTGTATGTGTCTGTATATGTGTGTCTGTCTGTGTGTGTCTATGTATGTGTGTGTATGTGTCTGGGAGGGTTATGGGGGGGCCCATGGATCAGTTTTGCACCAGGGACCCCTGGATTGTGTGTACGCCACTGCCTTTAAATCACAACTGTCATCAAATTAGCACTTCTAATTTCTTTGAAAAGTTTATTAAATGAAACTTAAATTGATGTATACTGGTATATAATATAATGTCTTTTTTTTTTTTTAATCTGGCTGTGTGCATTCATGTTGGATTAGACACTCCTGTTATCTGACCAACTGCTGCTCAAACTAACATGTCTGCTGCTATGATTGCTATGCATGAACCTGCGACAGGAGGCAAGTTAGGCTGAACAGCAGTTGGTCAGATAGCAGTAGAATCTAAACCAACATAGCTCAGCCATATAAAATGAAAAAGTGTAATTTTCTAAAAAACAAAATGATTATACATCACTGAAAGAAATTATGTTTCATTGTAGTGTAGTTTAATTTAAAAAAAAAACCAAATAAAAGGGAAAAGTTGATGCAGTACAAGTTTGTTTACGAGGGAAGGACACAAGGGAATGGACCCAGGATGTCAGGACAGAATTCCAAATTCTGGAACCCAAACAGTTGGGAGGAATGAAAAAGACTAAGTGTCTACAAGTTCAAAATATGTAAATGCAGCAGAGCTCGGAGGAATTGGCTGAATGTGTTCTGTCTCCCAAATGGTTAGATGGAAATATACTAGTTTTATTACCGGAAAATCGACTATGTAAAAAAGGTTAAAGAAAATGTATTATGAAAGGAAAAAATATATTCTTTAAACTTGTTTAGCTCAATTTTCTCTTCCTTAGAACATTAAATTGAATTTACTGTATGGAGAGTACAAGAAGACCATACATTTTACTCATTCTCATTGCTCATAGAGGAATAGAAATCTCTAGGTGATCAATATAAAAGGTACACAATATGATAAACCTAATTTCTTGCTTGTAACCTGGTTGTTATTTTAATGTGGGAAGGAAAAAAAGCCAATCTTTCTCAATCTTTTTCATTTTGGGCAATAATGCAGATGAATATAATTTTTCATTTACCATTTTTATATAATAGAAAGAAGCCTAGTGGTAAACACACTGAAATAGAAGATGCTACACGAAAAGACCTATAACTGCATATACTTTACACGTTTGTATAATGTGGAATTATTCATTACTAAGCATGAATGGACTCAGATGTATAATATGTAACCATAGTAACCCTGCAGAACTGAAATATGCAACAATTGAAATCTTTTAACCTGTTTTGAGATCACTCATCTCAAGTAAAAATAATTGGAATTGGTCATGCCACATTCTACATTCTACATGAAAGCCCACCTTTACATCAAAGGACCACCATAGATATGGTTTATTTTCTGATTGATCTGCTTCAGGACCATTAAAAAAGCACTCTGGGTACCATAACTACTATATGCCAATGTAATGTTTATAGTGCCATTAAGCTGAGGGTGGTGACATCCAGTTCTTGGTCAAGAAGTGTGGTGAGGAAAAAATGTGTGTCCCAAGGCACTCAACACCTATTTATGTCTAGTACAGGGATAAGCAACCTTCGGCACTCCAGATGTTGTGTATTACATCCCCCATAATACTCTTACACTAATAATGCTAGAAAAGCATCATGGGAGGTGTAGTCCAAAACATATGGGGTGCCGAAGGTTGCCTATTCCTGGACTAGTATCTGGGGTAGACAGGGGAAGAGGTAAAAGTACATAAAGAGAAGAGGAAATAGCTCCATTTACAAAGGAGATAGCATCATTGGGAGATCAGAAAATAATAGGAGGGAGTAAACGTGATTAAACCATGGAAGAAAAAGAAAAATGCCACCACCAAACAATCCTGCAGTGTCCAGACTATAGATCTTCCTCTGTGTGTATGGAGATGACTCAATAAATTAGACAATCCCCGACAACTATGTATACGTTATCTGGATATGGTGTCTTCACTACTGACAATAGTCTCAATTTAAAATTTTTGAAAAAGATTTTCAAATGACCTGCTATTTTTGGATAAACTTAAAAAAAAAAGTTTACATTTTAAAATATCAAAAAACATATATAGTATATATAGTACCCTCAGTGGGCTGGCCTGTGGCATTGCTAGGCAGCGCCAGACTGACCTGTCAGTTAATTGACTGGGCATGTCCCCTTTCCACGTGGGTGGGCATTTCCCTTTTGTAGATGGGCCCGCTGTCTTGGACTGCTGGAGTTGGGAGGTATGCATTTGTGAAGTCACTAACATGTTAGTTTTTACAAAAATATTCACCGTAATAGTAGTTTGAATTATCACATTCCATCACTACTGCTAGAATGTCATGAAAAATGAGCACAGGAACTACTTAAAGGATCACTATAGTGTCAGGAAAACAAATTCATTTTCCAGACACTATAGCATCCTTAGGAGCCCCCCACCCTCAGAGCCCCCATTTCTCAATGCTTTCCTATGGACGATCTGCACGCTGGATGCGAATTTCACATCCAGCGTCGCATAAGCTCCTCTAGCGGCTGTCAGGAATACAGCCACTAGAGGATGGATTAACCCTGCAATGTAAACATAGTAGTTTCTCTGAAACTGCTATGTTTACATCTGAAGGGTTAAAACCTGGGGGACCTGGCACCCAGACCACTTCATTGAGCTGAAGTGGTCTGGGTGACTATAGTGTCCCTTTAATCACAAAGTGCACATATAAGTAAGAAGATGTTGAAGACTTTAGCACCTGCTAATATGCAGAAAGTGATTGCCAGACATCTGGTAACTAATTTTGTAAAGAGTCTAACTAAAGTCAGGGAACTAGAAATAAGGATAATCTTAGGAATCAGAAGAAGACAGGGTCAAGAATAGATATGCCAAGTCACTACAGAAACCAGAAAGCTCATTGTTGTGCAGGTGAAAGACTGTGGTGGATAAATACAGGCCATTCTTAGGTGAGGAAAATGTTTAATTACAGAGTGTATGAGTGAATGGACTCATGCACTGAACTAATCTGAGGGCATGCATGTCTCACTTCTATGCAGAAATTCCCTAAGAAAGTTCCCCATTAATGAATCATTCAGATGTTTTGCTCTCAGACAGGCAAGGCTATCACACAGGAATTTACAATTACAATTCTTGTTATAGCACCAACATATTCAGCAGTGCTGTACAATAGGTAAACAATACAAACATTTAATTCTAAAAAACATGTTTGATATATTGTGATGGGATTCCAGCATGGTCAAAATTTAGTAGGCCAAAATCTCCACATGGCATATGCTAATTAGTATCTGATTACAAACAGTTGGATGAGTCATCAGTGTACTGAGCATGTGCAGGAATGCAGGAACTGAAATTGCACTTATTTCCCTTGTCTTGGATGGGCCATGTGGTTTGACTAGATGTACAAGTCTATATTCTGCTCATTGATTGGTTAAAGGTATATGTGGGTGTAGCTATTAATGGTAGGAGTTATAGTGCTATATAAGGAATGTACACTATGTGTTGGTCTCTCAGAATGTTGGAACAGGAGTTCATCTGAGACCCGATCGGTAATGTGAATAAAGGCCTCTTACTTCCTGAATACCTGTGTCCATCTCTCTGTGTTTGGCTTCTGCATGCTTACACGGTTACAATTTAAGAACATCGGGTATAAAGGGCCTTGCCCAAATGAGCTTCAAATCTAAAAATACAAATTTTTCAAAATGCTTGTTAAGAATTCAGATTGATTTAAATTTACAGGATGTGTTTTTTAACCCCTTAAGGACGGAGGCAGTTGTACAAGTTGTGATCAAAACAAAACGTAAACAAAAACTTGAATTTGCGCTATTTGTCTGTTGAGGCGTAATTCATCCCTTTCATATTATGTGCACTCACACTTATTATATATCATTTTGTTTAGGAGAAACAGAGCTTTTATGTCACATCAACTATTTGTATATTAAACATAATTTATTATGAATAAAATATTTAAAAAAAATGAGAAATATGCTTAGTTCTGCATGGCATTTTAATTTTGAATGTCACAATACTGTTAGCTGTTACTGCAATAAAATACATATATTTGTCTTCAGCGATGTCTCACGAGTAAATCAGTACCTCCAATGTCCAGGTTTTATGGTGTTTTGGAAAGTTACAGGGTCAAATATAGCACATTCAAATTTTCAGTTTTTCACACTGAAATTTGCCAGACTGGTTATGTTGCCTTTAAGAGCATATGGTAGCCCAGGAATGAGAATTACCCCCATGATGGCATACCATTTGCAAAAGTAGACAACACAAGGTATTACAAATGGGGTATGTCCAGTTTTTTTAGTAGCCACTTAGTCACAAACACTGGCCAAAGCTAGTGTTCATATTTGTTGTGTGTGAAAAATGCAAAAAAAACTAATTGAACGCTAATTGATCTAATTCCCACTTTGTCTTAAACAAGTAAAGTGTAATCCTATGAGTCTTGCTAAAGTTTTTCTAACAAGTATAACTAACCCAGTAAAACAACATTACCCTGGCAATGTATTTCCACAAGGCTATTGTTTCATAAATAAACACAGGTAATTGCTACTTTTTGTATTGGATTTAAAAAATACTTCTAACCTAAACTTGACAATTTCTCTTGTTTATTTGAACCGATGAAAGCATTATTCTTAGTGTTGGTGTCTATAATATTGAAATACATATGAGATACTGTGCACAAAGGAAACCATTTTGTGGAAATCTGCAAATACATATTTTTTTATAACCTAAAAATATGTTTTGAATTGATCTAGCATTTTCTCTTACAGATTAAAAAGATAAAAAATGGAGATAAAAAAACAACAACTTTCCATGTGTAATTAAACCCAATGCCTCATGACCTCTGTCACTCATCTATCTTCTAAAGCTAATAACCTTTGCTTTGGTTAGTTAAAATGCACCAGAATTCTCTGCAATTTTCAGAAGTTGCCACTGTAGTTACTTAAAGAGCAACAGATACTTATACAGGTCACTTTAAAAATGTGTGTATTAAGATCACCTTCCCTGAATCCATACAGTGTGCTGGCCAAATATATAGCAATTGTGAAGCTTAAAAGATTTGTAGTACTTGCAAATTTGTCTTCCTCCTCTAAGATGGTGTTTTCAAATGAAAACTGTCACCTAAAACATGTCTAGAATGCAGTGGTGTGTTTGTTTGTAGTGTTGGCGTTTGATTGCAGGCATGCATTTATGTGCACTGTTGGTGTTTGAATGCAGGGGTATATGTCTGTGTAGTGTTGGTGTTTGAATGCTGGAATGCATAGGCATATACACTAAATTGCCACACACAAATACATATACACATCGACACACATGCACACATATATTGACACAGATACTCATACGGACAATCACACACATATACTAACACACCCAAAGATAAACACAGCATACTGACATATACACATACATACTTAAACAAATACACATGCACATAGATAGACACACTGATACACACATAGATAGACGGGGGTGTACTTTTGTTTAATTCATATATTTCACTATTACCCATTTCATCCTACAAATTCTAGTGCACGCTGAAGTGGTTTTGGTGCCACAAGTGCCCTGATGCATCCCTCATCATAAGTAGTCAAGCCATTTAAGCGCCACTCCCCACCTCCACCGGCTGTGCAGGGCTTAGTTCATTGACTGAGAGCAATTAGTTGACATCCTCAATAAATGAGTTAGCTTTGCACTGAATGGTTTAACACAGGAAAGCAAGCAGAATTTCCTAAGTAGGAGCTTATGGCTCTTCCTGAGAGGTAGCGGGGAGTGGTGCCCAGTGGTGAAAAGGTTAGAAGTTCTAGAATGGTTTGACTATTTATATGGAGGGACTGCAGGGTACTTGTGGTACCATAAACCCTACATCATACTGTAGTGATTATATGTTTAAAATGTTCTTTTAAGAAAGCATGTTATTTTGTGTACTAAGGTTATAAATCTATGCATTTAACATAGTAACATACATGCATATAATTTTTTTGGTTCCCACACTGTGCTTTTAAGATCTATATATGTATATATAAGAAGCAAAAACCAAAAAGCTTATGGTGGGGAAAAAATTGTTATTGAAAAGCCCTTCCACCTGAAGTGTGTGGATAGTTATACAATGTTAAACAAAGATCTGCACACCAGTCAAGCCATTAAACTTGCTTTTCCCACAGAAATCACAAATTTGCAGTGATGTTACTACCGCAAAGGATTCTGGGTGTGCATATGCAAATTAGTTTAACAATGAATCACATTTTTGCCTCATTGCATTTTAAACTTGGATGCCTTTGAGTCTGTGTTTGCTGTATACAACAGCAAACTAAGGAAAAGATGCAAAGCCAGTGAACCACAAAAGATAGATATTTTCTAAGGAAAGCATTTCCTGCAGAGTGCAGACCTGATAAGTTTAGTTTGGATTAACATCCAATTTAATCCTCAGGAGATATACTCATACCCTTTTGTTTAATCAGCTTGTGGCATTTTAACAACTAGGACATAACGATTATAGAACTCAATTCACAGCATGAAAAATAAAACTTCTGGTCATCTTTAGAACTGCAATCTTCAAAAGAAGTATACTGCTTTTTAACTGAAACACTTTGAAAGTGGAAAAGAAAATGATTTTCCGTTGCTTGGGGCACAAACAAATTCTATCCACTACAGCTAATGATGCCACTGATTCCCCCTTACCAACAGGCATTCTAACTCTGAGAACATTACAGAAATAAACTCTTACTTGTTACATGAAAGGGATTTTTTTTTAACAACCAGGGATATGATTTTCAACCAAAACATACTTTTTAAAATTATTTCTCAGAATAGACATGACCTCTCAGAATAACTATGACATCTACAAGAAAAACTAGAACATGCAAGCTTAAAAAAAAATATGCCAGTTTTCCAGTTTAATTTATTAGAAAAGTGACAATAGCATCCCCTACTACTTTTATTTAAATCCAGGTTTACATTAGGGTTCCTGTTTCCCGGGCATGTAGAACACTTGATATAAAGGAATTTTTCATCTACTACATGTATAGGCAACCTTTGGCACTCCAGATGTGTTGGACTACGTCTTCTTTAATGCTTTGTCAGTATTATGGCTGTAAGAGCATTGTGGGACATGTAGTCCACAACATCAGGAGTGCCGAAAGTTGTCCACCTCTCAATTACTACCTTAAACTGTAACGTATTAATTAGATAGAATGTCAGGCGATGCATTTGCAAGGTGTATAAATATGATATATTTCTCAAGTACCAACAAGTGCCACTGTGTTTTAAAATTGGTTGACATTACACTTCCAAAAATATCTGTATTTATCTATAACATTTTATAAATCTGGGTTTTATAACCTCTGCCTTGCGAGGTTAAACTGTAAAATTTAATGTACAAACAAAATAAATTGTGTTGGATACCTACTACTTTTAATAGCAGTAGCTTGTGGGTGTAGGGCATAATTAAATTGTTCCATCCCAGGACTTTTAAAATTAAGTTTAACCTACCGTATATTTAACAAAATTGCATTTGCAAGGTGTAAAAAAAAAAAATTAAATGTAGAAAATGGTACATTCTATATTTACATCTTTGCCGGGACTGAACACCTACATATCTTGGTATGCTGTAAGTCCTACCACCCAATAATCGGGGTGGGTGGGGGCCTGAGGGGGCATCACCAGTGTTGCCCTTAATCTGTGAGCATAATTGGAAAAGAGGCAGGAACACCCACTGACAGACTACTGAAGCATTCTCTGCATGGTCCTAGTGCCAGCAGCATAGCACAAGAACATCTAATGATGCTCTCGTGCTGCTCAGGGACAGATCCATGATGTCCCCAGATGCAGGACACATTAAGAAACTAAAGCAGAACAGGATGCTGACATCGTGACTGCTGAGAGGCCTACATAATTATAAATGCAGTTTAAGTGCATCAAAACCAGCGTTCTTATGTATTGCATCAAGTCTATTCACTAGGATAAATGAAATAATCAATACTTATATATACTGGTATAAGAAATCTTCATATCCTATTATATATATATACAATGGAACCTCGGAAGTTCATGAACGTTCCTGTTCATGAACAATTCGGAAGTCGAACAAAAATTTTGCGAAAAAAATGTCTCGGTACGCGAACAATCCTCGGTACCCGAACATATCACGCGGCATACATCTCTATGGTAATCTCGTTGGTAAACCATTAACCTTTTCAATACCGCATTGCTTAGCCCCACATGGGGGTCTGATCCCGGGTACTGGCAGGGCTGGAAGCTCTGATCCCGGGTGCTGGCAGGGCTGGGGGCTCTGATTTCGGGTGCTGGCAGGGCTGATCCTGGGTGATGGCAGGGCTGGGAGTCTGATCCTGGGTGATGGCAGGGCTGGGGGTCTGATAGCAGGGCTGGGGTTCTGATCCCGGGTGCTGGCAGGGCTGGGGGGGGGGGATGTCTGTGGGATACTGGGTGTAGAGCAGTGCATTCTAAAAAAAAGAAAGCATTTTAAAAAGGTTAAGGATAAATAAAGTTTTTGAAACTTAAAATAAGTTCTCTGAAGACACAGCTAGAATTCAGGGCTGTTCTGTTACATAATGCATAGTACATTTTCTAACCATATCTATTAATGCTGTAATTTTGGGGGTTTGGGGGAATGGATTAATCACATTTCCATTAATTCCTATGGGAAATGTTGATTCGGTACTCAAACGAATCGGAACTTTCTGGAATGGATTAAGTTTGAATTCCGAGGTTCCACTGTATCTTTAAAACACAATGAAACACTGCATGCAGCATGGTTAACTCAAGTTATAGGTGACTTTCAATGTTTTATTCAGTGGTGTATTTTCCAGAAGTGACAGTTCCCCTTTAAGATCTAAAATTAGATTGTGAGGACTATGGGTCCAGAGGTCATCGAGGGGAAAAATGAATTCAGTGCTGAGTGCTTGTTATTCATATAGAAGAATGTGAAGATCTGAGCAGATTTACACAGCTGAGCGAAGCATAGCGAGGTTTGTTTAGCAACTAGAACTAACAGAGCAGGACGGCTCATGGCCAAGTGGTTTTGCTCCAGTGATACCATGAATGTGGCTGAAATATTGTGTGATAAAAGAGTTTGCAGGAGGGGATTCACAATGAATAAATGCATAACGTGATTAATTAGACTGTTGTTTCTATTCTAAGAATCAGCCATATTAATTAAAGTATAAATTATGCAGCGTTATTAATGGTGTATGTATAACAATCCAGCAGTCCTGTGTGAAAATGTATTTACTAAACTTGGAATTGTGGAAAATTAACAAAAATACCTCCCAACACTTCAAATAGACAAAGAGGGACACTTTCATTTTAGGGGTGTGAGTAGGGGTATGGCCAGGGGCAAGGCTTTTGAAATTTTACAAGACTTACCAATGACAATGTATGCAACTAAAGTGTAATTTAGAAAAATACAATGTATCTTATTTGCAAAGGTAGATTTTGAAGCATTATTTGCAGTTTTAAGTTCCAAAACCACAATAATGATTGCTGTGGAGCTCTGTAATACACTATCGGCACACCAACAACATGGAGCTCCTTGAAAAGAGGGGACATTAGATAGAAAAGAGGACATGGGGCCCTGTGGGGCACAGGTAAGTCATCAAACCGTACTGAACGTGAGCTGAAGTGGTTAGTGCTTGGAACAACTACTTCAATGGAAGACTTAAAGGGACACTCCAGGCAACCAGACCACTTCAGCCCATTGGAGTGGTCTGGGTGCCAACTCCCACTACCCTTAACCCTGCAAGTGTAATTATTGCAGTTTTCATGAACTGCAATATTTACCTTGAATGGTTAAGTCCTCCTCTAGTGGCTGTCTAGTAGACAGCCACTAGAGGACACTTCCATGTTCATAGAACACGAAAAGTGTGCTATAACGTCGCTGGACGTCCTCACGCTATGTGAGGACCTCCAGCGTTGCTGAAATCCCCATAGGAAAGCACTGAAAGCATTATTCAATGCTTTCCTATGGGGAAGTCTAAAGCGCATTAGGTCATTAGGTCTCCCCCGCCGCCAGCCACGCATGCTCAATAGGTCTCCCCCGTCGGATGTCGTTGACGGGGAGGAGCGTAGGTGGACCCCGACCCAGCAATGAGGGACATCGGCGCAACTTGGGATGGGGGTGGGAGGGAGAGAGGACCTGCAATGAAGAGTCCCTTTAAGGAGAATGCATATATGGATTTTTACAAATAGGCTTTTGCACTTACTCGTGTATTTATAAATACAACTGTCATGAACCCAGGGCTGTAGGGTAGGGGTTCCTCCTGCTTTAGTGGTAATTTTACAAGGGGCATCTGTTGTTTTTAGGTTTGAAATATATGGACAAAATGGAGCTGAGTGTTTGTTTTGGTGGGGCTGAGTGTTGTTTTCTGCAACCTCAAAAAGGAGTTATGGGAAAAGGACTTGATGGGGAATGGTATGTACTGTTAATTATCCTATTGTATGCAAATGACCCTCTGTGGGTATAAATACCGCTGCACAGCTGCAATAAATTCAGTTCTGTTTAACCCATACATGTAGTCTCGACTCACGATGGTGTGTGGTAGAGGCTACAATCACTGCTATAATCACTTCTGAATGTTGCTCAGATTACTTTGAGATGGGCATCGGAGTCAAAGGAATCGTGGGTACATATGCAATGGAGCTGTGGCAGCTACTCCACCAAGCTAAAATAAAGAATGCGCGCGCATTCAGCCAGTCTCATAGGAAATCATTCATAATGCTTTCCTATGGACGCTTGCGTCTTCTCACTGTGATTTTCACAGTGAGAAGCACGCAAATGCCTCTAGCGGCTGTCAACGAGACAGCCACTAGAGGCTTTAGAGGCTGGATTAACCCTATTATAAACAGTTTCTCTGAAACTACTATGTTTATAAAAAAAATCCTAGAGGGACCTGGCACCCAGACCACTTCATTAAGCTGAAGTGGTCTGGGTGCCTAGAGTGGTCCTTTAAGGTAAGAAACATTTAATTGTATAACGTGAGTCAAGCCAGATGATTAGAACACTGCAAACTTATACCTGTCATGATAGGCTCACTTTAACTAGCAACAAGCACTGTTTAATGATTTCAAGTCATCTATATAGATCCTGGTGTCCTGACTTAAAATCCTTGTCCTACAATGTCAGACACCCCCCAAAAATAATAAAGATCCCAGAAAAGAGCAGTGTGACTGTGTTGCACATGGGTAGACAGGGAGGCTATCTACACATATAAGCCACTCAAGCCAGCCCTGGTTAATATCATCATAGTTCTGCATATCAATTTAAAACACTAATTTTCATCCATGCTTCATAGATTTAGCAAGCCAATAACTGTTATTGAGGACCCATGTGAAACATTGAGGAATTCTTTCTTCTTGCACCTCTTCCCAATATTTGTTGCAAGGTATGGCCACACTGGGCATATTTCCAAAGCTCACTGTTACTTGTTTACTGTTAAGTGAATAAACCCCTTTGAGATCCACAAAGGTATTCCCACATTTTTGTATTGATACAATAATCACTCTTTTGCCCTCTATTGCACAGAGGCATTACTCTCCTTGAGTTAAAAAGATACTAAGGTGTAAGGATAAAAAAGTCCACCCCCCCTAAAGCCAGTGCCGATCTCACTTGGTGGGGGGTCTGAGCACTGTCTTCTCTGTCATCAGCTAACAGGAAGGTGCTAATGCATGTGCACGGCAAACACCGCGAGCGCATTAGGCTCTCGCCATAAGAAAGCATTGCTTCAATGCTTTCCTATGGGGATTTAACTGATGCTGGATGTCCTTATTTAGACATCCAGCGTCAGTTAGGCGACCAAAAGTCAGGAACTGCCACTAGAGGCAATCTTAGTCCTGCAATGTAATCATTGCAGTTTCTTGAAAACTGCAAAGATTTAGAATGCAGTGCAAAGTAGGAAAGGGATATTACACCCAGACAACGTCAATGAGTTGAAGTGGTCTGGATGCCTATTTTGTCTCTTTAATGGTTAAACATATGCTTATAATATAGTTATATTGTATAGAACACATTCTTTCAAAATCTCTTCTTATTAAAAGAATCAATATTGAGATTAAAACCTAAATTACAAAGTGGCATGGTACTCTTGTACATCACTTTACAACTGAAAACATGTACCAATTATAATTCAAATAATAGCAGTGCAATACAATTTAACGTATTTGATCACTAGTATATGATCAGTAATATTGTAAGTGTCTCTGTATCTGTTCATAAGATAAACCTGTTGTTATTTTTTAAAGAAAATCAACCACATGCAGTTCATTTCTGTCTCCTCTTGCTAAGAATGTATGTCCATGCACATATTTACATTTTCACCCTTGCTGTATCTAGGATACCAGAGCAACCTGTTACATTCCTTGGAGCCAATAAACCCCATCAGTGTTATTTACACTTAATTGGCTGTCTAACATACAAACACTTTCCTGTGCAAAGATAAGGCAAGGACTGATTGCCTCAGTTAGTGCAGCACATTAAGCATTGGAAAACTGCCTGATTATCTAGCTAGTAAGCTGGAAAAGTCAATTTATTACATCCAAAGTACATCTCTCAGCATTACTGTGTAACAAACACAGCAGAAGGAATGGAACTAGGTTACTTTTTGATTGGGAAACACATAATTTTACATAATTTTACCCCAAATCTCTATGTTTATTTAGAAAAATGGAAGTTTATTGTTTCACTCAAATGGCCATTAGGTGTAAGCCCACCCGCCATGTCAAGGCAATCCTTTTACGTGGGTCCTACACTAACAATTCATCTTGCTTCCTTTCATATTGTTAGTGTAGGACCCACCTAAGCAGTTTGACTTAACGTGGCAGGTGGGCTTACACCTAATGGCCACTGGAGTGAAACAAAAAAACCTCCATTTGTTTAAATATGCACAGGGATTTGGGATAGTGCGCAGGACCGACTAAATCTTGGTCACGTGACGTGGGACCTTCAAGTTTGAAAGCGCAAGGCGCTTTCCACACAAGTATATCTGGTCCCCAATGCTCCTCTATGAGGACCATTACATTGTATCAAAGATGGACCAAGTGATACCTCCACCATGACATTGCGGGAGTATAGTATTTTTAAGATGATGCATGGTGATGCCACAGAGATAAAGAAGGTTAGGAAACTTAGTAAATGTTCAGCAATGCATTTATTAGCTATTCTGACACTTCAGACCCCCTAAAGAACTTCAGCTTCAGAAAGTGTTATTTTTTTTTCATTTCACAAAAAGTGCAGATTTCATTAGAAATTTTAACTTTTATAAATTAACCTTGTTGCACCCATCTGGCTGTCCCTCACACCAACCACTCCTGTTACTTCCTCATTGTTTAGTGGAGTTAAACTGAAGAAGTAAACAATTGCCCAGAGCACCTGCCTTGCAGAGACTTCTCATTGAGCTGCATTGTGAAGGCTGTGATTGGACAGCCACAGAAAGTCTGGGTGTTAGAAGAGAAGTGCTTGCAAAGGCTTCAGACAAGAGATCTGCAACTTTTGGAAGCTGTTTTTAGATATAAACCAATAAAAAAAAAAAATAACTAAATGCATGCATGTTTTCATTGAGGTAGATTTACACAAAACATGTATGTATTTATTTCTTTTATTTTGGTAACAGAGTGTCTTGTTAATGTGGAACTCTAACTGTGTGGGTCTTTGCATAATTTGCAAAGACACCCAACAGTGACATCTCTGCTGGGGGTCTGGTCATCTATGCGAGAGTATGACATTGAGATATATGGAGGATTCCGCAAGACCGCAGGATCCTCCATAGATAGAGCCAGTTCCCTGCAGTCGTCACTGGTGACAGCTGGGGGATTGCCACTTCCTGATAGCAGAAGTTTCACCCAGTGTCTAGAAGTGCCAGGCGTACGAAAATACTGAGACTTCTTTGTCTCAGTATATCTTTTAAGTAAGCTGGAATTTCAATGATTCTATCTTTATCACATACTCAATTTGCATAGGGAGTGACAGTGCTACTTTAACTCAAAATCAATGTCTGCCTTGGCCACAAACTTTAGGGAGGCCCCAGAAACTCATTCTCAACAAACACTTTGTGAAGAAAGCCAATGCTTTAAAAAGGGTTTGTGGTACCCTAGAAGGAGGGAATAGTACTCATTTTTGTATCATTTCTCTCTAGTCACTTTAATTCAAATCATGTTCAGGTACTGCAAGGCTTTAAAAGGGCCTCCAACTGTCCGGCACTCTGCGATTAGTTTGAAATTACAGATTGACCCCGAATGGTATAGATACCTAGGAAGGTGCTGGTCATCACTGTTGTTCATAGAAACATTTGGGTTAATGACCTGAAGATCAGTGGTGTATGTACCGCGAGGCTAACAAGGCATTTGTCTTGGGGGCACTTTGAAGGGGGCGAGGGAAAAAAGCCAGCCCCCAAATGCCTTGTTAGTTTCATGAATATGATGTCATTAGGAAGATCAGAGCTCCCTTGCCGCCTACTATGCCTGTCCACCCCCTGCCTGCACGCACACCTGCCCAGCAGCACTAGCAGTCCCAAGAGCCAGCCCAGCAGACCCACCGGACCCCAGGTAAGGAATGCGCTCCAGCTCTCCCAGGTAGGCTGGGTGGATTTAAATTGAAATTGAAAAAAAATAATAATTTATGAGTATTGGGGGAAATGTGTATGACTGTGTGTGTCTGTCAGTTAATGCGTGTGAGTGTGTCTGTGAGTGTGTGTGTGTTTGTGTGTGTGTGTGAGTCAGTCAGTGTGTCTGAGTAATAGTGTGTGTCAAATCAGTGAGTGTGTGTTGGTCAATGAGTGTGTGTGAGTCAGTCAGTGTGTCTGAGTAATAGTGTGTGTCAAATCAGTGAGTGTGTGTTGGTCAATGAGTGTGTGTGAGTCAGTGAGTGTGTCTGAGTAATAGTGTGTGTCAAATCAGTGAGTGTGTGTTTGTCAATGAGTGTGTGTTTGAGTCGTCAGTGTGTGTCTAAATAATAGTGTGTCACATCATCACATCAGTGAGTGCGTGTGTCTGTCAGTGAGTGTGAGTAATAGTGTGTGTCAAATCAGTGAGTGTATGTGTCTGTCAATGAGTGTGTGGGTCTGCCAGTGTGTGTCTAAGTAATAGTGTGTGTCGGTCAATTTGTCAAATCAGTGAGAGTGTATGTCATTGTATGTCAGTGTATCTGAGACTGTGTTCCTGTCAGTGAGTGGGTGTGTCAGTGAAAGTGTGTGTTGGTTAAACAGTGTGTATGCCAATGACTATATTTTTCAGTGAGTGTATGTCAGTGCATGCATCAGTGAGAAAGTGTCTGTCAGTCAAAGTGCATGTGGCCTAGACAGAAAGGGGTGGGGAAAATGTAAATTTAGGGTGGAAGGGGTGCTGAGTTTCATCCTGCCTAGGGCAGCACAAATCCAAAATACACCACTGCTGGAGATACCCCTTTTATGTAACCTGCAGAAATAGAGTAGGCAATTGTGGACGAGAGGGGACAGGATTGATTATTAAATAGATTCTCCTGTTATTAAAATGGATGGGGATGCAGAAAGATACAGAGGTATGACAATGAAGTGCTAGTTCCAGGCCCTGCAAAATGTATAATTTTGCCAAGAATGATCAATAGACCATGTTACATACTATTAAACACTTCTGTTTTATTATTGCTTTGTAAAAATGAAGTATTCAAAAATGCAATACATATTGTCCATGGCGGAGACAAAAAGTAAAGCATAAAAGTAAGAATGTTAAACATAAAAAACAGTGTCTACATAGGTCTACTACACTTGTTTTTTTGTTTTTTTTTTTATTCATAAGTATCCACACTCCTTCTGTATCAATTATACAAACCAATAAACAACAGTAAGTCAATTATACAATAAAAAATAAATCCCAAGAACATACAAGTACTAATAGCAAAACAATAGAAATATTATAGGTTTATAATTAGTAAATTGTAATTGTTATTAAAATATTATAGTATTATAATTTAGGATAGGATACAGTAATAGTAAACTAGAACTATTATGTAATGACTCCTTAAGAAACATATGTATCAACACAGTTTTTTCTGATACTTCTGGTTTGCAAGTAAAGGCTAGCAAGCTTTAGTGAACTAGCTCCACATTTCAAAAGGATCTCAATCAACCAGGGCCTGGACTACTGTTAGAGGGAAAGGTCAGCTTGGCTTCACCGTAGAATGTACAAGGCTATACACATGATAAAGCGAATGGTTACAGAATAAATCTTGAATACTAGCGAGCCTGATCTCGATTGCTTTAGAGTTCACAGAAATTTATGTGGCTTTCTGTGGGGCAGTCATCCTCAGAAAAATCAAGGGACTAGCAGATCACTCTAGCTCAGTGCTTTAGTCACTGCTCATCGCTCATCTCTGCAAGGCCTCTAGCTCTGAAGCTCTTTCATGGCACAGAATGTCTTGCTCCTTTGTGGCAAAATATAAGTTGGGAAGATGGAAAATTACTTCTTTCCACGCTACATCCACATGTTTCCCTTTGATGGCTGGCCCCTCTATTACATATTTAGATAACCGCTGCCTACCACACTGCCCCAGTCTACCAGGAATGTACCCTGTAACCAAACAGGCCTGTCTGGCCCTGATAATTACTTTAATTCTCCAAACTTTCTAATTATCTACCAACTCACAGGAGTTTGATGCACAGTCTGATGCAACCAATGGGGAACTTTGTATTGAGAAGACTCAAGAAAGTACCCAAACTAAGATGTGTTATCCGGTTTAAAATATACATCATTGGAGACTAATGTCATAAAAAGCGTCTGGATTCGACTTTTATACCTGCATGTCCTTCTGTGCTGCAGAATAGTTGTGCTTATGTGTATTTTTACTAATCTAGAAGTCAGCATATTTTGGTAATAATGCCCAACTGAAATACAACTCAAATGTCATGTGGCCAGTGAGCCTTTCACAAAGCATTAATGAATGGCTGCCTAATATATTCTGTATAAAACATAGTATGCGTGCATGTGAGATTAATATCTCTGTTCAGTAATTATAAGGGAGTAAACATGTTTTTGTCAGTTCTCAGAGTTCTCATATTCTTTGTTTTTGTTGCAATGCATGAACTTGGCTCTCCACAAGTTAAAGGGGTAACCTAGATGTGGACCCTGTGCTCACTGTGCCTAGAGGGGTTCAGCTACACCTCATTGACGAGGCCCAAAGAAGGCCAAAACGATTGTCTGGGGTTGTTGTATCTCTCATGCATACTTGCTAGTATTTAGATTTTGCACTGTGCTTACGGCCAGGATCAGTCTGCTCAGCTTCAGAATATGTTCTCTCTGTAATGGCACAAGTGAGCAAAAACTATTTTGAGAGCTGAGCGGGGATTTACAAGCTGCTGAGTTTCTCTAGCTTTTGTCTGTTCTCAGAGTTCTCATATTTGTTTTTGTTGTAGACATGCTTCCACAGAGCTGTACAATCATTATACACAGCATACAAATAGTCAGTGGCATTACAATGTAGACATACTGGTGAGGAATGAAAATTATTTATTTTTTCAATGAAAGATTTTAAACAAACATGGCCAATTATTGCGCTGGTTTTATGGCACATTACATACAAGAGATTTTTAGTCAGTACTGCCCCTTTAAGAGGAGCAATGAGAAATGATAGAATGTGGGAAATGCTATTCGGTTTCTTTACACATATTATCTGTATCACCATCGTCACCATCACTAGCTCATTGTGTAGCCGTACACTGGCTGGGAAGCTTGCATTATCTCATAGTAACGGCTTCAAGAGGTCTCCCAGCAACTTTCCTGACAGGTCCTGACACACTCTCTATAATGAAATGCCTGAGCCTTAATCAAGCATGAATAGAAGCTGAATTAAATGGGAGCTCCCAAAACGGATTCACCACTGCAACTAACTCAATCATTCTGATTCAGAAAGCCGTCTAGAACAGCAGATAAGCTGGAAATATTTTGCTTTCTTTATTTCATATGTTAATTAACCACATTAAATAGGATGATTAAATAAGAGATTAAACCATGTTAATGATTTGAGCGTTGACCAAAAATTTGAATTTTTAACATTCAAAGAAATCAAGATGATGAGTTTTCAGTATTTTGAAGAACAAAAAAACCCCCCCAAAAAACAAAAAAAAACAACAACCACGAACTGTTAACTTTTATGCAATTTAAAGTGGAACTGGCAGTCCCTTATTCCCTTAACCCAGTAAACACTATTGAAGCATTTAGTAGGGTCAGTTGTGAAGTGTAGGAGGTAAAAAGAAAGCACATTTGCATCCATAGAGTTTCAGTGTAATAAGCTACCATACTTGAACATGCCTTCAGTACTGCTGTACATGTGCCTGTGCCCATTAACCCCTTAAGGACCAAACTTCTGGAATAAATGTGAATCATGACCTGTCACACATGTCATATGTCCTTAAGGGGTTAAATTGATTTGAATGTATACTGTTACTGTGCATGTAAGTTAAGAACAAAATCAAAGACATAAAAGCTGTACTGAATGAAAAAACTAGGTCTACAGTTCATTTTTATTTATCTTTTATGCCATTCAAACAAATAGAAAGTGACTATTTATGGAAGGTTTCTATATATTTTGGGACTTTTAGATGGGTGACATATTCATTAATCTATTTATTTAATATGGCAAGTCTGTTTTTTATTTTATTTTTACATTGTGTGGAACCTTCTTGCCAAACATATTAAAATACTCGAAAAATAAATAAAAATGTTGCTCCTATAAATTCCACAAAATAACACTTATTGGTAAATATTTCATTTAATTAACATACATTTAAAAGTAAAACATTTATATGTACAGTGTCCAGTGTCCAGACGGTTCCCTGCACAGTAAACTAGAATGCTTTGTTGTAAATATCTCAAATAGATGTTTGTTTTAAATGTTCCCTTTTCTTGAATAACTACTGAAAGCACAGAGAAGATTATTGTGTTCAAACGTGGGAGGAACAAATGGTGCTCCTCCGGTAAAGACAACAGGCAAGGTATTAATGTACCCTGTGCAACCAATTTTTCCTAGTGGTAAAATCCAGTTCCTTTGTTTACTAATTTTAAGAATATTGTTTTTGGAGATCTCTTCCTCCTTTGCACATTATTATCAAAGAATGGATTACCTCCCCAACGAATAAGGTATATAAATGGAGAGAAAAAATTTACAAGTTTGTTAAGAGTATATAAAGAAATTCTTTCAGGCATAGGGAACCTTAGAATCTCTGTACATGAAACTATGTTACATTGCAGTTAATGTCGCTTCCCGAGAGTTGTAAAGCACCACTGGAGGTGACAATGCCACTTTAACACAAGTGATTTTCAACGTTTAATTCAACGGTGCAAATTCCAGAAAAATTACAGTTCACCTTTAACCCCTTAAGGACCAAACTTCTGGAATAAAAGGGAATCATGACATGTCACACATGTCATGTGTCTTTAAGGGGTTAAGGTTCATCCATTGTAGAGTAAGTTGATATTTACTGTTCCTGCTACTTTACGATATCTAATCAAATATAATGAGAGCTCAGCATTACCTATTATTATTATAGAAAATAATCAGTGTGGATCAACTGTGACAGACCATAAATAGGTTATGTCCAGGGCCGGATTAACCTAGGGGCTGATGGAGCTGCAGCTCCAGGCCCAGGCCCATGGAATAGGCCCATTTAAAAAAAAAAAAAAAAAAAAGATTTTGTACTTTTTTATTTTTTTATTTACACACTACTCTTAGGTTTGCCTCCTGACTGGCATTTTAAGGCACAGCCGGTATTTGAGGCCTATCCCAGCCTCTCTCCAGTCACTGTGTATGGAGAGAGGTAGGGATGGGAAGTTACAGCATCTCCCTGCCTCTCTCTACTCACTGTCCTGGGTGGGAGCAGCTACACAGCACAGAAAGTCCAGACAGCAGCTCCCAGCCTGCAGAGACAGACTACAGCTCAGGTATGTGAAGGATGGGGGGAAAGGCAGCAGGGAGACATGAGACACTAGGGAACACATGGGGACAATGAGACATTAGGGGACACTGGGAGACGTGGGGACACTGAGACACTTGGGGAGATTGGGAAACATGGGGACGCTGAGACACATGGGGATGCTGTGAGACATAGGGAGACACATTGGGACATGAAGACACTGTGTCTCCATGTCTCCCAGTGTCCCCATGTCTCCCAGCTAGTGTCCCTAGTGTCTCAGTGTCCCCTAGTCTCCCAGTGTATGTGTCCCTATGTCTCTCAGTGTCCCCATGTCTCCCAGTGTCCACATGTCTCTCAGCCAGTGTCTCAGTGTCCCCATGTCTCCCAGTGTCCATATGTCTCCCAGCCAGTGTCTGTGTCCCCATGTCTCAGTATCCCTAGTGCTGCCATGTCTCCCAGTGTCCCCAAATGTCTGTGTCCCCATGTCTCCCAGTGTCCCCAAGTGTCTGTGTACCCATGCCACCCAGCCAGTATCCCTAGTGTCTGTGTCCCCTAGTCTCCCAGTGTCTGTGTTCTTATGTCTCTGTGTCCCTAGTATCTTGGTTTCCCCAAATGTCTGTGTCCCAGTGTCTGTGACCCCATTTCTCCCAGTGTCTCCATGTCTCCCAGTGTCCCCATGTCTGTATCCACAATTCCCCCCATGTCTCCCAGTGTCTCAGTGTCCCCATGTCTCATTGTGTCCCCTAGTATCCTAGTGACATGGGACACACTGAGACATGGGGACACTGGGAGACTAGGAGACTGGACGACATGGGGACACTGACGCTGTGATACATAGGGACACAGGCTGGCCTTCCAATTCTTTGGACAGACATGCCCCCTTTTTGGGCATGTTTGCTTCTTTTGCCAGTTCTGGTCACGTGATTCGCGTCAGTGGCCCACCCTTTTACCCTGCCCATTGACTTCCTGCATCACTGGACACTGATGTTAGGGGGTATGGATTTACTTTAAAGATGAAAGCATAAATTAGATAAAAAGATTAGCATAGAGAGTGTGTTTTCTTATAGCTGCATCCTTTGAGTTTCCCTCCAACACCAATTCCATCAGATACATGACGCTTGGGGGGTATGACTGTTTTAGTATTTTTGGTCGATAGGATTCTTTAATTAGGCCCCATCATAATTGTCAGCACCAGGCCCACTGGGCTCTTAATCTGGCCCTGGTTATGTCTCAGTGCTCCAAACTAACAGAGCATCAATGAGAGATTCCAAGGATCTCTCCAAGGGCTTAACCCACTAGTCCCAACATTACAAAAATAATAAAAGAGGTATGCAAGTACACCAAAGGTGACTATGCCTCCCCTGCCTGGAGATAATGGTAGTAGTCAGTTGAAGATTATATAGAGCATATGTAGCTAAAAAGAAAACAAAAATAATTTTAAAAGGTATATAGCAATATTTATCTATTGAATTGCAAGCTATGAAACACACCAGGTCTGTGTAGTCATAACCCTATAGGGTTAATTCCTATGTCCATATAAGAAAAATCAGATAGGGGAGTTTGAAGCTCTGGGTGTTCACTCTTTCACTGGGCACCTTATTTTTTGACTCACTTTTGATTTAACAGCAGGGGAGGTATAGTCACCTTTGGTGTACTTGCATACCTCTTTTATTATTTTTGTAATATTATTATTATAGGTATGAACATGAGAGCTCAGCATTACCTATTATTATTTATAAAGCCAACAAATTCTGCAGCTCTGTACAATGGGAGGACTAACAGAGTATTTGTAACAAGACGAGTTGGACGCACAGGAACAGAGGCTGTTGAGGGCCGTGCTCAAATGAGTTTACATTCTAGAGGTAGTGGGGATCATATTCTTCTACCAAAGAAAAGGCTACAACTGTTTGACTAAACCTATCGTACTTGAACAAAAACGTATTTCAATATATTTATTTTTGGAAAAAAAAACAAACGAAACAAAACTGGAGACTGGAAAAGATAATTAATATTCATACTTTTCTCTTTTGTTTTGACATAAATTCAAAACCTCATAAATAATTCAGGGTCTTGACTAAGGAGAAGCATAAAAGGCAAGATAAGGAATCTACTCTTTGAAGCACTGGGTAAAAAATGTAGGTCAATGCAAAGTGATTCACTACAGGTATGCCAAAGAAGAAATACTGCCTTCAAAAAGCAACACTCAGTTATCTGTTCATGTCATTAGGTTCTGACAGAAGTTATGTTCAGGAGCCTATAAATTACAGCAAATCACATTGTAAATGGTAATGTTAAAGATTGCTTTTAGAAAGGTCAGGTTCTGCCATAAACCTTATTGTTTGCTAAATCCACCTTAACCATTTACATATAGAAAGTGTCAATCGTCAAACATATTGCCCCAGAGGTTTACTTAACTCTCTATTATTGCATTTTAAAAAACAGGCCTCAAGCTTTATCTTTTCTATTAGACACAAAAAACAGCTCTAAAAAATATAAAACGTTCTCCTTCACGGAGACCAGTATACATATGGAATGTCACTTCTTAAAAGTCAAGACAAAGAGGTAAAGATTCAAGATCACAAATAAAAAGTCTCCAGACAATACCAGTCTTTATTCCTAGTCCAATCCAATGCTTCTCAGATGCTTTTCATAGTTATTAAATGAATCCCATGTTTCTCTATGAGAAGCATTCACAGTGTCTGGCATCAGGCTGCATGTATGATGACGTCAAAAGTGATGACATCACTAGGAAATATTTTTAAAGGTTGTAACTCAGACAACCACTAGAGATGTAGTTATAGTTCAATGTAAACATTGCTATTTCTCCAAAAGGACAATGTTTTACATTGACACACATCACATCAGAACAGCATGTCTTCACTAAATCTACTTCATTAAGATGAAGTGGTTTTGGTGTTTAGAGCGTCCCTTCTAGAACTGGGAAAATGTATCCAGATTTTGTATAGCTGGTTCTTAAAAGTATACACATCAAAATTATATCAATATCCTTTTTGTATGTTAAAGCTTGCATTCTGGATTCATTATCGTAATCAATAAGCTATAGCACCAACACAAAATCTACAGCAACACGGCTTCTGGTGGACTACAATTCCCATAACCTGGAAAAGAAGTTTTAGATCATTTCCCAAAGTTTTATAACGCCCCACTATACGGTCATGATACCAATAAACAATAATATGAATTAGGGTAGCGTAGACTGCAGACACACACACATTCACTTACAGACACACACACACACACACATTCACTCACAGACACACATACATCCACTCACAGACACACACACACATTCACTCACACACATATACATACATTTCCCCCAACATTTACAAATTATTATTGTAATTATTAATTATTATTATTTCATTTTATTTTAAATCCATCCAGCCTCCCTGGGAGAGCTGGAGTGGATTGCTTACCTGTGGTCGTGTGTGGCTGCTGGTCGGGCAGGCAGGGGGGAGACAGGCTGAGTTGGCGTTGAGGGAGCTTTAATTTTCCTGCTCAGCTCCCTCGCATGCTGCTTAGTGATGCTGGGAGCCGGTCTGACGTCATATTCCAGTTCCTGGCTTCATTAAGCGGCGCGGAGGGAGCTGAGCAGGAAAAGCTCAGGTGAGTATGCTCCCCTGCTGCCCACCTGGGGGGGGGGCTCAAGAGTAGCCAGCTGGCCAGCTCTTGAGCCCCCCCAGGACACGAGGCAAGCAAGGGACCTGCCTGGGCATTTGGGGGTGGCTTTTTTGCCGCCCCCTGCACAGTGCCGCCCAGGGCAGATGCCTTGTTTGCCTCGTGTAAGATCCATCCCTGGACTGCACACACTGAACAGAAAGGTATACATTTTTCTAAAATGTATTGAAATTCGTATTTAACATAAACATCTATAATAACACAAAGCGCTAAATGTACACAATTTAAATTTCTTGTCTACTTGTTTATTCTTTACATACATAGTGTCGAGATAAAAGGTTCTTGAGAGAATATGGTGTTCACATATCTTAAAAAACTCAATTTCTGGAACTAGAACAAAAGGAAGGTATATGGAGCATTACAAGCTAAACCTAATGGTGGATAACAAATGTTAACTCGTGTATACATGCCTTGGGAGATACGTGGTTAACAATTATTTAGTGCTTCTATTAGAGGCTGGCACCCTGGGAGTTAGTAAATGTAAGGAAGTGATATGGCACAGCAGCAGAAACAGAAAGAAATGCCTTAAAAAATAGTGATTTTTCCAGTAAGGACTTGTATGTTATACACTCTTTCAACCTCCGCACTTGCAGCACAATAGTGCATGTTATACCCATTGATTATCTTGATCTCTCGAAAAGTATGTAACTCTATATACATTGTCACCCGATGCACCCTACTTCAAGAATGTGTGTAACATAGTTGCGGTGGTAAAAGGGTTAAAGTTCACTAAATGTTTGCACTAGACCGGAACTAATGAAAAAAAAAACCTTAACACAACCCACACTTAACCATAATATAAATATTAGACAATTTAGAAATGGGGTGCCTTCGTCCCCCGGGTAACTTAATAATAAAAACCCACCAAATACAATTTAGCACAATAGTTAACCAATTGCAAAACACTGATTAGTCTCTTCAGATAACGTGATTCTTTACCAGAAAAAAGGTAGAACTTAATAAAGAAATATTTATTATGAGCAAAAATGGTCACAGTGCATACAAAAATATAGATTACAATCAAATTAGTTAAATCAACAACGGATAAAAACAAAAGGGATAAAATAATAGAAGTCCTAATCACTTACTGAGGTTTTCAAAGTAAAACTTCTGCCCAGGGGGTCTCTGGTAAGAAAAATGGTGACTCACTCAGAATTAGATTCCAAGCAAGTACAAACACATTTCAGACTCATTAGATATTTAACCTGTGGATTACCAAGCTTGGCCTAGAGGTGGAGATAAGGTGCACCTACGGAACAATAAGTGACCACCTCCTTGTGTTCCAGACCAAATGGAAAGTTTAAGTTCTATCTCCTCTTATGTACTTGCCACAGAAATAATAATTGCATCTATGAATTTGTTACCATTTTTCCAATCCATAGATATGTCACACTCCTTACTTGTGATCCAATATAGCGGACATCACAATCCCTTCCCCTATGGTTAAGTTACGCAAATCATGATTGTGCTTGTCCCATTCTAAATATAATAAAAATTAAGGCTTAATTATTAATCTGTGGGTAAATATTAATGTTTATTTTGGATATGATACTGGCACACAATGTTAATGGCCATTAACATATCAAATGACCCCCTATCTAAGAGGGAATCTAGACATATGGCAAATTAGAGAGTTGGTTTATTTGTAAACCAGACTTCCAGGATCCTTATGTGGGACTTCTCACACCTTGCAGAGCCTTTGATTAATCAAAGGATCAATCCATATGGTAAACCATCTGACTCCTTTCACATTCCTATGCAATTAACATTACCCCTTCTGTCATCTGATCTCTACCAAGTGGTCAATTCAAATATGCGCTACACAAATTATATTAAATGGCAATATTTTATTGTGCAACAATGAATTATGCACCCTTGGAGTGACATACATGAACTGATAAATAAAGAATTAAAAAAAAATAGTGAATTTTTTTTTAGATGTGGAAAATTTACAACAGACTTAATGCATTCTATGTTACTGCAGTTAATCGTAGGATCCTATTGGCAGTATCAGTATCGCTCCTGTGATGTCACTGTCCCCATATGAATTTACCTGACCCTCTGTTATTTTACATAGGAGAAACAAGCTGCACGATAAAATTGGTGTACAATGTACTGTACTGTGTACTTTGCAATACATATCCTTCCACAATGAAAGAATCCCAGTGTTCATAAATGTACAAATCCAATTTAAAAAAAAAATATTTTTGAAACATAGCAAATATACATATATATGGGAATTTTAGGAAATGCACATTTTTTTTTATACTATAGGACTGTTTTTTTTGTTTTTATTTTCTACTTATTATTTAGTTTTAAAATATTACATATGTCAAATTGCATAACTCAATCGCTAACTAAACATTAGCCTTGGTTTATGCCAATTTTTTGTATTTGTAATCATTTTTTTTATTTTTATTATACACTGCACAATATAAACATGAATCTAACCCCTATGGTGCTCATACAGCATTATGGAAGCAGAGAAAGAGTATGCACTCATAAGGGTGAGCCACTCCTACAGCTGCAGTGAAGTTTTCTTTACTTGGCTTTGCTGCATTACACACTCCAGTGAGCATGTCAATACTGTTTACACTTTTAGAGAAGAGAAAGTTCCTCTTTAAGCCTATATAACAATAACAATCCATGTCTATGTCTATTGTCACAATATGGCACTTAAATCCCCTGTGACTGCATGGATTGTTCTAAATTTGCCACCAACAACCCCATTGAGCCCTCTGAATGCTAAATTAGTATGGCATTCCATGTCAGAGTTTGGTATATGGGGACCAGATTGTTATGACAACACAAGCCATTAATAGTTACTTGGATACATGTAGATACAAAGCTGAAAGACTCAATGCCATCAAGTGCAGAATGTACACTTTAGTTTCTGAAACCTCTTTCAAGGGTAACTCCAGCCACCATTACCACTTCTGCTTTTAGAAGTGGTCATGGTGATAGGATGACATGTTTATTCGGATGACATGTTTGGCCTTTTGCATAAAGTACTAAGTAACAATGAAGCAGTTAAATATTTACAAAGAAAGTAGGTAGCTATTGCTCAAACCATTAAAAGAAGAAAAAAAAAAGAATATATTTATATATATACAAAACACTAGCAGCAGGCATCAGAGTGGGATATTCACAGCTGTTCAAGCTTTATTCTGACATTTGGAATGATAAATAGGAAAATAATAATTAGATTGAATGCACACTAATGTCCTTTCTTTCCACAGGTTCTATTTTCATTGAAGTGTGAATTCCTGAATGGCTCAAAATATATTTGAAATAGTGCCTAGATCTCTAAAAAGGCCAAAGTGCTAAAAAAATTCTAAATCAAACACATAGTGCTGAACACAATAATAACTCCTCCACAAACAAAGAGTCCAGGAAAGTTTCAAAGCCCTCATCTCCTAATGGATATCTCACAGAAGGCATGCTAAAGTATTATAAAGGTTCTTCCTGGAAACTTTATATGGTACAATCATTACCATATGGAGGGCTGCTGCCATGCCCATAGTGCCAATAAAATCCCACAGTGTTATTCCATTGATATGCCAATTTATTATTCTTTGCGTTAAAAATTAAAAAGCCTGGAGCATGTGATATCACAGTGACTTCTCCTCCTGCCATTCAATGCAGTGTATGTCTGCAGATCATAATTCTAATATCATAGCTGGCTTGAGAATAAGAAACATAGTGTTTGTGCTTTGATTTGCCCATGTCCCACTGTTGTCACACAACATATCACTAGATCTCAAACTAAACTCTCTGTGTATGTTATTGGATGTCATAGTACATACAGCCCCTTTAATGCATCTGTACCGATCAAGCACAGCATTAGCTTAAAGCAGGGGTTCCCAACTCAGTCCTCAAGTACCCCCTACCAGTCCAGGATTTAGTGATTACCCTGTTGTGTCTAAAGTTTTTTTTTTTCTTTTCTAAAAACAACTTAGACACAATTGGATAGTCCCTAAATCCTGGACTGGTAGGGCATACCTGAGGACTGGGTTGGGAACCACTGGCTTAAAGGAACACTATAGGGTCAGGAACACCAACAGGTATTCCTGAACCTATACTGTTTAAGTCACCATTTAGGTGGCTTGCCCCCCCCTTAACCCCAGTAGAAAAGGTGAAAACTCACCGTATTTCCAGCTCTGCGCGGGTCTGCCAATGCTGGCCCTACCTCAGATCAGCCTTCTTGGTGACATAATCTGAACTGCCGATTTTTAGCCAATCAAATGCTTTCTCATGGGGGCGGAGCCTAACCACGGAGCTGAATGGACGCCATCATCCCCGGCTCCCCGGCACCGAGACACAATCTACCGCGAATCTCAGGTAGGGGGGGCCATCGACCCGCGGGACCCACAGTCACAATCCCAGGACTCACAGGGCTACCTACCGATGCCCTTTTTAAGCCCACAAACGGGCAAAAAACGAGTCCGCAAATCCCGGGCCTACCTCACTCTCCCGCCGGCATCGCAGCTACCCGCGGGGACCCCCCTGAGCCTGGAGGACTGGTGCGGACAGCGGGCAGGTCACTACTCACCCGACAACGATATGGGGAGGCGAACACAGAAGCCACAACAGGCAGCACCCAGGGACTCCCAAGATATTGGGACTCTGCTGCAACGCACAGCAGGCCACAAAATGGCGGCCGAACAAGACCAGGAACCTGGCCCCACACACTCAGCACAGCTGTCCCAGGGAAGCAGCAGTGACATGAGAGCTGAAGCTCCCAGCAACCCACAAGCAGAGGGGGATGACTCAGCCCCAGCCACTAAAAGGGACATCAGACTCCTATTACAGGAGATGAAGGGGCTGTTTGACACTGACATAAATTTAATTCGCACAGAAACGCAGGCGGTGACGGCAAGAGTACAGGCCTCTGAAGCAGACATACTAGACCTCCAACAGGAGGTGAAAAGCATGGGGGACGCCCTGAAACATTTACAGACAGCGAACTCAGCGCTCCAAAACACGCTAGACGCCATGGAAGATCGCAACAGGCGCACACATATTAAGATTCGGGGTATTCCTGATGCAGTGGGACCATCCGAATTACCACAGTTCCTGAGGAGACTCACGGCCACAATACTGCCACATACACAAGCCAAAAAGCTGGAATTTGACAGCCACTTCCGCATTAACAAAGCAAAAAGGGCACCCACAACGGCCCCAAGGGACGTCATCGTCCGCTGCCATTCCATGACAGACAAACGCCGCATACTAGCAGCAGTAAGAGACAAGACACCCTTGGCCTTCGAAGCCTCACAACTTACCTTCTTCCAAGATATCACGCGGAGCACCCTACTCTGGAGAAAGTCCTTGAGCAACATAACGGAACAACTGCAGAAGGGGAACGTAGAATACAGATGGCTGTTGCCAAGAACCCTGGCGGTATTCAGCGGAGAAGAAGTTCTAAAACTCACCTCACTCTCGGAGGCCCCAGCGCTTCTCCAAAAATTGGGACTAACTCAGAACGCCCCAACACCGGGACCAACGCAAGCTACCCACTCCTGGGACCCGGACAGAATAGTACCATATGTCCCTAGGGGCAACAAGAGACCGGAGACGGAGACCTGAACACCTTAAACTGTTTACCTCTTAATTTTATTTCCATGCTCTGATATTCTCTCCTCTTCTATGATCTCACCCTATTGCTCCACGAAAACACGACACCTCACTATTAACTCCCCATACAAAGTCTCCCAACCCCCGCGACCCTCTTAGGTTAAGGGCCAACATTACCTACTAACCCAAGCATAGCAAACGCGACACAAAACCCACACTCAGGCACAGACAGACGCACATATACAATTTTCACCGACGACGAGCAACAGCACTTCACAATCACCAACACCCTCCCTCAAATAACAGAGAGGAGTGCCACTTAACCACTCACAGGACCCAAGCAACATAGACACAAACATTCACAACCAGTTCACCCTATGGGAACCTACCGCATGGGCACACTCGACACTAGAAAACCAGAAAAAGTGCAGAAACATGACCACAAGTTCTTCCTGACTACTAGGACGCAAGCTAAATTCCTCCGACCGTAGAACAAAAAGACTCATACTATATACTTGCTGCCAATCCTATGCTCCTGATATGTTATAAGTGTAAAACGTATAGACTGATCCAGACCCTTGGCAAAACAATTGTTATTTACTATTCTGCCTATGTTGAAAAGGCAGCTCAAGTATGTTATTCTTTGTTACATTTCTCAATGCACAGAAAATAAAGAATTTAAAAAAAAAAAAAAAATGCTTTCTCATAGCATTGGATTGGCTGAAACCGGCAAAGAGGCGGGATGGGAGGAGTGAGAGGGGCAAATGCCAGTTTAGCCAATCAGCAACTCCTCATAGTGATGCATTGAATTAATGCATCTCTAGGTGGAAAATTCAGCGTCTCCATGCTATGCTGAATGGCAGTGATGCCTACTGTACAGCACTGCCCCTGGAAGCAAATGCAGTGACCATCTGAGGAGTGTCCACTTGGAGGTGTCCCTAGGGGACAGTGTTTGCATGAAAAGGCAGCGTTTGTATGAAAATGCCCGAAGGCAGTGATTATACTCACCAGAACAACTACATTAGGCTATAGTTGTTCTGGTGACTATAGTGCTTCTTTTAAAATGCTCTGCATCTGATATCATTACTAATCGGTTATTCAAAAAGCACCAAGTCACAGTACCCATTGACTTTAACTGAGTTCACATCAAGTTCCTATTGAGTTAAACTAAAACATATTTGTACCAGATTTAGGTTTAATATTGAATTTTATACATTATGATACATTTTGTCCAGGATTTAGTTTTCCTGTTCGCTTATTTTCCTTAAACCCCACAAAATGGAATCACCATCAGACTGGTGAATACCGTGTGATATAAACATTTATCTCTTTTACACCTCAGTTGCATGGTTAAATAACCATTGTGCAAACAAACTACACTGGCTTAGATTCCCATTGCCTTTACTAAAGAAGGGTCACAGATCAGCAAATAAAATTGTCAAATCAGCAACATTGTTTAGCCTGACATTATGACAATAGTGCAAGGCTTTCCATTTTCACTCTGAAATCTAAAGAAGATGTAAAGGAAAAATATGCATTTTGACACATTGTTATTGACTTTTACTTTTATTGATTTATAAAATTCTGAAATAATAACTTTTCCCTCTGGTGTAGATAGACTCTCGCCCTTCAGTTTTATTCAATGCAGACATTAAAAAATAAAAAAATATATGGAAGGATCATTTCTTAGAGTGGAATCACACACAATTATAATTTGATCCCTTTTAAAATTAAAAAGGAATCTGTGGCAGTATGACAATTACTGTGTCCTCATATAGATATGATGGTGTTCAGCAGCTGCAACTTGTGATTATTAACTACTACTGTTATGATGTGCTGAGACATCATTTTAAAACTACATTAAAAGGGAACTGTCACCATTAAATAAAATCATCTATAACTTGTGTTAATTAGTAGATATACCCAAAACATATATATGCATGCATTTATTTATGATTTTTTTTTTTAAATTGGGGGTAGATTTAAAAGCAGTTTGCAAAAAGTGAAGATCTCTTGTCTGCAGTTTTGTAAGACCTCTCTTCTAACCCCACCCAGAAGTTCTGTGGCTGTCCAATCACAGACTTCCCAATGAAGCTCAATAAGAAGTCTTTGCAAGACAGGTGCTCTGGTTAATTACATGATTTTACTATTTCATGACGAAAAGTTAATCACCCAAACTAGGGGTTAATCACCCAAACTAGCCACACCAGAGAAGGAGAGAGAGGAGCTCACCAGGGCCCAGACCAGCAGACAGGGTAGACATGAGGCAAAGACAGAGCCAGAAGGACGGTTAAAATCAGAAAATGGCCACCGCCAGTCCAACGAGACTCGCATAAAAAAAATCCTGTGAACGCGTCCAATTTGCAAACCAAAACTCGGCGAACAGGACAAATTAATTGAACAAACTAGTGAACGGTCACTTGTGGCAAAAACTGCCCAAAAAAAAGAAACCATTTGCGGAAAAAGTAATAGAACGAGATCGTTTGCGGCAAAATTGCTGAACAATACCATTCGCAGTCAAACTCCCAAACGGCACGAATTCGCTGGAAAATTCAGGCGAAAGGCCCAAGTCTGTCGAGAAACAGCCATACAGAAGGTGTGAAAAACAGGCGCAAAACGGCGCCAAACAGCCGGGAAGAAGGGGGAGACCCAAGAAAGACAGAGAAAACAAGGGAAGATTAAAAAAATAAAGGAGAAAAAAGGAGGCAAACCCCAAGGGGCCACCCAAGCACAAATGCAACTAGGCAAAGTCAAAAGAGAGGGGAGAAACACATGCAAGAAAACCCCAGAGGATGGTCTGGAACCCTGGGCTCAATGGTAAATAACATTAACCAAAAACCATATAAAGTACTACAATAAAGTAGAATAACAAGATAGATGCAACTATAAAATAACCAAACAGACAGATAATGCTAAGAGTAAAAATTTTGGTACTTATCTTGACTGTGGAGCAGCAAAGAAAGCGGAAGCTTTAGAGGTGGTGCTTGCTGTTGTACTGGGACTTGGATGGGGATTGGCTGATGTCTCACTGTATATGTTGTTTAACTCCGCTGAGCTAAGCAAACCAGGAAGTAACAGAACTGCCTGATTGAAACCAGGCTGTCTGACTCTATTGAAATCTTTACTTTGGGTAAAATGAAAAATGAGGACATAGTCTTCACACATAAAGCACTTCATCAAGCTAAAGTGCTTTAGGTGTTTAACCTTTAGTCGAGAGATACTTTATTTTCTTTCTGGGAAGTGACAGTTACCCTTTAAGGTGTTCTGAAACAGGAATTCTACACAAGGGCAGCTATTCTTAAAAGGACACTCTAGACATCAAAATAACATTATTATTATTATTATTATTGGCATTTATATAGCGCCAACTTATTCTTAACAGTACTATAAAGGGGGAAATTTGACAATTATAAAATGCTACAGGAACAATAGGCTGATGAGGATCCTGCTCAAACAAGCTTACAGTCTTGAATACCTTTAATGGGTTTTGGTCTAATATTTATGCTGTATTTTTCTCCACATAATTATGAGTTGAGCTAATGACATGATTTATCCCACAGTCCATCACTATCCTTTTACTATTTGCCCTGAAGTGTCCCTTTAAATAAAGAAAAAGTTGAATTCTCAGAGTACCTGCCTATTCACTGAGAGATGCCAGGGAGACATGCTAATACATCTTGATAGGTTGAGATTTATCTGCTAAGATTTAACCCATATTTAATTTTTTTCCCCAAAAAGTAAACCATTAGCCACAAGGGTACATTAAGAGTGTTTAGTGAGAATTCAAAGTGAATTTGAATTCCTCTGGTATAAACTTCATAATTCAGTATATGTAATGTGTAAAACCAATGTAATATGTTACTTTCCTATTTATATGCTTTACATTGTTATGTAACTAATAGAAGAAATTGTAAAAAAATTATATAAAATCTCTACTATTTTTTTTTTATATCAAGGTAATATAAAATATAGTTGATGATGCAGTGTTGTCACATATATGAAAGATTATTATTTACTATTGCAGAAAGACAAACATTTGTGATATGTGTCATTAGAGAGGATGAACAATCGAGCCTGGAACAGGTGAGTAAATAAAAGCTGTATACAAGCATTATTCAAAAGACTGTACTTCTCACTTTTTGCTGGGTACAAAATGCAATCAATGTGTGCCAGCAAATGAAATAGCAAGTACAAGTTAGCTTTTGTGGGTGTTGCACTCACCTAAAGGAACACTTAAAGCACCATAACCACTGCCCACAATACATAAGCGTTCTCACTTATTCAATTTAGGAGGGGTTGGTGCAGATAGGGCATCCCTTCTTTAAATGGCCTAGTTGGAATGTGAAATTTGGCAAGTCCGGTGATCTGTTTTTTCGCAAAATATGGGACTGTCACAGCAAATACGGGACTGTTAGGAATCTGAGTGTGCTGTAAGAGACTTTTTTTTTAATAAATCACTCCAAAACTGTTTGATAAACAATGAAGAAGGGGGGGCAGCCAATAAGGTGTAGTGGTTATGGCGCATATCGTAATTCTTTTCGCTATCCAAATACTAATTGAAATGTCAGCAGATGTTTGCTGATTTCGGAGCCTACATATATCTTTGTGAACTACATTTCCCATCTTATGATGTTCTGCCAGCCTTTCAGAGCAGACAAAGTGGTATGGAAAGAGAAGGGGTTAATTCAGGAACACCCACAGAAGGTGCTAAAAAATATCTGACAGGAACACTATAGCGTTAGGAATACATATATGTATTTCTAATGCTATAGAGCCCTAATCACCTTAACGGTGACTAGGGCCTGGTTCCGCAGCGAATAAATGGTTAAATAACCATTTATTTGCTTATCTTAATCCAGTGCTGGGCTCTCTCAGCATTGTTGACCTCTCCTCCTCCATCGACGTCAGCCCCCCCTTGTGGAGCCGAACGTGCATGAGCGGCCAGAGATGCGCACATTCAAACCCTGCCATAGGAAAGCATTAGTCAATACTTTCCTATCGGGATCTTATTTGACGTTGGACTCTATGAGGATGTCCAGCATCAAATAAGTGCGATTTACTCATTGTAAATCGCGGAAGCGCCTCTAGTGGCTGTCAGGGAGACAACACACAGATGCATATAAATACGCCTCCAAATACACACAAATTCATATAGATACAGACACCCTGCAGTGTTTTCAGCTGAAACTGCTATGTTTTCAGCTGCAGAGTTAAAACTAGGGGGACCTGGCACCCACACCGCTTCAGTGAGCTGAAGTGGTCTGGGTGCCCATAGTGGTCCTTTAATGACGTTAAAGTGGCTCTGTCACTGTCTGGGATTTTTGCATAATTTGCAAAGACCCACAAGGGTAACTGCTCCACTGGGTGCAAGGTGAGTTATAGTTACTTGAAACCCTGCCATGGTCTTGGCGGCCATTAAATATTTCATAAAGATTGTATCTGACAGATTTGCTTTTAACGGCAATTTACAATGATCAGCTTTTTGGAATACTGCCTTCATCAAGTAAAATTTAAAAAAAGACTGACGTGTACTGTTGCTTTCGTTTGCAATAGTTGCTAAATGCCAATATCAATAATTTTTATTTTAGAATAGAAAATATGAGGATGCTAGTGGATTTCTTAAGAATATTAAAATGTCTAAGAACTCCTAAACTGTCACATATACTTTATATTTAAATACTATTAGGTTTTGTTTATATATAGATTTTTATCTCATTGTTCTATACTATATGTGAATAAAATAGACTTAGTTCGGTATTTTCTCCTATGTTCGGGTTTTTTCTGCAGTATTTTGTACATGTTGAATCTAGTTTAAAACTACCGAACACCGACCACCCTCCTGGCTCATTAACTTCAAAAGAACCAACTATTAGGCGCTCTCTGGGCGGCTGCTGTTCGTATAGCCGAATGCCATGTGGACCATAAAACGGCGGCCATCGTGTTTGCATGAAAGGAGGCAGCAGGACTTGGTCGTCGAGTGTCTGAAACTAAAATCGGACACTCGACCTCCCGAACCACAGCTGAAACTACCGAACGCCTGCTTCCTCTAGTTGACGAAGAGCCAGGAGAGCGCCATTCGGTAGTTTTGTTCATACGGACAAGGGGAGCAATCGCTCCTATGAGCCAGGAGGATCCATTCGGGACTTTTATTCGTTTTATGCCTTTTTCTGAGTTGACCAACCACACACGCTGAATTCGTGGAACTGTTTTGGGCAGGAGCCTCGCGTGTGGTCGGTAACTTGTGACTTCCATACTTTTTAAGAACCCCTGAACCGATCTGGGTGAAATTTTTATATGTTGGTCCCCCAGATCGGGGCTATCAGGGGATATGTAATTTGTGGGGATACCTTGTGTGGAAAGAGGTGTTCTAACTTTTGGGAAAATTGTGTGCCCTCTGCCTGGAGATAATTGGGTTATTTTCAGGCATAGAGAGGGCGGGGGTTACTGTAAAGCTGTATGTTGATTGGTTATTGTCTTTGTTTACTGTGGGAGGTCCTCTTGCAGGAGGATTTCTCATAAAAGCCAGTGTGTCATCAATAAACTTGATTCCTGTTACACCCTTCATGAAGTCTAGGCTCATGTTTGGGGAATATTCTATTTGCTGGGGAGAATCATCTTGGAAGCTGCATTCATCTTCACTATTCCTCTACCTCCTACTGCAGTTATAATCACTTATGCTCAGCTATTGGGGAAGGAATAAAAGACCACAGTACCATAACCACTGCAGGTCTTAACACTATATAATGTTCACAAAACAGAATCAACTAAAGAAGAACATTGTTTAACATATTTTATGAGCAAATAACCTTCCTCTGTCAGGATGAACTTCTCTTACAGGCCCTGAAAATGAATTTTGCGACATTATATATTCTAACAGTCTGTAACAAAGGGAACAACCACACACATGCATAGATATTTGGAAAAGCACGCTATACAAAATTAGAAGCACTATTTTTTTCTTCCTAACCTATATGACAATGTTATTGGCTGTGGCTGATGTGAATCAATACGGTACGTCTGGTTTTATTTGGCATTCTTTGTTTGTTGTACAAATTATTCATACAGTTGCAAGAAAAAGTACGTGAACCCTTTGGAATGATATGGATTTCTGCACAAATTGGTCATAAAATGTGATCTGATCATCATCTAAGTCACAACAATAGACAATCACAGTCTGCTTAAACTAATGACACACAAGAAGCATTGCCTGATGTGAATGATGCCTCGCAGAAAAGAGCTCTCAGAAGACCTACGATTAAGAATTGTTGACTTGCATAAAGCTGGAATGGGTTTTAAAAGTATCTCCAAAAGCCTTGCTGTTCATCAGTCCACGGTAAGACAAATTGTCTATAAATGGAGAAAGTTCAGCACTGCTTCTACTCTCCCTAGGAGTGGCCGTCCTGTAACGGTGACTGAAAGAGCACAACGTAGACTGCTCAATGAGGTGAAGAAGAATCCTAGAGTGTCAGCTAAAGACTTACAAAAGTCACTGGCAAATGCTAACATCTCTGTTAGCGAATCTACAATACGTAAAACACTAAACAAGAATGAATTTCATGGGAGGATACCACAGAGGAAGCCACTGCTGTCCAAACAAAACATTGCTGCACGTTTACAGTTTGCACAAGAGCACCTGGATGTTCCACAGCAGTACTGGCAAAATATTCTGTGGACAGATGAAACCAAAGTTGAGTTGTTTGGAAGAAACACACAACACTATGTGTGGTGAAAAAAGGCACAGCACACCAACATCAAAACCTCATCCCAACTGTGAAGTATGGTGGTGGGGGCATCATGGTTAGGGGCTGCTTTGCTGCATCAGGGCCTGGACGGATTGCTATCATCGAAGGAAAAATGAATTCCCAAGTTTATCAAGACATTTTGCAGGAGAACTTAAGGCCATCTGTCTACCAGCTGAAGCTCAACAGAAGATGGGTGTTGCAACAGGACAATGACCCAAAGCATAGAAGTAAATCAACAACAGAATGGCTTAAACAGAAGAAAATATGCCTTCTGAAGTGGCCCAGTCAGACAAGATATGTATGTATGTATATATTATTGGACTAACAAAATTATGAAACAACATTTTGGGAGATCTTCTAGGTTATCTTACTCAAATTCGGTTAGTCAAATAATAAAGGTACAATATTTCTAAATAATATGATAATTTGTTTTTCATCTGCATTACTGGACTAATACGGCTATTAGTTGAAATATATATCTTATCTTACCATAAAAGCTATATTTGATCAAATGTAAAAGTAGATGATCGCATATATGTATATTAGGCCAAAGAACAATGCTGGGCTACTAACAGTCTCAATTTCCTGAAGGTCCATCCACCTGTCAAGATTCCATACCTCCCAGTGTTGGGAGGTATGACTAACACATACATTACATGCAATAGTATACAACTTTCTAGTGTGCCTTTTACAAAATCTTAGATTTAGAAATGGGCATTAAGCACATGGAAAATTCAGTGATGTTGGACTCATTTCAGGTCCTGTAGAATTCAAATTAACCATAATTTAATGTCATAAATTCAACTTACGTGAGAATAATTCTTAAAGCAGTACATATATAATTTAGAGGTGTAGCAAGGTTAAGAAAGTGCCCATAGCTCAGCCTTTATTTGTACCTTATAACCCAGTGGTTCCCAAACTTTTTGGGTTCAGGGCACAACAAGTCAAAATTTCTAGGATGCATATATACAGCGCTGCGGTATTTACTGGGGCTATAGTGTAATGTACAGTGTTTGTGTTTCAAGGGGTGCTTGTATATAGTTATTGTGTTTTAATACAGGGGTGTGTTTGTATTTAATGTTTGCATTTGATTGCAGGGGTGTGTCTGAATGTAATGTTCACTTTTAAATGCGGATGTACATTTGTGTGAAGTATTTGTATTTGAGTGAAGGGGTGTGTTTGTATATTTATTTTTTAAGTTTCAATGCAGGGGTGTGTGTATGTAATATTTGAGTTAGATTGCAGGAGTGTGCTTGTATGTGGTGCTGGTGTTTGACTGCTTGGTTGTATGCATATACACTACCACATACATACATACTTACACAGGTATTCATGCACATTAACACACAGATGCATTACACCGACAAATACACACAAATTCATATAGACACCGACACATACACACATATAGATACACACAGACACATACACACACATAGATACACACTGACATATACACAAATGCACCCTGTCACACACAAACACTGATACATGCCCACACCATGTCAGAGATACACACACTGACATAATGAAAGTTTTTAGAAAATTGGGCAGACTAGATGGGCCGAATGGTTCTTATCTGCCGTCACATTCTATGTTTCTATGTTTCTATGACATAAAAACACACACCCTGACACACAGACACACATTCACAGATGTGTGTGCAGACACAGAAGCACACTGACATGTATATATATATATATAATATATATATATATATACAATATATATATAATATATATATATACACACACACGCGCACACACACACTCGCAATCACTCTGGCACACACACACACACTTATACTCACTCACACATACACACATTCATACTCACAAACACACACACATTCACACACAAACTCATACTCATACTCACACACACTCAAATGTATGCACACACAAGTAATTTTTTTTAATATCTCCAGCCACCCTCCTGTCAGCTTACCTTATGTGCCAGGACAGTGGCCTGGAGTCCTGCTGCAAGTGGGAGTGAGGGGTCTGGAGCTCTTTGTGCTCCTCTCCCCTCATTCTGCAGCTGCCTTCTCCTATGCTGCCTCCCTGCAAGATGCTGGGAGGAAGTGACAGGCTGTCATTTCCTCCCAGCCGGCCGACATTACAGGGATCCAGTCGCGGTCTTAAAGGAGAGCGGCACCTGACCGGGCCCCTGTTCAGTAGTAATGTTTCCCCAGTGCTCGTCACTGCACACCAGGGCGCCATGGCACACAGTTTGGGAACCGCAGTTATAACCCATACTTACTAACGACAGATTGTTGTTTCCTTGCCTGGAATTTTGTTTATAATAATAATAATAATAATAATAATAATAAATAAGGTGTTGATGGACCCTTTCAATTAAATACCAAAATATATGCTCTATATGGGTAGGCTAGAATTTTAAGGGGTTTATTCACTAAAAAGAGGTCAATTAAGAAAGGAATTGCAATATTTCGACCAAGAGAGCTAATTTGAAAAGAGTTGAATTGGAGAATGTCTCTAGATCAGCTCTTTTAGCCTAGGTTAGTCCGTACCAACAGGTTAAATTTTTTAATGCAACAGAATCACTTATTACTCCTCACCTGTTGCTTATATCGGACAGAGTTGCAGCTCTTAGTCTGCCCTGGATGCCAGAGAGAAAAGAGGAGTCCATAGTGACAATGCCCCACTTGCATCCCCCCTTTGCTATTCCTGTAAAACATTAATATGCTTTAGGATTGATTATACGTTTATTTGGAAGAACACTCCAGGAACCATAACTATTATTTTAGTAGTTCTAGATTTGCTAGCATTTTGCTAGCTTAAAGGACCACTATAGTGCCAGGAAAACATACTCATTTTCCTGGCACTATAGTGCCCTGAGGGTGCCCCCACCCTCAGGGTCCCCCTCCCGCCCGGCTCTGGAAAGGGGAAAAGGGGTAAAACTTACCTTTCTCCAGCGCTGGGCGGGGAGCTCTCCGCCTCCGATCCTCCTCCGTTCCTCCCCGTCGGCTGAATGCGCACGCACGGCAAGAGCTGGGCGCGCATTCAGCCGGTCGCATAGGAAAGCATTTACAATGCTTTCCTATGGATGCCGGCGTGCTCTCACTGTGAAAATCACAGGTGCTGTCCTGCATTAACTTTGTTCCCTGATTTCCACTTTTGGGGACACTAGGGAACTGTCCCAATAAAATGTTGCTCAAGTGCATCATTAGATGTGCTAATGCCATGCACAGGGCAGTAGGGCCATGCATAGAGTGCTGAAGCTCTGTCCGATTGGCAGGCAGCCTGGTGTGCATATACGCCAGACTGACCTGCCAATTCTTCGGACGGGCCTGCTTACTTTCTTTTCACGCTAATGGGGTATGAGATTAGAAGATATTCAAACAGATCAATTTAAAACCAGGAATCTAAAACTCAACTCCCTAGATGTTTCTCAACTACCACTCCCATTATTCTCTGGCCATGTATTGCATTCAAAGAATTTGGTAGGCCACCAACAACTGGGGGCCAGAGTTAGAGATCCCTGGTTTAAACAATATTTGTGTCATTGTTATCTGGCATAAAATATTCTGAAAAAATATATATATGTATATTTATTCCTCCCCCAAAAAATGGTAATTACCATGAATAAAATATGGAGCAAAGTGTTTGAATAAGTTTCTAATTCAAATTAAAGCCTAATGCTGACTGGGCTGTTTTTCAAATCCAAAAAGGTTTGTGTTTCTCAATTCAAGCTATGATCCCATCATAGTCGGATTGTAACTAGTATCCAGATGGTCCTTCAATAAAAACACCATATGTCACATTTTGGTTACACTAAAAAGTGGGTCATGAAGATCCTTAGGGGCTAAGTGGAGCAACAACCCTTTGCTGTCAGGGTCCTTACCAAGTCAAGTTAAAAATATTTCAAAAAATATATAGAAATAACAAAAGAACAGATATAGACTCAGGGTTAAGCTGGCTTAACCCAACAGTAAATTTAATGGAAGGTATAGTTTTATGAATGTGACCTACCTACTGTCTATTATGTTCTAGTGATGTTAAATGCTCACTTCTTGACTCAAGGAAATAATTAATCATTTGAAAGGGTTTAAGGATGTAGGCCTTGGTTTATTAAGCTTCCAAATGATTCAATAATACTATTAGACAAACTTTCCAAATGATTTATCTATACAAATTCCCAGAGAATTTAATCGTGACTTCTTTAAAAAAAATAATATGGAATGTTTTTCTAATAGTATTGAATCATTTGAAATTCTTATTAAATTGAGGCCTAGTGTTGTAACAGGGATAAGATGCCTAGGTCATTTTAAAGGTCTATGCACATATACATGACATATGCCACATAATCATTAAGATAAATCTTCATTATTTTTTTAAACAGAAAAAGGAATAAATCTGCCCCAGTCCAGTAAAGCATCCGGTTTGGCTATAATATTATAATTTATATGTGAAGTCATATCTATAGTATATTGCTAGTTCCCATAGCCAAACCCCATCCCCAAACTTGAGTAACTCTAATTCGTGATCTAACTTCCTGCCAGAAAACTCACATTTGGGCCATACTCTTTATGCACACCCAATCGTCATATTTATCATTCCCATGCACACACTTTTTTCCCTGTTCCTTCCTTCAGGTGTATCTTATCTCCAGCAATTATATTTTAATAAGTTATATTTGACAACAATCATGGCTCAATTGCTCTACACCCAAAAATTTGGTTTGCCTATATACAATGCAAAACTGAAAAAATCCACACAAAAAAAATCCACTTGAAGCTGCCAGTAGTATTTGGAATTTGTAAAAGGTCATAGAAAATCAATTAATGAAGTAAGGTGTATTCTAAGGGATCTAAGCAGTGATTTCAGTGAACATTATAACATATGTATTTGTAACAATATAGTGTTCCTCGACATACATAGGTGTCTACCCCATCCTTGCAGGGGTTTAAATGGTAAGATTTACCTACCTTACATCCTGTGGCTTAAAAATTGAGAAATTGATAATCTCAGATAATCCTATGCTTCTCCATAAGGAAGCATTTAAAGGCTACTGCACATGCTTGGCAATAACAATTCGTGGCACACCAATCAACAGCTCTCTAGTAGAGTCATTTGAGCTATAACCCGAGTTTAACTCAGTTATACCTGTGGAAGCTCCTCTAATCGTTGTCAACCTGGCAGCTAATAGAGAATTTGCAGCTGTCTAGAAAATCAAGGTAACTCTATAACGTAATAATCATAAAAAATATTAAACCCTCCAGAGAGCATTCCATTAAGTACTAATTTATTGTTACCAGCAATTATTATATTAAACAACTCATTTAACTAAGAATCACTGAACACGTCTTAATCTGCAGAGCCTGCAATATATCAGTAAAAGCCAGTGGGCCTGCAAGACATGTGGCTATTAAATATGAGCTGGATAAATCTGAAATGCCATGCCTATTTTCCCTGGAGGAGAAGCAATACAGAACTGAAACCCTTGCTGCGGAAATCCTTTGTCATTCATTGCTCTGTTATTCGGTTATTATCCTGTAACACCTTGCACAGTTTGAATTAAGAGGTCACGGTGGTCCGTGATAAAAGTTATGTCACCAGCATCAGAAATAAACATTACAAAATAATATGAATTCTGATTTGGATTCTGCAGGGAACTGCCATGAGTTTTTTTATTTATATTTAAAATAAAGCATTGAATGCATTGTAACCTTCCATATTTATTCACTAAAGCCAAACTAGCCAAATTGGAAGCTTAGATGACTAGAATCTTCCAGGTTCGGCTATTTAGACCGTAAATTTCACAGTTTTTTTATACTGGTGTATCATTTGAGGATTGCGCAGAGGGACACTTGAACAAGCTCCTCTCCAATTAACTTGCTGCAATACTAAAAACTATTTTTAAAATGAGTATTTTTGTTAAAAAATTGGGTAATCATATATATATATATATATTTATTTAATTACAAATAAACTAGTCCTGCGTTCCAACTCCCATTACTCCTGGGCGGCAGCAATGACCATAGTACACATCAGCCAAAATACATATAGTAAAAACCAAAGGATCCACATCCCTATATATTTTTAAACAAATGGAGGTTTTTAGTTAATTGACAACTTTGTTAGAAAAGACAGTGTTGTATTTGACTATTTAATGATTCATATAAGTTAAGTTGTTATAGTGCTAGGAGACCCCGGGTGCACACTTACCTTAAAGGGTTAAACTGTTCTCGAACAGTTTAACCCCAAAGTGAGTTTACAGTGCTGATCCTCACGTCCCCCAGGTGGCATCCCGCTTCTGAATCTCAGTTTTAGGAAGTGCGGAGTGTCATCGGGTAGGGGCGCTGCTGATTGGCAGAGAGCGGTGGGCTGAAAAGACGTTTCTTTTCAAGTCAGTTTTATCAATGGGGAGTCACTGATTGCCTGAGAGTATCCACTGACCGCTGTGGCACTTCCTGAAACTAATATTCAGAAGACAGATGCCGCCTGGGGGACCCGAGGATCGATGCAGGAGACTCACTATGGAGTTAAACCGTTCCTACCTTACGGTAAAAGTGCACCTGGGGACCTCCTCACACCATAACTTAATTTAGATAAAGTTGTTATGGTTACTGGAGTGCCGCTTTAAGGATTGGAGTCATTTGTGTAAAATGTCCTGTCAAAGTAACATTCACAGATACTTATAAAACGTGAGTACCCTGCACACAATTTCAAGGTATTCACTTCCTTATGATTAACAATGTGCCTGGTTCTGCAGCCCAGTACAGCTTTTTGTAATGTTGCTTTGTATTGGAACTGTCAGCTGTCTGCTTGCTAATTCAATTTCATCAAATTTGGCTGAATGAAACTGGCAAGCAGAAATCTGTCACATCTGTTTAATTAACACTGTATTTGAGCAGTAACATCCCTTGGCTGTTGGGCAAAAGTAACATCTCCAGGACGTACTTGGAAACCAGAGTACCGGTAATCTGAATGTACCTTTCCTGGTTAAACACTCTGTTAGTATTATTTGGATGCATATTTTCAATACTCCATACAGATTTCAAACATCCATCTCTGCATCTTGGCAATTTGGAGGCTGTATTCCAAAACTCTAGACACTGATAAATCTTCAGAACAATGTCTGGATGGTATCAGTTTATTCTTGCTAATCCCGACTGGGCGCATTTAGACATTAATGCATAAAACACTCTGTAGCAAGCTTACACACATATTTCCAGTGCATTCCTAGTACATCTTGTTTCTCCTAAAGGGACACTATACTCACCTAGACCACTTCAGCTCAATGAAGTGGTCTGGGTGTCAGGTCCCTCAGGTTTTAACCCTTCACATGTAAACATAGCTGTTTTAGAGAAACTGCTATGTTTATATGGCAGGGTTAATCCAACCTCTAGTGGCTGTCTTCTTGACAGCCTCTAGAGGTGCTTCTTCGACACTGGATGCGAAATTCGCATCCAACGTGCAGAACGTCCATAGGAAAGCATTGAGAAATATTAGACTGTTAGAATGCGCATACCGCTCCACTCGGGAGCTGACGTCGACGGGGGAGGAGAGGGAGCCCGGCGCTGGATTAAGGTAAGGTTTTAACCCCTTTAGCGCCACGGAAGGGGGACCCTGAGGGTGAGGGTCCCCCAAGGATGACATAGTGTCAGGAAAACGAGTTTGTTTTCCTGACACTATAGTGATCCTTTAACAGCAGAGTTGTAATAGTGGAAAAAGCTCTTAGTTGCAGTGCATGAGTTAAAGAAAAAAAAGAAGATAGTATGCAAGTAACTGAATATCACTCTAGTATCAATTATTAAAGGATTTGTAAGTGAAAGAAAATAGCCTTTAAGTAACCCCTAGCCTCTGTCAGGTCATCTAAATTCTCTAATTTCTTCCAACTGCTGTGTTCTCACCAGATGCATCTAACTTTAAGTTGCACTATTGGCATAATTTCTGCAAGATATCTCCCAGTGCTAAATGCATACAAACTAAACAAATTAAACAAATCTCTTTAACCTAATAGGGAATTACCAGGAACGCAATCCATCAACTAAAGTAAAGACCCAAGTAAATATTACTACACACTGAACTGATGTATAATGGAATGAGTCTGAATTGTGACACTGTATTAAATTACAATAAATAACTTTTAAATAAGTAATCATGCTCGTATCCTTCTCCTGATGGGTGCTAGGGTAATCCAGGCACCATAACGACTACAGAGCACTGCTATGTAGCTTGTAATGTTGTTTTATTAAACTAAAATTTAAAGGGAAATTAATGTGAAATGAAAAATCTCATTAGCTAGACAAGTTGACGTTTCTACTGCAAGTGCGATCAGCATAACTTTGCATTATGCTTGTCAATAATTTAAAACTATTTTATTAACTTCACAATGACACATCTCACTGTTTTGTGCAGAAATCAAAATATAGAAAATATGTTTTATGGATTAGGGTTTTAAAGGAACACTCCAATAGAAAAAAATTAGTTTTTTTTACAATTTAGTAGATAAAGCCCCAATGAACACATGTGTACTTTTTTCACTGGGTCTATATCTAAAACAGTGTACACATTGCCCATCTTCTGTCTAGTATATACAAGCCCTCCCCTTTTTGCCCAGTCTGTGAAGCCTGCAATTTTGAGCTGCAAGCGTGCATGAGTAGGTTTAAACCAAGTTCTTGAGGCTCAAAGCTAGGGAGTTCATGAACAGAGGACTAAAGTGGGCTTTGTGGGACAGTGAACTCACATGCGGTGACAGGCAAACTTTTACTTTAGGGGAGAAGACAGGTGTGCTCTAGGAAACAGGAAGAAAACTTCATTGGCTGTCTGAATATTTCTGAAGTTACTTATCAAAGTAAAAATATGCACTTTTAAAACCTGTATTTAAGAGAACAGGATCCTCACACATAAAGCACATCAGCTAGATTGTAAGCTTGTTTGAGCAGAGTCCTCATCAACCTATTGTTCCTGTAATTTTGTAATTGTCTTATACTTAGAGTTAAATTTCCCTCTTTAAAATATTGTGCGAGTCAATGCGCTGCGGAATAAGTTGGCGCTTTATAAATGCCAATAATAATAATAATGTGTGTGGAGTGTTCCTTTAAGCATGTGAAATCAAGTCAGCAATCAATGAGAAATCCTGTTGCTTAGACATTTTACATACTGCTGGACAGCAATGCTCTGGTATCGCATCAACATGAATAATTTATGTTTGTCCAGAAAACACGGCGGCTCTGGTAACTCTAGTTGGATGCATTTATGCTGACTAATATAAATTAAGTGCATCTATTCTGCTTACATTAAATCTATTCATTATCAGATTATCGCCAATCATTGCTGCTCAGGCAGCGGATTCTAGACACTATAACCACTTAAATGAGATAAAGCATTTAGGGTGCCTGAAGTGTCCCTTTAAAGGAGAACTATCAATTCTCTGTCACCATTAGATATCACCTATTACTCCTGTTAAGCGTCTGTCATGAGATGCTTTGTGTTACAGCTACTCGTCACTTACTATACGGGTTCCGTTTTTACGACCCGGTCGTAAAACGAATTGGTCTGTAAGTGAGGATGCGCTACAGAGCATGCGCACCAGTGCTTGTCTATGTTTAGGGAAGTTTCCCCGAACCTAGACATATGCAACAGAGCAGGGAATCCCTCTAATCTATGTTCGGGGAAAATTCCACGAACATAGACCAGCTCTCTAACGCAGGGAATCCCTTGAATCCCCACGCTAGAGAGCTGGTCGTAAGTGCGAGCCGCCGTAAAACAGGTAGGTCATAAAGTGAGGACCACCTGTATTTTACATTTATATTAAAGATTTAGAAAATTATATCGGAATCCAATTCATGCAAGGCAAAGCCATTACAAATGAAAAGCCAAAAGGTTATGTTTGAAAAACTTTGCACTAGTTTTGTGTGAATGTTTAATTTTAATCTGTAGTTTCACCACTTTTTATTTCTCTTTGAAATTGTTTGCTCCTAGTATTCCTGATGATTTTTACCAGTGACTACATTCACAAAATTAGACAAATTACTAGTATTTCTAGGAAAAAACAGACACATTTTCAATCTAAAGGATATTTTAGTCCGTAAACAAAAAGTAAGAATGTGAAAGTTGCTTAATTGTCACAAAATATGACACAAAAAAGAGGCACAGTCTTGTGTATCATTATTAAACAGCCACAGCACCATTTAAAACACCAAAAATATGCTCGGGATCAAAGTGTTAGGAATGGCACTAACATGATATATGAGGCGCAGATGAATGAAAACATTTGCACAGAAAACACAATATAATTTTGGCATTAAAGCTGCTTCATTAATTTTTATGCATTATGTATACTTTCTCTATGCTGACTGCCAGGTGCCAAGGATGGAGCTTATAACAATAATGGAGAAGGAGGTGCAGGGTTAATTACATTTCATTTTGTTCCTAACACATTACAAATGGACATTTGTTAAACATAGAGGAGAAGTAAACAAAGTATTAAAAACCCTGGGAAGCGACAGTTCCTCTTTAACCCCTTAGGGACCAAACTTCTGGAATAAAAGGGAATCATGGCATGTCACACATGTCATGTGTCCTTAAGGGGTTAATAAACCTGAAAGATGATAAGACGTGCAAGATAAACAGAAATAAGTGCATTGGATTGGAGACAACACGCACTGCAAAACGCTGTGCTCTTCCAATCAAATGCTTCTATCAGCGTGAACGAATTTGACTTGGTTATGGAGATGGAAGCAACTATGGTGTCTGTCTGAAAGACAGCCACTAGAAGCTTGTTTAACCCTTTAAGGTAAACATTTTACAAACCGGCAATGTTTTACATAAAAGGATTAAAAGCACAGGACCACTACACCCAGATCACTTTATTGAGAAGTATTCTGGGAACTTTAGGTGGTTCTTTAATCACACATTTACAAAGATATTTTTAATGCTCTACTTCTAGGTGGTAAATATTCTCTAAAGGTATGTGGTTCAGTCAGTTCTCTAAAATTATGAGGAAGAAAAAAATAGCTTATGTTGTTTTTAGACTAAAAGGTATGTGATATTGTGAACGTTATGAAGTCATGGCAAACAGACAATGTAAAGGGCAGGTTTATTTGTTTAAAAAATGTTATTGATCTGGAATGAATATGTAGGAGGGACTGTGGGGCTGGACTCTCCCCCTCTCCTCCCGCCATTTCTGATTAAATCACCTGATGCTGCATAATGATATTGCTGGTGTACAACCTGTGCTATGTTAACCCATTTCCTACTGAGTGTTTACATTTTTTTAAAGGGACACTATAATCATCAGAACAACTACAGCTTTATATAGTTTTTCTGGTGAGTATGTACCAGCAGGCTTTTAATGTAAACACTGTCTTGTCAAAGAAAATGCAGTGTTTACATTACTGCCTAGGGACACCCCCAGTGGCAGTCACTCCGACGTCCAATTGAGGTACTTCCTGGGTGCAGCACTGACATTTACCGGAAATGCTGATTGACGCAACATGGTGTTTTACATGCACAATTGCCTCCAAATGCTTTCATCAAGTCTGATGATCGCAGCCAAGGATGCAGAGCGGGGGTCGGGCCAGACATGCAAGGACTTGCACGGCTCAGGAAACAGGTGAGAAAATCACATTTTTAACCGGGAGGAGTGGAGGGTTACCTAAACAGCTATTTAGACCTACAATGTCAAGAATATACATTTGTATTCCTGACACTATATCATTCCTTTAAATTAAAAATTAAATATTACTTGAAATATGGGATAGAATTTTTTTTATTATTATTATTAATTATATAGCGCCAGCAAATTCCATTGCACTGTACAATGGGAGGACTAACAGACACACGTAATTGTAACCAGACAAATGGATGCACAGGAACAGAGGGGTTGAGGGCCCTACTCAATGAGCTTACATGCTAGAGGGAGTGGGGTATAGAGACACAAAAGGAATATGTAGGGGTAATGAAATAGGTTGCTAGAAAAGTATTAGGTTATTTTGTACAGTTGCATGAGAGGAGTTATGAAGGGGGGGAGAGATGAATAGAAACCTGCTAATAGTTTAAATGATATGCTTTCCAGAAGAAGTGTGTTTTCAAAGATTTTACGAAGGAGTGGAGACTGGGTGAAAGTCTAACGGAGAAGGGAAGGGAGTTCCACAGAAAAGCTGCAACCCTCGAGAAGTCTTGGAGGCGAGCATCAGGTGAGAATGAGCATCGAACAGTGGAGTGAGTGGGGTAGGGTGATGTAAGAGGAGGGGGTGCAACAGGGCGAGCATTAAAAGTGTGAAATAGGCATTTGGGTTGGCGGGACAGTGTGCTTATGAGGGTGTTGAAGTAATTTACTTTTGCAGAGGAAAGAGCCAGAGTGGAACTTTTCTTAGATTATTCAATTTTACCTTGCAGAACACTCTAAACTCCTTCAACAGAATGTCCCCTCTTTCACACTTTATAACAGAGCTAAATTGCATCCTACCAACTGTCAATCAGAAAGCCAGGAGGGTGCTGTTCCTTACTGCTTTGTCCGTTAGCGCAAAGCAGAAAGCAATATGCCCTGCGGAGGCATTCTGTTAGTCAGGAGCTCATCAGTTTTGATAATCTTCTGTTGGAGTGGAGCTGCAGCAAAGAATGGTCTAACAGCTGGATTTGAGGTATTTTTACAGGTATACTTAACAGTTCCTTTAATTGCCAGTCATATTTTCACAACAAAGGGCTTGTGATCAAAACTCACTTGTATATAAATCCAGACAGACCCTCCTGCCTTCCTGTCTAGTTCATAAAGCTTCCACACTACTTAAGCAACATGCTCACTTCAATGCTAAACCTACAATCTATGGTTCGCTCCTATGACTTTACTTCCACTACAAGTGCTTTACACATATGCACCAATGGCATATGAGCAGGACAGAAGGATCAGACCAGTGCCTCGATTCCGGTCACTGACCTACCATGATGAAGGCAGGTTCACCTCAAGAATTGGAGGGTCAGCTTCATGTGAATGCATGCCAAGCTCTCTGTCAATCAAGCAGGCCGCCCACTAAGGGCAAACCAAGCAGAGAGCATTATTTCATGAGCACTAGGAACAAAGAAAAAGGTCAATATATATGCTATATTAAAATTATAGTGTTTAGGACACCACTTTAAGAAGCCAATTAGAGGTGATTTAATTGCTTAATGTATACATATATTAAATACTGAGTATCCTCAGATGTAACATAGATTGCAGAGGCCTAGAACCTAAAAAATGAAGTCAGATTGGATTGGCATACTAGAGACACTCCACCGCCTGCCCCTCCCCCCCAAGTAAATTACAGTTTAGTAGATATACCCTCAATGAAGGGGGTATATCTAACAACAGCTTGCCAAATCTGCAGATCTCTTGTCTAAAGTCTTTTCTATCCCTACCCTTCTAACACCACCCAGACTTTTTTGGCTGTCCAATCACAGACTTTCCAATGCAGCTCAATTGCTGCCTCTCGAGTTTAGCTCTACTGAACTAACCAAAACAGGAAGTAACAAGACCAATTATTTGATTGAAAGAGAGGTGCAACAATAGTAATTTATATCCAATTTCTTTCTTTTTTTTTTTTGTAAATATATTTTTATTTGATTTTCTGAAATGGAAGTAATTTTGGGACTTGCAGGTCCCCTTAGGCGTTACTGCAAGCTTTTCAGTACAGATTATGTGTATAAACTCTCAGATGTGCAACTTAATAAAATTCTGGTTGTCTGGAGACACGCAGGTCTTGCATCTGTCGTCCTTTATGAGGCACGCAGGCCCAAGGTAGACGTAAACCACTTGCGTGTGGTGTAGAGGCATGCAGTTTTGTTGTGTGTTATGTCTCGTGGGTCGTTTCCTGTTTCTGTGGCTTAGGTTTGCATGTCGGTGCGTGTTAGTCTGAATTGGTGTGTGTTGGCGTGTAGCTGTGTTTGTCATGTTTGGTCTGCCCAATGTGATGCCGTGTGTGTTTAGTTAGTGCCCTAGGCATTGTCTTGGTAGGAGCCATCTGTGGGTTCTGTCTGCCTCTGTGTGCCGTGTTTGTGAGGTTGTGTGATTTTGTGTTGGGTGGTGTGGTCACTTGTGTCTCCTAGAGGTGATATTCCCTTGGGCCTGAGCGTCCGTGTTAAGAGTCCGTGGTGAGTTATGTGTGGCGTGGGGTGGGTTTCAGTAGTGGGCTGTCCGGGGGGGGGGATATGTTGCTGTCAGAGGTGTATCAGTCTGTTTCATCTCTTATGCCTTCCATCGGCGCAGCCTTGCCGCCTCACTGCCTATGTGTCGTATTTAGGCCTATTCATGAAGTCTGCCTTAGTGGTCGTTAGTAGCCAGTGTGCCCATATTCCCATGTATTTGTCTGAGGAAATAGTTGCGCTCATGTGAAGTTCTTCTATGGCTCTAAGTTCTTCCATTTGGGTGAACCATGTTGTCAGTGGGGGTGTTATCAATTGCTTCCAGAATTGTGGAAGCACTTGTTTGGCGATGTTGAGAATTCGTACTGTTAGTGAGTGTTTGTAGCGAGATCTAGTCGACTTGGTGTGGTGTAGGAGCATAGTTTCAGGGAGGAAGGGGGGCTGTGCGTCTGAGAATGTTTGGAGGAAACCGTGTATGCCTTTCCAAAAAGGCTGTATGGCTTCACAGTCCCACCACAGGTGGAGCATGGTACCGGCCTCTTTGTTGCAAATGGCCACTAGTCCGCACCTCCTCGCCCCCCCCCCCCACACACCTGCAGCGTTTAGGATATAGGACTTTCATAATGTTCAGGAGTGTGACCTCCGGATTAGTAACAAAGAACAGGAGGTCATCGGCATATGCTGCCATCTTATGCTGTGTGTCTCCTCTCCCGATGACCCTGATGTCGGTGTCTTGTCGTATATGTGCCAGGAAGGGCTCGAGTGTCAGCACAAAGAGCAGGGGGGATAGAGGACATCCCTGCCTAGCGCCATTGTTTATGTGGAGTTCGTTGTCAGAGCTCCATTGAAGATAACGTGAGCGGTGGGCCCATTATACAGCACCTCGACCCATCTCCTGAAGTGCGTTCCCAGTCCTACGTGTGTTAGTGTGTGTGGAACATATATTGCCAGTCAACCCTGTCGAAGGCCTTCTCCGCGTCCGTGGACAGCAGGAGAACGCCTCCGTCACCACCCCTCCGTCCGTGCATAAGAGTCAACGCCCTCATCGTGTTGTCTCTTGCCTCCCGTCCCATGACAAAGCCCACCTGGTCTGGGTGTGTGGGGGTGTGTGTTTGGAGGCGTACAGCCAGTATTTTTGCCGTTAGTTTAACGTCGCAATTAATGAGTGAAATGGGCCTATAATTCCCACAGTATTCCCTGTCTTTGCCCTCCTTTGGGATGATTGTGATGTGTGCTGTCAAAGATTGCTTTGGGAAGTGATGTCCCTCCCGTAGTGCATTCAGTGCTTCTAGAAGTGGGGAGTATAGGTGGTCCGCAAACGTTTTATAATACCCCAGTGGTAGTCCATCTGGGCCTGGGCTTGTACCCTGTTTTGTCAGTTTGATGGCCTGAGCCAATTCCTCTATCGAGATGGGTTCGTCTAGTTGGGTCTGCGACTTTGTTGTCTATGGATGGGAGGGTGTGGGTTGCTAGGTAGTTGTGTATTTTCTCCCATAGGCTATCTTTCGCCTTGTCTGATTGGGGTCGTTGAATGGTATATAAGTCTGAGTAGTAGTCCCGTACTATGCTTAGTATTTTAGAGGGTAGATGGTGTAGGGTGCCCTGTGGGTCTCTTATCCTGTCAACATATGTCGTCTGTTGTTTTTTAGCGAGCATTCTAGCCAGTAGTTTACCACTCTTATTGCCATGGAGCAGGAAGAAGGCTTTGTGTCTGACGACACCTGTGGTGTTTTCTATGTAGGAGGCTAGTCAGTTCCCTTCTTAGTTGTAATAGTGTTTCCTGGTGTGTCGAGTGTTGGGAGTTTTTGTTAAGTGTGTCCACTCTTTGTATTTCCGTCACTAGTTCTGTCAGGCGGCTATCAGTCTGTTTTTTGAGGGTGGCACCCTGTCGGATGAAATGCCCGCGGATTACACTTTTGTGGGCTTCCCATCTGATGGTTGGCGAGGTCTGTTCAGATGTGTTCATCTCAAAGTATTCTTTTAGCGTTCCCCTTATGTCATCCGTTAGGTCGGGTCTGGTGAGAAGATAGTAGTTTAGTCTCCATTTGTTGAACCGGGGCTGGTAGAGAGGGGATGAGAGTGTTAAGATCACTGGCGCGTGGTCTGACCATGTCGCCACTCCATGTTCCGCACCGCGTGTTGTTGGTAAATGATAGTGTGAAGTGAAGAGGTAGTCCAGTCTTGTATATGTGCTGTGTGGGTGTGAGAAGAAGGTGTAATCCCTTTCATCGGGGTGGTAGGCCCTCCAGCAATCTATCAGTTTGTGGCGGGTCAGTGGGGTTTTGATTGAGTGCAGGTGTTGTGCCGGGACCCGCGAGTTGCCAGAAGAGGTGTCCCATCGCGGGTCGAGCGCTACATTAAGATCGCCCCCCCACGATGAGGATCCCCTCTGTGAAGGACTGCAACCTCTTAAGTGTGCTTGCCAGGAATCTGTTATGTCGGTGGTTTGGGGCATAGATGTTAGCGAATGTGTAGGTCTGTCCTGCTATTGTGCCCTTTAAGAAAAGGAATCTGCTGTCCTTGTCTGTCATCTGTCCCACTTCTACAAAGGGTATGTTTCTGTTAACTAATATGGCTATGCCTCTGGACCTGCCTGCATGGTAGTCGCTAAAGTATCCCTTCGGGAAGTGGTGGTTGGTAATTTTGGGTCTGGACCCTACTTTAAAGTGCGTCTCCTGAATTAAGACTATCAAGGCTCTTTTGTTGTGGAAGTCTCTCAGTGCTCCTGAGCGTCTCTCTGGTTTGTTTAGGCCTCTGGCGTTAATGGAGACGACAGTGAGGTAGTCCGGTACCAGCGTCATCGTGTCTTGGTGCTAGGATGGCTGGTCCACGTGTCTTTGTCAATTCCGGGGTTCTTAGGGTGTGTGTGTCAGGTAGGGTAGGCCGGGTGGGGGTTTTGGGATATGGGGAACAGGTGTCGTGGAGTGTATGTGTGTTTGTTCTCATCACTGTATAGTGGCGGGAAGGCGTCAGCGACGGGAAGCGGTTAAGCCCGTGGCCACCTGTTGTCCACGGTGTCCACTCCGGGTGAAACCAGTCCTTCCCGTGTCCGCGTGCGTGGTGGTGGTTGGTGTGTACCTTTGTAGCGTGTCTCGGTCCGTCGGGTCCGTGTAGGTCTCCTGTCGGCTCTATCTGCTGGATTTGAGTCGTTATTATGGTCCTCGTCAGTGAAGTTTGTAACACATGGGTTCCGGGTTGTGTGTCATGGGGCAGTCTCGTGTGACTGCTGTATGCACATGCAAAGAGAAACGTTATAATAGAACAAGTAACTAAATCTTTTCGAACATGAAAGTAAATTTCGAACCAGGTAGCATAACATAACATAACAGTTGCATATTCCACAATATAGGTGTTCTTGTCACAGCGTGCGGGCAAACCCTTTCTAATATTTCCCCCTTTAGTGTGTTTGCCCTTTGCTCTATTCAGGTCTCTGGTCCCCTCTGGAGACTTCCCCTCTTCCTCTCCAGCCCCCCTCATGTGTGCCCCTTCGTCCCTACCGTGATTCAGACCTGTGCGTGTGTGTGGGGGGAGTGGGGCGCCAATGTCGGCAGCCTGGTGTAGTTGGATCTTGGGGTGCCCCCTCAGTCTAGTGGGTCTCATGCGGTCCTTTTCCGTTGCGGGGTGGCGGCAGTGGCCACAGCCACAGTCATGCTGTTCCCCCTTCCGTCCCTCCTGTGTGGGCTCTGTGTGCGAGTGAGTCCCACCGGTGGGGCCCCCCCTGCTTGGCTGGGTCATCACAGGGTTACCGAGGTCCCAGCGGTGGGGCCCAGTCTTGGTTATGAGCTAGTATGGTCCCCCCGTTTAGTGCACTTCCCGCTGGGTCTCTGTTGTCACCTTCTCCCCCCTCAGCAGTATAGGTTTCGGTGAACATTGCAGGAACTAGGTCATTATTGCTTGGATTATAGCCCCACTTGGGAACCTGACCGTGAAGTAAAGCATGCTCTGTTAGGCCACTGTCTACACACTCTCAGTTAGCAGCTAAATCTCTACTTTGGTTGTCCAGAATAGTGTTGAAATATGCATGAGTTACAGCTGCCCCACCGTCTGGGGCCTGCATCTGTGCGACATCAGGATGAGTGAGTCAGAATAAGGTCGCGCTAAACAGTCGGTGGCCCCCGGCATCTGCCAAGGTTGGCTTCCCATCCCAATACCCTATTTAGGTCTGCCTGCTTGTCTTGTTTGCTTGTGTCCCCGGACCCACCCTCAGGAGCCAGGGTTACGGTAGTTGGGTGATCCCCATCTCTGTCTCGCTTTCCCCTCCTCCCCTCTATCCATAGTGGTGTGCGTTTGTGGGTCTGAACCCCAAAGTGTTCGTAAGGGGGCTGGTACCCCAGTTGGAGAGAGAGTCCCGTTTAATGTTCCTTGTGGTTATGCACTACGTCCATCATCAGTCCTTTATGTGGCTGTCCCCGAGGGCCGGGTAGCCTGTTGGCGGTACACTCTGCTTCTGTGTGATTGTGGAGGGAGCCCCTGGGACGCAGGTGGTGCCATATAGAAGGTGAGCGGGTCCGGCCATGTCATATTGACGTGTGGGAGTTGAAGTTCAGGTCCTCTGGGTGTCGAACTGTGAAAGGTCCTGTCGCAGTGATGGCCTGTAACCCGGGCGGGAAGTTCCATCTGTATCTGATTTTATTGGTTTGGAGGATTCTCGTGAGGGGCCTCATCGCCCGACAGTATGCCAGGGTAGCTGGTGAGAGATCCGGGTACAGTTGTATGTCCACTCCGTTTAGCGTTACCCTTTCTGTGCCACGTGCTTTTCGCAGTATCTCCTCCTTGAGTTGGAAACTGGCCAAGCAACAAGGTGGGGGAGCCTCCGGTGGGCCCCTTGGTCTCAATGCACGGTGTGCTCTGACGAACTCGATGGCAGTGGCCGCTGGGCGGCCCAGGATCTTGTTGAATAGTTCTCTAAGAGTATCCGATATCGGTGCTGTTTGATCAAGATCTTCTTGGATGCCGCACACCCTGATATTTTGTCGTCTGCCCCGGTTGTCCAGGTCCTCCATGTGTAAGGCCATCTGTCTCATTTGTGCAGTGTGGCGATGTAGGGTGTCGGTGTTTGCAGATTGGGCAGACGTCAGATGGTCACAATCCGCTTCTAATTGGGACACCTTTGTGTGTAGGCCCTGGATGTCATCCCGCACCTTCGTGTGTAGGCCCTGGAGTGTAGTTCCGCGGTGATGGAGGCTCGTAACGCCGAGTTAGCCTCCTTCAGGTCTTGTCTGGTCAGGAGTGCCCGGATCAATTGCACCCAGTCCGGTTGGGGATCCAGGGAGGTCCGGGTCTGCATCGTATGTCGGTTGCCACGTGGCGATGCCGGGCGGGAGATGCCAGAGGACTCCGAGTCGTTGGAGGCCTGCGAGGCCATGTCTGTGGGAGTTACTAGGTATTGCCACAGTGAGGAGGAAGCGGATCCCTTCGGGGTTTCGGCTGTTTTGTTTGTGTGTGATGCCTGGTGAGTTTTGCCCATGGTTGCCTGGATTTTAGGTGTTTTGACCAGGATGTTGTCTGAGCCTGCTGGGGAGCTCCAGGTTTCTGCCACCATCTTCCTCGGCCTCCAAGCCACCCAATTTCTATTACAATCTCCACTTTTTTTTTTTTTTTCACACATAAAGCTCTTCAGCCAGCTAAAGTGCTTTGGGGATTGGAGTATCCCTTTAAAGCTAATTTGCATGTCTGCCAGTGCCATGCATCAATCATAAGGGCTTTTGGAAAAGAAAATTAAGTTTATTTAAAACACAGTGATTTCCTGCCGATCAGCACGTGTTGCAGTAACTATGAATGGATATTGGAAAATGAGCTTAAAACCATTTCAGACACCTAGACTTGTATGTGTAGGTTCAGTTTGGTATTTAATTTTTGCTTGAAAAATGCTGCTGTAAATGATATCATGACATAACATGAGCAGTAGTATAGTAAGTAACTTACTGGCTTGGTTATAGCTCACTGTAGAAGCTGAACAGTCTGAAGTTTTACTGCAAATACCTTAACATCAAATTTTATATAAACATATATTTGAATGCATTATTTACATAAAAAAGCATGTGTTGAATCCTTCCTTTAAGACTCACAAAAAACAAATGTCAAGTAAACACCAACAAACACTCTATTACTATATATATATATATATATATATATATATATATTATTATTATTATTATTACTGGCATTTATAAAGCACCAACAAATTCCACAGCCCTGTACAATTGGGAAAAAGACAAACACAATAAGAACAGACCGATACAACAGATATATGCACACACACACACAAGCATAGTAAGAGCCTTTGCTATCGTAAAATATTCTGTGTGTTGTTGGTATATAGATAGAAAATCTGTTATACTGTTAAACTCTCGTTAACTGTATATCGCACAGCATGGTATCATTTTAATGAGACTGGGGGAAGGCTTCATCAACAATCTGAAACCGTGAACAGACTGTAAAACTACGCCAGCTTGCTTTTAATAAACTGCCTTCTAGTCAATATGAAGATATATATCTACTAGATTTCATGTTAAATGTTTCAGCCACAGCAGTTTACAATATACACTATGCTATGTATTTCAAGGTGATGTTTTCATCTTCAAATATTTTCGTAAATGGAAACTCTAAGCACCATAATCACTACAGCATTTTGTAGTGGCTATTGTGTTTGCCATCCCATAGTTTTCCATCACCCCTGGCTTCACAAATTTGAGTGCTGTTTTGGAAGCCAAGAGATCCACTAATTATTGTCAACTGACTGTCTGGTTTGACACCACTACTAGAGATGCATGTTGACGCAAACCCTGCTCTATCCCAGTCAGAATCTGTATTACGAGATTGTCCTCAGCAAATGGAGAGCATGAGGTAGACTATTCCTTAGTATTTTGCCATCATTGTACACAACAAAATAAAAAAAAGTAACTATTGCTGTTTGCAGTATTTAACCAGTTTAAACCAACTCCATATAATTCCTTCAAATGCCTGAGACCTGTCAAAAAAGCGTCTTTTTTTGTAGTTCTTTTTTACTCTATGTCATGAACCTGACCACCTCACATCCCAGCCAAACTATCCAATTAATTTATCCTCCAAAGATGAAACCTAAATACATAGAAACCCCACAAAATGTTGTAGAGAAGAATGTCGAGTAACCAAAAAAAATAAAAAAATCATAATTAAAACCATAATTTTGCACAGACAGTAATGATATACAATCGCTAGGAAGACTGGAAGTGGCAGGTGGAGTAGTGTGATATTTTTATATAAATAAAATGGCGCAAATATTACAGTAGGTCATACAGTTCCTAATAAAATTGCAGCAACCAACATAAAACCCTGGTAATTAGGTTAAAAAACTGTCATACAAAGCAAAAAAGTGCTGTTGCGCAGACTTTGTAAAAACACACCCCTTGCAGGCCCGGACTGGCCATCGGGCACACCGGGCAAATGCCCGGTGGGCCGCGGTGGCCGTGGGGCCGAGGCCGGCAGGGAGATCACAGGATCTCCCCTGCTGGTCTTTGCAGGGCCGGCGCTATCTGAACGCCGGCCCTGCAGTAGTCTATAGCGGGCCGGTGGGGAGATCAGAGATCTACCACACTGGCCCACATAGAGACTACTGCGGCCGCCGGGGGAGAGAGGGAGGGAGCCAGCCTGCCAGCAGAGGAACCCCGGCGGAGCTTTAACTTACAGCTCCGCCGGGTTCCTCTCGCGAGATTCGGAGCGTTGCCATGGCAACACTCCGGGTGTCGCGAGAGTGAACTCTAGCCCAACAGGCTAGAGTTTTTTTTTTTTGTAAATCTGTTTTTAACAGGCTAGAGTTCACTCACCACTTGGACCACCAGGGATGGATGGTGGCAGCAGCAGCAGGATCCCCCCTCCCAGGCATAAGGTAAGCAGGGAGGGGGGATATAATCAGGGCACATAACACTCCCAGCACCCTCACTCACACACACACACACTGCACCCCTGACACTCCCACCCTCACACACTGCACCCCTGACACTCCAACCCTCACACACTGCACCCCTGACACTCACAGCACCCTCACACACTGCACCCCTGACACGCACAGCACCCTCACACACACACTGCACGTCTGACCCTCACAGCACACACACTGCACGTCTGACACTCACAACACCCTCACACACACACTGCACGTCTGACCCTCACAGCACACACACTGCACGTCTGACACTCACAGCACCCTCACACACACACTGCACCCCTGACACGCACAGCACCCTCACACACACACTGCACATCTGACACAGCACAAACAAAATGCACCCCTAACACTCAGAGCACCCTCACACACTGCACCCCTGACACACACAGCACACACACAGCACCCCTGACACTCACAGCACCCTCACACACACTGCACCCCTAACACTCACAGCACCCTCACACACACACATTGCACCCCTGACACGCACAGCACACACACTGCACCCCTGACACTCACAGCACCCTCACACACACACATCACACACCCTCACTTACACACACTGCACCCCTGACACTCACAGCTTCCTCACATGCATACACTGCACCCTCACACACAGCTTCCTCACATGCACATAGCATCCTCATGCAAACACAGTGCCCACTCACACACAGCACACACACACTGCACCCATCACACACACAGCACCCCTACCCACATAGCACCCTCACGCAAACGCAGCACCCATCACTCACACACACACTGCACCCCTCTCTCACACACACTACACCCCTTACACACACACACACAGAGCACCCTCACACACACTGCGCAATATGCTTTCCTGGTATTTTTGTCTCCTGGTATCCCAACTATGGAGACACCACAGACAAATTTCAAGCAAACACAGTGCAAGTATGTTATTAAATTTGCTTGCGCTGTGCAGTACAAATACAGGGTATTTTTCTCATGCCAGAGCTCTTCAGCAGAGCTCTGCGCATGGTCTACCCTGGAAGAGCATTGAACCAACATGCTCACTTTGTGATGGGGCGTGCTTGTCATTGGTGATGACAAAACACACCCTATCTGGCCCCGCCCCCTTTTTAGTGGGCCGCTGTAATTAAAAAAATGCCCGGGCTGAATTTTCTTCCCAGTCCGGCCCTGACCCCTTGTGTGGTAACCACAATCTCCCACCACTCCAATGTGTACAGGGTGTATTAACAAACAATTATGATGTGATATTCCACAAACTGCCGAGTATTAAAACATAAAATACTTGCAAATAAATATAGGTCCATACAGGCTGTCTAAAAGAGGAGAATAAAAAAAAGCATATACAGCACACCTAGTGCAATATTGTTAAGACATAAAAATAAGTGCAAATGAATAAACAAATTATTCTTCTGGATGTAACACTCACAAGTCAGGAGTGGTCAGAGCCCCACTCCAAGCCAGAGCGCCCTGGGAGGATCAGCCCCTGGAGCTCGTGGGATCCAAATGACATTCAAACGACCCGGACAGCAGATAAGTGTAAAAACTTTATTCCAAATCCTTAAAACCATATGCAGAAATCTTACAGCATCCACAGTCCGCTCACCAGTCCTCTGAGTTATCAAGGTATTCGGTGTACAATCACCTCTTCCACTCTGTAGTCAGCTGGTATCGCCGATCTGGATGCTACCAAGTACTTCCGCGTTCCTGTGTCACGTGTCGCCCCTCCTCTTGGGGCCTCCTCTTGGGGTTTTTCAAGCCAGGTCCCCCAGGTTTTAACCCTTCAGATGTAAACATAGCAGTTTCAGAGGAACTGCTATGTTTACATTGCAGGGTTATTCCAACCTCTAGTGGCTGTCTTCCTGACAGGCGCTAGAGGCACTTCTGCGATGCTGAATGCGAAAATCACATTCAGCGTGCAGGTCATCCATAGTAAAGCATTGAGAAACACATGCGGATTCCGCTCCACTCGGGAGCTGACGTCGGAGTGGGAGGAGAGGTCACCAGCGCTGAGGGAGTCCGGCGCTGGATAAAGGTAAGTGGCTGAAGGGGTTTTAACCAAGGGAGGGGGGCCCCATTGTGGGAGGGACCTAATGGTTATATAGTGTCAGGAAAATGAGTTTGTTTTCCTGACACTATAGTGATCCTTTAACCTGCACCTCTGCTAGGTGCAGACTTGTCTCACAAGCCCCGCAACATGAAGTATTGGAGTTTTGTTATGTGGAAATAGTCTTATAGGCCAGGGATCAGGGGAGGAATACTCTCAGTCTGCACCAAGGAGAGTTGCAGACTGAAAATCTCCTGGGCTCTCTCTCCTGCAAAATAAGCCTGTACTCACCGTGTGAGGGAGAACTTTGACAACCACTATATATACATTCAACATATATGATGTAAGCAGTTTTTTACCCCAAATTGTGGGTAAAACCAGCATCCTTTTATCTGATAAATATAAAAAAGTATGAGGGCAAATGTTTCTCCTTTATAGAGAACTATTTAAGATTTTGAAAAGGAAGAATGTGTTTTCATTGCCTGTTTAGCAACTTGACCTAGACTTCCTCACAAAAAAAACACACTTTTCTCACTTTCTCAAAATAACAAAACAAAATCCAGAGTAATGTTTTATTGATCCAACAGGCACTGATTGTACCAAATAATATATTTATTATATATTTTAGTTTTTTTCCATATTCATGTATTTCCTTTGCACATCCTTGTTGAAATATTAATCTAAAAGCTGTGATGAAAAGTCATTAATTATTTTATTTTTTCTCAGTTTTGCTTCAAACAGTATTGTCATAACTGGGGGATCATTCTCCATTTATCTCACCACAAAATTATCTGAGGAAAATAACACATCCCCTCATCATCACATGTCTTACTTACATGTTATCACCTGGCTGAGTGGTAAATATTTTACTGACCTTCGCTACAAGAAAGGCTGTGATAACCTTTCTGGCAATCAAATCTGCGACCAAGTTATTGTTCAAACTTCAGATTTGCAAGTCCTGTTGTGAGTGGGTCAAACCAGCCTTTTGTGAACTGTAAGACCTTCCTTTAAAGGTATGTGCTCACAAACCATTTTATTGTCTAACTCCCTGCAATGGAATTCTCAACAATTCTTATTGACATTATAAAACAGATAAAATTCTACAATTGAAGTGTTGCATAATTATTTATATAGCACCAACATATTCTGCAAGCGCTTTACAAAATTATAAAGGGGGAACTTTAACAATAGATGAGAGAATTACGAAATGTTACAGGAACAATAGTCATTTCACTCTTGCTAATCTATTTGTTAATATAATAACTATATCATTGCATACCCTTTTGCTTTAAAGGAGCATCGCCATTCAATCAATTTGTAAAAACTCAGAACATGATGTAATATAAATAAATGCTGGAAATCAATATTTCCTGCTGGATAAATCGAACTCTTATCTGTCACATTTGTGTGTAATTATATTACACTTCCCTTCCCTGTATGTTCATAGACGTCATTATTTCTTATTCCTGAAGTACATATTTGTTTATTCACAATTACATATATATTTCCATTACCCATTGTATGGCACTGATGAATATGCTGGGGATTTATAAAATGTAAATGTCCTTTTACTAAACATATATATTTTTTTAAATACACTTAAAGGACCACTATAGGCACCCAGACCACTTCAACTTAATGAAGTGGTCTGGGTGGCAGGTCCAGCTAGCATTAACCCTTTCTTCTATAAACATAGCAGTTTCAGAGAATAGGGTTAATCCAGCCTCTAGTGGCTGTCTCATTGACAGCCGCTAGAAGCGCTTCTCACTGTGATTTTCACAGTGAGAAGACGCCAGCGTCCATTGGAAAGCATTGAGAATGCTTACCTATGGACTGGCTAAATGCGCCTGCGGCTCGTGCCGCGCATGCGTATTCAGCCGATGACGACGAGAAGGAGGAGGAGAGGAGGAGGAGAGTACCCCGCCCGGCATTGGAAAAAGAGGTAAATTTAACCCCTTCCACCACCTAGGGCCCGGTGAGTATGTTTTCCTGGCACTATAGTGGTACTTTAATATGGGGGGCAAGGCATGTATGAGATAAGGTTTTGAAGTTTAAACATTCTCTTTGCTTCAGTATGAAATATGCAGGCTGTTCTTGTGTACGTGCAGTGGCGGACTAAGGGGAGGGCGGAGGGGATGGTCCGCCCTGGGTGCAACCAGGTAGGGCGTGCCATAACCCAAGTCTGAGAGCTAAAGGGGGACGTGTGAGCTGTGCCCCATGGCAGCTGGGTGTCGCACAGCTCACAGGCAAAGACAAGCAAGTTGAAGTGGCCGCACTGAAGTTTGGGGGCGGGGCTATGGTCATTTGGGAGCCAACCCGAAAGCGGGGACGGGGCTTAACACTGCCCTTACCCGCTGCTGTTACTGCTGCACATGGAGGTCTGCCTGTAACTGTGTGTGTGTGTGTGTGTGTGTGTGTGTGTGTAACTGTCTGCCTGTAACTGTGTATGTGTGTGTAACTGTCTGCCTGTAATTGTGTGTGTGTGTGTGTAACTGTCTACCTGTAACTGCGTGTGTGTATGTGTGTGTAACTGTTGTCTGTAACTGTATGTGTGTGACTGTCTGTGTGTAACTGTCTGTCTGTAACTGTGTGTGTAACTGTCTGCCTGTAACTGTCTGTAACTGTCTGCCTGTAAATGTGTGTGTGTGTAACTGTCTGCCCGTAACTGTGTGTATGTGTGTAGCTGTCTGCCTGTAACTGTGTGTGTGTGTGTGTGTGTAACGGTCTGCCTGTAACTGTGTGTGTGTGTGTGTGTAACGGTCTGCCTGTAACTTTGTGTGTGTAACTGTTTGCCTGTAACGGTGTGTATGTGTCTGTGTATGTAATGGTCTGCCTGTAACTGTGTGTGTGTGTAACTGTGTGTGACTGTCTGTCTGTAACTGTGTGTGTCTGTGTGTGACTGCATGCCTGTAACTGTGTGTGTATGACTGCCTGTGACTGTGTGTACCTGTCTTGACTGTGACTGTGTGTGAGAGTCTGCCTGTGACTGTGTGTGACAGTCTGCCTGTGACTGTGTGATGTTGCCTGTAACTGTGTGTGTGTGTGTGTGTGACTGTCTGTAACTGTGTGTGTGTGTAACTGTCTGCCTGTAAATGTATGTGTGTGTAAAGGTCTGCCTGTAACTGTGCGTGTGTGTAACGGTCTGCCTGTAACTGTGTGTGTGTGTGTGTGTGTGTGTGTGTGTAACGGTCTGCCTGTAACTGTGTGTGTGTGTGTAACTGTTTGCCTGTAACGGTGTGTATGTGTGTAACTGTGTGTGTGTGACTGTCTGTCTGTAACTGTGTGTGTCTGTGTGTGATTGCATGCCTGTAACTGTGTGTGTGTGACTGCCTGTCACTGTGTGTACCTGTCTGACTGTGACTGTGTGTGACAGTCTGCCTGTGACTGTGTAACGCTTCCTGTAACTGTGTGTGTGTGACTGTCTGCATGTTACTGTGTGCGTGACTGCCTGTCTGTAACTGTGTGCGTGTGACTATCTGCCTGTGACTGTGTGATGTTGCCTGTAATGTGTGTGTGTGTGTGTGTGTGGCTGTAACCGTGTGTGTGACTGTATGTGTGACTGTCTGCCTGTAACAGTGTGCGTGACTGTGTGTTACTGCTTGTAACGGACTGTCTGTATGACTGCCTGTGACTATATGTGTGACTGTCTGCATGTGACTGTCTTCCTGTAACTGTATGTGAGGGGGTGCAGGGATTTTGTAGAAGGGACAGGGGTTTTAAAAAGTTTACAAATTTGTGCAATACATTTTAAAAAATTTAAAAAAGAACACATTTAAAAATTTTAGTAGGTATCTTTTTTTTGTTTGTTTGGAGGGGAGAGGGGTGCCAAACCCAGGACCCGCCCCGGGTGCCACATGTTCTAGGTATACCCCTGTGTACGTGTATAAAAACCTTCATTTGTCTAAAATATGCATAGAGAAATGGGGTACTGCGAGGTTACTGGTTTCTTTGGTTTTTATTGTGTGTGTTGGGGTTGATGTGTTCTATGGTCACTGCTACCTCACAGAAGTAGTGGGAGTCTGAGCGCAGGACTTATGTTTGTGTTCTAGTGTTCTGCAGTTACTCACAGCTACCCGCAGAAAGAGATTTTTTTATATATGGAAATAAATGGCCTGGACTTATAGGTGTTGGGGGTTGACCCCTGGATGTGGGGTTCTTTAAACACTGATCGCTATAGTTGGTGGAGGGTGCAGCTGGATATTAGTGGGGTTTATTAAAATGTATTTTTCAGGTTTTTCTGAAACCTAGCAATGACCAATTGCAGTAACATTGATCATAAGTGAATGCCTTGTGGCTGCTACTGCTAATTGATTAGGCTACCGAATTACTCATTCAGCCTTCTGGTGGTTGCTGATTGGCTAGGCCGTCAGTGTTCCTCCGCAGTCTGAAAGCTGCTGCTGTTGCTGATTGGCTGTTGCTGAATGGACCAATTCATCCACACAACTCAGCATGAATGTGCAAAGCCACCTTCAGCATTGATACCAGTCAAGCAAAGTTTATTTTAGAAACGATATTGCATACCGGCCCGGTTACATTAAACAAAATCTAAGGGAAGCACACTATTTTCCTCTTAATACAAAGATTAGTCAACAGTTCTGCATGTATACTCAAGACGTCTGCCCTAGATAATTTTAAAATAAGCTTTCCTGGCCTATAACTAAATTAAAAAATAAATAAAAATGAACCCCCCCCTCTACATATTTTATATTATGTACCTATGGGCACGCTGTGTTCCTCTCCACATATTACGGTCACAGCATGATTATATGATAGAAGACTAATCATGCTGTTTTTCAATGTAGATGCACTGAAATGCCACAACTCTTTGGACTAGGTTTTTTAAAGGTTCTTTTTATTCATCATGTGGAAGATTTACTACTAAACCAAATACTATATAATGCTAAGGCCTCCATAAAGTGCTTTATATAAATGCTCCTCTAAACGGTATCTCATATAGTTCTTTTCTCTCTAAATTGATTTTCCTTTTTTCCCTTTTTTTTCTGTAAATCGAACCCTGACTGCGAATTACAACAATTCCCATAACTCTTGGAGACCCTTTAGCTCAACATGACTATTTATTTACTTGTTTATTTTATATTAAGAAAATTTACAGGTAGCTATGATCAAACAGCAGGAAGAGCGTTAAGGCAAAGGTTGGAAACTTATATTCTAAAACGTTGGTTCTTACACCAGAATGCCCAATAAATTTGGTCCATTAAAATGTAGCAAATAATTGTTACTGAGTGAGAAAAAAAGTAAAGGGGTGTAAAAAGAAAGTGTGTGGACCGAAATAAGAATACAAAGTAAATCTTTAGTGTTCTAAGTAATAGGAATTTCAATGAAATGCCTTTATGGTTGGGTATGCTGAACAAGTCTAGACCATTTAACTAGCAATACACCAAGGTATTAAATGAGAGAGACATCCCCATTCCATGCTTATTTTCCCTTATAGGTTACAAGTGCATAGAACCTGCGTTTGCCTATCAAACAGCATACGTCCCAATATTTCAAATCGAAATGGTTCGAGTGGTAACGTGGACATGGGCGAGCCATTCTGATATATTTTGGGTAATTTACTAATAACTAATTAATGCAACTAAAATGTCCTCTAGAACAAGAACACTGTATCTTATTCACAAGATTGGTTTCTCTACACATTTATTGTAGTTTAAGGACACATTACTGTGAGTTTTATGTGCTGTGGAGCACTGTTGCACACTTAGACACACCAAAAATACTAAGCTCATAGAAAAGAGGAGTATAGAAAAGAGAGACAGAGGGATTTGGGTCCACAATAGGATCTGCACCTCCTAGATAGGGACACCAGGGAAATATGAAACAGGATGGACGGACAGATGGACATGTAGATAGATAATGCAACATCACAGTTTTCTTACATTGTAGACAACATTTGCAAAGTAATTTTAGAAATGAGTTAAAATTACATTATATTATACTACATGTTGGGGGAAATGTACATTCTGTTGTTTTAATTGGCCATATGTTAGAAAAACAATGCCAAACCAACATTTTACTCAATAATAACAATTTTGCTCCCTGTGCTGTTGTGGGACATTGTGACAATACTACCACAATCTTTTTTCAATTACTTAAATCATTAAATGACCAATTATCCTAAGTTGTTAGGCATCTGCATCTCGAAGGGACTGTTTCTTCTTTCATGTGTCCACTAATATCACTTTGGAAGAGAAAAAAGAACTCAGGGTAATTCCTGACCTTCATTACTTCTTTTTTTACCATCTTCTCACAGGTGAGATCATGGACTTTGAATTTTTGAACTTTTTGTTTACTTTTCATCCTAAATAAGAAGAATGCAGATGTGGGTTCTATATTCAAAAAGGGCTCAAAATCTTTTCCTGTGAACTTAACTTTTGTGGCTGAGAAAGTATTTGAACGGTAATTAAAGGACAATATTCAGGAATTCATTGGGAAGAACATTGTTATTAGCAAAAATCAGCATGGTTTTATGAAATATAGGTCATGTCAAACAAACTTAGTTGCATTCTACGAAGAAGTAAGTAGAAGTATAGCTCAGGATGTTGTAGTGATGTGATCTATTTGGATTTTGCCAAGAAGTTTGATACAGTTCCACACAATAGGTTAGTGTTTAAACTAAAAGAAATTGGCCTAGAGCAGTGGTTCCCAACCCAGTCCTCAAGTACCCCCTAACAGTCCAGGATTTAGGGATTACCCAATTGTGTCTACAATGATTTTAGAAGAAGAAAAACACCTTTTAGACACAACAGGGTAATCCCTAAATCCTGGACTGGTAGGGGGTACATGAGGACTGGGTTGGGAACCCCTGGTCTAGATGATCATTCTTGTTCTTGGGTAGAACATTGGCTTAAAGATAGAGTACAGAGGTTTGTTATTAATGGTAAATTTTCAAGATGAACAAAAGTGGTAAGTAGTGTCCCTCAGTGTTCTGTTTTGGCATCTCCTCTAGGAGTGGAACATTTTAGTTATGGAAGAAAGGTTAACAAATTTAAATCTGTTAGTTTAGAAAAATGGTGCCTCAGAGGGGATATGATTGAATCAAACAAATATATTCATGACCAATGCAACTCATTGCCTGGAAATATATTAATTAACACGTCTTTACCTGGGACATGAGGTCACACGTTTAGACTTGAAAAAAAAGGAGATTTACTGTAAGGCAAAATAAAGGTGTTTTTTTTAACAGTAAGAACAATAAGGATGTGAAATGTTCTGCCTGGTTTTATCAGAGTCTGCACACATATTTAAAAAGCAACTGGATGCATACTTGCAAAAACATAATCAGGGATATCATTTTTATTTTGTGGGGGAACAGCTTCTTAATCCAAGAAGAGATCTGGCTGCCATTCTGGGGTCAAGAAGGAATTTGTTCATAGTAAAATTGGAAAGTGCTTCAAACAGTGGGTTTTGTCTTCATTTGGATCAACAGCAAAGGTAGATGTGGGAAAGGCTGAACTTGATGGACTCCTGTCTTTTTTAAATAACAAAAGGTGAAGCGCTACATACAAATCGAAATCCAATTCTTTAGTTGTCACTCTTGTCAACCAATATTTTCCCTGAATGGTATGTAAATCTTATTATATTACTGAGCTTACAGCCAAGCTCAGGGGTATGCGCCTTCAGGTCCATAAAGGCGACCTTTCCCCTTCTTGTATCCAAAAAGCAAATCTCACGCTGTGGCTAGAGCTCAAACAGAAATATATATGGTGCAATATAGGCTGGAATCCGTATTGGTATAGAAAGATGTATATATTTATACTCACAAATCTGGAGCCACTCTCTTAGGCTCTTTTTCAACACGTTGTGTAGTTAAGGACTACACATCTATATAGCAGGAACCAATAGCCCAGTAAAGATAATACAAATATTTATTGTCCTGTCTTTTTTAAGCCTATGTAACTATTTGATGTCTCACCTTCACTAGATAATAAGAGAAAAGTGAAAGAGTAGGCCCAAATCAAAACATTCTTGAGTGATAGAACATATGCAAGCAAAGAGCTTGTAAGAATCTTATGGGGATTCTTCACAACTGCACCTTTTTTAGTCCCTACTGCAATGCCACCGCAGAGCACATACCAGAGTTTATGGATAATCTGATAGACACGGAAATGAACACAAATGACTTGCGTATGCTCTAAATTGTAACTTCATTAAAATATAGGAAAGTTTATATGAAAGGAAAGTTTAACCCATTTCTACAATTCCTGTGAATCAGCAGCAAAAAATGACTTATTGCATGTGGGAGAAGCAATAAATTTTATTCTATACCCCCAGCAGACAGAAATCTGTGGTCAAAGCAGAACACATACCACAGCAGGCTATGCCTGGAATGCACAAATCCTTCTGTAAAGGCTGGACTAATCATTCATCTGGGTCATAAAAAGAAAACAACCTAGTTAACCATTTATCAGGCTCATGCATTCCTGGGGCAGCAGGCCACAAAGATAAAAAACTACAGACAACTGTGCTTGCAGCATATAGCGTTCTTGAGTATTTCAACATTCAGCTTTTCTCAGTTAATTTTCAGTCAAATTAATTAGTTTGACCATTCAGGAGCTAACCCAGACAGAGTTATTCACTAATGTGTGAGTTGTCTGGAATTCAAAAGTGATTCAAAATCTATTTTAAACTTGAGACCAAAATAGCCGAACCACAAAACATAGTTAACTTGGAGATTTTTTCCAATTCAGCTACTCTGACCTAAAATGTAAAATTCCCTTCGAATTCTCAGCCTTTCACGCTTTTTAAGTTTGTCGGTGTATATCTTTTTAAATGCAATTTAACTGTGGCATCTAACCGCTATTATCGGCATTGTATGAATTTCAGAAAAATATGAGGCTTCTTCACTAAGCAGCTATTTGATTTGAAAATGTAAAAAAATATTGCAAACTATAGGAACAAACTGGACTATATTTTGAGCCTTAGTAATATTCTGCCTTTTGTTCTGTAAAGAAAATATGTTACAAAATAGAACATCAGAACATATTGGGAGGCATGTAGAATTAAAAAACATAAAATTAGGCGATAACAACTAATTACTTTTTTTTTAATTAATTTTGGTGTAATTTACAAAGCAAATTTTGAGTTGCTCTATTTACTATGCAAATATATTTACAAATTAGAAAACTTTGACTGACCATCCATTTTAAAATAAATGATAAAGTGTCTATTTCGTGCATATGATATATTGCTACCATATATACTTTATTGATCTTTGGGTCAAAAGAACAAATAATAGAAAATTGGATAGGAATATTTGTATGTATAAGTTTTGTTCACACCGTTAATTTTAACATCTTTTTTTTCAGTTGCAGCTTTTTACTAAATCGCCCCATTAAAAGGGGACTCGCAAAATGATGAATTTACATTCGTTATGAAGCATGATAGAATAATTAATTTAAAAGATTATTTCTGCTCATAATTCTCTTGCAGTACTTCTCCAGGTTCTAATAATTTTACTGCGATATACAGATAAAATAGGTAATGGTTGAGATATCAATTCTAATTCTAATGGATTTTAAAGGGACAACTGTCTGTTTTACACTTGTAAAGCAGGGAATTATAGGAGGATATTTTTTTTTAATTGTGAGACAAAGGAGTGCAGCTAAAGTAAAAGAGCCTTTGAACCATTTAAGATAACATGTATCTGAAATGTGACAAAAAATATTAGCTTGATTTTTTGCATGGTGATTTATCATGCATTTGCTGGTATCTGGAGTTTAAATGGTAGTACCGGTAATTTCTCTATATATTTAATTAAGTATAATACAATATATTGTATAATGAGAATAAACAATTAATGATGCCCACTTGCAAGAATCTCAAACATGTTTTTGGGTAATTTTTGCCATTACATAATTTTTTCATGAGCGTATCATACTAGTACACTAAATAAGGGCTCTTGGGCACTCTTGAATAAGAATGACAAGCAAATATACTTTTGTAACTCTTGATCGGTAATTCTTAACTTTTTTTTCCCCAAATGGCATTAGCTTGGTTGTGGTGATCCATTCTTCACATAAAAAAAATAATAGAACAGTGACCAATTCGTCCATTGTAATCCTAATGGATTATACAAAAAACACATCCATAAAACTTGTTTAATTGTGAAAAAAAGAAGCTCCATTGAATGAAGAAATGTTGTAATACACATTATGCGTGTCCCAATCCCCGGGGACACATTGACATTGTTTTAGGACCAGTCATTAAAGAAACACTCTAACCACCATTGCCTCTACAGCCCGTTGTAGTAATAACTGTGTCAGGAGTCCTCTGGTGCCATCCCACATTAAATTGCCAAACTGTTTTACTACAGTCTGACAACTTACCTGGGTCCTCCGAGTAACTGAATTTCAACGAGTCTTCTACTGTATGACAAGCCGAATGTCCATGCAGATTAAAGCCTGGCCACCAGCTCTCAGCCAATGACTGTGGTCATGCATGGCACTGCTTAGCTCTGTAGAGCTAAGCAGACTCTTTTAAAGGAGAAAATTGGATGCAAAGCTTGTGGCCACACATCCACTGGCACTCAGGTAAGTTGTCAAACTGTACCTAAACATTCTGGCTACTTACCATGGGACGGAACCAAGACACTCCTGCACCATAAGAACTACAGTGAGCTCTAGTGGTTATGAGGCTAGGACTCTGCTTTCAAGGACAACTCTTCTAGAAGATTCTTCCACTTTTTAATATGAATCATTACTGAAGTATGGCTGATATCCTTCTCGGTGCAACGGTATACTAAATATGTCACTGAAAGATTTGGCTTATGGGTATATTGCACTTTCATACTAAAAGGTTTGTTTCCTATTTGGCTTAAATGTAACAAAGAGTTAAATGACATAAGCATCATCACTATCATCCGTACGAGATTTATTCAGCTTAAGTTTCATTAACTGTGAAGTGTTTTACAATACATAATAAAAGAAAAACTCAGTTTCACAATATACGAATGCTGCAATAAGTAGGATACAATATAATAAAATAATATAGATATATAATATATTTTTTATTTTGCTGTATTGCAACAGCCAACAAATATCTCATTACTAGTGGCCTGGTGGGCAAATGCCCCCGTACCCACCTTGCTATACTGATAGTGGGGCCTTAGTCCCAAATCAAGTCTGTCCTGCAAGATTGGCCCTGTCAGCTCAGGATCATATAACTTGCATGTCCACACATAATCAGTAGTTTACTCTGAAGAGGGCAAAACTGTATTGTTTACCTGCTGCATTCACACAATAGTGGTATTTGTTTGCGCTGTATGTAGTCTTTATACTGCCTACAAAGAAATGGCCTCCAGTAGTGTTACAGGAAAAGTATTTGACCATTCACACCCAAAGTTTGTTAAACAATATTTCTTATCACTAGTGAATACATAACAGAACCATTCGATGGGAAACTATTTACTAGTGGGACCAATAAGCTACCACATGCAGATTTGATAAAAGATGATTAATGTTAGTTAAACAACATAGAATAAAAGCAAACTGAAATACATACTTGCTGTCGATAAAAACAGTTTGTCAGCATTGAGCAAGTATATCTGCTAACCAATAAACACACCAAAAAATGTATTGATTTCAGATACATTTTCTTTTGTGAGTTACGTATGCACTCTAAAATATTGGATTGTGGTTCAATTGTCTAATTTCATTGGTACAGGAGTCGTTAGTAAATCTTTGCTGATTGCAAAAACATTCTATCAGACATTTTTACGTTACAATATATTTTGTTTTAATCTAAATACTTCATTACTTTTTCACTTTATTCATTTTATGCTCTCACTACCAGCTTTCTTGAAATATATATACATATTATACCAAATACCCAAAAAAATACAGCACAAACAATAAAACAAGCTAATAGTATTACTATTTTCTTTCTAATTAATGTTTTCACTGTTATTTTCTTCAAAGGACCCTTAAAGTGACACATCTTAATACGGGGGTTATATTTCCAAAACTCTTTGGCCTCCATCACCAGGTTCTTTGCTAAGCCATTTTGAGAGTGGTTTAACAAAAACATAGGTTCTGCACTCTCAGCCAATTACAGCTGTTTACTGCAGAAAGGAGGGAAGTGCATGTTGAGCAGTCACTCAGCATGCACAAGCTGACTTTGGGTAGGGCATGGGTGTTAAATTCCTCCTTTGAGTTAGTGGAGGGGGGTTGCAGTATAATAGCTGCAGACATTTTAGTAAATCATTGCAGTTATTGGACAAGCTGTGCTAACACACCCTTTTCAATGCATTATATAGATACTGTATTTAATGCAAAAATATAAGTGTGTTAAAGAATAAAAAGATACTAACATTTGAAATGTATATATTTGCAAAATCTTGAGGAATTGTATCTTCTGCAGTGAATGTGTGTAAGATGTTCATATCATGCTTTATGTGAACTACAATTACCCCAAACCCCTTCTATGCAGGATAATAAATCAGCATTTGTTGACATATGTTATTGGCAAAAAAAGGAAAACACTGCACGGTGCAAGGGAGGAGTCAAATGTGTAATATTTTGGAGCAAAACTATTCATTAAAAAAAATAAAAGCAATTAATAAAAAACCCCACCTAGTTTAACTAACTACAATCTAACATGTGTGAGTTCTTGCAGCATCCCTAACGAACTTACAATACTACTTTAATAATAGATTTATTAATTTGAGGATTAATTTGAGTCCAGATTAAAAAATCCTTTTTAATCTGGACTTTGGGACAGTATTAAACTCCACACACTTCTAATTTCCCCTTTTTACAAACAAAATCCCTGATATTTTAAAAAAGATTTATACAATTCTTACAACACCATGGAATCTCAATGAAAATTGTGATTTTTTTTGTGTGCAAAATAATAATTTTTAAAAATTACTATATTAATAATAGAGGTCACTACCAACCTTTCAGCAACTGGTATTAACCGGAAAATTACACTGAGGTTCACATAAGGTGATCAAATGGGATTACTAAGTGAAGCTCATAAAATGTACTTCTGTTTTCAATGAAAATTTCAGATGCAAATGTTTCCTTCTGTATCTTATTATGAAGCAGTTTATGTAGTACATTTTATAGGGTTTTTTACAGTAATTGTGTCAGTTTATAAACTTAAATTCTTCTCATGTTACGTGTATCCAGTATGAGAAAGTATGAAATAAAGAAATCTACTGTTGCTAGGGGAAAGGTTTGATAGTGTGCAAACTCATTGAACAGGGCCCTCAACCCCTCTGTTCCTGCACGTCCATTTGTCTGGTTACAATTACATGTCTTTTAGTCCACCTATTGTACAGCGCTACGGAATTTGCTGGCGCTATATAAATAATAAAATAATAATAGTGCTTGTGCATTATTGCTGTTAGTATTTGTGTAAACAAATCTGTGTGTAGCAATGCCATTACTAGGTTTCACTATAGTGCATGTGAGAAAATATGGAGGAGCTTAGCCCTGCATGAGAAAGTGGGGAGCGGGCGAAACAGAAGTGGGTGTTACAGAAGTGTAACACCCACCTCTTTAATTAGATTGCGGCAGGGAGGGAGGGACTGAGTGGACGGCCAGGTAAGCCTTTAATGTAGCCTTATAGTATACTGTTTTCTACAACGTTGTCCTCCCCAAATAGTGGATTTTTCATCACCCTTAACAGAAAAAATGGTTTACTTCATATAACTAATGTATGCCTGTCAATTGAACTGCTTTGCTGTCTATTTGTCTAAGGACATATACATATTTCCTGAAGTGAGAATTCAACGTGAATGTAAATTAAAGGCTAAGGCTAAAGTAGTAAAATCTACAGAATTTTTCCATTTTGACCTTAAATTTAAAAAAAACTTTTTTTGACAATCTTTTTTATTGAAAGATATTGTGATACATTTTTAACATTTTAGATAGAAACAAATTTCAGTGGGGGCACTCTAAATATGAGGGGTGAATACCTCAAGGCAGATTTGCGTGGGTGTGCAGCGTGGACTGGTGTCAGGTTGGTGTCAGGTGCCCAGGATGGCCAGGAGGAGGGGTAGAGTTGAAGAAGAGTAATAGTGCTCTTCGGAGTAGACCTTAAATTTGAAATATACTTTGAATTCTCAATTTAGTAAATAACCTTGATGGGGTTTATTGTTACATATTATGTAGTTGTATACTGCCACTGTATTTATGGCTGATGTGACGGTGACCAAACAAATGTAATTAAATAAAAACAGGTTCTGTGGGATTTATCAGATCACTCAGGATGTTGCTGGAAACCATGATTATAGTTATATCAAATTCAGAAGATTTGGGAAGACAGGTGCTCTCCAAATGTGTGCATTACAAGAAGAAAAGAAAAACCGTATAAGCCCTCAATTTTTGCTGGTAAACAGTTTTATTATTAGTTTTATTATTTATTAGAAAAGATAAATATACAGGGCTATTGAATTTACATTTTAAGGTCTGAGTAGTTGAACTGAAAGCATAGATGACTTAGATAATTTTTCCAGATTGGCTATTTTGGATTTAAATTTGAAATTCACTTTCAATTCTCACTGAGGTGAATAACTCTGAAAATGCTGTTGAGAAAACATACATGACACTAAAAACTATTGGGGGTGAAAGTTTTCTTAGACAAATCTTTGATAGAGAACTAGGTGGATTTCACTAAACTAAATCACCATGTTTTGCTGTAGGATCAATATTTGAAAAAAACACAGCAGGTGGTAGAAATCCACCTGTTCTGTGGCTATAACAACCACAACCAAACTTCAGTTTGAGAAACATTAAGCCAAAAAAGGATATATTCAATAAACACTGAACTGTAGTTAATTAAACAAAAAAAAAAAAAATGCTAAATTAACCCAGCTTTAACTACAACTAAGTTGAAGAATATTTCCATAGTTGAGCTAAATTTGCAGTATAATTTGCACTTCATTACAATTCAATGTTTAGCCAACAAACCACGACAACTTCAAATTAATTTCATATACATTTATGTTCAGTAAAGATAAATTAAGTACAATATTAGCACCGATTAACAGTATGAAAACCCCCCCCCCCAAAAAAACATAATTAATAACGAGAATAATATTTAAAATATCTGCTGATGCATAATTTTTAACCAAAGAAATTAATATATGCAATGAGGCTACACAAATAATTTCATTGTACACTAAATTAAAGTAATAAATATCTAGCTGCTAATATCTACATCTTCAATACATTGCATGGATTCACGTAACAGAAAAAAAACATAATTAACCCAAAATATTTCAATTTTGAGTGAGAAGGCTACCATTATTTATACTAAGGTGAAGAAAATACAACTTAACACTTACTGAATGAACAGGCCACGGAAGACCATATGCAAACGTCTACTGTTGCCCTTATTCTATACTTGGAGATTATATATATATATATATATATATATATATATATATATATATATATATATATATACATGTCTCTGTCTCAACATGGTTGCATGCTACTACTACATTTCCCAATTATTTCTGTATTACAACAGCAAAATAACCCTGTTGAAAGATCGAATAGAGTTTGCTTGTGCCAAACTATTAATTAAATTAATTAACCTCTTCATGCCAAGTGGTTGAGTTGTACTTTTATCATGAAAAAGCTTTGTCAGCAATAGGTTAATGTTACCATAACACCCACACATTGAATGGGTGGATGGGTGGACGAAAGTATGACAGACAGATGATTAGAAATGTCATGATTACTAATAATTGTTTTCTAATAAGAGTAATAACAAATAAATATGAAGAGAAGAAATCAAACATGGAAATAAAGCCATGTTATTAGCCTTGCAAGGAAACACACATTTAAAAAAAATTTATTTTATATATATATATATATATATATATATATATCTATCTATCGAGAACACCAATTAAAATCAGAAAATAAACTATTTAAAACAGTTCTAATATCAAAGGAACAAAAATAAAATGAGGCACCTGTGACAGCTGTTATTGTTGATAGGGGCCTACCTAGTACTAAATGTACTAAATGAAGTAAAAAGCCAACGAACAGCAAAGTGTTGTCAGCAATTGAACTTACCATTAAATATAGTAACAGAGATCAATAGCAGGTTGACACATTTTTCAGTGAATCCATATAAACTATAAATGATAGAAAGTCCTAAATAAAATAAAAAAACACAGTGGTATTTTCTCATACCTGTCCCTGGGGTCTATCCAGCTGGTGGTTTTACTTGCATGGTCGATGTAGTAGATTTTCCCATCAACATCCCTGGCTTCTTCCCAGCCCTGTGGCAGAGGTAACTCCTTCCTTAGCATCTCCAAAAGTGGTGATCTCCCCCATAAAGTTTCCGAAAAAAAGTGCTTTGTTTAGGGTGTAACATAGATATAAAAAAAATAAGAATGTTGTATGTGCAGTGAGGACGAAACAGAACAAATAATACTATTAATAATAATATTCAAAACAGGTTTTAAGGTCCACCAGCCATTGAGGGGCAAGACATAAAATATCCTCTAAGTGAATACAAAGCATTCCATGGAGAATTATTCAGAATTCCCAGGAGACTGGAAGTTGCAATAGGCGTTCAACAAGTCTGCAGATCTGCTGGAGGAGATTGGATGAGTTTCTTAGGACTTGTCATCTTAGCTGCCCCTGTGTCACAGGACCCTGTTTCAGTGGTACCTTGACAGCAGCTCCAGGGGTTGCACATTACACGTGGGGGGTCCCTGGTGGGGTCCCAATCCCCACCTGTGATATTAGGGGCTTCCGGGCCGTCTGCCCCTTGATCTTCCTCCCTCTGTCTTCGCAGCTTGTTGGCTCTGATGCTGCTGAAACTACAGTGATACGTCATCCAGGTGATTACTGTAATCCAGGTAATAGACCGGCAGGGGAAATCTCCTACTGTAAACACATGAATAGTAGAGCACATGACACAGATGGTCTCAGCCCTCCTCCCACTTCATCTTCATCCCCACCTCCTCCTCCTTCTCCTGCTCTTTCTCCGGGAGGACTGAAGCGTGATGTACAACCATAGAAGCCGGCATTCACACTGCCTAGTGTTATTGTGAGACTTGTAACTGGGAGATTCAGGGCAGCAGCTGCTGAGTAAACATATAGGATAGGAGATAAGGTGCCATAAAGCAGGGACTTTATCTGTACTTTGTAAAAACACAATGCTTACACCTGAGTTACAGAGTCTGTAGATTTATATAAACTCAGACTTCGATGGTTCAATAATATTATTTTTATTCATAAATCGCCAACGAATTCTGCAGCGATGTACAATCATTACACCTGAGTTACAGAGTCTGTAGATTTATATAAACTCGGACTTCGATGGTTCAATAATATTATTTTCATTCATAAATCGCCAACGAATTCTGCAGCGATGTACAATCATTACACCTGAGTTACAGAGTCTGTAGATTTATATAAACTCAGACTTCGATGGTTTAATATTATTATTATTATTCATACATTTGTCCACACCTGAGTTACAGGGTCTGTAGATTTATATCAACTCAGACTTCGATGGTTCAATATTATTATTATTATTATTCATAAATCGGCAACGAATTCCGCAGTGATGTACAATCATTACACCTGAGTTACAGAGTAACTAAAATTCATACAAACTCAGACTTTAATGGTACTATATTATTATTTATGAAGTGCCAACAGGTTTGGCAGCACTGTACAGTGGGTGATATATACAATACATGTATAATGTATGTCTGGTTGTTAAGTCAATTAATGTTTGTTTACTTTAATTAACATCATGTAAAAGATGGTCCCGTGTTTTATTAGCGTTTTCTGGCACTTTTGGAAAGAAAAATGTGTTTATAAAATATTTTACCAGGAAAGATACATTGAGGTTTCTCTCATTTTCAAGTATGTCCTGGGTTTTCAAGTACCGTATATACTCGAGTATAAGTTGAGTTTTTCGGCATATTTTTTGTGCTGAAAACCCCCCACTCGACTTATAATCGAGTCAATGTCTGTATTATGGCAACTTACATTGCCATAATACAAACAAGGACCGTCGGGCTCATTACAACAGTCCTGTTTTGGGCTGGCAGCGAACTGTAACTTACCTTTCCTGCAGCTCCTGTCAGCTCCCTTCTCCTGCGTTCCGGTCAGCTCCCCTGTCGGCTCCACTGTAAATCTCGCGAGAGCCGCGGGGTCAGAGCAACGCTCCGCGCGGCAGTCACACCGCTAGACTTACAGTGGAGGAGAAGGGAGCTGACCGGAACACAGAAGAAGGGAGCTGACAGGAGCTGCAGGAAAGGTAAGTTACAGCTCTCTGCTAGCCCCCCTCCTGCACAGCCCATCCACTGGACCACCAGGGAATGAGAGCCCACCTCCCTGGCCAGCTAACAAGCAGGGAGGGGATACGAAAATAAATTAATACAAATTTAAATAATACAAAATAAAATAAAAATATTAATAATATATAAAAAAAAATAATTAAAAAAAATAATAACCCAATAAAAATGCCCACCCCCCCACCAAGACTCTGCATCACATACACACACTGCATTCATACACACACACACACACACACACACACTGCACTCATACACACACACACACACACACACACACACTGCATTCATACACACACACACACAGCATTCATACAAACACACTGCATTATATACACACACACACTGCATTAATTATATACACACACTCTAAATAAATATTCAATTAATATAATTTTTTGGGGATCTAATTTTATTTAGAAATTTACCAGTAGCTGCTGCATTTCCCATATATATACTCGATATATAATTTTTCCCAGTTTTTTGGGGGTGAAATTAGGGGTCTCGACTTATATTCGGGTCGACTTATACTCGAGTATATACTGGTATGTCCTATAAAATAAAGTACCATATTAAGTGCTGTATTAATTGCCATATATATCAAAATAGAGGAGCAAGAAATCATTTCACAGTAGACAGTATGTAGACATTTTGTGAGATCTCCAAAAAGGACAATTTTGTGACAAAAAAAAAAGACCATCACTGTTCACGCTGATTGCTGTGGTTCAAATTTATGATTAACCCAAATAGACGGTGATATATGATTCATTTCATTGTAGGAACCCTCCTGGTGACAACTGACACCTCCAGTATTAAGGAGGTCATCGACTATGTATCAGCAATGCTTACATTCATAGGCGTGCGCACGGGGTGTGCCGGGTGTGCCTGGGCACACCCTAATCCCCGCGGCACGCCTATGTATATTGAGACCGGCAGGGGAGATCTCAGGATCTCCCCTGTCGGCTCATGCAGAGCCGGCGCTATCCGAGCGCCGGCTCTGCTCTCAGCCTCCCTCCCCACTGACCCACATGCATGGAGGGAGGCAGGAGAGGACCCGGCGGAGCTATTGTCGGCAGCTCCGCCGGGTTCCTCTCGCGAGATATGAGCGTTGCCACGGCAACGCTCAAATCTCGCGAGAGTGAACTCTAGCCCCACAGGGGGCTAGAGTTCACTCTCCACTGGACCACCAGGGATCACAGCAGCAAGGATCCCCTCCTCCACTGGACCACCAGGGAAGGAAGCAGCAGCACGATCCCCCCTCCCTACAAAAGGTAAGAAGGGAGGGGGGATAGCAAATAATGTACCCCCACCTCCACCCCCACAATCACCCACCCACACACATACAACACACATACAGCACCCACACACATTCAGCACCCACATACATACACAGCACCCACACACATTCAGCACCCACACACATTCAGCACCCACAGACATACACAGCACCCACACACATACAGCACCCACACACATTCTGCACCCACAGACATACACAGCACCCACAGACATACACAGCACCCACACACATACAGCACCCATACACAGCACCCACAGACATACAGCACCCACAGACATACACAGTACCCGCACCCATACAGATACAGCACCCACACACATACAGCACACACACACAGCACACACACATACAGCACCCACACACATTCAGCACCCACAGACATACACAGCACCCACACACATACAGCACCCACACACATTCAGCACCCACAGACATACACACAGCACCCACACACATTCAGCACCCACACACATTCAGCACCCACAGACATACACAGCAACCCACAGACATACAGCACCCACACAGCACCCACACACATACAGCACCCACAGACATACACAGCACCCACAGACATACACAGCACCCACACACATTCAGCACCCACAGACATACAGAACCCACAGACATACAGAACCCACAGACATACAGCACCCATAGACATACACAGCACCCACAGGCATACAGCACCCACACACATACAGCACCCACAGACATACACAGCACCCACACACATACAGCACCCACAGACATACACAGCACCCACACATTCAGCACCCACACATCCAGCATCCACAGACATACAGCACCCACAAACATACACACAGCAATCCACAGACATACACAGCACCCACCCATACACAGCACCAACAGACATACACAGCACCCACACATACAGCACCCACAGACACACACACAGCACTCACACACATACACAGCACCCACACACATACAGCACCCACAGACATACACAGCACCAACACACATACAGCACCCCTACAAAAGGTAAGAATGAGGTATAGCTCACCCACATAGCACACTACCAGCACCGTCACACACATATCACACTAACAGCACCCTCACACAGCACATACACACACACACACAGCAGTGTGTGTATGTGTGTATATATATATATATATATATATATATATATATATATATATATATATATATACACACATATATATATATATGTATATACATACATACATATATATATGCGGCGTGTGCTTGTGCTTTAGGGTGCACACCCTAATGCAATAGGCTGCGCACGCCTATGCTTACATTTACAGAGATATCCACTTATAATGACTTGTTGGGAATTCAAAGTCAATTTAAACATTTAAGACAAATTGAAAACATACTAATTTGGAGAATGTTTCTAATTTGACCACTTTGGCCTAAAGTTTTAAATTCACTTTGATTTCTCTATAATTCACACTTAAGTTAGGAACTCTTACAGGGTTATTCACTGAAATGAGGATTAAAGGAATGTTATAGGCACCCTGACCACTTAATCTCATTGAAGTGTTCTGGCTGAAATGTCCCTGTTCTTTTAACCCTGCAATGTGAAGCACTGCAGTTTTTTGAGAAACTGCAATGTTTACATTAAAGGGTTACGAGTGGCTTTCAGAAATTTCATAAAGTTTGACTCTGTGAAACAGCATCCTCATGCTATGTATAGGGACATTCAGCATATTGAAAATCCCCATAAGAAAACACTGAGGTGATGCTTTCCTATGGGGAAGGCCTAATGCAGGCCTGGCGCTTGCTGCCCATGCACAAGAACCCCCTATCGTTTAAGATAGGCGGAAAAAGAGCGAAACCCAATGCCGGGGAGCATTGGCGATGGAAATGGGTAAGTGTAAAATTGCCACTGGAGGGGGGTCGGGCAAAACGTCACTGGCCAAGCAGCATCTCCTCACGGAGACGCATTCAATCAATGCGGCTTTTTGTTCACTCAAGTAAGAATTTTAAGAATTCAAAATGAATTTAAAGTAAATTTAAAATGTAAGGCCAAAATAGCCAAACTGGAAGCAATTCACTCATATTGGCCTTACATTTTTAATTTCCTTAGCGTTCACCTTGAATTCTCAACCATTCTCAATTTAGTGAATAACTCTGTAAAACGTTATTGTGGATTTAAAAAATGCAATGCATATATTATTTATTATGCTACTTGAAAGAATTTCAGAAGAATTTAAATGGATGCAGGAAATTAATCCTTCTTGGTAAATGCAACTATGAGATGAACACAAACAACAAACAGAGAACAAGAAACATAATAAATAAATTGGTACAGCCCCACGTACTGTACAGTCTAGCAAACACATTCATTATACATACACATACATACACATTCATTATACTATAAACTATATGGTAACCATTTTTAACCCCTTCAGAACGGAGTCAATAGTACACATTCTGATCAAAATAAAACGTAAACAAAAACTGGAATTTGCGCCATATGTCTGTTCAACCGTAATTCACCGCTGTCACATTAAGTGCACCCACATTTATTATATATCATTTTGTTCAGGAGAAACAGGGCTTTAATTTATTATTAACTATTCATATATGGAACATAATTTATTATGAATAAAATTTAAAAAAGTGAGAAAATAAGATTTTTTTTTAAAATTTGTATTTCCGTCTGACATTTTAGCTGTTAATGTCATAATACTGTTAGGTTTTACTGCACAAAATGCACATATTTGTAATCAGCGATGTCTCACGAGTACAACAGTACCCCCCATTAACATGTGTTATAGTGTTTTGGAAAGTTACAGGGTCAAATATAGCACATTACATTTTCAAATTGAAATTTGCCAGATTAGTAATGTTACCTTTGAGATGGTGAGGTAGCCCAGGAATGAGAATTACCCCCATAATGGCATACCATTTGAAAAAGTAGACAACCCAAGGTATTGAAAGTGGGGTATGTTTGGCCTTTTTTAGTAGCCACTTAGTCACAAACTAAGGGTTGTATTTGTGAGCAGTGTTAGTGTTGGAATGCAGGGGTGTATGTGTGTGCAGTGTTAGCATATGTGCAGTGTTGGTATTGGAATGCTGGGATGAATGCATTTCCACACGCATAGATACACACACATATATATATGTATATATATATA
>OW240914.1:258281958-258400947 GCA_933207985.1 Pelobates cultripes
TCGCGAAAGTGCCTTGGTACCGTGAAGGTCTTGGAGGGGGTATGTTGTGTCTCTATGGGTAACTAGTGTATGAGACAGGCGCCAGCGGTATTTAATTTTGTGCTGCTGTAAGAGGGAGGTAAGTGGCCTGAGTGATCTCCACCATGCTAAGGTACTGCCGACAGGTCCGCATAGAATGCCAAAGTCGTGTTCTTGAATTAATAAGGGCACTTCCCCCAAAGGGCAGCCAATACCGCTGATTTATCTTTCCCGTTCTGGAAATGGTCCACCAGGTCCCTTGAGGCCGTGGCTGGAGCCTTAGCTGGTTTTGGGACACAGAAGAGTCCATCCATGATCACTGCCCTGGCCTGTGGTGGCGGTAACAAGGCCAGCAACAGTCTCCTCATTAAGTGTGGACACCCCCAGGAACCCTTCTAACCTTCAGGTTGTTCCTACAAGTGTTATCCTCCTGTGCTGCAAAGCTGCATTCATATAGTTGATTCTATTGCTGTAGGTCATGTACAGGTTGCTGGAGCGACCCTATTTGCTGTGTACCTTTATTGGAAGCTCCCTCCAGTGCATCAATGCGGCCTGTCAGTCCCTGCATACCTCCGCGGATCATGAACATATCCGTAAGTATGTTTTTCTGCAGGTTTGCCAGGAGCTCCTTTAGAACTGAGATAGTCACCGGGAGGGAGTCTGGTACCATCGAGGCCTTTGGTGGCTTTACAGGTGCAAGTAAAGGTTCATCAGCTGCTTCGTAGGACAGCTCATCACAGGAGTCTGAGAAACCTCCAGATAGGGCGGCCATTTTCGCGCTATGTGCCTGTCTCCACAGATTGGTGATAGTCAGACCCGGGCTTGGTCTGTCCTGTTTTGATTTTTTTGATTTGCACCCCATGGTAACCAGGCTATCCAGATGGCTCCCCCAGAGCAAGCCAGCAAAGGTAAGTGTTTTAGCAGCTCAGAGCTGCAGGATCGTGCAGCTGTCTGTGCCGGCTGTTAGGCTCATCTCTAAATCACTACTTTTATTTTAGATATGTATTTAATTTTTTACATCATATTTTTAATTGCTATAATTGCTGGAAGATAATGTATGTGACACTTGTGCTCTTGATGTTTTTTTTTTTTTAACAATTTGTATGCCTTATTGGTATGCATTACTAACATATATACACAGTGTTAATTGTTGAATCGATTACCCTTTACAAAGGATATCAAAACAATTGTGGTTAGTTTGACAAAGGCCCTGTTATGATCCAAAATGTTGGTTAAATTTTGCTCCAATAAATCTGCCCACTGGATTGAACTTGAGTGTCTGGACCATCATTACTTTTTGCAAATCACATTGTGAGGATTGGCAAACCTCAGGCCCGGTGGCACCCTGGGATCCAGGAGAGTGTGGTATCTATATTCGTAATCATATAATTGGGCAGACCTCTTTTGCATCAAAGGAAAACTAAGCTGTTTATTTGCCACCTACCATCCATTCCATACGCCCTTTTTTGGTACCATGACTGGAGCTTGGAATTACAGATCAAATGAACATGCACGTCCATCGCACAAGTCATTTGTTCATTGATACCTCTATATGGCGCTTTGGAGTTATGGTATTCAGACAACTCACAGATCAGCTCAAATGTAGATGAATTATAGTTTATTTGAGAGAGAATGCACAAGTCTACTGCTCAATGCCCTGCCATTTATGGGTTTAAGCATTTTATTCATACAGCCCTATCTACTGCTTACCTGACTGTGACTCACACAGCCACCATAAAAAGAGTTGTCATTTTTTAGCTTCCTTTTTGCACAATGTGTTTAATTTAGAATTTCTCATCTCCTGCACTGTTAATAACCTATTAGAGCCTGCAACAGCCTCCTGTGTTAGATTAAAGGACCACTATAGTCACCCAGACCACTTCAGCTCAATGAAGTGGTCTGGGTGCCAGATCCCTGTAGTTTTAACCCTGTAGCTGAAAACTACACTGAGGGTTAATCCAGCCTCTAGTGGCTGTCTCACGGAGCCCAGCGCTGGAGAAAGGTAAGTGGCTGAAGGGGTTTTAACCCCTTCAGCCCAGTGGCTGGGGGGCCATGAGGGTGGAGGGGGGGGGGACCTAAGGACTTCATAGTGCCAGGAAAATGAGTTTGGTTTCCTGGCACTATAGTGGTCCTTTAAAGATCAATTAACAGAGCAGCAGATAAGAACTTCAGAAGTAAAGATACTGTGTTGCAATGAAAATGAAAGGGACACTATAGGAACCCAGAACACTTCAGCTCATCCGGCTATGAAGGGGAGAGACCTCAACTCTGCACCAATAAGAGCTGTTGGCAGTTAAGTACAGAGACAAGAAGGATGTGTACCTTCTTACCACCATCCACACTGAGAGGACTGTGGAGGTCTCTGTACATGGCTGAGCTGAGAGCACAAGGAAGCCAGTGTGCATCAAGGCCTATAACTGGCATATGGGTGGGGTTGATCTAGCAGATCAGCTGCTGCAGCCCTACCTAATTATACGCACGACAAGGGCCTGGTACAAAAAGGTTGAGTCGGATCTACAAACTGGCTGTGAGAATGGTGGCAGCGTGGAACCGCCCGGCTAACTTACCAGGACCGGACTGGCCCACCGGGATACCGGGAAATTTCCTGGTGGGCCATCAGCACCTGGGGCCGGGCAGACATCTGGGTGTGCTGGCAGCCGCAGAAGGAGCTGTTCAGGTGGCCGCATGGGAAGCTGTGCTGTGCTGTCTCTGCTCCCCAGCGCGCTACTGAATGAGACCGGGGCCGGAATATGATGTCATATTCCGGTCCCGGTCTCATTCAGTAGCGAGCGAGGGCGGGGGAGCAGAGACAGCACAGCACAGTTTCCCACGCGGCCGCCTTCCCAGCTCCTTCTGCGGCCGCCTTCCCAGCTCCTTCTGCGGCAGCCAGCACACCCAGCTCTCTGCCCTGCATGACCCCCTGGCCGGTCACCCACAGGTAATATGTGTAATGCTGTCAGTGTATGTGTGTGTGTGTGTCTGTCTGTCTGTCTGTCATGGTGTGTGTGTGTCTGTCTGTCATGGTGTGTGTGTGTATGTGTCTGTCTGTCATGGTGTGTGTGTGTGTCTGTCTGTCATGGTGTGTGTGTGTGTGTGTGTCTGTCATGGTGTGTGTGTCTGTCTATCTGTCATGGTGTGTGTGTGTGTCTGTCCTATCTATCATGGTGTGTGTCTGTCTATCTGTCATGGTGTGGGTGTGTCTGTGTCATGGACTTTCTGTGTCAAGGTGTGTGTCTGTGTCATGGTGTGTGTGTCTGTCTGTCATGGTGTGTGTGTCTGTGTCATGGACTGTCTGTGTCATGGTGTGTGTCTGTCATGATGTGTGTGTTTGTATCTGTGTCACGTTGTGTTTATCATGGTGCGTGTGTGTGTCTGTCTGTGTCATGGTCTGTCTGTTGTGGTATGTGTGTGTCTGTCATGGTGTGTGTGTCTGTCATGGTATGTGTGTCTGTCATGGTGTATGTGTGTGTCTGTGTGTGTGTGTTTTAAAAATAGTGTTTTTACTCACTTTTTTTTTCCACGCCATGCTGGTCTCCCCTCGACTGGCCCTGCCTCTATAGCTGAGATCATCAAGCTTGCCATAGGATTGGCTGCAAAATGCTACACCAATCAGCATCTCCTCATAGAGATGAATTAAATCAATGTTTCTCTATGGGGAACCTTCAGCAGCTCAAGAGCATGGAGGCCCTGAATGTAGGTGCTGCACACTGTGCAGCACTGACACAGGAAGCACCTCTAGTGACCGTCTGAGTGACTGTCACTAGAGGGGTCACTTGGAAGCAATGTAAACATTGCCTTTTCTCTGAAAAGTCAGTGTTTACATTGAAAAGCCTGCAGGGACAGGCTTTAGACACCAGAACCACTACATTAAGCTGTGTGTGTGTGTGCGCCTGCTAGTGAGCTTGCTTGCATGTATGTGTGTGTGTGTCTGCTAGTGAGTGAGCTTGTGTTTTTATGTCAATGAGCTTATGTATATCAGTGAGATTGTCTATGAGGCTGTGTATCAATGAGCTTGTGTGTGTCAGTGTCTGTGTCTGCATGTGAGTATGCTTACTGTATAATTAAACATTTTACTATGAAAGGACCAATATTTTATATTAGAAAAAGCAATATATATATATATATATATATATATATATATATATACATATATATATTACTCAATCATCTGGGGTGGCAAGACATAGCCTTACATATTACATCCGACAATATATGGCGCATGACTTATGGGGCTGGCATATTTTTTTTTTTCCAGGGCTGCTTTGTATCCCCAGTAGGGCCCTGCAACCTACAGCCCAGATACTCACCTCACAGCATGTGTCCTTACTGAACTGTGACCAACATAACTTATCTTGCATTACTTAGACCTGCCTGTTAGTAGTTTCACTCAGCATGTTTAGCCTGTGACTAGCTGTCTACCTTATCATTTACCCTCTTGCTTCGGGCAACTATATTTATATGCGCTTCACCAGAGACAGGCACTGCGCAATCCCATTGGCGTTACCTACCTTACATAGTTACATAGTTACATAGCTGAAAAGAGACTTGCGTCCATCAAGTTCAGCCTACCTCACATTTGTTTTTTGCTGTTGATCCAAAAGAAGGCAAAAAAACCCAGTTTGAAGCACAATTTTGCAACAAGCTAGGAAAAAATTCCTTCTTGACCCCAGAATGGCAGTCAGATTTATCCTTGGATCAAGCAGTTATTACCCTACATTGAAAGATTATATCCTTGAATATTCAGTTCTTGCAAGTATGCATCTAGTAGCCGTTTGAACATCTGTATGGACTCTGATAAAACCACTTCTTCAGGCAGAGAATTCCACATCCTGATTGTTCTTACAGTAAAAAACCTTTCCTTTGCCTTAGACGAAATCTTCTTTCTTCCAGTCTAAACGCATGGCCTCGTGTCCTATGTAAAGTCCGGTTTGTGAATAGATTTCCACACAATGGTTTGTATTGGCCCCGAATATATTTGTATAATGTTATCATATCCCCTCTCAGGCGACGTTTTTCTAAACTAAATAGGTTTAAATTTGTTAACCTTTCTTCATAGCCGATATGTTCCATTCCTTTTATTAATTTTGTAGCCCGCCTCTGCACTTTTTCTAGTGCCATAATATCCTTCTTTAGAACAGGTGCCCAAAATTGCACAGCATATTCAGTATGGGGTCTTACCAGTGATTTATAAAGAGGCAAAATTATATTCTTGTCCCGAGAATGAATGCCCTTTTTCATGCATGACAATACCTTACTGGCCTTGGCCACTGCTGATTGACATTGCACATTGTTGCATAGTTTGTTGTCTATAACAATTCCCAAGTCCTTTCCATGTGTTGTTATCCCTAATTCGCTTCCATTAAGGGTATACGTTGCTTGTGTATTCTTTACGCCGAAGTGCATAACTTTGCATTTTTCAACATTAAATTTCATCTGCCATTTGAGTGCCCCGTCCCTCTGCAGCAAAGTAATATCTTGCTCACATTGTATTGTTTTACAAAGTTTGGTGTCATCTGCAAACACTCTTCAAGATCATTTATAAACATGTTAAATAGAAGGGGTCCCAGAACAGACCCCTGAGGGACACCACTTGCCACGTCTGTCCAGCTTGAAAATTTACCATTAATGACAACTCTTTGTACTCTGTTTTTAAGCCAATGTTCTACCCAAGAACAAGCATTTTCATCTAGACCGATTTCCTTGAGTTTGAACACTAATCTATTGTGTGGAACTGTATCAAATGCATTGGCAAAATCCAAATAGATCACATCCACGGCAACACCCTGATCTATACTTCTACTTACTTCTTCGTAGAACGCAATCAAGTTAGTTTGACATGACCTGTGCTTCATAAAACCGTGCTGATTTTTGCTGATAACCATGTTCTTCTCAAGGAATTCTTGAATATTATCCCTTAATAACCTTTCAAATATTTTCCCAGCCACAGAAGTTAAGCTCACAGGTCTATAATTTCCAGGCAAGGATTTTGAACCCTTTTTGAATATAGGAACCACATCTGCCTTCCTCCAATCCTCCGGAACACTTCCTGAAAGAAAAGAATCTTGAAAGATTAAAAACAGAGGTTCACTTATTTCTGCACTTAGTTCCTTAAGTACACGTGGATGGATACCGTCAGGCCCTGGAGCTTTGTTTATATTAACTTTCTTTAGTTGCTGCAGCACCTTGTCTTGAGTTAACCAATTACAATTATTCTGCAAGTTTTTAGTAGCAATCATTTGCACATCTATTGCCATGGGTTCTTCCTTAATATGTACGGAGGAGAAATAGTTAACTTCACACAACATGTTCACACCTACACCATGGGACAGCCGAACAGGAAAATGGCTCACAGCCTGTAACACACCTGTTCCACACATACCATAATCCTGAAACACGAAAGCATGTTATTTCATTATAATTTCACTAATATAGCTAACCTAGCATTGTTAAACATTAATTGTTCTCACCTGTTTCATTTACTTTTACTATGACGATATAACTGTTTAGCTAAGCTGGATAAAAATGTTAAAAAATGTGTGAATTTTCATGCCACTGCCTAAAATGTGTTATTCTTGCAATATGCTGTTGTGGTGTCTGTTGATACCCTGTAACCACCTGCACAGCAAAAATAAAGAAATAAATAATAAAAAAAATACCACCATTTGAAATACCCTAGGGTGTCTACTTTTCAAAAATATATGGTTTGATGGGGGTAAATTATATTGTCCGGCTTCAAAACTGTCCCAAATGGGACATGGGTGCATGATGACTGTGAAAATTCCAAGCTGGAAAACTGCAATGCGCACCCTCCAAATAAGGTATTTTAGCCCTCAGAGAACCCAACACCTCTATACATGGGTGGTACCGCTGTACTCAGGAGATGTTGCTGAACACATATTTGGGTGTTCTTTGGCAGTAACCTTTAACCCCTTGAGGACACAGGACGGTCCTTAAGGGGTTAAAGTTCTCAGTACATATATTCTTAAATTGCTATGTGCCTCAAAAAAAAAATCACCAGTTATTATTATATATATATTTTTTAATTTGGCATAGATTGGTGGTAAAATGGCTGCATGAAAAGATTTAAAATACCCCAGGTTTAATACCTTAGGTTGTCTTCTTTTAAAAATATATACATGTGAAGGGTTATTAAGGGATGTAACATTTTTAAACTCAGGACAAAATTTTGAAACTATTTAGCATGGGTATTTTTTGGAAGTTGTAGATGTGTAACAGATTTTGGGGGTCAAAGTTTGAAAAAGTGTGTTTTTTTCAATTTTTTCATCATATTTTATAATTTTTTAAAGTAAATTATATGATATGATGAAAATAATGGTATATTTAGAAAGACCATTTAATGGCAAAAAAACAGTATATAATATGTGTGGGTACAGTAAATGAGTAAGAGGAAAATACAGCTAAACACAAACACCACAGAAATGTAAAAAGAGCCTTGGTCAAGCGGCAAGAATTTAGAAAAACTGCCTGGTCACTAAGGGGTTAAACAGATGTCGGGGGCTGACTAATATACTGATTATTGTAGGGGAGGGGGGGAGAAGGGGAAGAGTTTAGCTAATAAACCAATTTACAAAAAAATATGCCAATTTACTTTGAAGTGTATGCTGTGTGCCTCCATGGGCCGGTGGGGATATCAAAGATCTCCCTTACCAGCCCAGAGGCAGGGAGATGCGGCCGCAGGCTGGGGAGGGAGGCAGAAGCAGCTCCGCCGGGTCCTCTCGCGGGATTCTAAACGTTGCTGTGGTTACCGCGGCAATGCTCAGATCTCGCGAGAGTGAACTCTAACCCGCAGGTTAGAGTTCACTCTCACCACTGGACCACCAGGGAAGGCAGCATGGCTCCCACCCCCAGGCAGAACGGATCTCCACCCCCACCCCTCCCAGGATAAAGATAAGAAGGGGGGGGGGGGATATAATTTTTTTTTTTATTAATAACAAAAATTATTTAAATTTAAATAAAAAATACATTCACTCACACACACAGCACCCCCAGACACACACACAGCACCCAGACACACACACCACCCCAGACACACACACAGCACCCAGACACACACAGCACCCCCAGACACACAGCACCCCCAGACACACACAGCACCCAGACACACACAGCACCCCCAGACACACACACAGCACCCAGACACACACAGCACCCCAACACACACAGCACCCAGACACACACAGCACCCCCAGACACACACAGCACCCCAGACACACAGCACCCCCAGACACAGCAGCCACCACTGCAGACACACACAGCACCCAGACACACACAGCACCCCCAGACACACACAGCACCCAGACACACACAGCACCCCCAGACACACACAGCACCCCAGACACACACAGCACCCAGACACACAGCACCCAGACACACACAGCACCCCCAGACACACACAGCACCCCCACACAGCACCCCGACCGACAGCACCCCGACCGACACAGCACCGACCGCACCAACACACATCACCCAGACACACACAGCACCCTCACTCACACACACAGCACACCCCCACACATATACAGCACACACACACATATATATATATAAAATAACCCTCAGTGAGTTAACAGACAAAGAAAATTAGAAACCTAGAATGTGACAGCAGATAAAAACACCCTCACACACAGCACCCCTCTTACATACACACACTATGCCCCTCACACATACAAGAAGTCCAAATATATATATATATATATATATACACACACACACACACACTACAGCACCCCTCACACTGCACCACTACACACATTACGCTCCAGATACACACTAGATCCCTTACCCTATATGCACTCTTAATCCTCTACACACACACACACACACACACACAGACTGGGTCCTTTACACAGTAGATCTCCTACAAACACACACTACATTCCTTGTCAGCAAACACATACAACATTCTCTAAACACACCCTCTCTGCAACCCCTACACAAACTACATCACCTATACACACACACTTCAGCCCGTATGCACACACTCACTGCATCCCCTATAAAACTATGCCCCCTATACACACACTCTCTACAGCCCCTAGCCACACATATTACACTACAAACACAAATGAAATTGACCTATTTACACAATACCACACCACACTCTACACACACGCAATCCCACAAGCAGGCTCCAAACATATGCACTATGCACTTTCCTGGCCCTTTTGTCCTTTGGTATCCCACTTGTGGAGACACCAGAGACAATTTAAAAGCAAACACAGCGCAAGCATGTTATTAAATTTGCTTGCACTGCGCAGAAACATAAATTCAGGGCCTTTTTCCTAATGCCATCCTTCTACCGGCAGGGGCTGGGGGGTCTGTGTGATGCTCACTTTGAGGGGGCGTGGTTGTCATTAGTGATGACAAAACACACACTCTCTGGCCCCGCCCCCTTCTTAGGGGGCCGCTCTGATTGAAAAATGCCCGGGCCTAATTTTTTTCCCAGTCCGGCCCTGCTTACAAGGAATGTAGTGTGTGCATAGGAGATCCAGAGTTTGTATGTCAGGAATGTAGTGTGTGTGTAGGGGGATCTAGTGTGTAAAGGACCCAGAGTGCGTATAGGAGATTGTGTGTGTGTGTGTGCGCGTGTGTGTAGGATTCAGAGTGTATACAGGGTAAGGGATCTAGCGTGTATCTAGAGCGTAATGTGTGTAATGGGGCAGTGTGAGGGGTGCTGTAGTATATATATGTTTGTATGTATTGTATGTGTGAGGGGTTCAGTGTGTTGGGTATGCTGTGTGTATGTGTTAAGGGTGCAGCATGTGTGTGAGGAGTGTAGTGTGTATGTAAGTGGGGTGCTGTGTGTGTGAGGGTGTTCTTGTCTACTGTAACATTCTATGTTTCTAATTGTTTGTCTGTTAACTCACTGAGGGTTATTTTATATATTATACATGTGTGTGTGTGTGTGTGCTGTATATGTGTGAGAGTGTGCTATGTGTGAGAGTGTGTTGTGTTTGTGTGAGGGTGCTGTGTGTCTGAGGGTGCTGTGTGAGTGACGGTGCTGTGTGTGTCTGAGTGTGCCATCTGTGTGTGAGGGTGCTGTGTGTCTGACGGTGCTGTGTGAGTGAGGGTACTGTGTGTGTCTGAGTATGCCGTCTGTGTGTGAGGGTGCTGTGTGAGTCTGAGTGTGCCATCTGTGTGAGGGTGCTGTGTGTGTCTAAAGGGTGCTGTGTGAGTGAGGGTAATGTGTGAGTCTGAGGGTCCTGTCTGTGTCTGGGGGTGCTGTGTGTTTGAGTGTGCTGTCTGTGTGAGTGTGCTGTCTGTGTCTGAGTGTGATGTGTGTCTGAAGGTGTTGTCTGTGTGATGGTGCTGTGTGTCTGAGCATGCAGTCTGTCTGAGGGTGCTGTGTGTGTGAGGGTGCTGTGTGCCTGAGGGTGCTGTGTGTCTGAGGGTGCTGTGTGGGTGTTCTTGTCTACTGTAACATTCTATGTTTCTAATTGTCTGTCTGTTAACTCACTGAGGGTTATTTTATATATTATATATGTGTGTGTGTGCTGTATATGTGTGAAAGTGTGCTATGTGTGAGAGTGTGTTGTGTTTATGTGAGGGTGCTGTGTGTCTGAGGGTGCTGTGTGTGCCATCTGTGTGTGAGGGTGCTGTGTGTCTGAGGGTGCTGTGTGAGTGAGGGTGCTGTGTCTGTCTGAGTGTGCCGTCTGTGTGTGAGGGTGCTGTGTGAGTGAGGGTGCTGTGTGTGTCTGAGTGTGCCATCTGTGTAAGGGTGCTGTGTGTGTCTAAAGGGTGCTGTGTGAGTGAGGGTGCTGTGTGAGTCTGAGGGTGCTGTGTGTTTGAGTGTGCTGTCTGTGTGAGTGTGCTGTCTGTGTCTGAGGGTGCTGTGTGTCTGAAGGTGTTGTCTGTGTGATGGTGCTGTGTGTCTGAGCATGCAGTCTGTCTGAGGGTGCTGTGTGTGTGAGGGTGCTGTGTGTCTGAGGGTGCTGTCTGTGTGAGGGTGCTGTGTGTCTTAGGGTGCTGTCTGTGTGAGGGTGCTGTCTGTGTCTGATGGTGCTGTTAGTGTGAGTGTGCTGTGTGTTGTGTGTGTGCTGTTGATCTCCCCACTGGCCCATGAAGGCACACAGCAGGGCTGGTGCTCGGATAGCGCTGGCCCTGCTGGGGCATTTGCCCGGTATGCCCGATGGCCAGTCTGGGCCTGGTCATTGGCATACACACTGTTTTACCAACACACACTTTAACTGACACACACACTCACTGACAGGCACACATTCTCAGACACACGGACATACAATGACATACACACTCACTGATTTGACAAACTGACAGACACACACTATTACTCAGACACACGCTGACTAACATACACACGCACTCACTGACAGACACACACACAGATTTGACACACTATTACTCAGACACACACTGACAGACACACACACTCACTGACAGACACACTATTACTCAGACACACACTGACAGACACACACACTCATTGACAGACACACACACTCACTCACACATATTTCCCCCAATACTCACAAATTATGGGAGAGTGACTTCTTTACCTGGGGTCCAGTGGGTCTGCTCGGCTGGCTCTTGGGACTGCTAGTGCTGATGGGCAGGTGTGCATGCAGGCAGGCAGAGTAGGCGGTGAGGGAGCTCTGATCTTACTGCTCAGCTCCTTTGCGCCGCTTAGTCATGCCGGGAGCTGGACTGACGTCATATTCCGGCTCCTGGCAACACTAAGCAGCGCGCGAGGGAGCTGAGCAGTAAGAGCTCAGACTACAGCACTCTGTTGCCGCACGCTGGCGACACCTGCTGCAGGAGGGCACCAGATAGCATCAAAATGGGCTGAGAGAGGAATAAATAGACGAGTGGAGTGGGCTTCAAAAGTTGAAAAGGAAGGAGTAGAACAATGGGGCACATGATGAGGAGTCGGGGTGGGGGGAGGGGGGGAGAGCAAGTTTTGTGTCACACAATGTTCTGACCCCTGAAAAGGTAAAAAAATCGAATAAACCTTACTTCATGCCGGACAGAAGAGGAAATATACTAATGCAGTCTAACCTAGATGACTATGAGATAGTCCACAATAAAGGTGAATTAATTTATTTTAACCCATTGTTGGAAGATCTATACAAAATCTCAAAAAATAACTGAAAATGGGAAACCTGTTTCTTTACGGAGTTATTGTCATAATTTTTTGTTGGAGATTATTCCTCTTTTGCTCACAACAGTAAATACCATTGAAACATTTACTGGGGTAAGGTGTGCAGCTAGGTGTGGTAAGTAGGTTAGTGAGTTCACAGAGTATACCATCATTATATTGTCTGCCACAAGAGACAAGAGGGCTGTGTGCAACAATCTTAGTGCTCTCATGCCGCTCCACTGTAAGTTCTAAGTAATCATCTTACTTTGTGTATGCACAACTGCTGGATATAATTTTCCCATGGTGCCATTAGTAGACACAGTTAAAAGGACTCACCAGTGCCAGGAAAACATTTGTTTTCCTGGCACTGCAGGACCATGCAGTGCTCCTCTCCTTCCGACCCCCCATCCCAAGTTGCTGAAGGGGTTAAAACCCCTTCAGTGACTTACCTGAATCCAGCGCCAATGTCAGGCTCCACCCATGCTCCTGCAGCGTTGATGTCAGCCGGCAGGGGAGACCTAATACACATGTGCGACAATGGCCGTGCACGCATTAGACCTCACCATAGGAAACCATTATTCAGTGCTTTCCTATGGGGATTCCGATAAACAGCCACTAGAGGAGGACTTAAAGGACCACTATAGGCACCCAGACCACTTCAGCTACATGAAGTGGTCTGGGTGCCAGGTCCATCTAGGGTTAACCCTTTCTGCTGTAAACATAGCAGTTTCAAAGAAACTGCTATGTTTACAAATGGGTTAATCCAGCCTTCAGTGGCTGTCTCATTGACAGCTGCTAGAGGCGCTTCCGCGCTTCTCCCTGTGAAAATCACAGTGAGAAGATGCCAGCATCCATAGGAAAGCATTAAGAATGCTTTCCTATGGACTGGCTGAATGCACGCGTGGCTCATGACACGCATGCGCATTCAGCCGATGACGGGAAAGGAGGAGGAGAGTCCCCAGCGCCGAGGGAGCCCGGCGCTGAATAAAATGTAAGGGATTAACCCCTTCCTCACCCTAGAGCCCGGCGGGAGGGGGGCCCAGGGGGTGAGGGGGACCCAAGGACTCTATAGAGCCAGGAAAATTAATATGTTTTCCTGGCACTATAGTGGTCCTTTAACCCTGCAAGGTGGGAGTTGGCACCGAGACCACTCCACAAGTGGTCTTGGTGCCTGGAGTGTCCCTTTAACAATCAGTGAAACATGGGGACATTCATAATGGACCCCAAACTATGATTGGTTGCTTTTAAATAAATGGAAATCAAACTAAAATAAAATCTTGACTAATTTCTAACTTTTATTTAGTAATTAAAATGTGTCTTCTCTTCCTTAGTGACAGTTCCTCTTTAAATGTGTTAATCTACCTGTAATCTTGTTGCAGCTGGGATGCATTGCAAAGGTTTGAGTCATGAGCATGTCAAACAACCACATGCCATAAGGAAAGAACATTCACCTTTAACCCTCATACTCTCATCGCTCACTCTCCATGTAAATCAATTGTTACATAAAATAACTAAGCAATGGTAGAAAGAATGAAATCACATGACTTACAGGGCTTTTATGAAGAAATACAAAGAAAAATTGAATGTAGAACGATTTTATCTGAGGCTCTTCAGTAAAGCAGCTGTTGAAAAGATACAGTTATTGCTGCTGTGACAAATATGTCAAGGTTTGTATTCATGCAGCTATAATAATGCAGGTGCACTTTGAAATGTATCAGGCATGTATCATCAATTATTTTCAACACTCTCTAATGCTGCAGCTTGGGAAAGTTATTAATAAATCTTGCAATGAAAACTCTCAAAACCACTAAAATCAAACTTGGCCTGAAAAGTCATATTATGCTAAACTAATATTTTATTTTAATTTAACTGTAATGAACAAGTAACTGCAATGTATTTATGAATTTCAATCTAATCTGGCCACTAAATACAATTTCCTTGTACTTATCATTTAAAGGAGCACTATAGGGTCAGGAACACAAACCACCATCTAGCCAACCTGGTCCCCTCTTGCCTCCCTAAATATATTAAAATATTACTTGTATTCAAGCCTGAAGCTGCTGGCTTTTTCCCTTTGTCAGCAGAAGTGGTAGCCTGATCCAATCACAATGCTTCCCCATAGGATTGGCTGAGACTGACAAAAAGGCAGATCGGGGCAGAGCCAGCACGATTCAAACACAGCCCTGGCCAATCAGCATCTCCTCATAGAGATGAATTAAATCAATGAACCTCTATGAAGAAAGTTCAGTGTCTGCATGCAGAGGGAGGAGATACTGAATGTTTGGATGCATTTTAGGCAGCCATGACCCAGGAAGGATCTCTAACAGCCATCGGAGGAGTGGCCAGTGAAGTTATCACTAGGCTGTAATGTAAACACTGCATTTTCTCTGAAAAGACAGTGTTTACGGCAAAAAGCCTGAAGGTAATGATTCTACTCACCAGAACAAATTTAATAAGCTGTAGTTGTTCTGGTGACTATAGTGTTCCTTTAAGTTCAGGGGGGAGTAATAATTTGATGGGAGAAGTCCTCTTACCAGCGTATCAAAACATTATACTGTATGACTTGAATTGATTAGGTCAAACATTCATATAGGGTTTTTCTCTAGAGAGATTTTTAAACAATAAGGGTGTCTTTATTGGAGGCATTTCCTAAATATCATATGATGTTCTAAACCAGACTTCTGGTAGCAGAGGTAAATTAAGTTTGCAGAGGGCCCTAGGCAGCATACCAGATTGGGGCCCATTCCTAGAGCCATGGGCTCTGTTCTGTGAGTGTTCTGTTATATGCCTGTGGGGGAGTTTTGTGTGTATGAGAGTGTGTGCTGTGGCTGGGGGTTTCGCATGTGGAGGATGTTGAAAGCTGTGTCGGGTGGGGAAAGCCTATGTGTGCTGGTTGAGTGTCTACGTTTTGAGTGTGCCTGAGAGTTATCTGTGTTTAATATCTGCTTAACATTTGACTGTTATGCCTGGTAGTCCAATGTAGGAAATTTTGGGCTGGGTGGTGTGATGAAGGGTGAGCTAGGGATCATGTTTCCTGGGGCTCTGGTAGGGGAATGTTGGGTTCTGTACCAATATTGGGTAAAGATAATTTGAAGAGCTTCCTCACTGTTTGGCACTCAGTCAATGACTGAGAGCGCTGCCTGCAATTCTTGGAATCATTGAGAAACACTGGGGGACTACAAGGTAGCTATTCAAGTGATCTGAACCCAACAGAGGTGCAAACCACATTGCTCCATTGAACAGGTGAGGAAGCACAGGGCCTATCAGAGAGATCTTTTGATCTCCCTCCTTAATCAGGAAGTCCCCCCCACCCTCAAAGCTAGACCTGCAGTTCGGTCACAGGAATTGGGCCACAGGCCCCTTTCTTAGCCTGGGCACTAGATGGCCATTTATGCTGACTATGCTGATTAATATGGATCTTCACATTAGTATAAAGTAGTCAGAGAGCTACTACAAATATGTAGTTCTTTTATAATATTTAATTCTTTGATATGGGCAAAGATTTTTTTTTTTAAATGGTTCTAGTTTGGGGTGTAATGTAGTGTGACTTTTGAAGATACAAGCAGTTTTATCTTCTGCAAAGAAAACACTATGAAATGCATTGACTCCTTGGCATTTCAAGGCATTCCTGCTCTCACATACCAGGAAAAAAAAAAGATTTTACTCATACCTATGAGTAAAGTGATGCTTGTTAAATCCAAAAAGCATGACTACTACTGATTAAACTTTAGATATTTTCTTCCCACTTTTTTTAAATTATGTAATCTGGAGGAAAGGAACCTTCATGTAGGCTGCTCATGGGAAAGTGGTCACTAAGATTATATATCTTTAGTGACTAGCCAACTTAGATTTTGCTAGTCTGGTCAAAATGTATACACAGTCAGCAAGGAATGACACCATGCCACAGATCTGACTTCCTACTTCACAATGACACGAAACAAATTAAACATGAAATCAAAGTGAATAAAATAATATAAATATTTAACTTAATTTGGTCCTATATGTCTTCCATTCAGATTGGATTACATTATAATGAATACTTGATGATTAAAGAAATGTATAAGGCAGCAATGTTTGTAATATCATGTAGTAATAAAGTTTGATTGTATTTGTATTTTAATTAAACTTGTTCACTGTGATAAAGTTTATTTCGGCTGTACCATTTTTTCAAAAATAATAAATGTTTCGGGATGGCTGGGTTTTTGCCATATGTTGGTTGGCTTGGCAGAATTTCAGGAACAAATAACATATTTAGGAAACTAATCAGATGAGCCAAAAGAGTGTAAAAAAGGGCCAGTGTACTGCAGAATAAATGCATGATATAAATATTTTGTATATATTTTGCAGTACATTGATAGGAGCATTTTCCTGTTATTTGTTTCACAGGTCTAATGATAGAGAGTTAGCAATAGAGTGAAAACAGGAGGAGCAGTACAAATATCTATATTTATATATTATACGTGTATTTAATATATAATATATAAATATAGATTTATTTTACTGCTTCACTCTTTCCCTCTATTGCTCACTTCTCACTGGATCTTTGATTTAAAATAATAATTTAGTGACTATCCCATAGCCATCAATCTTTTATGCCTATAAAGCATCTTTCTTTAAAAAAAATGTTCAGTGGGTGGAATCCTAAATCCTGTAACAAAACTACATGCTAGGCCATTGTGCATCTCTTTTAATTTGTTATTCGGCTACATTTCGTCTCAGAGTATGGATATATTCCACTGATCAGCCTATTGGCCCAAATTTGGATAAACTGCAGTTCATAATGAGAGGAATCTCTAAGTCTAATCATAACACGTTTCTATTTTTCCTTCAAACTATTGAAAAAGAGTCACTTTTCCCACTTGTTTGTCACACCATTAAGGTACATCAGATTCAAATGACAAATTTATTTGCACCATCATATTTCTTGTTCCTTATTATATTTTTGTGTCACACCCATATTTTATGAGCTTTTGAGAATATTGGCTGTAGATGATCTGAAAATAGTGATGGGAATCATTTAAACCATGTTAGATCTGCAAATGGCAAATGTATAATTATCTGTTTGAGGTAAACACACATACTCAACATAATATAATAAAGCAATTTGGTATAAGAAATCTACTGAGAGAGAATTCTATTTCATTTTATTTGTATCTTCACTGAAAATGCATTTTGGTTCCAGCACCAGGACATAGATTTATATTTCTTTTTATTCCTCTGTATTGCCTCAGAATAAAAACTGTCATTTTTATAATAGAGATATTAAATTTGAGGAACTGCACAGGAATGGTAAAATATATAAATCTCCTGTATTTGAAATGCATTACCAATTAAAAAAAAAACAACCTCCTGTTGTTACCACTTTGCGATGTGTCTCCAGAAGGCTTGCCTTTACCTTCATTCATGGTGCCTTGATCTCACAATTCGTGTGTCAGCAGCTACACAAGTGTGGATCTCCTGGGTATTCGTATCCCTGACCCATTAGTGTTTGTGTTCACTTGACAATTGTAATGTTTCTTGCTTTGTTAGAGATCTATTTCTTGTAATGTTTTTTGCTTTGTTAGAGATCTATTTCTTGTAATGTTTCTTGCTTTTTTAGAGATCTATTTCTTGTAATGTTTTTTGCTTTGTTAGAGATCTATTTCTTGTAATGTTTCTTGCTTTTTTAGAGATCTATTTCTTGTAATGTTTTTTGCTTTGTTAGAGATATATTTCTTGTAATGTTTCTTGCTTTGTAAGAGATGTATTTCTTGTAATGTTTCTTGCTTTGTAAGAGATTTATTTCTTGTAATGTGTTTTGCTTTGTTAGCGATCTATTTCTTGTAATGTTTCTTGCTTTTTTAGAGATCTATTTCTTGTAATGTTTTTTGCTTTGTTAGAGATATATTTCTTGTAATGTTTCTTGCTTTGTAAGAGATGTATTTCTTGTAATGTTTCTTGCTTTGTTAGAGATGTATTTCTTGTAATGTGTTTTGCTTTGTTAGAGATCTATTTCTTGTAATGTTTCTTGCTTTGTTAGAGATGTATTTCTTGTGATGTTTCTTGCTTTGTTAGAGATGTATTTCTTGTAATGTTTCTTGCTTTTTTAGAGATCTATTTCTTGTAATGTTTCTTGCTTTGTTAGAGATCTATTTCTTGTAATGTTTTTTGCTTTGTTAGAGATCTATTTCTTGTAATGTTTTTTGCTTTTGTTAGAGATGTATTTCTTGTAATGTTTCTTGCTTTGTTAGAGATGTATTTCTTGTAATGTTTTTTTGCTTTTGTTAGAGATGTATTTCTTGTAATGTTTCTTGCTTTTTTAGAGATCTATTTCTTGTAATGTTTCTTGCTTTGTTAGAGATGTATTTCTTGTAATGTTTCTTGCTTTGTTAGAGATGTATTTCTTGTAATGTTTCTTGCTTTTTTAGAGATCTATTTCTTGTAATGTTTCTTGCTTTGTTAGAGATCTATTTCTTGTAATGTTTTTTGCTTTGTTAGAGATCTATTTCTTGTAATGTTTTTTGCTTTGTTAGAGATCTATTTCTTGTAATGTTTTTTACTTTGTTCGATGCTCGTGGGATGTTTCAAGCCATATTATTTGGTGTCATGCAAGAGCACATGGCTACATATAATTCTGCTTGAAATTAAAGGTGCTTCTACACTTGTACAAGTGTTCTTTTTTCTGTTCCATTTGTTGAGTAGTTTCTGTAGCTTACAAGGCATTGGCTTGTGTATATTGATCACAGCATGTTCAAGGCTGCTGCCTAGATTTAGTCAGGTCCTGCTCCAAGTATAGTATGAATGTATGTATCTGTAGGTGTGATCAAGACCATGTTCATGTCTAACCTTGGTCAATCCCAATTTCCCGTTATATGAGTATTACTGTGCTGTACTACACTGACTGATCTCAATTTGAAGATAACAATGGAACAGTCCTATATTCAATTGTTTCTTATTATTTGTCAAGTGAAATGCAGTTTTGATTGAAGCAAGTATTGTTGCTTCTTCATGATCCAGTGCTCAGTCAATGAAGAGAGCTGGCTGCAGTGCTCTGAGAAGCTCCAGGGGACTGTGAGGAAGCTCTTAACCACTTAAGGACCACACTTCTGGAATAAAGGGGAATCATGACATGTCACACATGTCATGTGTCCTAAAGGGGTTAAAGTGATTTGAACCTGAAAGAGGTGTAAACCACAATGCTCAATCAAGAAGGTGAGGAGGCACAGGGACAAGCAGAGAGATCTTTAATGTCCCTGCCAGTTCTGGCTGCTGTCTATTATTATTCTTTGCCAAGAAAATTGAGGTCTGGATGAAGCAATTATTGTTGGTCAAGAAACTAATCCAGCAAAGTCCAGTTAAGCAGATTGTTAATACATTCCATGACTTCTGTTTCTGGCTTGCGCTTAGTCTTCTTGGTGAAAGTTCAGTCCAGTTAAAGGAGCGATATATTGTCAGGAGTTCAAACATGTATTCCTGACATTATAATGTTAAAATAGCTCTTTAGGTTTCCATCCCCCCTTAGATTGCACAGGAAAGATGAGTTTACTTTCCTTTTTTTCCATGCTGCGCTGGTCTTACGGCAGCTGGCCCCGCCTCCATGGCAGTCTTGATGATCTCAGCTAATCAAATACTTTCCCATAGGACAATAAAATTCTATGCTGTGCCAACCATCACCTCTTCATAGAGACGCATTGAATCAATGCATCTCTATGGGGAACATTCAGCGCTTCCATGCACACGAGCACTGCACAGGAAGCACCTCTAAAAGCCGTCCTAGAGGTATAACTAGCCAGTAATGTAAACACTGCATTTTCTCTCAATATGGGACCCCATGTCCGCATGTGACATTCATGGACCTAAACAATGCCACCCTTGTTGCTAGTTGCTTATAGCCTGATCTATTCTACAAATTGCAAAATAGCTTATATGATGCCCTCTTCATAGTGACGAGGGGGCCATAGTGACAGTAAGGAGGAGGACCTATTGCCCATGAGCAGCGGGTGGGGGCCCTAAATGACAATAGGTGACATTGTTGGGTGAGGGGGGAGGAGGTAGGTTCCCCCCCTCTTGCAACTTAGGGCCCCCACCTGCCGCTCATGGGTGGGGGCTGAGGGAGGTCCCCTGTATAGTTTATGCGGTGCACGAGTAGGGGGCAGGGGGACATAGTGCATAGAGTGCGGGGTCTTTATTTTATTTTTTTACAACAGCAAGTTGCCCCTGGCTGCTCACTGTTTAGTAGACATTCCCCAATTCACGGTATAGCGAGGAGGGGCAGAAGAGAGATTTTAAACCTTATTTACTAATACTAAGTAATCTTTACTAAGTATTAGTAAATTTGGCTGAAATGCCATGGGAATTAGGGAGCTATCTACTAAGCAACTGCAAGATGCAGCACGAACAGTCCTCCCTCCTGCCCCCCCCCCCCGAGCGGTGGGTGGGGGCCCTAAATAACAATGTAACTCCCCCAGGTGCCCTCAATTGGTGCAGGGTGCCCTCAATGGGTGAAGATGGATTACTTTTTCAGCATCTGGTTTTTTTTTTTGGGAGGGGAGTGACTAGGGTTTTGGGGACCCCTAGTCACCTGGGAGGGGGAACACTTTAATTTGGGCCCCCACCCGTCGCTCAGGGGGGTGGGCGGGAGGGAGGACAATAGGTTCCCCCCTTATTCTAATTTAGGGCCCCCACCTGCTGCTCAGGGGTGGGGGCCAGGGGGAGGACAATAGGTCTCCCCCTTATTGGTTTTTAGCGTCCCCACCCGCCACTCATGACAATGTCTCAGACAAAAACTGACAGACACACACACACACACTCACTGACAGACACACACTGAAATACACACTCACAGACACACACACTCACTCACAAACACTGACAGACACACACACACACACACTCACTGACAGAGAAACACTTACTTACAGACACAGAGACACTGACCAACACACACACTCACTCAGACACTGACAGACATATACACACACATTTACTGACAGACATACACATACAATCACTGACACACAGAGACACCGACCGACACACACACTCACTCAGACACTGACAGACATATACACACACATTTACTGACAGACAGACACATACACTCACTGACAGACACACACACTTACTGACAGAGAAACACTTACAGACACACACACACATTCACTGACAGACACACTAACTAACAGACACACTAACTCATATACACACAAACACACACACATTCACTAAAAGACAGACACACACTCACTGACAGACACACACATACACCTACTCACTGACAAACACTCACTTACAGACACACACACTGACAAACACACTCAGACATTCACTGACAACACACTCACTCACAGACAAACTGACAGATATACTCACACATTCACTGACAGACAGACACACACACACACTCACTGACATACACACATATTCACTGATAGACACACACATTCACTGACAGACACACACAAACTCACTGACAGACACACAATTACTGACAGACCCATACACACATTCACTGACAGACACACACACACACACTCAGACACACTGACTGTTATACACACACACATTCAATGATAGACAGGCAGATACATTCACTGACAGACACACACACTGAAAGTGTGTGTGTGTGCATGTGTGTGTATGTCTGTCAGTGAATGTGTGTTATGTCAGTGTGTGTCTGAGTAATAGTGTGTCAAATCTGTGTGTGTGTCTGTCAGTGAGTGTGTGTGTCTGTCAGTGTGTGTCTGAGTAATAGTGTGTCAAATCTGTGTGTGTGTCTGTCAGTGAGTGCGTGTGTCTGTTAGTCAGCGTGTGTCTGAGTAATAGTGTGTGTCTGTCAGTTTGTCAAATCAGTGAGTGTGTATGTCATTGTATGTCAGTGTGTCTGAGAATGTGTGCCTATCAGTGAGTGTGTGTGTCAGCTAAAGTGTGTGTTGGTAAAACAGTGTGTATGCCAATGCCCAGGCCAAGACTGGCCATCGGGCATACCAGGCAAATGCCCGGTGGGCCGCGATGGCCGTGGACCGAGGCCGGCAGGGGAGATCACAGGATCTCCCCTGCCAGCCCCAGCAGGGCCAGCGCTATCCGAGCACCAGCCCTGCTGTGTGCCTTCATGTGTCGGTCAGTGTGTGTGTTTGTGATCAAGTGTTTCTCGGTCAGTGAGTGTGTATGTGTGTCTGTCAGTGAGTGTGTGTGTATATCTGTCAGTGTTTGTGAGTGAATGTGTGTGTCTGTGAGTGAGTGTGTATGTATGCCAGAGTGTGTCTGTGAGTGATTGTGTGTCTGTAAGATTGTGTCAAATCAGTGAGTGTGTGTGTGTGTGTATCTGAGAGTATGTGCCTGTCAGTAAGTGGGTGTGTCAGTGTGTGTGTGTGTGTGTGTGTGTGTGTGTGTGCATGTGTGTATGTCTGACAGACACACACACACACACTCACAGACACACTGACAGACACACACACACACACACACTTAAAGACACACACTCACAGACCTACACACACTCACTGACAGACAAACACTCACATCAAATATAGATTTGCCCATAGAATGTGACCTCCTATCAAAATAGAAGGGTATGCACACTTTTGTAACCCCCTATGGTTGTTTTAATATGTGGATTACATCTATTCCCTGTTTCTATTTATTTTATATGCCATGTACTGTTTCCAGTTACCATGTTTTTTAAGGAGCTTGTGAACTGAACCAATGAGTCCATTAACTAAATTAGGTTATCATGTGTTTTTTATATCACTGTGCGTGTTAATTAATTTTTAAATCTGATTATGTGTATATATAAACGTTTACTTGCTGTTGTGGTGTTAGCTTGATAAAGACCTGGGTACAGGTTGAAACGTTGGGGATCCATTAAAACCGCTTTAAACGTATTACAGTGAGTGCCTGAGATTTTTTCTTTGATGTATATTCTATGGAGTATGCTGACCCATGCTCAGTTAACACCCTGTGGTTTTTGTGATTTAGTGTAACCCTCTTCTCTATTTTTGAAACACTCACTTACACACACACACACTGACAAACTGGCAGATATACACACACATTCACTGACAGACAAACACACACACACTCACTGACATACACATATATTCACTGAGAGACACACACAAACTCACTGACAGGCACACACAATTACTGAGAGACAGACACACACACACATATTCACTGACAGTCACACACACACACACAGTCACAGACACACTGACTGTAATACACACACATTAATTGACAGACAGACACATACATTCACTGACACACATACACAATCACTGACAGACACACACTCAAAGACACACACACACACACACACACACACTGACACATCCACTCACTGATAGGCACATACTCTCAGATACTCTGACATACACACACTCACTGATTTGACACAATCTTAAAGACACACACAATCTCTCAGACCACACTCACTGACAGGCAACCATTGACACACAGACACTCACTGACAGACACACATTGACATACACACACAATCACTCAGATACACTCTGGCATACACACACACTCACTCACAGACACACACATTCACTGACAGACACACACACACACACACACACTCACAAACAAACACTGACAGACATACACACACTCACTGATTTGACACAATCTTACAGACACACAATCTCTCAGACTACACTGACAGACACACACTCACTGACAGACAAACACTCACTGACAGACGCACATTGACATACACACACAATCACTCCCTCACAGACATACTCACTCACAGACACACACATTCATACACACTCAATCACTCACAGACACACACTGACATACATACTCACTCAGACACACACACACACACAATAACTGACAGACACTCACTCACTCACAAACACTGATACACACTCACTCACTCACAAACACTTAGTCTTGTAAATTTGTAAAATTTATACTGTGTATACTGTATTTCACACAAAATACACAAACACAGTTCCCCCCAAAACTCACAAATTATTGTTAATTTTTTTTACATTTAAATCCACCAAGCCTCCATACTTTTGAAAGAGCAAGGTGGATTATTTACCTGGGGTCCAGTGGGGCTGCTGGGCAGGCAGTTGGGCAGGCAGGCACACAAAGCAGGTGTGTGTATGTCAAAGTATCTGAGAGTATGTGCCTGTCAGTGAGTGGGTGTGTCAGTGTGTGTCTGTCACTCAAAATGTGTGTTAATCTTTAACTGGAAATGGTGTGGCCTTGGCAGGAAGGGGTGGGACAAATTTAAATTAGGGGATGCTTGAGTACTGTCATGCCTAGGGCAGCACAAATCCAAAACACACCACTGACTGTGATGTAGTGTTGGGTGCAAGGAATACTGTATTTTGTGTATACTGTATTTTACACACACACACACACACACACACACACACACTCCCCCAACACTCACAATATTTTTTAAAATTCAAATCCACAGAGCCTTTTTTTAAATTTAAATCCACTTTTGGAAGAGCTGGGTGTATTATATACCTGGGGTCCAGTGGGGCAGGTGGGCAGGCAGGTAGGTGCACTATGTATCATGGTGAGGGAGCTGTGATCTTTTGACTAACGTCATATTCCGGCTTCCGGCATAATTTTTCACCCACCTGGAACACAACTAGCTGCCCACGGCACGGGGCCCAAAAGTGGCCATCCCCATAAAACAAAGCTAACAAGGTATTTGCCGGGACATTTTGGGGTGGCATTTTTTGTCACTCCCTGGAACATGCCTTTTCAGCCTTGCGGTAAATACATCACTGGTCACAATACCCCAGTGTCTGTGCTTCCTACACTAATTTTACTATGGGAGATAAACATGCAATACTTATTGCTTGAACTCCAGTATCCTTGTAAAATTTAAACCTGTATTTTTGTGTGTGTGCTGTTCTGTATTTTGTATATATTTAGATATTTACAGGAGCACTACTGATGACAAGTGTATATTCTGGGTGTGCTCAAATTCACTTTTTTTCCAGTAAATTAATGTATAGTAACAACTTTGATTATTGTCTTGACTCCAATTAACTGTGTCCAATACTGAAAAACTGCTTGTGCACTTCAAGACAAAAACAAACCAAAACAAGGAATATCCTAATATAAATATATTGCTGAAACTTACATGTTCCGGGTGTGCCTCTAATTCCCTTTTTATTCTTGGAATTGAGACAAGATTCCTTTTGGGTTTAGCACCCCACCCTTCAGTATTGAGTCCCCTTTTGAGGTGACCACAGGTAAGCTTAACATTGTGGAGAGTCCCCTGGAAGCCTTTTAAACTGTAAGTATTGTAGTCAGCATATTTATCTCCCATGCTAAAATTAGTATTTAGGGTACTGTGACCTACTGGTGAATTTACCACAGTATATATTTTGTTTGTGCTTTGTTCCTTAATCTGTATTTTGTATAATACATTAATTTAACCTCTGTTTAAAAAAAAAAAAAAAAAAAAAAAGTCAATTCTCTAATCCTATAAATTAACATCTACTTGAGTAATCTACAAGTTAACAAAGAATTTGAGTAATGAACCTAAAACCCAAGGCTTATTCAGATAGAAAATATGTTTTCTCACACCCAAAACTGCAAAACAGGTTTTACAACATACCAGTCAAGAGATTACGCATTATTAGTTGAAGACATAAATAAAGCCATGAAATGAATCCAGCAATGTTACTATGACAAATTAAACAAAGCACTCTTAGAATTGTAACATACACATTCCTGTCATACAGAATAAACGTAACTTTTCCACTCTATACTTTCTCCTGACAATGAGAAGGCCTTCACAAACCATGTAAAGTTATAAAGAAAGAAATTAACTTTTTTTATTTTCTTTTTAATTTATTGATTCTTTGCAATGCTGTCAGTTGCCTCCTCTTTATGATTGTCACTAATGAAAAGCTGTTGGATTTTATAAAATCCTTGCAGTCACACACCTTTTTTCAGAGGACATACTTATTACTATGAGACATGGTTCTCAGAAACTAATGCCATAGTTTATAACGATTTTACATCTTACCGGGGTTCCGCTGTGCACCTTCTGGAGAATGCGGTTATCTTTTCCAATAAACTACCCGGTATCATGCAGGGCTGCTCTCATTGGCTAAGAGCTCCAGCTATACGATCTCAGCCAATGAGCGCGGTTTTGTATCGCACTGCTGTGGTTATGTTACTTGGAGAGATTTTCTGTATTTCTGCAGCAGTGCACAATAAACAATAGCAGAGAAATGTACTGTATTTCTCTAAGAGTGAAATACCTTGTGGTTATTTATATATTTACTGAATACATGTAACGATAAATGAGCACATACGTTGGCAATTATGATGAGCACAAAATATTTTTTTGACTCTTAGTGCTACACATTACAGGCAAACATCTTTGTTGACAGTACTGGTTATTTTTAAATGTGTTCTGGACAAACTGGTTGGACAGGGTTAGACAGACAAAAGAATTTCAGTAAGTTCCTAGGATGCTTTGGAAAGCATTTGTCTTCCATTTTGTTATGAACGTTTACAACTTGTAAGCTTCTTAGGGTCACCATTTGTTAAAGAAACGGAAAACATCTACATAAAACATACCTAGGTATGTCACAAAATAATTTTTTTTTTTAGTTCAACCTATGTTTGCATTTCATTATTGAACCCCCCTGAATGGGAATGAAAGGACTAAACAATCTGCCTAGATTTTTCTTTTTCACAGAGAGCAAAGAGTTTAGAGCACTGATTTCCCAGCCAGTCTTGAAAACACACCAACCACCCAGATTTAGACTTTTCTCAATCCTCTTCAAATATACTATGGTTACTGACCAAGCATTAACCACCGGTGCAACATGAGTTCAGGGTTGGAAACCACTGGGTAAGTCTTATGGCATGCCTCTATAAGTCTACTTAGTTTAATTCCATGGAACACTGTATGCTGATTCTTCTTTTGACTCATACTTCCTTTGAGACCTTAGTCCTAATCCTGTGGTTCCTTGGTGTTTTTACTACTTTCTTTATGTCTGATCACATCCAGGGCTAGATTAAGAACCCGATGGCCCTGGTGTTGCCAATTTTCATGGGCCTAATTACAAAATCTTATCGACCAAAAACATTAAAACAGTCCTTCCTCCCAAGCGTCATGTATTTGATGGAGAAGGTGCTGGAGGTAAACTCATAGGATGCAGCTATGAGAAAACACATACCCTATGCTAATCTCACGCTTTCACCTTTCAAGTAAATCCATACCCCCTAACAGCAGTGTCCAGTGAAGCAGGAAGTCTATGGACAGGGTAAAAGGGTGGGCCACTAACGCGAATCACAACCAGAACTGCCAAGAGGGGCAAACATACCCAAAAAGAGGGCATGAAAAAAATTTGAAGGACAGCCTGGCATGAATGCATGAAAGAGAAAATGTATATGTAGTGAGTGTAGAAGAAAGGGAACATGCCACAGTGTTAGAGAGACCAAAGTCCGCATTACCTAAACTAATTTCATTGTCAGCCAGTCCACACAAGTTTTGTTCCTCTACATCCCTCTTAAGTTTCTATACTTAAGCAAGAGTATACGAAAGGTAGTTAGGGATGCCACCTTTCTTGGAAAAAAATCAGCCTTACTAATTTGCATATACATTTAGTATGCGTGACATCACATTATGTAAATCACAAGGAGTGACATAAGAGATAATTCTGTAAAATCACCAAAAAACTACGTACAGTTTGATTCTACTGTATATATGGATTACTCCCAGTGTCTCCCTGTCTCAGTCTCCCAGTGTATTATTGTCCCTATGTATCACAGTGTCCCCATGTCACCCAGTGTCTCAGTGTCCTCATGTCGCCTAGTGTCCCCTAGTCTCCCAGTGTCCCCATGTCACCTAGTATGCCCTAGTCTCCCAGTCCCCTAATCTCCCAGTGTTTCAGTGTCCCCTAGTGTCTGTGTCCCCAGGGCTCTATTGTCCCCTATGTATCATGTCCCCTATGTGCCCCATATCTCCCAGTGTCCCCTAGTGTCTCAGTGTCCCCATGTCTCCCAGTGCCCCTTAGTGTCCCCATGTCTCTCAGTGTCCCCATGTCACTAGGACACACAGAGACATTGGGACACTGTGAGATATGGGGACACTGAGAGACCTGGGGACACAGTCACTGGGGGAGACATTGTTACACTGGGTGACTTTGAGACACAAGGGAACACTGGGAGACATGGGCACTGAGACACTGTGATACATAGGGGACCCCAGAGACTTGATAAAGATCTGGGTACAGCTTGAAACATTGCGGTGTCCAATAAGCCTGCTTAAATCTATCACAGTGAGTGCCTGAGGTTTTATCTTTTATACTAGGGGACACTGAGACACTGGGAGACATGTGGACACTGGGAGACTAGGGGACTCTGGGAGACTAGGAAACACTGAGACACTAGGGACAATGGCACACTACAGACACTGAGAGACACCAGGGACAATGGGAGATATGGGTACACTGAGACACTAGGGACACTGGCTGGGAGACATGGGGACACTGGGAGTCTCCCAGGTCTCAAAGCCGCCCAGTGCCCTCATGTGTCCCCATGTCTCCTAGTGTCCTCTAGTGTTTGTGTCCCCATGTCTCCCAGTGTCCCTTAGTGTCTGTGTCCCCATGTCACTAGGACACAGAGACATGGGAACACTGACACACTAGAGGACATGGGAGACCTGGGGACAGTAAGACACCTGAGGACTCTGGGAGACATGGAGACACAGACACTTGTGGACTCTTGGAGACATTGGGACACAGACACTTGGGGACTCTGGGAGACTAGGGGACTCTGTGAGACATGGGAACTCTGAGACTAGAAACAATGAGAGACACCAAGGACACTGGGAGACATGGGGACACTGAGACACTAAGGACACTGGCTGGGAGATATGGGGACACTGAGACACTAGGGACACTGGCTGGGAGACATGGGGCCACTGTGTCCCTAGTGTCTCAGGGTCCCCATGTCCTTCAGTGTCCCAATGTCTGTGCCTCCAAGTCTCTCACTGTCCCCATGTCTCAAAGTTTCCCCTAGTGTCTCAGTGTCCCCAGGTCTCCCAGTGCCCCCTAGGGTCTCAGTGTCCCCTAGTGTCTCTATCCCCATATCACACAGTGCCTCCTAGTGTCTCAGTGTCCCCAGGTCTTGCAGTGTCCCCTAGTGCCTCCCAGTGTCCCCTAGTGCCTCCCAATTTCCCCTAGTGTCTGTGTCCTCATGTCTCCCTGCAGCCTTTCCCCCATCCCTCACTTACCCGAGCTGTAGGCTGGAAGCTGCTGTCTGGACTCTCTGGGCAGAGCTGCTCCCCTGCGGATCAGTGAGTAGAAAGAGGCAGGGTGGGAGATGCTATAACTTCTTATCCCTGCCTCTCTCCACACACAAAGCGACCCCTACTAGCTGGTGCTGGTATTGCAGAATAATCTCTATTTATACTGAGACTGACATTTGTATTGCCGGTATTACTGCAATACCGGCACTGGCTAGGCAGCCTCAAATACTGGAGAAATACTGGCCAGGTGGCACCCCTAAGAGTAATGTGTAAATACATGAATAAATAAATAACTAAATATATATATATATATATGTATATATATATATATTTTTTTTTAATCAATAGGTCTATTCCATGAGGATGGGCCTGGAGTTGCAGCTCCATCAGCCCCTATGTTAATCCGGCCCTGATCACATTGAATGTCTTTAGACTATTATTTTGGTTCTGATTCTGTTTTGAATATAATATGACTTTTTTTTCCCCCATGAATCCAAATTTATTATTTCTTGGGTTGTAGTCACATTATTTGGGGTATTACCAATGCATATACTTGCAAAATGAAAAAAGGTGATTTTTATGGAAAGTACATTTACCTTTAACCATTTATACAACCATTTATATACACCAGGATAGATTTCAAGCAAAAATAAAATAATTATGCACAGTATATAGGCTTGTTATACTATACTGAAATTAACTCTTTAGATTGATACATATAAAAATGGTGTCAAATATAATGGAATGGGTACAAAATAAAAAACACATGAAAAACACGACAGACATTTATATATTTTGATGAATGTTAACTGAAATTTAGACAGAAATGAGTTGGTGTCACTTTGACAAATCTCCCAAATCATGCTGTATACTGTATGAGCACTGTAATTATTTTTTTATTTTTTATTTTCAACAGGAAATTAACTGTAAATAATGAACTAATGGAACTATAAGTTTTGCAGAAATTGCTATGAATGTCAGATGCATAACTCATTTGCCGAAACGCAAAATTTGTGTTTAGTAATTTTAGCTATATTTTAAGATTTTTTCCAGCCTACTTGGTGCAGGAATATATACATTTTATTACAAATAGGAAGTAAACATTATGCATATGCATATGTCTTTATTCACTACTCACAACAGCAAAAAAGTTAACAATAAATATAGATAGAAGAAAAAAAAGAGTAGTGCTTACAAAGATGCTAATGTGGAATACTAGCAACCAATCAGCAGTGACCATAGGCGTGCGCAGCCTATTGCATTAGGGTGTGCACCCTAAAGCACAAACACACGCCGCATGTATATGTGTGTGTGTGTGTGTGTATATATAAATATATATATAAAAATGCACACACACACATACACTGCTGTGTGTGCTGTTAGTGTGCTGTGTGTGCTGTTAGTGTGATGTGTGTGTGAGGCTGCTGTTAGTGTGATGTGTGGGTGAGGGTGTTTGTGTGTGTTTGTGACGGTGCTGTTTGTGTGTGTGTGTTTGTCCTGTGAGGGTGCTGTGTGTGTGAGGGTGCTGCTTGTGTGAGTGTCGTGTATTTGTGAGGGTGCTGTTTGTGAGGGTGCTGTTAGTGTGCTGTGTTTGAGGGAGTTGTGTTTTTTTAAAGGTGCTGTGTGTGTTTGTGAGGGTGCAGTTAGTGTACTGTGTGTGTGTGAGCGTGCTGTGTGTGAGCTGTATGTGTGTAGGTGCTGTGGGTGCTATATGTGTGTGTGTGCTGTATGTTTGGAGGGATTGTGGAGGTGGGGGCAGATTAGTAAATATCCCCCCTCCCTTCTGACCTTGCTGCCATGTGCCATCCCTGGTGGTCCAGTGGAGAGTGAACTCTAGCCTGCGGGGCTAGAGTTAACTCTCGCAAGATCTGAGCATTGCCGCCACGAGAGGAACCTGGTGGAGCTTCTGTCTAGAGCTCCCTGGGTCCTCTCCTACCTCCCTCCATGCTGCTGTGGGCCGGTGAGGTAGATCTTTGGTCTCCCCGCCGGCCCATGGAGGCTTAGAGCAGAGCCAGCACTCAGATAGCGCTGGCTCTGCGTGAGCCGACAGGGGAGATCGGGAGATCTCCCCTACCGGCAGGGTATAAGTCCTGTGGAATAATGTGTGGGAACTCTCCCAAGATTCCCACCCCCCAAAAAAAATATACACTCGTGTGTGTGTATATATATATATATATATATATGCGTACACACACTCACAGACACATTCACAGACACACACACACACATACACTCACAGACACACACATACATTCACAGACACACATACACTGACACACAGACACACATTCACACACAGACATTCACAGACACACACTCACACACACACACATACAGAGACACACACATTCACAGACACACACACATACACAGACTCACACACATACAAATTGTTATTTTTTTATAAAAAAATGTCCACCCAGCCTCCCTACCTGGAGTGCTGGCGTGGACCTGTCCCTGGGGTCCAGTGGGGCGGCGCCTGTCTCCATCTCAGCCGCGACGAGGTAGCTCGTGCTCTCTGCTTCCTCTCACAGGAAGCTCCCTCGCCGCGGCTGAGATGGAGAGAGGGGGGAGGATCCATCACCTCTTGCCCCCCCCCATGACAGGGGCAACATGGGGGGAGGAAGGGGGGCATTTGGGGGCGCTGAGTGCCTGCAGGAACAGCGTTCCTGCTCAAAAAAAGTGCAGGAACGCTGTTCATGCAGGACTCAATCCATAGGCATGCCGCGGGGATTAGGGTGTGCCCAGGCACACCCGGCACACCCCGTGCGCATGTCTATGGCAGTGACTAAGACCTATAAGACATGTTACCACAAAACATGATCTTCTTTTGTGTTATGAGCAAGAAAGAGTTACATGGAAAGTAAAACATTTGAAGATCAGGAGCTCTGAAAAATCCAGATTCATAACTTCAAACAACAATTGAAGAAGAATGTAGTCATCGATATCTTAGGAAACTGTAAAATAGAAGACAACACCCATAGTGGCAGGATTACTAGAGTGGAATAATATTTGCCTTTTATAAAATTTATATGTTTCTGCACCAAGAGGGTTTGGAAAATTTAGAACTTTATGGCAGACTGGAGGCTCATATATGTATGTTAAAAAGAACAAATTATAATACAAGCATAGACTATCAACTTTAAAATAAAATATTTTAAAAGAAGAGTCTGATGACCTGGCTGCAGCTTTGGAAATGACAGATGAAAATAAATAAATAAAACATTCTAGAAAGATTTTAGTAGATATGGCTCCTGTGGGGGTAGTGTACTCCTAATTTAGTAATATAAATATCAGCCATAGCCACAGTTTGTTTAATCCATCTAGTTACATGGGTGTCTAGGTAGAACAAATACCAAAGTCCATCCAGTTTAAATGTGCAGACCATCCTTTTATGCTTATCCAAAAGAAGGCAACACCCCTCCCCCAGTTGTAGCCATTTAGAATTATACCACAAAAGGCAAGAAAAAAAAACCTTCTTGACTCCATAATGGCAATTAGATTTTTGTTGGATCAACAACCAGTTTACATATCAGTTATATCCTTGAATATTCTGTCTATGCAAAAATGCATCAAAGCCTTTAAAAAAAAGATCTATAGAATCTGACAACACAACTTCTTTAGATAGATAATTACACATCTTTATTGCTCTTACTGTAAAGAACCCTATCCTCCGCTGTAAGCGAAAACGCCTTTCTTCCAGTCTGTTGTATAGTCTTGCTAATGAACAGTTTAGCACATAGTGGTTTGTACTGAGCCTGTATGTATTTGTATAGTGTATCATATCCCCTCAAATGCAACTTTTTTTTTTTTTTAAAGAAAACAATTCCAGTTTTTCTAGCATTTCCTTATAATTGTTTTCCCTCCCCCCTACTAGTTTTGTAACTCGCCTCTGCATTTTTTCTAGTTCTGCAATAGTTCTTTAAAACTGGTGCCCAATATAGCACCACATATTCCAGGTGGGGCCTTACTATTGATTTGTAAAAAGGTAAAATTATATTTGGGTCACGAGAATCGAAATCTCTTTTAATACACGAAAGAACTTAACTAACGTTTGCAACTGCAGACCAACATTGCATGCTGTTGCCTAGTTTGTGGCAAAAATTGTTCTAAAATTGTTCTAAAATTGTTCACAAGTCCTTTTATTTGCCTGCCAAATCCCCCAATTTATCCAAATCCCTCTGTAGAGAACTTGCCATGTATAGCCTTTATTTTCTTATATAGTTCTGCAAACACAGACAAATGACTTTTAATGTCCACTTCAAGATCATGTATAAATGGAGTAAGGAGAAATGGACCCTGAGGCACTCCATTTACCACTGTTTTCCATTTTATAAATGATACATTTACAACTATTCTCTACAATCTTTAAGCCAATGTTCTATCCAAGAACATGATTTTTTGTCTAATCTAACAGATTTCAGTTTTACTAGTAACCTTTTGTGTGGATCAAATGCTTTAGCAAAATACAAGTGGGTCACATCTACTGGATCACCCTGATCTATATTTCTGCTAACATCTTCATGGAACACAATTAAGTTAGTTTGGTATGACCTGTCTTTCATAAAACAATGTTGATTCCCCCCTCACTATTTTTAGGGTGAGGGGGGTAGGTAGGGGATAACTTTTATTTGGGTGGGGGGTGACTAGGGGCTTGGGGACCCCTAGTCACCTTGCAAGGGGGGGGGGATTTTCATTTAGGGCCCCCACCCGCCGTTCAGGGGTGGGGGCCCCTCATTGTTATGTAGGGCCCCCACCCACCGCTCAGAGGTGGAGGCCAGGGGGGAGGACAGTAGGTCCCCCCCTCATTGTCATGTAGGGCCCCCCGCCGCGCAGGGGTGGGGGCCAGAGGAGAGGACAGTAGGTCCCCCCCTCATTCTTATTTGGGGTCCCCACACACCGCTCAGAGGTGGGGGCCGGGGGGGAGGACAGCAGGTCCCCCCCTCATTGTTATGTAGGGCCCCCACCCACCGCGTAGGGGTGGGGGCCAGGGAGGAGGACAATAGGCCCCCCCCCCTTATTTTAAGTTTTTTATGTATTTTAAATTATTTATGTATTTTAAGTATTTTATATTATTTTAAGTTATTTCCCTATCCATATTTGTTTGCAGGGCACTTGTCCTACTCTTACCCCCATTTTACTTCCTTTTGCAGCCCTCTAGCCCTTTCCAGGACTTTAGAGCCATTTTAGTGCCCAAAAGTTCGGGTCCCCATTGACTTCAATAGGGTTCGGGTTCGGGGTCAAGTTCGGGTCAAGTTTGGGTCCCGAACCCGGTGAATCCGAACATCCAGGTGTCCGCTCAACTCTAGTCCTGTTACTTCCTAGTTTCCTAAGCTCAAGGCCCGACCTTTAAGATGGCCGGACGCACATTTTTGTAGCTCCCGCAAAACCAAACACATAACTTGGTAAAAACAAATTTATTGCGGCTGGAGAAAAATGTAAACGTATTACAGACTTACCCCTGTGCAGTTCTCCACAGCCCGGTACCACAGCAGCTTGAATGCGAATATCGCTTATTCGAATCTCTGGCCTACTGAAGCCTGCGGCCTGTGAGATGGGAAAGGCGGCCGATCCCCCGGCTACAGCCTTATTACCTGAAGCAACCTGTTTACAGCTCCGCATCCCTGCCTTCATACCGGTGGGGGTTATCCTTGTCCCCACTGAGACACTTACCTCTCTGACAAGCAACAATCTACGCGGACTCCGCACAAAGATGGCTTCCGAGCCACAGGTCTCCATGTCCCAGATGAGCCTGGAAACCCAGTCCTGGGTCAAAAGCTTTGACAAGATCTGTTGGAAGTTATGTCTCAGATTGAGTAATGACTCCGCCGAGCCCATCATGCAGACGCTTTCCCTCGACACCTGAGCTGGTTCCAGCTCACTGTCCCTGCTCCAGACAGGGGCCCTTGTAAAGCAAGCATCACCACGTCGCCCACATGCTCGCGGGGGTGTCCATTCTCTGAAGTCGTTGCCGTCGATCCTCCTGTCAGGAGAGATGGAATCGATGCAAAGCATTGGCTCCACTACTTGCTTGGGCTGATGGCCCATATGTTCTAACTGCCTAGTTATGCATGACTAAAAGTACAATAATAAAACAAACACTGTATGTACTGGCAAGGAAATGAGCAGAAGAATGAGACCACTGGTAGCAGAAACACACTGAAACAAAAAGGATAAATTGCAAAGGAACGGGTGTGGCAACAGAAAACAAACATTTAAAAGAATCCAGGAGACTGGCAATTCTAGGAACGGAATAATGGAATGAACCCAGCATAAAGAAAACCATACATGGAACAGATAATTAGAAAAAACAAGAAAAACTAAACAAGAATTATAAAAATAGTACTGGATACCAGAAGCCATGGCTATAAATAATTTGCAGACTAACAGAACAGAACGTGACAGCAGACTATAGCTCACCAGTGGACCACCAGGGCTGGCAGTGTCCCCCCCACCTTCCCCAAAGGTAAGAAGAAGCGTGGGGGGGCAAAGATTTTATATATGGATATTTATTATTATTTAAAAAAATATTTAAAAAAACATATGCTGAAGGTACCAGACTGAGCAGAATATTCTCACTGTTTATTCAGTAGTAAATTAGCTAGTGATGTCCCGAACGGTTCGCCAAACGATTCGCCGCAGACGGCGAACATATGCGGTAAACTTTGACCCTGTACCTCACAGTCAGCAGACACATTCCAGCCAATCAGTAGCAGACCCTCCCACCTCCTGGACAGCTCACTAAGAATACAGCTTCACAATGAATGTAAAATGGATGCTGACCAAGAGGTGGGAGGGTCTGGGAGGGAGGGTCTGCTGCTGATTGGCTGGAATGTGTCTGCTGACTGTGAGGTACAGGGTCAAAGTTTACCGCATATGTTCGCTGTCTGTGGCGAACCGTTCGGCGAACCGTTCGGGACATCACTAAAATTAGCAAAGACAGAGGGACAGAGCTCCTGGGGCTCTGCTGGAATAAACTGCAACTTGCACTTACCCAGACACTGGTTTCCCCCAGAATCTGATACCGGAGCCAGGGGACGACATGGAGAAAAGGGCTAAGAAGCTTAAAGCATTAGCAGGGGAGGGTTCCCACGATATCAGGGACCTTCTACAATCATGGCCTTAGCCGTTACTCCTCAGAGGACAAACTTCTGAATGCTCCTGATCGCATCCCCAACATAGAAGGCTTAGCACTCCGCTACCAGAGAAAGACCGCACAGCTCCAGTTAACAAGGGTGACTTTAAGGCCCAATTGAAAAACATCAGCGCACTTTTCAATGCCGATCTGTTAGTTATAATAGAAGAAATTACGACGGTGACTACCAGAGTCCAGGTGATGGATGATACATATCTTCTATAACTCACAGGCAAACAGATGCCTCAGAGAAGATGAACCAACTACAGGCCTTCCACCAGGCCATTCAGGCCAGAATGTACGCACTCGATGATGCGCAGAGGTGCAACAACATGAAAATCTGGGGCATAGCCGACACAATTGACAGGCAAAAACTGCCACACTTTGTAAGGCACTTAGAGGCCACTCTCCTACCCCAACACCAAACCAAAGACATACAAATCGACCACTGTTTTGGGCTGCCTAAATCGGCTATGGCTACAGCCGATACCCCACAAAATGTCCTGGTCCGCTTTCCTCTGTTATGGGATAAAACAGCAGTTTTGGAGGCTTTATGAGGCACTTATGTGAGACCACAGAGCTTTTCTATTAATCACACTCGTGATCTCTGTGCAAACTTTGGCACACTTCTGCCGTGGGGTTTGCTGTGTGAGCAGGGACCTTACAAAGTCGCTACCTGATTATTATTTTATTATACCCCATTATTGCAGTACTTTTAGACCAAGCCCTCTCCTTTTTATTTCTTTCATTCATATTATTTAAAAACTGAGCTAGTATTTCGTATTGTTCTAGATATATAAGATAAAAATGTACAGTTTTGTTCTGGCACCTTTCAGCTACACTAAATTTTGACCCATGTTTGATTGATAATACTGAGGCTTTACATGCAAATGTTATTTAAAAATAAAGAATTTAAAAAAAAATAGCAGAGAAACTGAGATTTATGGCTAAAATAATCAAATTTCTTAATTCGGCAAGCACTCTTATGCCCACAGTTACAAAAATGTATGAATTCATGTATGAAATCCAATGCCTAGAATAATAGCAATTATAAAAATAATTTTATACATATGTTATGTTGCTTTTATCTTGTGTTAGTTCAAATAGATAAAGTGAAAACATAATAAATAAATGGTCTTTATATAAATGTGGTGTAAAGAGATATGTTTAGGAGACAATATGTGTGAAAATATACCTTGTCTTTGAGCGTTGTAATGGGCATCATTATTTTTATCTACAACAAAGGTTTTTTTTTTTTACTAGGCAAATTATTAATTGAAATCAACACTTCTATACAAAATGTAAGCTAGAACAAATGTTGTAGAGTTGGTGAATATTTCTCATTTAACTAGCATGGAATTGACAAATCCGCTTTAGATTCATTAAGTGAATAAAATGTATAAGCCTTTCAATCATCTTCATTCTGGGATAACATTCATTTTCTGTAGATAAAGTTTGTAAATGCGATATTCTTTAATAATGTGCAATTGAACCCATGTGGTCAGTGAGCTAATATAGACCTCAACCAGTGCCCATAACCTCAACTGTTAGATGACTGTGATTCATATGTGAGTCATGTTCAAGCTATGTTTGCTTTTTATTAAGGTTATATTAACTATGTGAAAGACAAAAACAAGGTATATAAGGCAGTTTCCTTGACAATTGTGAGAATAGCAAACTGTTCTACCATGCCAGATATTGTGATGTTGGACTTTATGTACACTTTTATGATATTTTATTTATACATGTATCGTGTTATGTAAAAGTCTAAAGAATAAATCTGCTTTCACCTTTCAAAAATGAAATTATATATGTGGAGGCAGTGCAAAGCAGGGTTCAAAATTAATAAAGGGAATGGAAGATATTAGTTATAAAAAATATTATAGGAAGAAGAGTGGGAGAAGATGCATCAAGGGTCAAAGGGCAGAAGGTCGTGAGCTCATTTATCTAGGAGACAAGATGTGGCTGAATGCAGAAATCAGTGTGTCAGATTAAGACTTAACCTTAACTTTATTTGTCAATGTTTAAAAAGGGAGGATGTACATTCAAAGATAAAGTGAGTAGCAAATAAACTTGTGTAATAGAACCACCATATAAAGAGCTGAAGTGCTGCCCAACTGGCGATACGCACGTCGGGGCTCAACTCATACTTATAGACACATCGATTCTGCTCTTACTAGCGTTATTTTTATCTGTATCCTTCTCAAAAGCTATATCGGTCCACGTATCATTAGATCGTATCACATTGCTAACCTAGCGATAGTTAGTTTCTGCTTGTATTCCAAGCACAGGTGCCCTCAAAGGCACAATACAAAATTGTATATTAGCGGTACTACATTTTCTTTCTTTCGTTAATTCACTTTAGTACCAACTTAGGGATATTGGGTCAATCTTAGAGCACTACTTAGTTAAGGTTTCCCCTTTTTCGGGTACAGACAGCGTTCAGATATAGTGTTGCTCTTTAGAAGTTATTAGTAACGTTCAGAATTGTGAGTGCTTTTGATATATATGCACTGCCTGACTGTCCTGGTTACACTGTCAAATATCCTGTGCCAGGTCATCATTTACTAGAGATTCAGAACCATTGCAGCTTCAGAACAAAGTTTGGATTTCGGTCTCACCTACAATATTACATTCTTGACTTCCGTGTACATACTTTATTTTGTTTTATTTTCATTTCATCCTTATCCATACCTGTAAATACTATGGTTCAAATTTTATCTTATTTTCATCCTTCTCACTGCCTGTAAATATTTCTATTCAGGGGCTGCAGGCTAGAGTTCACTCTCACCACATGGACCACCAGGGCTTCCCCACCGGACCCAGGGCCGGATTAACATAGGGGCTGATGGAGCTGCAGCTCCAGGCCCAGGCCCATGGAATAGGCCCATTTAAAAAAAAAAAAAAAAAAAAATTTTTTTTTGTTTGTTTTACACACACTACTCTTAGGTTTGCCACCTGACTGGTATTTTACTGGCACAGCCGGTATTTGAGGCTGCCTGGCCGTGCCGGTATTGCAGTAATACCGGCAATACAAATGCAGGTATTTTTCTCAGAATAAATGGAGATTACACTGCAATACCAGCACCAGCCAGTAGGGGTCACTGTGTTTGGAGAGAGGCAGGGATAGGAAGTTACAGCATATCCCTGCCTCTCTCTACTACTTACTGATCCGTGGGGGAGCAGCAACACAGCACAGAGTCCAGATAGCAGCTCTACAGCTCAGGTGAGGGATGGGGGGAAAGGCAGCAGGGACACATGGGGACACTGAGACACTAGGGGACACATGTGGACACTGAGACACTAGGGGACATATGGGGACACTGAGACACTAGGGGACACTGAGACACTAGGGGACATATGGGGACACTGAGACACTAGGGGACACTGAGACACTAGGACACATGGGGGCACAGACACTGGAAGACCTGGAAACACTGAGACACTAGGGGACATATGGGGACACTGAGACACTAGGGGACACAGACACTAGGGGACACATGGGGACACAGACACTAGGGGACACTGAGACACTAGGACACATGGGGGCACAGACACTGGAAGACCTGGAAACACTGAGACACTTGGGGACACTGGAAAACATGGGGACACTGAGCCACTAGGGGATACTGGGATACATGGGGACAGGGCCGCCATCAGGGCATGACAACCACAACGGTTGTCATGGGCCCGGCGGTCCTGGGGGGCCCGGACTGCTCAGGTCGTCCGGGCCCCACATTCAGTGGGTACATACCGGGTCGCAGGGGGCCCTGCGACCCGGTATGTACCCACAGGGCCAGCCTCTTCTCCTGGGGGGCCCAGCAGTCGGTCACCTCAGGGCCCCCCAGAGGCTGGCCCTGAAGCTGCTCAGGGAGGTTTTTCAGCCTCGCATCGCATCGATGCCGTAGCCAGAAGATGACGTCATCTGCCCGCATCAGCACGGCACGCCAGAGGGAGCTGAAGAGGAAGCACACAGAGAGTGCTCCGCCGGGCTCCGTCCGGCACCAAGTGTCAGGTGGGGGAGGAAATGAAATGGGAGATGAGGAAGCATCGGGGGGGGTGGAAGGAATGAAATGGGGAGGGGGGTGGAAGGAATGAGATGGAGGGGAGGAATGAAATAATGAAATGGGGGGGAAATGAAACTGAGGAGGGTGAAGGAATGGAAGGGGAAGGAAATGAAATGGTGGGGGGAAGGAATGAAATGGGAGGGGGAAGGGGAAAACGTGGGAGGGGGGGAAGGAATGAAATTTGAGGGAGGGAGGGAAGAAATTAACTTTGAGGGAGTGGGGGCAGGAATGAAATTTGAGGGGAGGAGAGGAATTAAATTTGAGGGAGGGGGAGGGGGGAGGAGGTGAGAGGAAGGAAATTTGAGGAGGGGGGAGAGGAAGGAAATGGGAGGGAGGGGGGAGAGGAATTAAATTTGAGGGAGGGGGAGAGGAAGGAAATTTGAGGGAGAGAGGAAGGAAATTTGAGGGAGGGAGAGAGGAAGGAAATTTGAGGGATGGGGGAGAGGAAGGAAATTTGAGGGACGGGGAGAGGAAGGAAATTTGAGGGACGGGAGGAGGGGAAGGAAATTTGAGGGACGGGGGAGAGGAAGGAAATTGGAGGGGAGAGGAAGGAAATTGGAGGGGGGAGAGAAGGAAATGAGAGGGAGAAGAAGGAAATTGGAGGGGGGAAGAAGGAAATTGGAGAGGGAGGGGGAGAAGAAGGAAATTGAGGAGAAGAAGGAAATTGGAGAGGGAGGGGGAGAAGAAGGAAATTGGAGAGAGGGAGGGAGGGGGAGAAGGAAATTGACGGGGGGAGGGGGAGAGATTGACATCCATCACACACAATGCACACCTTGCACACAGAAAAACACACAATGCATTACACACAGACACACGTACACAAGCAATGCATCCCTTACACACAGCAACACACAATGCACCCCTTACACACACTCAATGCATCCCTTACAGACGCACACACTGCATCCCATACATACACAAACTCATCTTGCAGCCCTTACACATACAAACACAGATTCACACAATGCATTCCTTACACACATCAGGACATCCCCCACACACACACTCCACTCCCTGTGAACAAACTCATTGGTGGAACATGAAGGTGGACCCTGGGACCCAGACCTTGAGCTGTGTAAAGGGCCCTCAAAAAAATGGAGCTGCTTCCCGTTCTCCCAGAACAGTGATTTTTGTGACCACAGTTACAAACCGCCTCCAGAGAGCCTGTTGTACACCAGACCAGTGGAGCCAGACGGCAGCTAGAGCCCATCATCATCCTCATCTGGTTGTAAGTAGGCAATCTAGTATATTATTTGTGGCACTAATCTCTAATTTACCTCACATTAAAGGGACACTATAGTCCCCAGAACCACTGCAGCTTAATGTAGTGGTTCTGGTGTCTAGCCTGTCCCTGCAGGCCTTTTAATGCAAACACCGCAGCACTGGTGTTAGTTAACATGGCAGATCATATGGGTGGGGCATTGTGATGTCACATGGGGGGGCGGCAAACTTTACTTTTGCCTAGGGCGGCAAAAATCCTTGCACCGGTCCTGCAGACACTGCATCCCTGTGGGCGGATTCGGAGGGGGGGGCACTTTGGGCGGACTCGGGTGCAGGCACCGGGGGGCCCAGACCTTGAGCTGTGTCAGGGGCCCCAACATTTCTGATGGCAGCCCTGCATGGGGATGCTGAGACACATGGGGATGCTGTGAGACATAGGGACATTGGGAGACACTGAGACATTGGGAAACGGAGACACTATGTCCCCATTTCTCCCAGTGTCTGTGTCCCATGTCTCTCAATGTGCCTAGTGTCCCTATATGTCCCCATGTCTATGTCCACAACTGTCCCCAAGTCTCCCAGTGTCTGTGTCCCATAGTCTCCCAGTGTCCCCATGTCTCTGTGTCCCTAGTGTCTTAGTGTCCCCTAAATGTTTCAGTGCCCCCATGTCTCCCAGTGTCTTTGTTCCTAGTGTCTCAGTGTGCCTAGTGTCCCCATGTCTCCCAGTGTCCCTATATGTCCCAGTGCCCCCATGTCTATGTCCACAACTGTCCCCATGTCTCCCAGTGTCCCCAAGTTTCTGTCTCCCAGCCAGTGTCCCCCTGTCTCCCAGTGTCTGTGTTCCCATGTCTCTGTGTCCCTAGTGTCTTAGTGTCCCCAAATGTTTCAGTGTCCCCGTGTCTGCTAGTGTCTCAGTGTCCCCATTTCTCCCAGTTTCCCTAAATGTTTCAGTGTCCCCATGTCTCCCAGTGTCCCTATGTCTCCGTGTCCCCGGGTCTCTCTGTAAAATCACCAACAAACTGCTCACAGTTTAATTCTGCTGTATCGATGGATTGCTCCCAGTGTCTCAGTCTCGCAAGTCACCCAGTGTCTCACTGTCCCTATGTATCACAGTGCCAGTGTCCTCATGTCGCCCAGTCCCATAGTCTCCCAAACTCTCAGTGTCCCCATGTCTCTCAGTGTCCCCATGTCTCTCAGTATCCCCATGTCTCACTGTGTCCGCAGTATCCTAGTGACACACTGAGACATTGGGACACTGGGAGAAATGAGGACACTGGGAGACTAGGGGACTGGGCGACATGTGGACACTGACACTGTGATACATAGGGACACTGAGACACTGGGTGACTTGCGAGACTGAGAAACTGGGAGCAATCCATCTATACAGCAGAATCAAACTGTGAGTAGTTTGTTGGTGATTTTACAGAATTTGTGATTATACAAATGATTAAGGCTGGTATTTTTTCAAGAAAGGTGGCAACCCTAACTAATCTTCACATACTCTTGCTTAAAGGAGCACTATAGGGTCAGGAACACATTCATGTATTACTGACCCTATTATGCTAAAACCACCACCCTGGCCCCTTCTTGCCTCCCTAAGTATAGTAAAATATAACTAGTCTGCAGCTGCTGGCTCTGCCTCTGAATTGACTGTCTGCTGACATCATCAGAAGTGGTGATCTGAGCAAATTACAAAACTTCCCCATAGGATTGGCTGAGACTGTCAACTAGGCAGATCAGGGGCAGAGACAGCACAAGTCCAACATAGCCCTGGCCAATCAGCATCTCCTCATAAAGATAAATTGAATCAATGCATCTCTATGAGGAAAGTTCAGTGTCTGCATGCAGAGGGTGGAGACACTGAATGGCAGTGCTGCACACTAGGCAGTACTGCCCCAGGAAGTACCTCTAGCAGCCATCTAAGGAGTGGCCAGTGGAGTTATTTTCTCTGAAAAGACAGTGTTTACTGCAAAAGGCCTAAATGGAATGATTCTATTTACCAGAACAAATACAATAAGCTGTAGTTGTTCTGGTGACTATAGTGTCCCTTTAAGTTTGGAAGCTTAAGAGGGATGTATGGGAACAAAACTTGTGTGGACTAGCTGACAATAAAATTAGTTTAGGTAATGCAGACGCTGATCTCTCTAAAACTGTGGCATGTCCCCTTTCTTCTACACTCACTACATACACCTTTTCTCTGTCTCAGACTATATACCAGGAACTTCTGCCAGCGAGTGCTAGGGGACAGTCCTGAGAAAGAATGGAGTGAGCGCATCGTCAAACACATTTATGTCAAGCTCATGGTGCTGCCTGCATAGTATGCCCTTAGTTGGAGAGCCTGCAGGATTGGCGGGCAGCCTGACATGCATTCATGCCAGGTTGTCCTTCAAATTCTTTGGACAGACATGCCCTCTTTTTGAGCATGTTCTCCCCTTTTGGCAGGTCTGGTCATGTGATTCGCACCAGTGGCACACTCTTTTACCCTGCCCATTGACTTCCTACTTCACTGGACACTGCTGTTAGGGGGTATGGATTGATTTGAAGGATGAAAGCATAAATTAGAGAGAGACTAGCATAGAGTATGTGTTTTTTTATAGCTGCATCCTTTGAGTTTCCCTCCAGCACCATCTCCATCAGATACATGACGCTTGGGAGGTATGACTGGTTTAGTGTTTTTGGTCGATAAGATTCCGTAATTAGGCCCATCATAATTGTCAGCACCAGGCCCACCGGGCTCTTAATCTGGCCCTGACCGGACCCCCTCCCAGGCAAAGGTAAGAAGGGAGGGGGATATGAACATATATATTTTTTAACCTACCCCCACTGCCAACAATAACTCCACCCATACAAACACACTATACCCCCACACACACTGCCCACCCCACACACATTGCACCCCTCACACACTGCCTACCCAACACACATACACTGTACGCCTCACCCACACTGCCACCCATTCACATAGTGCTGTATTGGTTATTGTGCCTGGATTGTTTCTTTAAATAACCTACCAGTGCTCCTCCCAAGATTAGGCTCTGGATTCACCCCAGGCCGGGAAACATTTCTGCTGAACAGGGGCCCAGTATATGTTGCAGCGCTGTAAATATACACATTCTAGAAATTTGTTTTGACTTGGAAATATTGAAATATTAAGGGCACCTTGAACCTAAAGAGTTTTAGAATATGCATCCCTCCTTTTTAAACATTGACAAATAAAGGTTAAATCTTAATCTGCCACACTGATTTTGTGGTCAGGGCATTCAGCCATGTTTTGTCTCCTAGTTAAAGAGTAGCTAAAGAAGCTGCCTTTGCTTACACTTTGAAAATGTGTTTCAGAGGGTATATAACATTAAATTGGCACTCCTAACAATATGGTCACTACACTCAGTAGACATCACCTGGCTCTCTGTCAAACAGTTTGGGAGTCGTTTGACAGAAGAAGAGGCTCTCGCCAGCACCCAGGGACCACTCTCTCAAAAGTTGCAATGGTAATGCAGAACTGGAATTTGTGCATTATCAATGTATGTGGATCCACAGTTGTGTCTAGAATTCGTCCTTTAAGACTTGGTAAAAATAAATTTTACCTATTGCAGTTGAGTTTTAGATATTGGATTCTCTCCGTAGAGTTTTAGATTCATCAAAATAATAGATTTTGTTTCCTGTATACATTTTTTTTTTATATCAGGATAAACAGGACTATAATAGTTAACACAGACCTTATTAGCATACTGATGATATAGTGAATAATTAGATTTGTTTTCTCTTTTTTGGGCCACAACTAGAAATTTTTATAACATGGACTTTTGGATCAATTATGTTGATGGTGAAAGTATAAACAGACCATTTTTCAACCCATGTTACTAATTTTCTATCAGGCAGGAACAAGTGTCATGCAGACCTCAAGCCATCATTTCACATGTCAGTAGTCGTGTGGGTTAAGGCAAAACTTGGTTTTACTTTTCTGTTTGATGTCATTATGGTTTGTAAAGTACTCTTTTTATCAGCATCATTATTTTGTCATTTCCAGAAAATTTGCCGTTCAAAAGTTCTTTTGTCCTTTGACCTTTACCAAATTTAATTCCTACCTTTTTTGATCACAAGAATAATTACACTGTTCTGTTTAACTGTCATATTAATATACATAGCAAATAACCCATTTTCCAAGACATGTATAATTAGTACTATTAAGATAAACATTGCCTATTTACCCTGACACAGTGCATCAAGTACATACTAAATATTTACACGTACAAATTGTTCACATATGGGGGATATGTTGTAATATGCACATTGCGGGAGTACAATTATGTAATATTTACTACAATAATATGAACTATATATTTATACATAATATGCTTTAGCAAAAATTATTCCATTATTCCTATTCCATCTTTACTCATTTTTAAGTATGACCTGGAAGAGACCATATGAGGATGTTATAAAAGCAAATATATGAAGCACAGATGTTCGTTCCAGGTTTAGGGACAAGTAGTGAGAAAGATAAATTCTGCTCCTGTGTCAAAGCAGCAACATACACATAGATGTTAAACATGCTGGGCATATAAGGCTTCACAACCTGGCATGGGTGCCCATGTAATGCAACTTGGCTAGAACTTCTCCCCATTTTCCTACTCTTAGTACATGGGTCCTCAAACTCCGGCCCCCCAGATGTTGCTGAACTACAACTCCCATGATTCTCTGGCTATCTATGTAATTCAAAGAATCGTGGGAGTTGTAGTTCAGCAACATCTGGGGGCCGGAGTTTGAGGACCCATGTCTTAGTATGTAATCTCTATTATTATTATTATTAAGGTGATTTTTGTTTTACCATAATTTGTCAGTTATTTTTGGTTATGGTGCAACTGTTTAACCGGTTAAGGAACATTGTTATGTGCTATATCACAAAATGTGGCTCTATAGAACCAGTGATGTGACCATATGGAAAATGTACTGTGTTCATAGTAAAAGTATAGTTCAAAAGCTTCAGGATATGAGCAGGTAGTATCAGATAGTGTTACAAAAGTCATGTTCAGGCACTCAGCAAATTGTTTCACTTTTATTTTAAACACATTGCTAATATTCATCACTTTCTGTCGGTTTCTTTCATTTTACAACGCCTTCTGTCTAGCAGCTAAGATTCTCTTCTGAGATGTTTCATATAATTGTACAGTTAAATACCAACATTATAACTGGCTAACTATCTTCTGTTTTGGATATATTAATCTTTACTGCTGGATAAATAAAAGGCAAGGTCTCTACCCTTTTTCCTGTTAATTTTAGCTTTTTTGTTGCAACGTATTTGTTTACCCCTTGTATAGCACTGTGCCATAATTGGTAAAATAATGATAATAAATATAAAACACCACTGAGAGCTAATTTCTTTGCTACTTAATGAATTACAGAAATTAATTAATGCTTCCATTAATTTTGCTTTGTATTTTCCTTTTTTCTAATCTTAAAGGACCACTATAGTGCCAGGAAAACATACTCGTTTTCCTGGCACTATAGTGCCCTGAGGGTGCCCCCACCCTCAGGGACCCCCTCCCGCCCGGCTCTGGAAGGGGGAAAGGTGTTTAAACTTACCTTTTTCCAGCGCTGGGCGGAGAGCTCTCCTCTTCCTCTCCGCCTCCATTACGCCCCGCCGGCTGAATGCGCACGCGCGGCAAGAGCTGCGCGCGCATTCAGCCGGTCTCATAGGAAAGCATTTACAATGCTTTCCTATGGACGCTGGCGTCTTCTCACTGTGATTTTCACAGTGAGAAGCACGCAAACGCCTCTAGCGACTGTCAATGAGACAGCCACTAGAGGCTTTAGAGGCTGGATTAACCCATTTATAAACATAGCAGTTTCTCTGAAACTGCTATGTTTATAAAAAAAATGGGTTAACCCTAGATGGACTTGGCACCCAGACCACTTCATTAAGCTGAAGTGGTCTGGGTGCCTAGAGTTGTCCTTTAAAAAAATCTTATGTTTAGAGTTTATACTGTAAACAGTGGACATGAGGAAGGGGCAAAAATGATCTGTACCCTTATTTAAGGATACTAAATTAAGGAGCCGTTTAGTAGAAATATCTCTTATTTGGTATCCTTAATTATGGCAATCGCACATAAAGGTACCAAATTAGGGAGCTGTTTAGAATACCAGATTTGTAACTGACCAAATGTAAACTAAACGGAAAAACTTTAATTTGGGAAAAATGAAATTCATGTCATTCAAGTTCACAATCATATATTGGCGTTCCGATTCAATGAATAACCTAATTGCATGGAAGAATTGTGTTCATCGTGCTATTCGCCACTTGTATGATTTGGTCATTGGTGATTTGGTTCATGATTCAGACAATCCTCTCTATCAAATTTCATCCAAATAGCAGTTCATCTGATTCTGAATGCACAAGTCTAGCAAACATTAACTCTTGTAAAGTGATCGACAGTAGAAAACGACATATATAAGCAAGAGTATACATCATGTTGCTAGTGTCCTAGACACGATTGCCATCTAGTGGAAATTGTTATAAATGCACATATACATGCTTTCCAGGTGTAATGATGGTGATAAATTAAGCTGTAGACCAGTTACCTGATAAAGATTCCTTATTGCGTGCTATTTTCATAAATAAATAAAAATAAATAAATGGCTCCATTATCTTGTCTTTATAATCTCTTTCTTTCTATCTCTCTCTTTATATATACATATATCTTGACGCCCAAAGGTCAGGATATCAAATTATTAAGTCCTTTTTTATGTCAATATCAAAAGGACACTGATCACTATAACAACTTCATCTAAATCAAGTTGCTATGGTGCTAAGATGCCCTGGGGAGACACACTTTAGGGTAAAACGATTGGTTTAACCCCTTAAGGTCTGAGTGCAGCTGGAGCGATCTTGGCACCATAACAATTTCACTTAGATGAAGTTGTTATGGTGACTGTAGTGTCCCTTTAATGTTGACATATATTACCTAGAATTCTTAAACTTTTGACAGCTACAAACCACCAATGCTGAGTGTGTCTCCATACTTTCCAGACTGTGAGCGAATATATATTGCTAGAACCTAGGTAACAACTTAATGCAGATTCTATCAACATATCCCTTGATAATATGAAGAAGTGGGAATATGTCCACGTTGAGTGATCTGATTGCTGGTTGGCTAGCAGTCTGTGTTGATAGCTGTGATAATTAATACAATACATTTGAATCTAACAATATTTTTTTAAATTATTCAGAGATCCACTCATATATCCACATCATTTGGTTCCCATACCTCCAAGGTGTGTGCATGCCCCCAGGTTAAGCTCTCAGCATTTTTATTTCTCAAGAAACCCAACTACACGGAAATAATGAACGCCTTTACTCATAATAATTACAGACACAGTACAACTGCCTGCATGTATATTGAGAGGTGGGTCAAATTACACTGATACGTTTTTGTCACTAGAATTTCAATAAATTTACTAACATTTATTTGAAAAATAATACATATTAATGCAGCCACTTAAAGCAGCACCCCTTAAAGCAGTAAGCCCTTCCCCATCCATATAAAATTAGCATTTCATAAAAATAAATTTATGAAATACTCATATTGACTGTGTTGGGATTACACGGAAATGCAACCAATTCAAAAGATAGACTACTTTATCTCAGTATTTCTCCTATGCCTGACACTGCTTGACTCTGGGTGGAGTTATTGCCTTCAAGCAGTGTCCTGTCCAAGGGAAATTAGATCTATTTTGCATGCGCTAGAGTTCAGCAATGAGATTGCTCCCAGTAGCTAAAGCGCCAGAAGATTATGGTGGCACCCACTACAGATAGGTTCAAAAACATTAAACTCACTTTATCAATGATAAAAGAAATACAGTCTTAGTTAGAACCATTTATTGGGACAAAAGATTTTGAGACATTATCAGGAAAAGTAGAAACTGTTTTTGAAAAAATTCAAAATTCTATTATACAAAGTAAAAAGAGAAAATATAAAAGAGATGTAGATGATTATGCGAATAATAGGATTAGAAGAATTCCCAAAGGAAATAGATATCGGGAACAGAAGGATGTTCCAAAGTATAATCTCTCCACAAACCAGAAATTCAAAAGAATCAAAACAGAAGTAATATAGAACCCCTATTACAAAGGACAAGATATATCCCAGCCATTCAACAAAATAGGCAAAAGGAATATAGAAATGCTAAACCCCATAGAAAATATGATGCACGAAAAAAATATAGAAAAAACGAAAGAGAAAATAATTGGGAATGGGATAAGAAGGGAGAACAAGAACATCATCAATTTCAATCCCACTGAAAAATTGATTTAAACATCTTAAAAGTGATAAAGGGGAAGAAGTTTTTTTAGGCTCAAGATGGGGAAAAGGAGACCCTGCACAAGAAACACCAAGGAAAACACCAAGAAAATTAGACGTGGAACTAGAGGAGGAACAAACATTCTTAGAGAAAAGGAAAAAGTAAATAATGATATAAAATGTTTTAATCTTTCAAAGAAGGAATTATCCCCCACTCAAATAAAGGTTTTAACAAAAGGATTTAAGTTTGCTCCTAGCTGCCCTGTCAATAAATTTGAAGCATACAGAGATATTAACCGTTTTACTCGTAAGTTATGTCTCAAGAAATTTTTTAATAGAAAGGAAAATTGTTAAAGAGAAATAGTATACTCGAATACTTCAGAACAAGGTTCAGACGATTTTAAACATATTAACCTGAAGAAAAAATCTAGTTTTTATCCCCACTTTTAAAAAATCAAATAATATGAAAGTTTTTAAACAAGTGATTTACACTCTACCAAAACTTCCCAAAAAAACCAATTAATCCTCCGTGATGACCTATAGTGTCCGGGATCAACTCCATTTTATCTCCCTTGTCCCAGTATATTGATTGAACCTTCAGTTAAGACATGTCCATCGTTTTTACAGGACTCTATGAGTCTTCTAAATATGTTACAAGGTTTTAAATTGGAGGAGGATTTTTATTTGGTCACCTGTGACACTACAAGCTTATACACCATAATAGATCACGATAAGGGATGTGAAGCTCTAAACCATTTTTAGATCCACAGGTTGCTTTTATTGTGGAGGGTAATAAGATGATTTTAAATAATAATTATTTTTGTTTCAAGGGAGATATTTATCTTCAAGTCAGAGGTAACGCTATGGGGACCAAGTTCGCACCAAGTTATGCCAACCTGTTCATGACATATTGGGAGAAGCACTTTATTTACAATGGCCATGAATATAACGCGAGCTTGGTCCTCTATAATAGGTACATAGATAATATCAAAAAATGTTTTTAATTTTTTTTTTTTATCTGGAGAGGATCAATATAACAATTTGACCACTTTTTTGATTTTTAAACTCTAATACATGGGGAACAAAATAGATTAAAGATATTAGCAAAACGAATATTAACTTTTTGGATTTGGAGGTATATATTTTTAACAATATAGTGAACACACATACATATTTTAAACAGGTAGATGTAAACAGCTACATTGAAACAGATAGCTGCCATTACCAACCTTGGCTGAGAAATATCCCTAAAGGCCAGTTTTACGTAGGAATTGTTCTGAACAGTCAGATTTTATTATTCAGGCAAATGTTTTGAAGGAACAATTTAAACAAATGGGGTATTCTGAGGACAACTTACAGCAAGGAATACATTTTTGAAAGAAAAAAGAAAAAAAGTTTTGGAATTAGATAGATCTCAACTTCTGAAATATAAGGAAAAAAAATTATCACATATTTTAACGCATGATCACGATATTCTAAAGCACATTGGATCAAAACCTAGATTCATTTTCAGGGGCGCTAGGAACTTTATGCAGATCTTAACAAAAAGTTTTATTGAAAAATAACTTATTTGGCTCTGAAAATTGTGAGTGTGCCATTTTTCTCACTAAATTCTATTTTGTTACAACAGTACACACTATACTATGTTTTATATTCACTTTATACAGGGTCCACAGTTAAATGCTCATACTGAAAATAGGACCCATTTGTGAATACTTAGCAAAAATGTAAAAATATAACCTTTCACTTTGTCTTTATGCACAGTGTATAAAGTGACAATACACTAAGGTGGTTTTAAGCTGCACTGGATTTGGATTTTAAGCGCCTGTTTTTTCCCTTCTATTGTCTGTACTTTGTTGCATTAAACTCACTTTTCCTGTGGTTAATGTGAATGTGAATGCATGAAGGGGCTGAAAGTGTGGAAGGGGGATGACAGTGTAGTGACGGGTGACAATGTGTGGGTATGTGACAGTGTGAGGAGAGGTTGACAGTGTGTGAGAGTATAGTGACACCACATTGTAGGGGATGACAGTGTGTGGGGGGCATGACAGTGCGTATAAGGGAGGGTGACAGTGTGTGTGAGGGGGATGAAACTGTGTGTGAAGGGGGGGCCGTTTGTGTGTGAGGGGTGATCCTGTGAGTGTGTGTGGGGTGACCCTGTGTGGAGCGGGCAGGGCCGGCTCAAGACATTGTGCTGCCTGGATCTAAGGATCAAATGTTGCCTCTGCCCCCCACGCCGAACCAAAGCATGCCAACATCCATTATATTACACAGTGTATGTAGCGAGTGCAATGTCTATTTGTGTAGTAGTGGATACAGTGTCTGTAGTGAATGTGTGTGCGTGTAGTGGATGCAGAGTTTGTGTGTGTTGTGGATGTAGTGTCTATTGTATGCAGTGTGTGTATTGAATACTTTGTGTCTATAGTGGATGTAGTGTCTGTGTAGTGTATGCAGTTTGTGTGGTGTATGCAGTGTTTGTGTGGTGGATGCACCCAACAGTGTTTGTGTGGTGGATGCAGTGTGTCTAGTTGATGCATTGTACGTGTAGTGTATGCAGTTTGTGTAGTGTATGCAGTGTTTGTGTGGTGGATGCAGTGTGTCTAGTGGATGCAGTGTCTGTGTAGTGGATGCAGTGACTGTGCAGTGGATGTAGTGTCTGTGTAGTGGATGTAGTGTTGGATAACTGCTGGGGGCGTGAGCAGTTAAAATAAATTGGGCTTACCTGTCTCTTACATGTGGGCTAGAAGGGGGGACAGTGTGTAGGAAGGTGGCAGTATAGCATGGACAGTGTGTAGGAAGGTTACCATGTGGAGGCGCAGTGTGTAGGAAGGTGACTGTGTTGGGGTGCAGTGTGTAGGAAGGCTATGTATATATATATATATATATATATATATATATATATACAGCAGAGGCGACCTGGCCCCTAACGGGACAGTGGGGTGATCCTGTGTGGGTGGGTGATCCTGTGTGGAGAGGGTGATCCTGTGAGGGACAATGGGGTGATAGTGTGTGGGAGAGTGGGGTGATAGTGTGTGGGACAGTGGGGTGATAGTGTGTGGGACAGTGGGGCAATAGTGTGAAGGACAGTGGGGCAAAAGTGTGAGGGACAGTGGGGCGAAAGTGTGAGGGACAGTGGGGCAATAGTGTGGGGGAGGGGGTGATACTGTGAGGGAGGGGATATACTTGAGGAAGGCGGGTAATACTGTGAGGGAAGGGGGTAATACTGTGAGGGAACAGGGTCATGGTGTGTAGGGGGGATACTGTGAGGGAGGGGGGATACTGGAAGAGAAAAGGTGATAGTGTGAGGGAGGGGGTAATACTATGAGGGAGAGGATAATACTATGATGGAGGGTAATACTATGATGGAGGGTGTAATACTGTGATGGAGGGGTGATATTGTGATGGAGGGGTGATATTGTGAGGGACGGGTGATACTGTGAGTGAAGGGGAATACTGTGATGGAGGAGGGAAATACTGGGAGGGAGGGGTTGATAGTCTGAGGGAGGGGGTTCACTGAGAGGGAGTGGGGTAATAGTGTGAGAGAGGGGAATACTGAGAAGGAATACTGTGAGGGAGGGGACCTTGGTGTGAGGGTGGGGGGTACTGGAAGGGGATGATAGTGTGAAGGAGGTGGTATACTGAGAGGGGGGTGATAGTGAGGGGGGATACTGGGAGGAGGGTGATAGTGATTGAGTTACTGGGGGGAGGGACATACTGGGAGAGTGATAGTGAGAGCTATACTGTGAGAAATTGGGTAATGGTGTGTGAGGGAGGGTGTGTTAAGAAGAGTTACACAGGAAGGAGGGGTAATGGGTGGGAAGTAGGTGGTATACTGGGAGGGTGTGATAGTGAGGGGGTTACTGGGAGGGGGTTATAGTGAAGGGGTTACTGGGAAGGAGGGGTAATGGTGTGAAGTAGGGGGTATACTGGGAGGGGGTGATAGTGAGGGGGTTACTGGAAGGAGGGTGATAGTGAAGGGGTTACAGGGAAGGAGGGGGTAATAGTGTGAAGTAGGGGTATACTGGGAGGGGGTGATAGTGAGGGGTTTACTGGCAGGGAAGGGGTATACTAGGAGGGGGTGATAGTGAGGGGGTTACTGGCAGGGACACAGTCTGCCCTAAGGTGGATTAGGTGGCTGCGATGCCCCAGCCAGCACGAGGCCTTAGATGGCCTAAACCACCTACTTAGAGAGCCGCCTCTGACCATATGTAATCTAAATCTGACATCAACCCCTCTCCAACCTTAAACCCCCTGTGATAAAGTGAAGGCAGAGAGGCCTTTAACATTTAACCCCAGGGGAAGTACGTATTGTATGTGTGGTGTGCAACAGAAAGCTACGTTTAGTTATGGGCCCCTGTGGTGGAGCATTTGGAGAGCAGGGTGGGCCAATGTTCCACTCCTCAGTTTATACACAACTGGGAGAAATAAGGTCCAGGCCAGAGTTTTTTGGAACTGTCTCCAACCCACTGCTCAGCTGCAGATAATCAGCTGTAGCAGTGGGAATAAGCCTAGGCAGGTAAAGGTAAACCTAGGCAGGTAAAGGGGGATTGCTGGCTTCCTTCCTGGAAGCAGGTAGGAGAGATGCTATTCTCTCCAGTGAGAGAGTCAAGGAGACTGAGCACTGGGAGTGCAGAAGGAAGCAGTCAAGGCGGGTTTGGAGCACTGGGAGTGCAGAAAGAAAAGCAGTTAAGGCTGGCTTGGAGCACTGGGAGTGTAGAAAGGAAAGCAGTCAAGGCTGGCTTGGAGCACCGGGAGTGTAGAAAGGAAAGCAACAGGCTGAATTAGCACTGGAGTGCAGAGAGCTGACAAAGACGCTAGGTTGGTGAAACCAATATTGTTTTGTTCTAGTTTAACCCCTGAGAGATAGGGAACATGAAGTTAGTAAGTGCTCAGACGAGCTAGGTTTTTGTTTATAGGGATTTGTGTTATATTTCTGTTTTCATTTGCTGCTGTCTCCTGTGTGGACTTACAAATAAAGTGCCTGGATTATATGCAAATAAAAGGACTGTGCCTGTTGTTTACCCTAGAGGACCGTGCTATCTGTAAACAAGGATCACAATATATATACCCATACATATTTTATATATATACATACACACACACACACACACACACACATATGTATTTATAACATCATTCTAAATGTATTTTGATTTAAATATATGTATATTAATATCAAAATACAGTTAAAACAAATATATATATTATTTTTTCCATTTTTTTCAATTTATATATTGACTATTTTTAATATATATTAACTTCATTCTAAGTGTATTTTAAAATATATATATATATATATATATATATATATTAAAATACACTTAGAACAATAGTTTGTGTATGTGCATATAAAAGTACTTAGATCGTGTGTGTGTGTTTGTGTGTGTGTGTGTTTATATATATATATATATATTTATTAGGGGCAAAAAGGCCGTATAGAGACACAGTGATAAAGTTAAGAGTAGTTTAGAGAAAGTGTAAAAGTCGATTGTGGTGTGCCGGAACCGACGAAGCAGTAGGGCCTGTAAATAAAGAAGGCAAAAATATAGATTCATGCAATTTTAATATTGCCAACAATATACATATATATTATACAGACATTTTTTTAAAGGTATGACGTATCTCTGGTTGCGGAATGTACTGAGAGTATATTGAGGACTTCCAACGACTTAGGGTTTTAATTATGTGGACTGGTATTCATGCTTGAGGCCGTAGAAGCTGCCCCTGAATAGTTGCAAGGGTTGAGGCCTAGTCGCACAATTAATGATCTCATGTATAGCATGAATTTTGCTGTCATAAGGACAGACCCGTGTAGGGAAAGAAGAGGTTGTGAATGGTGATTGCATGGGGTTAGTAGATAGGAGTCTGATACAGCGACAGGGCACCATTTGTTTTTTGTAGGGTAGTATGGAATGTCTACTGGTAGGTTATCTTGAATTGTTTTTTTATTGGGTAAAGCGAGTATGTAATGGTCTGCTTGTTTAGAGATATGAGACCTTCTAAGACAATACTGAGTGTTAGATGTGGTGGTAGTGGTAAGTTCACGCGGTCTCAGGAAATCGTAAAAAGCTAGGTACATCGCGGTCTTAATGACCTGATTGGTTAGGGGTTCAAAAGGGCCTGAGTCCAATAGGTCTGAAAGCGATTGGAATAGGTGGTTATGGATAGGCAAGCTCTTCTGTGTTTGTCTGGGACCTGCCTTCTGTATGTCTTTGGGTATGGTTTTTATCTGGTATGAGGACATGAAACTATGATTGATTTGTCAAAGTTTTAACATGTGGTGTTGTATTCCTGTTAGGAATAATTTGATGGTGTTGTGTGATAATTTAAGTTTGAGGTGGCAAAAGGAAGCAAATACTAGTAACATTGTCATGGCAAATGAATTAGTAATGTTGTGTTCCAAAATGAACCTTTTAAATAAAACAAAAGCCCTATCATATGCTCTTTGTGTGTAGACAGAGAGAGACAGTTGTGACAAATTCCGACTGTGTTGTTATAAGATATGTACTTCATGGTCAGGTTCTGCAACAAAGGGGCAGCCATGGCTACTCGTGTGGCTGTGGGCAGGGCTTGGTAAAATGCCTGGAATTGAAATCAAGACAGTTTGTTAGCAGCAATATTTTTAACACCTGGTACATGTATGCAGGACAAGAACAATTGGTTACAAGGTTCCAACCAACTTAACCTCCTAAGGAATCTCATTATAGTTTACAATGATGAACGCCCTTTATTGATAATGTAGCATGTGGCTTGGTTATTTGAAAAACAACATACTGAAAGACCTGACCAAAGATGACCCCAAGCCACAGCAGCCGCTACTAGTGGCTATATCTCGAATAGTGCCTAAGTAGTAGAAAAACCTTCAATGTTCTGGACTTCTGCTGGCCATATATTATGCTTTGGGGGTGTTTTTCTGCAAACATTATGCTTTGGGGGTGTCTTTCTGTGGACAAGTGCACCGCATTAAAGGGACGATGGACCATGTACAGTCAATCTTGGGTGAGAACCTCCTTCCCTTTGCCACGGCATTGAAAATTGGTCATGGATGGGCATGACAATGACCCTTAACATACAGCCAAGGCAACAAAGGAGTGGCTCAAGAAGAAGTACATTAAAGTCCTGGAGTGGCCTTAATCCCTTAGAAAATCTGTGGAGGTTCGAGTTGCCAAACATCAGCCTCGAATCCTTAAGGACTTGGAGAGTATCTGCTAATAGGAGTGGGACAAAATCCCTCCTGAGATGTGTGCAAACCTGGTGGCCAACTACAAGAAACATCTGACCTCTGTGATCGCCAAGAAGGGTTTTGCAACCAAGTACGAAGTCGAAGGGGTCAAATACTTATTTTACTCAGTGACATGCAAATCAACAAATCTTTTTTGACATGCGTTTTTCCAGATTATTTTTTGTTATTCTGTCTCTTACTGTTAAAATACACCTACCATTAAAATTATAGACTGATCATTTCTTTGTCAGTTGGCAAACTTTTAAAATCAGCAGGAGATCAAATACTTTTTTCCCTCACTGTAGCAATCTAGATATGAATGATCGACCTTGAGGAATAATCCTCATTGCAAAATTTAGAGAACCTAATAGTGATTGCAGTTCTTTGTGATTGCATGAACCTAAGTGAGGGTATTGTTCTATGCATTTAAGCATGTGGTTTACTATGTCCTTGGGTAGACTGGTCTGCATGTAAATGGAATCTAGTTGAATACCTAGGAAGTTAATAATGGTGTCTGGACCTTCCATTTTTATAGGTGATACTGGAATTCCCAATAAGACTGTTCAGAGGGAAGGTGTTATCTTCAATCATAAGAAAGTCATCTAAGTAGTGGGTGACTGTGGGGCATCTGTTAATATTGAGGAGTAACCAACATAACGTTTCAGCAAATATGTAAAAGATTTGGGGGCTACTTTTAGAACCAAAAGTAAGTCGAGAGAAGTAGTATAAGCCTTTCCATTTGATGCCATGCAGGTGCCAGAGTGTAGGATGTATTGGTAAGAGTTTAAAGACATTTACTATGTCTTTTTTGCTTAGCCATGTGCCGACCCCTGCTCTTATGATAGCTGCAATGGCGTTTTCAATGGTAGTGTATTGTAGAGTAAACTCATCGGATGGGATCAGCGAATTCAAACTTGGAATTGCTGTAGAATGGGGTGCAGATAGGTTGATAATTAATCTGTTTCTTGGAGTTACATAGTTACATAGCTGAAAAGAGACTTGCGTCCATTAAGTTCAGCCTTCCTCACATTTGTTTTTTGCCGTTGATCCAAAACAGTCCTTTCCTGTGACAATACTGATAGGGGTTGTTCTCCATGAAGTGAACTATATGTTTTAGGATACTTTTAGTCTTAAACCAACTTAGGAAAGGCTTGGCTAAAGTTTGAGAAGTATACAAGTATGCTCAGGGATTATCAAGATGTAATAAAGCAGAGGTGACCCAAAAGGTAGAGCCCAAGATGTTGTAGAACTACAACTCCCATGATGCATTGCATGTCTTTATAATGACAAAGTATCATGGCAGCTGTAGTTTTAATACATCTGGGGATCTAACTTTTAGGTATCACTGCAATAAAGACTGGGAAAGCAAACATTACAGAGCAATCACTGGTCATGTCTGTCAGCCCCAGGAGCCTATTTGGACACTCAGAAAAGTTGAGGAAAGGGAATTTCCAATGGAAGAGCCTAATAATGTAAATGGTCAGTATGTGACATCTAGCCTCTAAATTGGTACTTCCCCCCCCTCTTCCTCCACACTCACAAACTACAAAGAAGCAATGCAGAAAGCCTGGAAGAGTGAAAGAGACAGCGAGAGAGAGAGAGAGAGAAGCTGAGCATGTCGAGGGTTTGAGAACAAAATAAGATGGTCGTTTTGTACTATATCAACTACCTTGTAGGGTTATGGTGCTCAGAATACATGATGCTTTAAGGCATAATGTAGAAAATATCATAAAAATGTGGGGTGGTATTTAAAAAAGATTAACATTGTATCGTGTCTAAAGGTAAAAAGATAAAACAGTCATCGCAAGTCTCATGCTTACTCTATGCATTTGAAATCAACACATGCAACTATAGAAAAAAGAAAACGTTATCAGCTGAGCAGTAATAAAGGGTAAGCTTTTTAGAAAGCATTTTTTTCTTCTTCAGGCTTGTCATTGGTTACGTCTGAAAATCCTTGAATGTGTATAAACACAATACAAGAGTGGGTACCAATCTCTCAGACTACTGTCACACAATCACACAAAATCATATATAAATTATTCACAGCCCTAGAGTGGATGTTGTCAAATGGTTATATTTCATACAGCTACTATAGGCGTATAAATAATTTACAGTAGCTTTTATGACAACAATTTATTTAATGCATAAAACTAGCCCTGTCAGCCAGTGTATAGACTCTTACATTATTTTATTTCTGTAATAAAAGAAACCACTTTACTTTCTTATCAAGTTAATTATGCTTCTGAATACTTTATATATAGTGTGTATATATATATATATAGTCTTTTACAAAATGGCAAAAAAGAGGTATATTCACTAAAACTGAAATTGTCAAAAACTGACAAAATAAATTAAAATTCTAGGCCAAGGAAGACAGGTTGGATAAACAGTCAAGGGGTGGGGTTACATTTTGCCTAGTTTGGCCCTAGATGTACAATTACCTTTAAAATTCTCCATGGTTCCTAGTTTAATGGAATATTAAGCTAGCACCCCTTCCTGGTCAGCCAGTAAATAAAAATCTTCTTGGCATTCTACTTAACTACTCATTTAGTTGTACGTAAGTAGTGGAAGTCACTAACAGATGTGGGATCACAGCCTGTCAGTCTGTCTGTTTACTTTTATGTCCAGCCTACCCTGACTGCTTTTGCACCTTTCATACTGAGAGACAAATGAGTTTATTAAGAATAATCAGAAAAACCTCTGCCTCTGATGTCACCAATTCATATTAAAAATTTAGAAAATTACATCACAATCCAGTTCAGACAAGGCAAAGCCAGGGCAAAGATTGCAAATGAAGAGGAGAAATTAAAATATTATTTTATTTTTCTTTGTTTTATGTATGCTTTCTCTATGCTTTTTGTCAGGTGCAAAGTACAGAGCTTAAAACAATGACCAACATGAATCGAAGATGGAGGTGCACAGTTGCAAGAATAAAGGATTACTCCAGGCACCCAGACCACTTATAAAAAGATATGGAAGGGCTGCGCCAAATAAGGGTAGATAGTCCAGTAAAGTATTGCTAGGGTGCCAATAGATGGTCTAGGATACTTGATAGAGTTCCTCTGTGGATGCGTCTGGTGTAGACCGTTCCGTATATGTAAATACAAGAGAGGTAGAGGCGACTAATGGTATAGTATGAAAGTTCAGGGTGTGATAGGTAACAAAAAGTAAAGAACTCACATTCAGGAGAGCTATGGCCAGCTCTGGTGTGGATTGCGTACAGCGGTATAATCCCCGCTTATGGGATATGTAGGGAGGGGGTCTCCGTCAGCACCGTCTGGTAGTCCAGAGCTCGAAAAAGAAAGACAGAAAGCAACAATAGTGCTCTCAATTTTGATGTGGTTCAATGTGCAGATAAGAAGAGGTAAAAAACTCACATTTGAGGGAGCTATGGCCAGCTCTGGTGTGGATAGCGTACAGCGGTATAATCCCCGCTTATAGGATATGTAGCGGCGATACGTCCGTCAGCACCGTCTGGTGATCCAAGGCTCCAATATAGAAGAATAAAAAGCAGCAATAGTGCTCTCAATTGTGATAGGTTAAGAGAGTAGTAGAGAAAATAAAATAATACTCACAAAGATAGAGCAGAGGTACTGCTCTATGGATAGGCGCCGGTGGTATGATCCCCACCTAGGATTTCTTGGAGTACTGGAACTTTAAAATTGCCAATGAAAGTAAAAGTAACCAGGAAAGGTTAAAATGCCAGGAATAGGTAAAAACAAAAGTTGTTTAAAGTGCATAAAGAGTGCAATAAAAAGAGGATTGGTATAATAAAGTAGCCAAAAAACTTTTATTGATCTAAAATACACAGTAAAATACAGAATTAATAACCATAAACGCGTTTCACCATAAGTGGCTTCTTCAGAATGGGATAAAAGTAGTAACCTGGCAGGGGTTGTTTAAATAGGGCTATGTTAATTTGAAAATTGCGCCAAAAGTGTAATTGGCCAATCAGAGACAATTTTTAAAATCACTTTTCAAAATTAGGATTCAAGAGTATGGGAGTGATGTTATAAAGGTGATGAGTCCATTTAAATTATTTAAATGTGAAAACGAGGGTGAGAAAGTTGTTTTTTAAAGAGAAAGAAAAAAAAAGTTGTTTGATTAAAGTAAAAAAAAAAACAAAACAAAAAAAACACATAAGTAGATGGTTTAAAGGTACAGAGATACAGAGATATATGTAAATGGAGTATGCATGAAAAGGGGGTAGTATAATCCCAAACATAATGATTTAAATAGGGGTTATATTATACCCCAGAGTAATAATATATTACAGATGTTAAATGAAAATAATAGCTCCCTCAAATGTGAGTTTTTTACCTCTTCTTATCTGCACATTGAACCACATCAAAATTGAGAGCACTATTGTTGCTTTCTGTCTTTCTTTTCCGAGTTCTGGACTACCAGACGGTGTTGACGGAGACTCCCTCCCTACATATCCCATAAGCGGGGATTATACCGCTGTACGCAATCCACACCAGAGCTGGCCATAGCTCTCCTGAATGTGAGTTCTTTACTTTTTGTTACCTATCACACCCTGAACTTTCATACTATACCATTAGTCGCCTCTACCTCTCTTGTATTTACATATACGGAACGGTCTACACCAGACGCATCCACAGAGGAACTCTATCAAGTATCCTAGACCATCTATTGGCACCCTAGCAATACTTTACTGGACTATCTACCCTTATTTGGCGCAGCCCTTCCATATCTTTTTGTATCTATCCACCGAAGGACCCGAGGGGTTTTCCTTCATTTGGGTTGCTGCCTACCTTGACTAATTTTGTGATTACTAGCGCTGAATTCTTTTTGTGTTTACCCAGACCACTTATGCCCATTGGAGTGGTCCGGGTGCCAACTCCTACTACCCTTAACCCTGCAAGTGTAATTATTGCAGTTTTTATACTAGACAGCCACCAGAGGGACTTCCGTGTTCTTAGAACACGAAAGTCTTCCATTGAAAAATGGTTTCCTATGGGGAGGTCTAATGCGCGTGAACAGCCATTACCGCGCATGCACATTAGGTCTCCCACGCTGGCTGATGTCAGCGGGGGAGGAGCGTAGGGAGAGAAGGCGGAGCCTGATCAGCGCCGAGGGACATCCGGTCAGTCACTGAAGGGGTTTTAACCCCTTCAGAAACTTGGGATAGGGGGTGGAAGGGAGAGGGGCACTACATGTTCCTGCGGTGCCAGGAAAACAAATATGTTTTCCTGGCACTGGAGAATCCCTTTAAGAAGTTTGGATTTTAACATTTAATATTAGTTTCCACGCTACCCAAAAATAAATTTGTTACATATAGGGATGACTAAAAATCATATTAAACATCCAGGGAAGAGACAGTTCCCCTTTGAAAATATTAGGGTCTAAGGTAATAGGGGAGGTAGAGAAAGCTTAGAATAGAGACATTATGAGTTTGAGTATAAAGCAATATCAAGAATAGAACATGTAGGGAATCTGCAGCCTTAAAGCTAGTTGGCTTTTATATCTTGTCATAATCTATTAGGGATGTGAACAGGAGAGACACACACGAGGGGAAAATAAGATAGATACACAAGAGGGGAGATGAGGAGAATCTCTATTTATCACAACACAATTCTCAACATCTTCATTGTAAAATGCATTATTAATGAGACTTTCCAGGCATACTTGTGAGTTAGTAGCTCAGGTCTTCTTTGGATGTGTAGTCAAACAGTGTCAGTGGGGGCAGCTGCTTTGTTTGTTTCACCGGCAATGTGTTACAGGTAAGATAGCACTTCATTATGTCCCCTCGTGTGCCAATAGTGGGTATTGTATAAAAGGGCTCCTTTCCAGACCATAGCGTCAGGACTTACTCTGTGAACATACATGGGTTTACATTGTATTCCGTGCAGTTAGGTTTAGTACATAATGAAAATACTGACACAAGTTTGATGCTGTAAATTTAAAATAAAACATAGTATCTTATTTTAATACCACATCTCCCGTGAGATCCAGATAAGTGGTGGGTGGGCAGGACATGGTAAGAGATACACAAACAGGATTAGGAGGTATATATTAGACATATCAAAGGGTGCGTATTGGAATATAACCAGGATTGGTGGAATAAGGAAAAAGAAAAATAACTCAGAATCATATGTGCAGTACACAAAATGCTACCATGTATTCAAACACACAAAAAAACCACGTAAAAATGTAACTGTGCATGGGTTGCCTAAACTACATAGATGTAAACACTCTATGCACACACTACACCCCTGCATTCATACATTCAAACTTATTTGTTACATAAGACACTCCTGGATTCACACATAGATACTCAGTACAAAAACATCTTAGACCTGCATTTGGTTTCAGATGAATTGTGCTTTGTCCGAATTTTGGACTATCGGCGGATCATCTGAATTCCGTAACTCCAAAATGTAATATGGATGTATTATGATGCAATGGATAGCATTGATAGCCACTAAATCAAATAATAAAATAATAACTAAATAATAAAGAAATTATCAGGATAGTTGTAACCCAACCTGCAGAATAAAGCCCCACTGGACAAAGAGGACCGATGCTATCCATTGCATCAAAATGGTTTCATTTTCAGTCAGATGTAATTTACTTTAACATTTTTTTAATCTCCTGATCGGCAGGCTCTAGAAGGCTATTAGAGCAGGAGATAAAAATTCTAAATTAAACAGAATTTTTAATAAAGGAGGGGTAAACATTAGATAAGACAGGAAGTGTTTAGCAAGGCTGTGCAAGTCACTTTAAGGAGGTGTGGCTAGGGCTTTATAAACAAAGTGCTTTAACTCATAAATGGCAATGAATTGAGCAGTAATACTGCATGGATATGATCTATACACCATAACTGCTTCATTAAACTAAAGTTGTTTGGGGGATTATAGTGTCAATTTAATGTACATGAGTGACTGCAGCAACAACATGTCACAAACTGGACTACAACTTTTTGAACTTTCAAGGTGGTGATCATACTTCAGTTAACCCTTTTACTTTCGACTACTTTTTGATTTAAAAAATATGTTTATAACATTTATTTGAAGCAAGTCATGCACAGCTAGCACATAAACATATCATAGCACAGCAGTGTTTTGTATAGATTGTTTGCAGACAAACTAAAACATGTAAGTTATGTAAATGTAAACAATTTTAAATTTTTACTTATTCGTTCAATTACTTTTATAAAAATAATTTGGGAAATGAAAAGCTTTAGACAGTTTACAGGGTTCTATTTTTGCTATATTTCACACAGCATCTGAAATATTAGTATAAATACATAGAGTTGGAAAGACAAAAATAGATAAATAAAGATAGTCAAAAATCTTGCTTACAGGTATTTGTAAGGACCCTGGAGGCATTACTAATAGTGAAAGTTACTGAAAATGGCAACAGAATGCAAAACTAATGTCTGCATTTAAGTATAATGTCCACATACAGAAATACAGTTAAATCATATATTTTTAAAATATAGGTATTCAAAACTGCTATAACAATATTTATCAATCTCTGGACTGCTCGAGTCCATTCACTTCTCGCCCCTCTTTGACTGTAGGAATGGTATCACCCAGAGAAACTTCCTGTACAATTTGAAAGCAAAGGGTGATCTTACAGTTTCAACAACTTTTAATTCATTATATCAGTGACTAAGTGGCTTCTGGAAGAGAACTTTGTTCCTATACAGGCTGGTAATCATAACTAGAGTATAAATGAGGGAAATTAGACTTTATGAACTAGATTTCATGCAACATGCAAACATGTAAAACACATGAAAATGAAAACATTCCACAACCACCCATATATAACAGGAGGCAGTGTAACTCTGACCTGTACTGACTGCGGAGCAGCAAAGAAAAAGGAAATAGTTAGTTGGGAGAAGCCTTTTATAGATTCCTGATTTTTTTGTCTCTGGTGTTTTTATCTCTATGTTAATGTGCTGCTGTGGAGTTCTAGTAAAGAGAGACTTAAGCAAATATGAAGCCTCCTGTCATGCTATAAAATTAAAAAGGAGTTAAATAACTATGTGATAATAAATGGCCTCTTATGATAACTATCCTTCCATAAAAGACCTTTTTTTGCATGATCAGTCTTATTTTTTAAAATCAATGCCAACATTTCACAATTTCTGCCAGGGTATGCAAACGTTTGAGCACAACTGTATTATAGCATCATTGGCACTCTTCTGTTCTTTTACCCAGCCTCTCCTATTCTCCTACCCTTCTTTTGTTGTGTACCCAGGCACACTACCCCTTTTAGACTATTCCTTTCTCTGGCCTTTCCCTTGATATTTTATTTCTCTTTTATTCTATTTATTTATCACTTCCCTCCTCCCTCCCTCGTTTATTCATTTTCTGATCCTTTCTCAGAATATACTCATTGGCACACTGGTTAGGCATCACTCAGGCTCAACACCATGGCCATGACCGCATAGTATTGTCTCCCACCTTGTACTGAGTCCCCGACCGGTTGCAGAAGCTATTCGTTTCCTATTACCTCCCACCATTACTTTCTCTGGTTAACATGCCGCTCCCCACCTCCCTAACTCCCACCTAAACTGGTTATCCTTGTGGAATACCTGTAAAAACACTCAAAGTGACATCAAGTGTCTATTGAGAACCCAATCTTATATGATTTGCAATCCTGATGCGTTTCACTATGGTAACATTGGCCTTCTGAGCTATACAGTGCAGTTCTTTGAGTGTCTATGTTTGCAGTTCATCATCAGAACGTTTGTAATTTCTTGTATTGTAAAATTCTACATTAAAAAAATGCATGTATATAAAAAAAAAAGAGATCACGGTGCTAACCTTGATTCACCTCATTAGCCTATTTCATGATAACAGCAGGTGTTCATAATACTTTATGCACGCAGCCCATTTTGTAAAATCATTCAAATACCTTTTCATACAGACAACTAGGTCATCTTTGACAATCACAGTACTGGGTGATTATATTATTGCATTGTGCTCTGTCATATTATATTTTATTTTTTCTTAAGTTTTTTTTTTTTGTTCTTTAGATTATGCCTAGTAACTGCAAATTCACAGCTGGGTATTTTCTTTCTGGAATTTGATGATTTGGTTCCTGGAGATAAATGTTGTAAGTAATTTTATTCCGTTTTAAAAATTTTTACTGCAAATCTCTACTTGTCATTGAAATCTGTTTTACATGAACAATTAAAACATAAATTAACTTACTTAAATAATTTCATATACCTAAACAAGGCATCTTTTTCTTAGCAGGCACTTAAAAAAGTCTAACTAGAAATACACATATAAAAATGTATCAATATTTTCAGAGGTTATTGAAATAGTATTCTTAAAGTATTGACTTAAATAAAATGTATCAGCCCCTGTGTCAATGTAGTTGGGTATCCAGTCCCCATACTAATAAGCAGTGCTGGTTAATTATGCGGAGTGTCTTTTTGTTCCAAACTTTCGTGTACATTTATTGATGAGTTTCTGTTATAATCATTTACCGTAATTACTCGAATCTAGTGCGCACCTCAATTTTTGAAACCTGGAAGCTGAAAAATTTTGCTGGTGAATGTAATGCACATTTATCCAAGAAGATACTACTATACAACATTGTACCACAATGAAAATGTTTATCGTCATACACCATAGAAACATCGATGGTATTTAAATTTTAATGTTACATGTTAAGTCTATTTTTTCTTAAGTCCTCTTTCAGGAACAACATTTTCCTGTGTGAATTTGCCGGAATGAAAGTTGCCTGTGTAAAGTCGCCTGTATGAATTTTCCTGTGTGATTTCGCCTGTCTCAATTCACCAGTTTGATGTTGCCTATTTAAATTCACCTGTCTGAATTCACCAGTTTGAATTCACCTGTATAAATTTGCCAGAATGAAATTCGCTGGAATGCGATTTGTCAGAAAATTTTGAATTTTACCCCGAATGTAATGTGCAATCAAATCTATTGCTCATTCACATTTTGAATATTTTATTTTCCAAAAAAGGTGCACATTAGATTTGAGTAAATATGATATATTGTGCCAAACATTTTCCACAGAAATTTACAATTATAAAATGGGGATATTTGAAAAGTAATTTACATACAGAATATAACGAGAGCTGACGAGAAGTGAAGAAGGCTCCACTTAAACAAGCTAACACTATATGAGGAATGGGTAAATACACACAAGAAAAATAATGGCATGTCCGAGGGGAAAGGGATAGATGCTTGTTTTGAAAGCTAGTAAAAGTGGTATGTGGAAGAACAAACAGTGGCACTAGAGAGAGTGAACCGGGCTATGGAGTTGAAGGAACTAATGAGGTCAGTGAAATAAAAGGATCACCTAGGAAGATGGTAAGCTTTTTATAAAGAGGTGTGTTTTCAGGAACTTCTTTAAGAACTGGAGGCTAGAGGAGAATCTGATGGCACGGGGTAGGAAATGCCAAAAGAACAGGGCAGCCCTTGAAAAAAATCATGCAGATGAGAGTTGGCAATGTGGGAATGAACAGATTCATTTGCAGAATAAAGGGAGCAAAAATAGGTATATTTGTTGAGCAAAGAGGAAATGTAGTGAGGTGTGGAGTTAGGGCTTTGTAGGTTAGTGTTATGGGAGGAGAGTTGTGACATACTACAGCATTCAAAACTAGAATGGCACAAATAATAATCACTATCTTACTCGTCCAGAAATTACAGTCTACACTGAGATGTTGCAGCAGCTCCTCATTCTGGACAAACCAAAATAAATAAAGAAGGCCAAATCCCATATGGAAAAATATATGTGCTACAAGAAAATGCTATATTGGCCTTAAACCAATATTAATATTATTATTTATTATTATTGGCATTTATATAGCACCAACTTATTCCACAGCACTTCAAAATATCATAAAAGGAGAAAATTTAATAAAAATGAGACAATTACAAAATGTTACATGAACAATAGGTTGATGAGGACCCTGCTCAAACAAGCGTACATTGGAGAGGAAGTAGTGTATAAAAAAAACTCAATAGAAATGACATAGAGTGGGAAAGCAACCAAATGACATGGTGGCAAAGTGGCAGAACTAAAAGGTGAGAGTGAAGTGTGGCCCTTTAAGAAAGAGCAAAAGACAGGTTTGTGAAATAGAAGTTGCTCTGGGAGGCCATACATTTTTCTGAAGAGATGGGTTTTAAAGGGAGTTCTTAAATGACTGAATACTAGGGAAGTGTCAAAGATAAGGAGCTGCATGTGGGAAATCCAGCATTTGAGAATTAGCAGTAAAGGTGCAAGCAGTAGACAGGAGAAGGTTTAACAGCTGGGTATTTTCTTTCTGGCATTTGATGATTTGATTCCTGGAGATAAATGTTGTATATAGAGTTTAGCGGACACCTGGATATTCGGGTCCGGCAGGTTCGGCCGAACTTCGAAAAAAAGTCCGGGTTCGGGCTCAAACTTGACCCTGAATTTGACCCTAAACCTGAACCCCATTGAAGTCAATGGGGACTCGAACTTTTGGGCACAAAAATGGCTCTAAAAAAGTCCTGGAAATGGCTAGAGGGCTGCAAAAGGAAGTAAAATGGGGGTAAGAGTAGGACAAGTGCCCTGCAAACAAGGGTGGATAGGGAAATCACTTAAAATAACATAAAATAAGCAGCTGCTTAGTAGATAACTCTCTAATTCCCACGGTATTAGGGAGCTATCTACCAAAAGACTGAAAGGCCTAAATTGGTCTTTCAGCCAAATTTACATTTACTAAGTAAAGATTAGTTAGTATTAGTAAATTCAGCCCCTACTCACGGCGGGTGGGAGGACAGTAGGTCCCCCTCTTATTGTTATTTAGGGCCCCCATCTGCCGTGCAGGGGTGGGGTTCAGGGGGGAGGACAATAAGCCCCCCCTTATTGGTATTTAGGGCCCCCACCCACCACTCAGGGGTGGGGGCCAGGGGGGAAATAGGTCCCCCCTTTAGTTTAAAAGCCCCCACTCACGCATCGCGGGTGGGTGCTCAGGAGGGGGGGAATGTTTTTTTTTTTTTTTTTAACAGTGAGCAGCCACAGGTTTAATAGACATGCCCCTACTCGCGGTATAGCACGTAGGGGCATCATTTAATAATACTAAGTAACCAGCTTATATAGAGGCTGGGTCACATGCTGCACTGGCCAATCACAGCCATGCCATTAGTAGGCATGGCTGTGATGGCTTCTAAGGGCACTCGAGTCAAACGCTTGTTGATTGGCTGCCCTGCAGCCTTTCAAAACTCATCATTAAATTGCCGAACACCGAACTCCAACCCGAACATACAGTGATATGTTCGTGTTTGGGTTCGGGGTCCAAAAAACATTATGTTCGGTACGAACCTGAACTTTGTGGTTCGGGTTCGTTCAACTCTAGTTGTATATAGTTTTTCAGTCTTAAACCTGTTTTACAAGAACAATGAAAAAAAAAATATAATAACCATACTTTAAATAATTGAATATACTTTCTTAAATGATTGATGGGGGATGTTAAATGATTGAAGACTAGGGGGCAGCCTGATGGGGTAGACAGGCTGTTCCAAAGGAAAGGAAGACATGGGAGCGTTAGTTAGTGAATCAGTAAAGAAATGTAAGAGGAGCTAGTGTTGTTTAAAGAGCTTTATAAGTAAGGGTTAGTATTTTGAATTGACTCCTATAGGGTATAGGAAGATAATGTAAGGCTTGACAGAAGGGAGAGGTACGAGAGGAGCAATGGGAGAGATAAATCAGCCATGAGGCAGCATTCATTACATATTGTAGCGGGGCAGTACCGATCCTGGGGAGACCAATTAGATGAGAATTACAGTAATGAATACGAGAAATTACTATAGCATAAACAAGCTTCTCTCTCTAACCCTCAGTACATGTGCCATATTTTTAATAAAGGCATAACACTTTTGCTAGGTATATCTGATGATTGAGGTATCACTTATTTATTGGATCTCTTTAAAGTACATTTCACTAGAGTCTCCGGACCCATAAGAGTTATACGGTCCATACCCTTATCTAATGATTATAGAAGCTATAAACAGAGCAAGTTATTTTATTGCTTTAGCCCTCTTGCTTAGCACGTATACACCTTATTTTTGTTTTCGTAAGTATGATTTTTCTTGGTAGCAGATTTTCTTTTATGAAATAAAGTAGCAATTTTTTTTATCATTATTATTTTTGTTGTGTGGTTGATATTAATTTCACAAATGCATCTTGTAGCTAATGTAAAATGTATTAAATATCGGTCTTGGTAATGTGTGCATCATCAGATAACAGCTACCATCTAGGCTGCATTCGAAATTTAACACTGGGTTGTTTGAATTAAATATTAGATGGAATGATTGATTTTATGTAGATGCGAGTGAAAGACATCAGTGAAATTCTTCATATTAAATGCCTGCAGTAGAGAACAATGGCTAGCAACAACATTTGTTATTGAAACTTTGAAATACTGGATGTTTTTGTTTAATATTCACTTTTATCAGCTCTGGAATATAACTGAGAAAAGATTAAGCAATAATTTCATGTGTGCAATGCAGTGTTTGCCTATGTAAAATATGCAATTATATTTGCTTTTATTTCTAGGTCGTATTATCTCAGCAGAATTGTTAACACTGTTTAGTAAGTATAGAAAAGAAAGGATTTTAAGATAAACATGTATTAAGTGCTTAACTGTATAGAATATTGTTTTCCTAGTTAGTACAACACACTAGTCTAAAAAAGAAAAAAAGAAATGTAACTTCCCAGGATTCAACCCTTAGAAGCACAGGAGCCTGTGCTGAATATTTTATCTGGAACTGGGATCTTAAAGTCAACTTATTAGGCCAAGTCGCCATCTCTCATTTGAGCTACAGATTCATACTCCACGACACATGCACACATGTATGGATTTGTATTCACAGATACACACAGAGCTACACACTCCCAGTAAGCAACACACTCCCACAGTTACACACTTCCAAGCACACACTTGCACACTCCTATATACTCAAACACATACACGTTGCTTCATGCTTTCATACACACATAGCTACACGCTTACGTACATATATACACATAGCTTCACAAACACTACAACTTGGTGGAAGCATCTTCCCTGTGCCATGAACACTGGTCAAACTAATCACTAAAATTCGATTGCGTGATTGCATATTGCTAGAACTTTACTAAGGCATTGCTAGCAAACAGTGCTCCCAAACTGGCAGGGATCATGCCCTGATCAAACCAGGAATGTAGGCTATGGGTTGCATAAAAGTATATGACAGACCAGTACTTTAAGACCTCGATCGATCTGAAGCAAAAATACTATTTGCTAACCAAAGGGTCATATTTTTTATTACACTTGGTGTTCACCTACACCAGGGATTCTTAACCACTAGGTAAGGACTTAGGAACCTTATGCAGTTTTGTCAGCCCCAGATGGTTGTAGTAGATAAGTCATATTAATCAAGCCATCTTCCCACAAGAAATGGTATACTGATGCAGCACTGTCTCCCCCAGTGTAACTGATCCCCTTCAAACACTGGGAAGAGAGTAATGAATATGTTTATACACTAAGATGGTCATTGAAATTGAAAAAAAATCCACAAAAAAAAACCAAAACAAACAAAATAGTGTGACACAAACCAGCAGAAATACTTACATACAAATATCGATGAAGTTCTAAAGGCCTTGTAATGCTTCCAAACCATGAAAAGAGAAAAGAATAAAACACAATAATAGTGCTTTAGTGCTTAGTAGGACATTATTTCACTATTATTGTGTTATAATTTTCCCCCTTGCATGGTAGAAAAAGTATCAGATCTTGGAACATTTAGTTTATTACGATATAGTGAAATTTAAGATTTAATTTACATGTTTTTTAATGTTTATTCCCCACACTTTTCTAAGTTACATTAGGCATGGCATAACCTAATAGTTTCTTGTCCACCTATTGATGAATGAAGAAGAGATGTCAACTCCTCGATTACCAAGCTCTAAGTTTCAAATACATAACTATGCATACTTTATTAAATTCCTGATATCCTAAACTAATTCTAATTCTAAGTAATAATACACACACAAGCAAAAAATCATTACTCTTGTGTTAGTTAAAGGTTAACGTTCTCTAAAGCCACAAGCTGTTAATAAACCAATATAAATATCTTTAATCTTTTTATACAAATGCCTCAAAGTCAGATAATTGCAATTTGACATTGACAATAATTGGCTCATTATACATTTAGCTGATATGTACTTAGTGCTGATAAAATGTGAGAATTAATTCAAAACTTCAATTAGAGAAACATATTTATCACTCTATGGAGAGATGCCTTGTTCTTGCTAATGTTATATGGAAATATACCTGTGTGAGCTATTAATCAGTGTGTGACAGAAGAGGCCAGGAGCACTCCAAATATTAAACATGGCTCATAGTGTCACCAATAAGTTTAAATTTCAGTTGAAGCACAGATGTTACATTGTAAGCCTATTTTTCAATCAATATGTCAGAACCGTTGATCTTGCAAAAAGTAGGAAAGACATGGAAAGTGGTCTATTTTGGAAAACAATTTTTTTTTAAATAGGTGTTCTCAGATTGCTAGACATGTGCATTTGTTTTCGAACTAAAGCGTTTTAGTCTGAAAATTCAGGGATTTTCGTATCAGAGACGTAAACGAAAGTGATGCATACGAAAATGAAAACAAACCGAAAGGGAAAATGCCGAATGCATTACCTTTTTGTTTCATTTCGTTTATTTAATTAGGCTCCGTGCTGCGGGAGAATTAACTCCCACAGCACGGTGGAGAAACACACTAAACCTAAACACAGGTCAGAGGTACCTGTAAGAGACAAAATAATGGCATCTCATATGACGTTGTAAGTCACACTGTCCACACAGTGCAGTGCACACATTACATAATACATTGTATATAAATATAAAAAGCCTATAATAATAACATTATTATATTTCATTTTCAGTCTCTCTCAGTATATATACACAATATTTTTTTTTATTTATAAACAGTACAATGAATACAGTATATACATATAATATATTACTGAGTGAGAATGAAATAATGTAATTATTTTCCCCACAATTATATATGCACTGCAGCCCTTTACCCCATCAGTATAAATCCTTGAAAATGACTAACTCGTCAGGGGAATCTCTCAAAATATCCTATCATCCAATACCCATCAATAATTAATCATAAACTACAAAGCCTCAAAATACTCTATGAATGAACTAGTGATAGTGGTGCCACGGTGTAACTAAATAAATTATATCTATTAAAAAACCATAATGTGATATCTGTTAAAAAAAATTATTATAATTAATTACTGTCTGTCCCAGTGTCTAAATATTACTTATTTGAATTTCTGAACTTTTTTTTTTTTTACTTGATATCATTTTGTAAAACAATTTACAAGTTCAAGTCATATTGCAACATCACATTTTATTCACAGTTGAATAAAGAACATGCTTTATTCAGGCATATGTTCTCCAACATGTAGACAAGACACTGGGACAGACAGTAAATTCATTTTATTTTAACAGAGATCATGTTATTTTTTTTTTTATAGATATAATTTATTTAAATACACTGTGGCAACAAATAAATATCACTAGTTTATAGAGTTGTTTTTTTGAGGTTTTGTAGTAGTTTTAGTTAGTTTGTTTGTTAGACACAGAATTGACTAAGACAGCCAGTAAAGGAAGTCATCAACCATTAATTTGACAGTGTGGGGGCTGTCTCTCTTGACCAAAATAAAGAAAAACAAAGATGATTATTGGCCGAGAGAACAGTGACCTGAGAAATACAGTGTTAATAAAAAAGAGGAGCAGTAAACAAAGACAGCCCACTTCCAAACATTACATATTAGCAGCAGCATTCGTTCAGACATTTTCATTTTGGCTGTTGAGAGAGACAGACCTGCAGATAGTGGACTGGAGAGAGATAGAGTATTATTGCTTTTACCATTGCATTGCCTGTGTGATAGTGGGTCCTTGATCCTGTTGTGAGACTAGGGTGAGGTGATAGTGAAGTAATACTATATAGATTAGATTCATAGACTGTATTTTTTTTTTATGAAATAAATAAAATAAATTGTTATTAAATATTTAATTCTATAGATAAATCTACATCCTGCTATCCCTTTCTCTCATCGCTCAGGGTTACAGTACTTTACTTGTTGCATATTAAGGTCACCTTTGTCATACTTACAGTTTACACACCAACTTTGAGCATGCAAGATAGGCTCAGTCTGGGACATTCTCATCAAGCAATAAAGTTGTAGTAGTACCACTGCACATAGCTAACTGATAGCAAATCCACTTATGGCGGGGTGTTGGCCTCTCTGTGACAGTTAAACATAAGATAGAATGGGAGTGACAGGTGAGGCCCTCTCTATGCCACAATGTGAGGTGACTAACTATGATTTGGACTGAGGGGCGTAGTACCTCTATATATGAGGATGGGTGTTGGCCTCGCGGGACCACTAACCTAAGGCAAAGAAGCCAGGGGAAGTACAACTAGTGGACACCTAGGACCCTGACAGCCAGCCACAGCTAACTAAGAGGGGAGGGAAGGTAGTGTGAAAGAGGACGAATTTGAGGAACGTGTATCAAAAACGTGTGGGTGAAACGAGGAAGCACCGTAAGACCGACCGTAACTGGCGTGCAAAGTACGCACGTCAGAGTCCAGGTGGTCAGGCCGTACAGAGTATGCCAGAAATAGGTAATAGGAGTGGTGTATGTGCAAAGCCCGTGGGGCTCACAAGAACCAAAGTGTGCGTGTGTGTGTGTGCTGGCATACTAGCTAAAGCCAAAAGGCGAAACAATTAAGACTAGGTTTGGTGACAGGTGAGGTCCTGCTAGATGCCAAGCGGCATGAGAGGCTCTATCTATGCGTTGGCGCGAGGGGATAACGTGGCCACTGAACATTGTGGTGGGGTGTCGGCCTCTCGGTGACAGTTAAACATAAGATAGAATGGGAGTGACAGGTGAGGTCCTACCTATGCCACAATGAGAGGCGACTAACTATGATTTGGCCCGAGGGGCATTGTACCTCCGAGTATGAGGATGGGTGTTGGCCTTCCAGGACCACTAACCTAAGGCAAAGAAGCCAGGGGAAATTACAACTAGTGGACACTTTGGACCCTGACAGCCAGCCACAGCTAACTAGGAATGGAGGGTAGCGAGTGAGAGAGAGGACGTACCTGAGTAACGTGGAACGAAACGTGGGGGGGAGGTTTTTAGCTATCGCGAACCCAAAAAATCAGCAGAAAAAGGGGGCTGTAGCGGTAAAAAAAAACACACAAAAAATCTAATAAATAAAATAAAATATTTACTATGATTTTATAGAAAAGTGGAATGTATATATTTAAAAAAAATATATATATATGTATATATATATATATTTTTTTATTTTTTTGTGCTCTCATTTATTGCTGAGATTGCAAGCAAATATGAAACTCGTGTTTAGATATTTTAATTCACTAACACCCCTAGATGAAGAGAAGGTATCCTGCCCGAATCGTGTTTCCTTGCTAAGTGGGAAGATTGATTATACAGCACCCACTGCTCTTCGGGAAAGGCACCTCAGGAAGCCCCAAGTGGGTAAGAGTCGGTTTGTAAGTCATGAGAGAAGTCGGGGTTCAAAAAGGTATTTGAATATGGCATGCTTAACATTTTTCCCGAAATTGTCCGTCTTTGGAGGAATTGTGGCTTCGGGTAATATGTCAGCCATACCTATTTCCTACTGTTCCCCTAGAACAAAAGTCACTGTTAAACTTCTGCAGTAAAAATGCAGAAAACAAAAATCTATAGTTGTGGGAATCCAGTTCACCTGTGAGGACATAGCACTCTGTAAAAACCACATGCAGACAAAAACTGCACGAAAAAACCCTATCCGGCCATAGGGCTTTCGTGAAGCAAAATCAAGTGAAATCAGCGAAACAGCAGGTCATTAACGGGAAAACAGGCGAATGCCAGACAGCCACGAACCCCCGGAAACAACGAGCCACAGGAACAAGGAAAAGAAAGAACAGTGGTAAATAGAAAACTCACAGAATCAGACAGGACAGACAGCCAACCAGAACAGAGCCCAGAAAGGACCACAGACGAACAAATACAGCGGGGGAACAGCAGGCCAGGTAAGGAGAACCACGAGGGACCGGCAAGGAGGAGTGGCATGCGAATCGCTAAAAGCATGTACGGGACGGAGTAGGGTGAGTAGGAGGGTTTAAGCAGGGTAATATGCCCCTCCGAGAACTGCAGGTCAAGCCTTTGCATTTATCGGATTCATATCTAATATCAGAAGACCAGCAGAAGGCTCACAAGTCAAAGAATATACAGAGTATACAAAACCAATTCAAACATCATCAAGAACAACAAAGGATCTCTAGATTGTTAGCTCATTTGAGCAAACCATCAACAACCTGATGTTTCTGTAGCACTTCTTAATTATATCATTAAGTGTTAAATGTTCCACTTTATAATATTGTAAGGCGCTGTTGAATAAGTTGGCGCTATGTAAATGGCAAGAATAATAATAATTGACCCCTAAGGCACTTTAGCTTGCTGAAATGTTTTATGTGTGAAGAGTGTGTCCTCTTTTTTTCATTTTACAAAAAGGGCAGATTTCAATAAAAATTGTCACTTATAGTAATTAACCTGGTTACACCCCTCTAGCTGTCAGTCAGACAACTGGACCTGTTACTTCCTGGTTGTTTAGCTCGGGGGAGCTAAATTCAAGAGGCTGCAATTGCCCAGAGCACCTGCCTTGCACACACTTCTCATTGAGCTGCATTGGGAAGTCTGTGATTGGACATCCACAGAAAGTCTGGGCCTGGTTATAACGGGAGGTCTTGCAAAGGCTGCAGACAAGAGAACTATAAACCTAATATAAAAATGCATAATTAAATGCATGCATGTTTTCATTTGGGGTATACACAGCCTTTTATTAAATCTGAGCATTGGAGTGTCTCTTTGGTGTGAAATTGGCATAAACTGCTAAAACACTGGAGGATGTTGCATAAATGTCTAGATTAAAAACCATCATATGGAAGGAAGTAGAAACAGAATAAATTAAGTTAATCCATGAAGATGACACTTGAACACTCATAGAGTTACCTGCATTTAAGGTGTTAGGGAGCAGATTGCAAAACAAAATCAAATAGTACACTGACCGCAGTCCACTCTTTCAAATACATGGGTATGTTGTTACACCCTAATCTATCTTTTGGCCTCCACATAGAAAAACTTGCATCTAAACTTTATCCAAAACTAGGTGCAATGTACAGAAACAAATCCTGCCTAAGCCCTACAGTAAAGGAAAAGATTGTACAGAAAATGCTGATGCAAATTGATTATGAGGATGTAGTATATGCACCTGCACCACAAATCCACCTTAATAAACTCAATACATTGTATAACTCGTTCTGCCGACTTGTGCTACAACGTAATTACAGGACCCACCACTGTGACATGCTAAAAGAATTAAACTGGCTGTCGCTGGAATCCAGACGCACGCTTCATCTTTCCAGCCTTGTGTTTAACCCCTTAAGGACACATGACATGTGTGACATGTCATGATTCCCTTTTATTCCAGAAGTTTGGTCCTTAAGGGGTTAAGAGCTTTTCTGGGAAGCTCCCTCCCTACCTGAGCAGAATGCTTTTCCCGGCTGTTCCCACCTCCTGTAACCTCCGATCCAGTACCAACACTTTATTTATTCTACCTCAATACAAAAAGAAACAACACTTTCCAATCTTTCCCAAGCCTAAAGTCCTTTAAGAGATCCCTCTCTACATATCTCAAAACAGAATGCACCTGTCATGGTTGATTATATATTTCCTACCTGTTCTATGTTAAATTTTGAATATATTGTGTATTCATATTGTTTTTGTATTTTATTGTACACTATTGTATCAATGCAATGATTTGTGGACCCAGGACATACTTGAAAACGAGAGAAATCTCAATGTATCTTTCCTGGTAAAATATTTTATAAATACATTTCAAAGTTAAATGCAAATGCTAGCAGTGCATACTGATATGTAAGAGTGTTAGAGCAACAGCATGTGTCTTCTAATGTAATGAGTTTGATATACTGGACCACTGATGGAACTGTTACAATTATGCATAGTTATAGATGAAGTAAGTACAGTTTGTCCCTGTTCTCTGCATGTCTTTATGACTTACTGACTCTCTGGTTTAAACTAACGGGTTATCGTTTTGATCAGATCCTTGTTTTCTTTTCAACTAGCAAAGTTCAATACTCGGCATTTATTTGATTTCAGTTTCAATTCTTAGAGAAAACAAAGGCGGCAGATATAGGCTTATAATTATTTATTTTACTTATTTTGAAGAGATTCTATTTATTAGAAATGTACGATTTTGCTCTTTGACATTGCCTTGTCCTATTAGCACAAACCACTCACTTCAGTACTCTTCATTTGTTTCCTTTATCGCTACTGTGGTTTAGCTGTGTATTTTATTTTCTTTAAAGATTTTAAACACACAGAAGCAGTTCATTCTCTGTTTATTCACTATATAAATCCATAGAAAAGGCATCTTTTGACATCTGTAAATTATGCAGTAAGAACAATAAAAAAAAATGTTAATTTGGCAGTGTGTGTTTTTTGTAAATACTTGTAAATAAATATGATATATTCAATGTACTAAGGGCCATAGTTTAAACATACATTTCCTTATGCTTAAGAATATTTAGAATTTTTTGTGCATAATAAAAATAAAACTTTGTCGCATGACTATAGGTTCTCACGCATACATACTAACCCTCCTACACACACCACTCAGCCACTACACACACACACACACACACACACACACACACACACAGCTTAATGAAGCAGTTTTGGTGTATAGAACATGCCCCTGCAGCCTCACTGCTCAATTCTCTGCCATTTAGGAGTTAAATCCCTTTGTTTATGAACCCTAGTCACACCTCCCTGCATGTGACTTGCACAGCCTTCCATAAACACTTCCTGTAAAGAGAGCCCTATTTAGGCTTTCTTTATTGCAAGTTCTGTTTAATTAAGATTGTCTTATGCCCTGCTATGTTAATAGCTTGCTAGACCCTGCAAGAGCCTCCTGTATGCGATTAAAGTTCAATTTAGAGATTGAGATACAATTATTTAAGGTAAATTACATCTGTTTGAAAGTGAAACCAGTTTTTTTTTCATGCAGGCTCTGTCAATCATAGCCAGGGGAGGTGTGGCTAGGGCTGCATAAACAGAAACAAAGTGATTTAACTCCTAAATGACAGTGAATTGAGCAGTGAAATTGCAGGGGAATGATCTATACACTAAAACTGCTTTATTTAGCTAAAGTAATTTAGGTGACTATAGTGTTCCTTTAAGGCAAATAAAATATACCTGGGCAGGGGAACCTGAGCATATATACTAGAGACTGGATAATCTGCATTTACCCAACAATAACAATTCAAAGGAACTCAAAGGGCTTGCTATTTATCTAATAGAATCAAGAATGGACACAGAGACTCTCCAGTATCAATCTGGGATCAAAAATAGCGTCTAGGTGCTCCTGCAGTGGGAATATTAGGCATTACTTTTAAGGGGTGTCCTTGAACGTACAGATTGTTAGGGCACCTTGTATTTTCCCTTCCCCTGCAGAGATCCAAGGTATTTCTTCAGCTTCATACAGCATTACGAGTGACTATATTTACCAATCCTTTCAGAGATTCCTTATACGATAAGGACTCTAGATAGGGATCCCTCATTGACTCTAGCTCACTTTGCTGAGACTTTATTCTTGTTCTATTAATTAGTTGGCATTAATTGTCTTCAGCTACAAGCTATCACGCACAGTTTAGACAATAATCTCCACTATGCATTTTGTTTCAATTTGCTGCCAATCCTAGACAAGTGTTGGAAACACCTAGCTGCAACCCCCAGATACAAGTGGGCTCTCTTTACCCGACTTTTTGTCTTTAATTATAGCTACCACGCACAGTTTAGACAATAATCCCCACTACAAATTTTTGTATCAAATTGCGACATGTCTAAGACCAGTGTTGGTTAACACCTGGCTGACACTCCCAAATAATACTGGGCACTCTGTACCTGACTTCTTGTCTTAAAACTACAGCAACCACGCACAGTTTAGACAATAGTCCCCTGAAGTGTGTTGGGTATTTTATGCAAGTTTTAGAAAAGTGTTGATTTTATTCTATTTGATTTATTAATTAGTAGGCATTTATTGTCTTCAACTACAAGCTATCACGCATAGTTTAGACAATAATCTCCACTATGCATTTTGTTTCAATTTGCTGCTAATCCTAGACAAGTGTTGGAAACACCTTGCTGCGACCCCCAGATACAAGTGGGCTCTCTTTACCCGACTTTTTGTCTTTAACTACAGCTACCACGCACAGTTTAGACAATAATCCCCACTACAAATTTTTGTTTCAAATTGCGACATATCCCAGACAAGTGTCGATGGGACTCCCAGATACTACTGGGCACTCTGTACTCGACTTATTGTCTTAAAACTACAGCAACCACGCACAGTTTAGACAATAGTCCCCACAAGTTTGAGGTACTTTGTGTAAGTCTCAGACAAGTGTTGATTTTATTCTTTTTGATTTATTTATTTTTTGTTTTACACACTAGTGTTTTTGGGTGTTGACTCTCACCAGTTTTTATATCTTAGAGATTTATCATTAAAACTTAACTTTTAATATTCAGGCGTTAAGTTCTCTGCTGTACCCTTATTTTTTCACGTAACTAGCAGGGTATTCCACTCCATAAGATACTCTACCAATATCCCTTTTCTCCTGTTCCCCTTACACTTTCATGCATTTTTAGTGAATCAATTTCACTAGGGGTTAACCCTGCACTCAGGAGATAAGCTACTGCATACCTTCTATCTTTATCTTTTAACTTTTTGCAAATATTTGTTTCAAACAATCAAGCATTAGAACAATAGAATTATACAAAACAACATCAACAATAGAAATATACAACATAAACCAATTTGCTACTGGTTTCCACTCTTATAATGGGAAATGGAACTAAGATGGGTGTGGGAGAACCATTGGTGGAAGTGTTCTCCTGATGTAAAATCTATTTAAAAATTCTGCAAGCACAATGTACACTGCTCAAAAAAAATAAAGGGAACACTTAAGCCCTTAAGGACACAGCTTCAGAAGCTTGTCTTACGCTTAATGACACAATTTTTGCATTTTCTTGCTGTATGCGTTCAACTGCAATTTGCATCTCTCTTGTTTATTGCACCGACACATATTATATACTGTTTTTTAAAGGATAGAAAGGGCTTTAATTTGATGTAATATATATATATATACTTATTTATTATTAAAAAAAAAGAAAAATGCAAAAAAAGAGAAATTTTGTGTTTTTTGTACAGTTTTTGCAATAATAATGTGTGCCTAATTAGTGCAGGTTAAAGAAAGTAATTAAAAATAAATTCATTTAGTTGCTATGATTTACAGAATATATAATGTGTCTGGGATTTTAAGTTTTTTTTGGTAGTTACAGGTCACAAAGCACAAGGAGTAAAATAGACTTTTAATGTGGAGCGATTTTAGAATTTGGTATGTTTGTCTTGTAAGCTTAATAGCCATAAAAGAAAACAAAATTGCCACACAAAACTATATATTTATATAAAGTAGACATCACAGGCTATTGTCCTAAGGTTTTTTTGACACTTTCTACGTAGCCATTTCACCGCCAATCTCTGCTAAATATTGGAGTAAAATTTAGTTTTTGGGGGGTTTTGGCACACTGTAACGTGAATATACCCCTACACGCAGGATCCAGCTAAACAGAGGCAAATACAGAGGAGAGATACGTCTACCGGACCTTAGAATGGCCGGACTTGACGTATATGAGAGAAGACAGAGCCAGGAACAAACCGAGGTCAAGGGCACAGAGAGACAGCGTAAACTAGGACAAGCCGGGGTCTGGTACACGGAAAACAGCAAGCCGGCAAACAGTACAGATAAGGATAAAGCGAAAACGAAGTCAGAATACGAAGCCAAAGTCAATACGAGAAAACACAACTGAACACCACAAGCGCCAAAGGGAACTGAAACAGAAACCACGATAGGGCAAGGAACAAAGGGAAGAAGGTGAGTATAAATACCTAAACATCTAATTTGATTGGTCCCTGTCACATCCACGCCCCCAAAAGGTAAGTGTATGGGGAGTGTGGCATGACAGGGACCAATGGGATGCCCTTTCCAATTTAGGCACCCACTGTCCCTTTAAGAGCGCGCCCGAGACTCGCGGCGCGCTCTTAGTTTCAGGCGGGACACGTGACCGCCTCACGCGGTCACTGCTCGCCCTCCATCCGAAGTAGTTGGATGAGCCGCGCGCGGCTCGTGCAGCCGCAGGACCGCGCGCGGCTTGAAGAGAGGACCGCGACCGGCCCCCGGTTAAGGTAAGTAACGCTACACACACAAACTTATAACAAAGAACTTCTCATGTGTATTTTGTAAAGTTGGTGTGTGCTATTCCTGTACAAAGTTTTATTGTGTGTTCAGTTACTTCTGCTGAGTACAACGATACTCCCATTGTATGTCTTTGACACTATTTCGTGAAGCTACAGTGCCATATAGGAGACCTGTCCGTTTCAACATTTACAGTAGAATTTTGAGAGGCTGATTTAACAGGCCTTTGCTTCAATTTGGGTTATTATAGCAGTTTGACTGTTCAAAAAAACCCCACAAAGGCCTACCATTTGTAAAAGTAGACACTCCAGGGTATCTCATATGGTGCCTTCACATGCCCCCATTTTGTCACCGATATATGCCAAAGTTGTGGTAAAAAATAATTTGGGGCATTTTTTACATACGGATTACATTTTTGCTGGGCATTTTGTACATTTCATATGTGCCACTAAGTTCAAACCCTCCCAAATTATGCTCAGCTAAGTCTTCTGAGTAAAACAATATGCCCAATGTATCACCTATACACTATTTTGTGAAGTTACACTGCTGTAAAAGAGACGTGACAAGTTAAGGTTTTTAAGTGTGAATTTTCATGGAGGGTTTTGATGAGTCCGTGTCCCACTTTGGAGCACTTGAGCAGGCTACATATTACAACTACACCATAAAGGCATATCATTTCTTAAAGAACACATCCCAGGGTATTTCAAAAGGCATATTTTGAACGTTAGCGTGGGATAATTTTTCCGCTAGCTTGTACCAAGTGTAGTGGTAATAAGCGTTTTTTTTGCCTTTTTGACACACAAAGTGAGTTTGCACAGTATATTTTGCAAATTGTATGTGTGCTATGACTGTATAATACTTCATATGTTGCTCAGCTATGTCGGCTGAGTGCAGCAATACTGCCGTATGTACCTTTGCCTGGTATATGTGGACATCGGAGGGGCACATTTGGGACACAGCCATTCCAGTTCTTTTCAAACTTGGAATTTTTCTGCTGTGTCCATGTCCCATTTTAGAGTATTTTACCAGGCTATGTGATCCAAATACCCCATAAAGCCATACCATTTCTTAAAGAAGACATCCCAGGGTATTTCAAAAGGCATATTTTGAACCTTAGCGTGGGATAATTTTTTTTGCTATCTTGTACCAAGTGCAGTGGTAATAAGCACTTTTTCTGCCTTTTTGACACACAAAGCGAGTTTGCGCAGTATATTTTGCAAGCCCTATGTGTACTACGACTGAATACTACTTCATATGTTGCTCAGCTATGTCGGCTGAGTACATCAATACCCCCGTATGTACCTTTGCCAGGTATATGTGGACATTGAAGGGGCACATTTGAGACACAGCCATTCCAGTTTTTCTCAAATTTTGAATTTTTATGCTGTGCCCATGTTCCATTTTAGAGTATTTTACAAGGCTATATAATGCAATTACACCATAAAGGCATACCATTTCTTAAAGAAGACATCCCAGGGTAATTCAAAAGGCATATTTTGAACCTTAGCGTTGATCATTTTTCCGCTAGCTTGTACAAAGTGTAGTGGTAATAAGCATTTTTTAATGTATTTTTTTACTTGTAAAACTTTTTTACTTTGTAAAACTTTTTTTAATTTGTAAAACTCGTTTTTAAACTTTTTTTTTACTTATTAAATGTTTTACACTTTCTTAATTTTTTTTCGAAACTTTTATTTTACCGTTAACCCCTAACTAGCAGTAAGCAGCACTAACAGTAAATTCCCCCCTTTCCCATAACTCCCACCCACTCCGTTAACCCTGCGATCCTCCCCGCGATGTGCAGGGAGGAACAGGATGAGCACTACCAGAGCCCTGCAAAATGACCTCGAGCAGGCCACAAATGTGCATGTGTCTGCTCAAACGGTCAGAAACAGACTCCATGAGGGTGCTATGAGGGCCCGACGTCCACAGGTGGGGGTTGTGCTTACAGCCCAACACTGTGCAGGACGTTTGGCATTTGCCAGAGAACACCAAGATTGGCAAATTCGCCACTGGCACCCTGTGACCGGTTTGGCAGTGGGTCAGTAATGGTGTGGGGTGGCATTTCTTTGGGGGGCCGCAGAGCCCTCCATGTGCTCGCCAGAGGTAGCCTGACTGCCATTAGGTACCGAGATGAGATCCTCAGACCCCTTGCGGTTGGCCCTGGGTTCCTCCTAATGCAAGACAATGCTAGACCTCATGTGGCTGGAGTGTGTCAGCAGTTCCTGCAAGACGAAGGCATTGATGCTATGGACTGGACCACCCGTTCCCCAGACCTAAATCCAATTGAGCACATCTGGGACATCATGTCTCACTCCATCCACCAACGTCACGCTGCACCACAGACTGTCCAAGAGTTGGCAGATGCTTTAGTCCAGGTCTGGGAGGAGATCCCTCAGGAGACCATCTGCCACCTCATCAGGAGCATGCACAGGCATTGTAGGGAGGTCATACAGGCATGTGGAGGCCACACACACTACAGAGCCTAATTTTTACTTGTTTTAAGGACATTACATCAAAGTTGGATCAGCCTGTAGTGTGTTTTTCCACATTAATTTTGAATGTGACTCCAAATCCAGACCTCCATGGGTTGAAAAATTTGATTTCCATTTTTTTATTTTTAGTGTGATTTTGTTGTCAGCACATTCAACTATGTAAAGAAAAATGGGAGTACTCTCCCCTGAGCGCCCCCTCTTCAGCTCCCTCGCACGCCGCACTGATATTCGGGCTCCGGCATCAGTACGCGGCGCGCGAGGGAGCTGAACAGGAAGCACTCAGGGGAGAGTGCTCCGTCGCGCACCCGCCAGCCAGCCAGCTAGCCCGCTGACCGGCCGCCCAGCAACACCACTGGACCCCAGGGAATCCCCTCAGCACTCCCAAAGGTAGGTGAGGCAGGGGGATTACATTTTTTTTAAAAAAAACATGTGTGTGTGTGTGTGTTAGTGTGTGTTTGTTAGTGTTAGTTTTTGTGTCAGTGTGTGTGTTAGTGTTAGAGTGTGTGTTAGAGTATGTGTGTTAGTGTTAGTGTTAGTTTTTGTGTCAGTGTGTTTGTTAGTTTGAGTGTGTCAGTGAGTGTGTTACTGTGTGTGTGTTACTGATTGTTAGTTTGTTTCCGTCTGTTAGTGAGTCTGTTTGGTGTCTGTTAGTGAGTGTGTGTTTTGTAAGTGAGTGTGTATGTGTCTGTCTGTCAGTGAGTGTGTATGTATGTCTGTCACTGAGTGTGTGTCTGTCAGTAAATGTGTGTGTCTGTTAGCTAGTGTATATGCGTATGTTCATGAGAGTGTGTGTGTGTCTTCAGCACTTACCTTTCTCCAGCGCCGGACTCCCTTGGTGCTGGGGATCCCTCCGCCCCGATTTGCCTCTCAGTTCCGAATGTGCATGCGCGGCAAGAGCCGCGCGCGCATTCAAACCTCCCATAGGAAAGCATTACTCAATTCTTTTCTATGGACGTTCAGCATCTTCTCATTGTGATTTTCACAGTGAGAATCGCGGAAGCTCCTCTAGTGGCTGTCAATGAAACAGCCAATAGAGGCTGGATTAACCCTCAGTGAAACATAGCAGTTTCTCAGAAACTGCTATGTTTTCAGCTACAGGGTTAAATCTAGAGGGACCCGGCACCCAGACCACTTCATTGAGCTGATGTGATCTGGGTGTCTGTAGTGGTCCTTTAAGTTTATGTGTATCTGCATGCACTGGCGTACATACCGCGGTCGCAGGGGTCGGCTCCTTGCGACCCCTGCGACCAGGTGCCCGCCGCCATGTGTTGCGGCCTCGGACCGCGCATCAGTTTTTGCACCGGGGCCCCATGGGTTGTGTGTACGCCACTGTTTATAACCATAGTACAAAGAAGCAAAAAATAATACTAATAATAGTAAAAAGAATAAACATAATTATATTATTTTTCTCTTTTGCTTCTTTGTGATATATATATATATATATATACATACATATATAGCTATGCTTCAAGTCTGAAAAAACTATGTCTGAAAACATCTAAAAGCAACAGATGAATCAGGGTCTAGTTTACAAATATTGTAATTATATATAATGAAATCAAAATGCTAGCTTGTTCCAACCACAGGTGACATTAAAAGCCAAAAGTGGCAAAGGTTCAGATGCTTAATGTGTATATATACCGTATTATGTTACCGTAAACATAAGGCTTAGAACAGAAATATCAAGTATTCGCTCAAGCACCAGTTTTGATATTCACCACCTGACCCCAACTTACTCAATTCTAAAACTGCATAAGTCATTAAAGGAACACCATGCATTTCTAACATTAGAGTATTTAGTTATTTATTTAGATTGGCAGGAACCATTAAAATAACATAATAATAACTTATATTATTATATCTATTAGTGCAATGGTCTCTGTGTAGCAGCCACTCCGCCCCAGCATCAATGACAATAATCTCAGATAATCCAATGCTAATCCAATGCTGTATGAAAATCACATATTAGAGATGGCATTAGGCAGAAATGTAAACACTACTTTGTCTGACACTGCTGAGACTATAAGGACAGTCTCTTTGCCCCAGAACCACTACATTAAACGGACACTATAGTCATCAAAAAAACTTTAGCTTAATGAAGTTTTGGTATATAGATCACGCCTCTGAAGTCTGACTGCTCAATTCTCTGTCATTTATACATTAAAACACTTTTGTTTCTGTAAATGCAATCCTAGCCACACCTCCTCTGGCTGTGAATCACACAACCTGCATGAAAAAAATAAAAAAAAACACGAGGAAAGAAGGCTATCAACAATGCAGGAGATAAGAAATTCTAAATTAATTAGACTGTGCAATAAAGGAAGTGTAAACATTAGATCTTACATTACAGGAAGTGTTTAGGGAGGCTGTGTAAGTCACTTGTAGGGAGGTGTTACTAGGACTATATAAAACAAAAAGTGATTTGCACAAAATATGCAAAAAAACCCTGTGTGGCTAAAAAAGGTAAAATATAAATATAAATATTATATAAATACCCAACAATAGGAAGTGCGAAGACTCCTCAATGTCTTCAATATATTACACATAAAACCATAAAATGCACAACCTAAAAATACAAAGGGAGACCAATAGTGCAGACAAAAATAACTAAATATTAAAAATGAAAAACTATAAAACACTCACAAACATAGAAGTAAAAAGGCAGGGTATAGCCAAATTTCTTCAAGTGCTTCTTCTTCTTCTTCTTCTTGTGTATGAAGATGAGTACTTAAAACAGAGCACAGAAGAAAAACATAGTGTATAACTGTATGGTATTAGAAAATTTGCTTTATTGAATACACTTACAAGATAAAAGAAGTATAAAAGTGTCTGGAAAATATGAGTTTTCCCTTTTTTTTTTTATATATATTTTTTTATTGAGGTGAGTAAAGTAAATGTAGAGAATGGTTTGCATGAAGTTAAGCAATAATAAAAAAATAAGCAAAACAAGCCAAGAATTTCTCTGGGTCAATAAAGCAACACAAACTCGAAAGTAAGCATAGCTGAAAGAAACAAACATACATCTACTGGATCATCTGTAAGTGTATGCTTCAAAGAGCTAAAACAAATAATAAGCCAAGTTGAGTATGGCAATTCAACATATAGCATGTTCCATTGGATCTAGGCATGGTGCAGAGATCGATCTCTAGACAGTTCAGACAGGTGGGTACTTGCAATGAGGGTACTGTTCTGAAGTAAACTTGCACTGTGTCTAGTCACATATTGGCAGTACCAACCAGGAACTCTTCAAAACTGCAGACAGTGTTGAATAGTGCAGAACCCAAATGTTCAGGACCTGCACAGATATGCGATCATTCGGCATGGTGATCAAGCCCATCCCCCTTTAAAAAAAAAAAAAAAAAAATTTGTTTAGGGGGACCCTGAATCTAAATATGGAGTAGAATACTATGGTATTAGAAATAGATGTTTGTATACATAACGCTATAATGTTCCTAATGTTAATGAAAATGTTAATCTATTTAGAACTGTATTTCATTAAATTTAACAAAGACTTTTGTTAACATCTTTAGAGTGATTTCTCACTGTGTTGCAGAACAAACTATAATAATTCTCTCTGCAACTTTCCACATGAAATCAGTATTCCAAAATTTTCTGCCACAATCTTGTTCTATTATAAACACTTGTTTACTGAGAAAACCGCACAGGAATTAACTTTATCATCTTCTTGTTTATCTGTATCCTTGGAGACACATAATAGTTTCTTTTTTTTTTTTTACTACACAAATTAAGACAACAATACATAAAAAAGGACATAGATGCAAAAATCTGAAGGTTATACATCAAGTAAAAATAAAATATTTTTTAGCCATATTCTCACACGTTGTTGGTTCATTATTCCACATATGAATAGCTGTCTTTGTAATTAATTCCATACTTGTATTATAAATACAGATCAGAATCATGTTCAAAGCATGAAACAAATAATATAGCTTGTAATATAACACAAATGAAAAAATACTTTGAAAATATTTGTGTGCACAAGTACAAAGACAAAATCACCTTCAGCTGTATTAATAGTCTTGGAAAAATCTCATCCTCTATCTGCTGGTGACTTACTCTTAGGGTCCCAAGTCCTTTTCAAAGCTTTACAACATTAAAGGGACACTACACTGCCAAAATAAAATTTGAAAAAATTAAAAAATTTAAACTTTTTTAGAAATCACTATTTGGTAGAGATACTCCCAATAAAAACATGTATGAAGTTAATAAGGCAATTTTTAATTGGGGTATATATAAAAAAAATCCTTGTAAAAGCTGCACATACCTTGTCTGAAGCCTGTGCAAGCCCTCCCCTTCTAACCCCGCCCAGACGTTTTAGGTCTGTCCAATCACAGACTTCCCAATGCAGCTTAATGAGACGTCTTTGCAAGGCAGGTGCTCTGGGCATTGCTGCCACTGGAGTTTAGCTCCACTGAACTAAACAACTAGGAAGTAACAGGACAAGATTGACAGCCACAAGTGTGCAAAATGTTAATTTACAAAAGAACCAATTTAAATTTCTATTGAAATCAGCACTTTTTGAAACGTGAAAAGGAGGACACAATCTTCACACATATAACTCTTCATTTTTCAGTGAGCGTAATAATATATGTCATCGAAGGAAAAGGGCTCATGACTGGATAACTGGTAGTACTGAAAGCCTAAAAACTGTCTTCTAGTTGGAATTACAGCAGCCCCGGATAATTGTTTTGGTCTTCTTTGGGCCTCGTCAGCAAGCTGGAGCTGGTACCCCTCTAGGCACAGTGAGCACTGGGTCCATGTCTGGATTACCCTTTTTGCTTAGGGAAAGCCCTGGCAAAATGCATTGCAACAAAAACAGAGAATATGAGAACTCTAAGAATGGGCAAAATCTTAGAGAAATATCATATTCTCTGTGTTTTTTGCAGTGCAAATGAAATGGGAAATCTGAAACTGGCATTGTTAGGTAACAAGGATACATTTTTTCAGAGCTGAAATAGAAGCTAAAATGAGCAGGAACGCAACAGATCTAACAAGGTCTATAGAAACATGTGAAGACAAGGCTGGTGGGTGGGCCACTCTACGAAACATGAGTAGATTAATAAAACTGTACACTAGGGGGAGCACAACAAGCAAAGCAAAGGTTTCTAAATATGCATACATGAATATTCATGAATGTGAACATGACAGTTTTTCTTGTTTTGCTTTTCACCAACTTTATTTATTTGGAGTCTAATTAATATGTTCCATGCATGAAAGTACTGGTTTGAATTTGTGAAAAGAATCACATCTGAACTAATCTATAAAAAGCATGTTCTGCTAAACATAATTTAATTTTTTTTTTTTTTTTAGACCATACGATATACATATAAATAGAGAAACCAGCTGGAGTCATGTAATGATGAAAATCATTCTCTGCGGAATGATGACAATAGATGATTTACTTAGCAAGAGGCAGATGCATTATCAACTGGGGTGTTTTGTAAGATTAATTGCTAATGTCTAACAAAGTGAGCATCGCTTATTGCAGTTCTAAGTATCTATACTGAAAAACTCATATGTTGCTCAGTAAAATATTAATATTTCATATGAAGGTTTTGAAGATATTATATAAACATATGTAAGAATATGAGAACAGTTCCAAAAATCTGTTCATATTACCAGCACGTGGAATGCAGAAATGGCAGATAAAATATTTATATTTAAAATCTGTCAATTTTACATAAGCCAGTTAATGACCTCAAAAATCCTACTTCTCCTTGTTCAGAACTATAATGCCCCTTCCAATATTTACCTTTCCGTATATCCAAAATCCTTACTTATCTCTTTTGCTCTCTGCTATAGTTTGGTTCTGCGTATATTCCCTCTAACCTTATTTAGCCTATTTTCGATATTACTGTACACTAGGGGGAGCACAACAGTTTTCGATATTTATTCATGGTTATCTTATCGAAAGGGCACACTATGCAGTTGCCCAGGGGCCCATCATGCAAGGGCCCCCCACTGACTTGCCAGCTCTTCAGTATATTATTTGGGCAGATTTATTCAGAACCTTCAAACTCTCTACATTAAAACGTTAAGGTGGACTAATCACCTCAGTATCATTGATATCCGTACATGCAATCTTGCTGTTGTGAATACATATCTTGCCCTTGACGAAAACAACTTACATGTAATAATTGTATAAATGCAGGATAAAATCAACACAACATTTTTTGAAGCTGTTAAGCTATAATAAATTTATTCTATTTTTAAAAGTTAATGTCAGTTGCCTCCTCTGCTACCTACTAAATGTTTGTGTGCATTTGATCTCTGCTGTACAGTATGCTTTAACACAGCATGTTTACATACCGATTTTGTTAAAGGTACCAATACATATAAGCTTAATTTTATTGATAATTTACACTTTCATTCCTGCGAGTGGTTATGCACTGCTCTGCCTGGAGGCCTACAATATTGTTAAGACGACCCTGCATTTACTCACTCCTGTATGAAACGAATAAGTATTTGGGAGGTGTAAAAATATAATTATATGCAGAAACCACATATTTTACCCTGCCACTGGATTTCTCCATCTTAGCTCGCTGTCAGCCATTGATATAATCTCCAGCCGTATCAGCACAAAGAAAGCATACACAGAAGAGGAGAAATGAAAAATACTTGTATTTCTCCTCCTCGTTAGCAACACAGCCTGCATTTGCCTTGTCTGAACTGGATTAGGATGTAATTTGCTAAATCATTCATTTAAATTTAAATGGTAAATGGTTAAATGGTAGAACCTACCATAACACCTGACTCACATATACCTCATAACTATACATCAAGAAAAAAAGTGGTGGGGTTATTTATAACTCAGGAAAAAAAAAAACCTGTAGTGTGCACCAAGCAGACTTAAGGCTATTTATTACATTTTCTCTGAATTGGAGCAAACTGAAAACAGAATTAGAAAATGAGTCTAAAATAACCTTTTAAGTGTATTTACAGATAAGACCCCTTGTCTAGAATTGGAAAGTTATTTAATCCTTCAACTCACTAAATAAAATGAAGAATTTAGCTTGTTAAGAAATTCAGCAGAGGTAAGAATAAATCACACTTGCATTCACAGAACGTATGTGTGTAGGCAACATGATTGCTCTGCGATACTCTGGGAGCTGTCATGCCCACTTTGCCATCTGCTAGAAAGTGGAAAATATGATCGCTTGTGCACTCGAGCATTCCTTCTTTGCCATATGTGCGTTTGCTTTTTCATAGTGCTGTAAATATGATAACATGGCAGTTAAACTAGTTTTGCATTAAACATTCTGATCAAACAAGGACAGGCTGGTATAATATTTAAAATAAATAAATAAATGGGAAGACAGTATGTCTGAAAATGTGGGAGAGGCTACTTGACCTTTATCAACCACTCTCTAGCTACCTTTCCGGACGTTTGACTGGTCACCATCCACTTCTAAGCTTTGAACTCCAGCTTCCGGTTCGCATTCGGGTCCTGACTGTAAGTAGGTGGCTTGGTTAGTGGCCAAACCTCTCCTCATTATCTTAATCTTCAGTCACTAGGGAGAAAAGTGAGGTTGTGGAGGACAGTAATCACCAGGACTTCTTTGTGGCATTGCAAACCCCTTACGAAAGGAATCCTTTAGTCATACTGCTCCTGGGATTGGATGACTCCAACATTTATGTGTTATAGAGGACCTGCAGGGGCTTAATCTGAGGGGTGTGGGAGAAGGTATGAGGTATAAGATAAAGGATATCTGGCTTCTTCTTTTACTTTGGTCTGAGGGGATGGGAAGTGGGTTACAGGGATATTAATGCTAGGTTTATTTATGAGGCACAGCCACATCTACCTGCATTGAATCTCACACAATAGACATTACCTAGCTACTCCAGCTCTCTCCCCCTGATTTTGATGTTATCTCTTAATGTCTTCTAGCTCCACTATTTCTGAAATATTGTTGGCACATTTCATATACCCTCCTTCGTACCTAGACAGACACACATTTAGTGGTAAACTATATTTAATGGATGGGGCACCCACATATTAGCTGCTTTGGAGATGATGACTAAGCTGTTTACATCAGTGCTTTTCTATAGTATTTGAAGGACGTGACAATGCTCATTGCCTGGGGATATTGATGGTTAAGATGATAAAGAAATACACGTATGAGCACAAATGACCCCTCTACTAGTAACAGGCTCCAGTCCTCACTGGCTAACACATGACAGAACAATGTTGATATTGAAGGGACTCTCACAATGGAACAACACCATTTAACCACTGACTAATAACCTGCCTCCCCACAACATAAAAGGTCCTGTCAAGCATCATAGTCTCCAAGATCAATGGGCACATGAGTCAATAAATGAGCAATAATCAGAAGGGGTTTGGTAATGAGAGCAGAGGCTCAAAACAGCAACTGCTGGTAGACCAGTCACGTAGATACTATATTCAAAACACTGCAAATGCATTAATAAAAAGTACTTACAATCCAGGTTTTCTGTAGCTGCCCTTACATGTGTGTGGCTGTTGCTTAGGCTCTGTCCGACAGACGTTCAATCAAGTTGTGCATGAAGCATGCACACGTCGCATATACAAGTGGAACAAAAATGACCTTCTTAACCAGGAAATTAAACATGGGTCCTGTCTGACATCCAAGGGACTGCTAGAGCTGCAAACATGTCATTCTCGGGTAGTAAGATATTGTATTAATTACTAATTTTGCTTGTTACTGTCCAAAGCCATAATAGTGATTACAAAGATGATGATACAACAAAACATGATGCAAGTGACCATAATCATCAACATTATTGTTGGCATCCCCACTGGGATCATCACCATAATTTTTTACAAATGCAATTTCTCTCTTCTCTGATCACACACATGCAGGGAGAAATTGATTCTGGCCAGGTCATTTGAGTTTCAAATTTGTTTAGATCTGCAAAGCTTTTAGCAGAACACTCTAAAACAAAACAAAATTTGTAGAATCACATTCCTTTCACAAAGAAAGTAAAAGTCATTTTATTTCCATATGTCTATTTACATAGTTACATAGTTACATAGTTGAAAAGAGACTTGTGTCCATCAAGTTCAGCCTTCCTCACATTTGTTTTTGCTGTTGATCCAAAAGAAGGCAAAAAAAACCCAGTTTGAAGCGCTTCCAATTTTGCAACAAACTAGGAAAAGAATTCCTTCTTGACCCCAGAATGGCAGTCAGATTTATCCTTGGATCAAATATGTTGGATCCTTGGATTTAAATATGTTGACTTTCATTTGACTCTTTTGGGTAAAAAAACCCTGTTGACTTTCAGATAGGACAGATCCAGACAGATAAGCAAGGGATGGCCTACCAACCTGACATCATGATGGTAGACATGGAATGGAATAATGCAGTGGTGGGGGATATTGCAATACCCATCTTAGAACTCTATCCAGAAAAGAGCATATATGATACTCACTCTATAGTGATTAGCCTCATCATTTTATTTCTTTTATTTATCTTTGGTTTTATCATATCTTTTTATTGTTTTTTGTGGCGCAACCTATAATTTTTGTTCTCTAGACTCATCCTTTTTGACAATTTGTGAGGGAACGTCATATTTTTAGGTTGCAGCCTTTTCCACATTTATTTTTAGCTTTCTATTGACCACCAAGCGCTGAACCCCCTACCGTTTGTCCATACATTCATACAAACACAGGCACACAAAGAAATACAGACACAGACATACAGAGACATACAGATAGGCATATAGTGACATACATACACAGTGATACAGAGACATACAAACGCAGACATAAAGAGACATACAGAGAAGCATATAGAGACATACATATGCAGACAGTCATACAGAGACATACACACAAGGCATACAGAGACATACATACACAGACAGTCTGTGTATGTACACAGGGCGGCTAAAAGATAGATCCCCATCTGTCGTGCAACCTTAACAATGCTTTGAAAGCTGAGGCTCTACTGATTCCCCATGCTTGCAGGATTGTATTTAGCACTGAGCAGTATTTGTGTGTTTGAATGTAAGCATGGTTTTGTATGGAGTATGTTTGCGTGAATGTAGGGGTGTGTTTGTACGCAATGTGTGCATTTGAATAAAAGCATGCATTTATGTGTAGTGTTGTTTTTTGAATGCAGGGGTGTGTTTATATTTAATTTTGGTGTCTAATACAGAGGTGTGTTTGTATGTAGTCTTGACATTTGAATGCGGGAGGGGGGTGTATGTAGTGTTGACGTTTTCATGCAGGTGTGTATTTGTGTGTAGTGTTGGTATTTGAATGCTGAGATGAATGCACATATACACATACACTGCCACACACACACACTGTGATACACATACACAAGGATACACACACTGACACACATGCAGATACAAATATACACAAACTGATACACATTCAGATAGACAGACACACATATAGAAATGCAGACACACAGATAAGACCAACAGACATACAGATAAACACACACTGACATACAGACACACTGACCTTCAAAATTATATATACACACACTGACACACACATACACACTAATAGACATACATACACACGCATACATATTGACAGACATACAGATACAAACACATACACTGACAGACACATACAGAGATACAGACACACTGACAGACATAGACACACACATATACACTGACAGACATACAGATACACACACAGACATGGTGACAGACACACACAGACATACAGACAAGCACAGACATACAGATACATACACACATGCTGGTCAAAATATACACTTTTCTAGCCACCCTCCTGTTTCCTACCTTGTGGGTTCAGGAGGGTGGCTTACCTGGGATCCAGAGTGCTGCCTGAGATAGTTTGGAGTTGGAGGAGCTGACCCTGCCCAGCTCCCCTCCTGTATGCTTTCTCCTACTCTCGCACTCCAGTCTTCTTGGGAGGAAGTCCTCCCATGCCGATGAGAAAGGGGCCGGCGGTAGCTTCGTCCCTGCTGGGCGCCAGCCGTGCTGTGTGCTACAGGGGGAGCAGAGATTATTATTATTATTATTATTGCGATTTATATAGCGTCAACAGATTCCGTAGCGCTTTAGAATATTATAGGGGGATTTGACTATAAATAGGACAATTACAAGAAAACTCACAGAAACGAAGGGTTGAAGAGGGCCCTGCTCAAACAAGCTTACAGTCTATAGGAGGTGGGGTATAAAACACATTAGGACAGGGAGAGATATGACGTGTTCATATCCCGCCCCATCCACAAGTCCGCGGCACTGCAGAAAGGAAGGCAGGCTGGAAGGATTTGCTCAAGAAGTGACCGGCAGGAGAGGGGTGCTGTGCACTTCCCTCCTGCCGGCCACCATTTGCACCCCTGTGCCGGTGAGCCCAAAGGCCCTGCCAATATATTATATATTTTATCTACCCACTTTGCTAGGACATCTGACCTTGAGTATAGCAATAATAATGTGTTTTGGCAGGACTAATATTTTAACATTTTCTTCATTGTCAGCTCTGTAGCTGTAGATGTAATTTTTGCCAAATAAAATAAGTTAAAATACAAAGGCTGACCTTATTTTTAATCATGCACAAAGGAAGTGTGTCTAAATAATTAGAGAAAAAGATATGTTTATTGGAGAGGTAAATAACTGTCTAAAATCCTGTTTTAAATTGTTATGCTAATTCAGTCTAGTTCTTCATTAGAAGGGTTAGAAAGGTTAGAGCTGTGATCTGAAAAATTAGCATTTTGTTTGTTAAGACGACTAGGTATTACTTATATGTATATTGATTTTTATGGAGTTGGTTCTATTATTTCCCAAGTTTAATGAGCTTGTTCATTGGATTTTAATGAATTACATGTTTGGCATTTCAGCATTTTAAAACTCACAGCTAAACATAAAAAAAAAAGACAATTTGGCATTAAGATTCTGGCCAGGTATAGTGTCCTTTGAATTTAAAATGTGTTTAGATCTGCCAAGATTTTAGCAGAACGCTCTAAAACCGAATTTTCACAAGAAAAGTAAAAGTAATTTTGTTTACATATGTATTTTACCTATAAATATGTTGACTTTCATTTGACTGATTTGGTTAAAAAAAATCCGATGTGAAAATGCTAAATAATCATTACATAAAAAAGTGAACCACATTCCTTTATTAATCTTATATTATTACTTGTATGAAAACAAATACACTTACAAAAATCTGCTATTAGCAAATTTTAAAATGGTCTTTACCAGATGAGCTTTTTGGAGACATACTTTGACCAAATAAATTACCTAATCATTTAGTTGCATGGGGAGCTAGCAAGGTTAGCTGGGAAAGGGGAACAATTTTCCACCAGGAAACTAGCATTGGAGAGCTGACAAAGGGAAACAGATATTTGCATTACAAACAATAAAATCATCTCTGACACTTCTGGTTATAAGGATAACTAGATGGATAAATGGGTAGGCTCCTAAAAACCCCACAATGATCTTGAAACCTTCCATCCTTCATCACGACACAGGGCACACAATACAGGAAGAGACCCATCATTAAAGGATTACTCAAAGCACCAAAATCACTTCAGCTTGTTAAGGTGATTATGGCACAATGACTCTACCCATGAAATCTCCCATTTCAAAGTTAATTTCCTTCTGTTAAATTTTTGAGTAGTTCCATCCTGTTGGCTGTCAGACAGATCCCAATTTTCTTTTCCTGATTAAGTAAGTCAATGTTGTCCCACTTGTATATGTGCCGCGTGCATGCTTCTCGCACAACTCGATTAAATGTCTGTCAGACAGAGCCTGAGCGACAGCCACACACATGTTAAGGACGCTCCAGAAAGCCTGACTGGTAAGTACCTTTTGTTAATTCATTTGCAGTGTTTTGCATGCAGTATTTACGTAATAAATTAAAACTAGGAGTTCCTTTTGAGATTTGTATTTGATTACTGCATGTGTGTGATCAGAGCAGGGAAAAATTACACCTGTGAAAAAATAATGGCGATGATGACAATGGGTGCAGTGGGGATACCCACAATAATGTTGCTGACTATGACACATGCATCATGTTTTGTTTTATCATCTTCTTTATAATCACTATTATGGCTTTGGACAGAAAAAGGCAAAATAAGTAATTAATACAATATCTTACTACCTATGCTACCTGTGAATGACATATTTGCAGCACCAGTAGTGCCTTGATTACCATTTTTACAACAAACACATTCCACAGTGCTGTTCATGGGTACAATTGATACAAGTAAAATGCACAAAGGTATAATACGTCTAAGAGACAATACAAAAGTTGACAAAGATACAGGAGGAATGAGGGCCCTATGCCTATGCTAACGTCCAATCTAGATGGATAGAAACAGAAGGTGAGGTGTGAATTAAGTGAAATCTGTGATATCTTAGTTGCTGACTGGAGGTGTTGGTTTTCCTGCACAAAAATGTCTTAAGGGAACATTTAAAAAGAAGGGCAGACTAGGGGAATCCGATGGTGCATTCGAGAGGATTGGTGATGCATGAGAGATGTCCCGCAGTCTTTCATGGGAAGAAAGGATAATAGAAGATGCAGGAAGCCGGTACTTGTTTGATCTCAATAGGTGGGCTGGAGTTTATTTGTTGATTTGTGAGAACAAGTAGTGTTCAGGATTTGCAAGAGCTATCTAGGTATGGGTGAGAATTTTGAATTTAAAATATTTGATGCTCAGAATCTTAAAAATAATTATTTACCCACTCTCCTTGTAATAAGTATACTGTTAAGGGTATAGAAATAGTACTATTGCTGTTGCCCCTTTTATTGTCAGTACACGTTGCAGGAATAACACTAAGTATTCTAGAAGCAGACTGGTACTACTAGGTGAGCCCTCGATGCTAGGGTGGCTGAACTTTGACATCACAATGATAAAATGGCAATGATGGCTGCAGAAATATTGTATCTTTGCCTATCTATTTATTTCCACATTTTATTTTGATTATCAACAATAGCCTAAAATAAAGCAGTCTGTTCATTATCTCTTAATGGACAGAAGACTTTCTCCATTTGGCTAAAGTAGATGTTAATTTCTTCTTCGCCTTCTCCTTAATCGGTGCTTTCACAAAACTGCATGTTATAGGTATGATGATTAACACAAAACAATAAATGAAGGAAACTACCCTTTGAAAACAAAATAAATAAAAACAAATTAACAATGAAAAATAAATGAAAGACATCTGACTATAATCAAAATAGAGTATTTATGTAATATTCCTTAGAAAATGTCCTATGGAGTTATTCATTGGATGAAAGAGAAATAAGATTCCTCAACTCTTTTTACAGTAAATAACAGTGAATGCCAAGCGCATTGAAAATAAAAAGGGAGGGGAAACACACATAGAAGGTGCATTTGTACATTCATAAAAAACTTGTGCTTGAAACATTTGTACGGATGTGTGTAACTGTATTAAATGGTGTGGTGATCTTCATGACACCTTAGCATTACTCCCCTTTCACCCCCCCCCCCCACCCCTGCCGGTGTGTTTTTGTTTTGTTATTTCAGAAAAATGCCTATAAAATGTTAATATAAAAAATAAAAACATAAATCGCAACCCCCCCTCCAAAAACCCCCCCAAAAAACTAAATGTGTTTCACTCCTCAAACAAGCATGTTCAGCTATGTACTTCCACAAAGCTGAATGTAATAGATAATCTATGATCATTTCCACGCCTGATTCCAGTAACCTAATAATTAATTAGCTAATTGTAGACAACTCACATCTGTTTAGCCACTTAAGTATAAATAATGTCTATGCTTAAGGAACATATATAAGGAAAAATAAGTAAAGTAAAAAAATGAATGGCAACTCCAATTAAAGTCAAGACCTGTTCAAAGGTATTTGTCAAGCCTGGGGTTTCCACCACCCAATACAGCTTTAATACCATAAGTAAGTCATTAGAAATTAACAAATACCTCCCAAAGGCGAGGCGATACAGTTCAGTAATACAATAATAGCATGGATTTGCAGAAAAGCATAAAACATAAAAGAAAGTATAATAAAGAAACAAAAACTATTATATCAACCTCCATGTTTTATCAGTAATATTCAGTCCTTCCTAATAACTATTTTCAAATACTCAGTGACTCCTGTGGACGTTCTTCATGCTGGATGCATATTTTGCACCCAGCGCCACAGAAGCGCCTCTAGCGGCTGTCAGGAAGACAGCCACTAGAGGCTGGATTAACCCTGCAATGTAAACGTAGCAGATTTTCTGAAACTGCTATGTTTACATATGAAGAGTTAAAATCTGGGGGACTTGGCACCCAGACCATTTCATTGAGCTGAAGTGGTCTGGGTGACCATAGTGTCCCTTTAATTCACAATAAGCAAGGCATTCCATGTATAATGGATTAAGGACTGAAATATTAGATCTTGATGATGGAAAACAGTTTTACTGGTTCTTAAGAAGTTAATATATTCATTCTGCAGCATTATGTTTTGCTCTCAACTATCAATATTTTTTTCCCAGTATTTCACTATTATTTGTCCTGTATAAAAAGCAGCAAAATGATATTGCATTGAAGAACAACAGTTTTGCTAATTATTCAATTCAAGAACATATTATTATCTTTTCATATTATATCTAAATGCAAGGGAAACAGTATATCTATTGTTAATATCTATAATCAAAGGTAAATCAATTTTGTTGATAATTGAATTTTCACAATGTCTCATTCGTTCTGTGAATAAGTTGTAACATTTTTTCTTTTGATTTTTCTCTGTATTTAAGTATAACAATCTGTTTGATTGACAATGAACATATTCTTTACCATGGGAACAAAATGTCAAGATTTAAAAAGTGTCATTATCTGAATGTTGGTTTTGTTACTTTGATGAGATAAAGAAAAAAAAATCTAGTGAAATAAATCTGACTAGTTTTAAAGATAAATATATGCATTAGTTTAACCTCTTAAGGACCAAACTTCTGGAATAAAGGGGAATCATGACATGTCACACATGTCATGTGTCCTTAAGGGGTTAACAGCTATTTTTACATAGTTACATAGGCTGATTTGAGATGTGGCCATCAAGTTTAGCCTTCCTTGTGTCAGTTTTTTGCTACAAACTAAAAATAAAATACTTCTTGGCCCCAGAATGACAGTCAGATTTATCCTTGAATCAGGAAGCTATTACCCTACAATTGAAAAATTATATAATTGATTTATGTTTTTGCAAGTATGCGTCTAGTTGATGTTTAGACATCTGTACAGACTCTGATAAAACCACTTCTTCAGGCTGAGAATTCCACAACTTTCTTTGCCTAAATCTCCTTTCTCACAGTCTAAATGCATGACCTCATGTCCTATGTATAGTCCTGTTTGTGAATAGATTTAAAGACAATGGTTTGTATTGGCCACGGATATATCTGTATAATGTTATCCTATCCCATTTGAGATGCTGTTTTTTTTAACTAATGAGGTTTAAATGTGTTAACATTTCTTCATACCTAAAATGCTCCATTCCTTTTATAAATTTTTAGACATGTGCAATTCGTTTCGGTCCAAATGTAAATTCGGACGAATTTTGGCAATTCGGACATTCGGATGCTTACGAATGTCCGAAGTGCCGAAGTTCTGAAGTGCAGATGTCCCGAAGTTCCAAAGTTGATGAAGGGCCAAAGTCCTAAAGTGCCGAAGTTCCAAAGTGTCGAAGTTCCCGAAGTGCCGAAGTTCCGAAGTGTCGAAGTTCCGAAGAGTCGAAGTGCCGAAGTGTCAAAAGAAAACAAGAGAGAAGGAGGGAAAGTTATGTGAATGATGACAGGAATCTTAACCAATAAGCTAATTCCTTTTGTGCAATGTAATTCTTGCTTGCTCAATCCGGTTTCACTATTCCCTGTCCAATGAAATTAGCACATTTTTGTGATTGATGTTAGAGGACAGCCAATTGATGGGGATTTTGTCACTGACACTTGGCCAATGAAGGCACACAGAGTCATTAAGGTGGGATAGCAATAATCAGGCTGTCAGGTGTTTGCTTGCATTCATGTGGCCAGAGGGCAGGCTAGTTGTAATAGCACAAAGAGACTGAGAAAGGTAAACAACATTCCATTTACTTTACTTCTTGCAGACTTACAGAGCCACATTGCTTATACGTGTGTTCCAGGGAGAGAGAGAGAGAGAGAGAGAGAGAGAGATAAGGGGGAGAGAGAGTGAGATTTGCCATTTTTTTTCTTCTGCAATCTGCCTGTATTCTGGTTTTCTTTTTTTTAAGAGGGGGGTGAGAGAGTATGTCTCTTTGCAAGCCAGCCTGATTGCCAGAGTCAGTGTCTCTCAGTCTCTGCTGCACTGTGATTTTACTGAAGTAATTAATGTTGTGTTTTTTAGCTGTTGCCAGGTAGCCCGATTGATTGCCAGGGTGTCTCTCTGCTGCATTGTGACTTTGCTACAGTGATTCATTTTGAATTTTTTTTTTCTGTGATTTAATTTAAAGAAAAAATTCATAACATAAAAGAAACCATATTGGACCGTCTACGTCCTCCAAGTCCTCACATTCTCCCCCCAAACAAAGTGACTGAGGAAACTGGTAGCCGCCATATCGCTGCTGGTAGTACCACTACTAGCTCCTCCACCAGTACAGGTAGTGGTACACTTGCTTCCTCTTCAACTCACCTGAAGCGGAGGCAAATGAAACTGCTAGTGCTTCCAATTCCTGCAACCAAAGCCAGCGGTAGCACTAGAAAGAGTTCAAGCGCAGTTAGTCCACCTATGAAATTGAAGGGACGGAGGGAAACTGCAGGTCTCAATGTCCAGCTATTTGGCACCAAAAAGCAGCAGCAGATGCCTTCCAGTAGCAGGGTTGAGAGGTCCCCTAGGTTCACAAAGCAACCACCATCCAAATCTCGTAGACAGCTGTTTACTACCCTCACAACCACCAGCATTGCCAGTAGTGACAGTAGTACCTCTACCTCCACTACTGCCAGCTCCACTGCTATGTTTTACAGCAACTGTGCAGTTTCAACACAGCCATTTAGGCAGCCTATGAGGGAGATATTGGAGTTAGAGGAGGAAAAAAATGCTTGTGCTACTCATGCCGCCACCACCACTACTACCCCTGCTACTGTCACCATCTCTCATAGTAGCAGCAGTACAAATAGTACAAATAGCACTCGTTGTTCCACAGTGTGGGAACATTTTTCAACAATTGGAGACGATCGTCTGGCAAAATGTAAACTGTGTGGCAGGGAAGTCGGTCGTGGGAAGGTGTTGGGTCATCTTACTAACTCTGGGATGAACCAACATCTTCGTACACACCACAAGGCCATCTTGCTAAGGCAAGAAAGCAGTGTGGCTCCTCCAGCTAGCAGTACTAGTAGAAGTAGTAGTGCCACCACCACTAGCCATGACAAGAGGAAGGGGGATCATCGAACTTCTGCTACAGGGCATAGTGCCACCAGTGATCCAATTCATGCTGCACAGCCCACCTTAGAAAGTTTTCGTGGATTTCACTCTGGGGGGATGTCCAGGCAGCAGTCCAGGAAAATTACTCAGCTTATTGCTGAGCTGATAGCCGTTGGAGGTGTCCCATTTAACATGGTAGAATGGGAGCCCTTGAAACATCTTATGGCGGCTGTTTCACCACAATATGTAATTCCATCACGCATAACTTTTAGCAGTAACATAGTGCCCTCACTCTACCGTTCCTGTGTTGCGGTGTTGAAGAAGCATCTGGCAAAGGCTGGTGGCCAGTCAGTGCTCTTCACAACTGATTTGTGGAGTGCTCCTAGTGGCCAGCATGCTTTCCTGTCCTTGACAGGACATTGGTGGCAGCCCAAGGTGTCAGGAGATGTCACCACATCATGCACAGGGAGCAAGCACTGCTCCTTCCTCCTCCATGCTGAAATGATGGACGAACAACATACCTCAGCAAATATTTAGCAGGCACTAAAAAAGATGGTGGTGCAGTGGGTAGGACAGTAGGCAAACACACAGATGGGTTTTTTTGGTGACCGACGGAGCAGCAAACATGGTGAAGGCTCTCCGTGATGGTAGCTTTGTAGCCATGCTTTGCTCAGCTCATATCCTTCATTTAGTAGTGAATGCTGCTATTGAACACGAAAGCAGTGGACGGTTGGCAACCCTGCTTGAGGAATGCAGAAAGATTGCTGGCCACTTCCACCATGGCGTGAAGGATAGCCAGCTCCTGAGAAATGAGCAAAAGAAGGCAGGCATTGACCAGCATCGTCTCAAGCAAGATGTAGGGACTAGGTGGAACTCCACTTTGGAGATGCTGGAGCGCATCCTGGAGCAGAAGAAAGCAATCAATGCCATGTCCTATGAGCATTACATCGGGATCGATAGCCCCTTAGTCAGGGAGGATTGGTTAATGATTGGGCAGCTAGTTGCAGTCCTTAGGCCATTCAGGGATGTTACTAAGAATTTAAGGCAAGAAAATGCGAGCCTTGGTCAAGTAATTCCCTTGTTCACCCACCTCTCAAATAAGCTGAGTGGCTTAATTTCTAAAAAAGGAAGTGTTACCTGGTGGACAACTACTTGGTGATGTTGCTGCACTTGTTAGGAGGCTTGAGGAGCAACTAAAACGTAGGTTCAATGAGCGCATGAAGTCTTGCCAAGAGTTGATGCTTGCGTGCATGTGTGACCCAAGAATAAAGGGCAAGATGGCACTCCACATGAATTCCCTGACCACTTGGAGGGATGAATTGATTGACAGGGTGCATGATGTGCAAAGAAAGAGGTTAAGGTTGTTTGAGGAAGAAGAGCTGGAGGAGCCTGACAGTGTAGCACCATCAACTAGCAGTGTAAGCAGCACTGGAGCAGCTGCATTTTGGGCTGAAGCCTTGGATACTTTTGTGGGACCCACTACGGTTCCCTCAAGAAAAGGAAGTAGTGCTGAAGAGATGGTGAAGGCTTTCCTTGGCGAACCACCTATGCTCCCTACTACAGATCCTTTGAGCTTTTGGGATGAGAAAAGGGATGTGTGGCCTGATCTCTCTCTGTTAGCCCAGGAGCTCCTCTCTTGTCCCCCAACCACTGTCCAGAGTGAACGTGTGTTTTCTGTTACGGGAAACATACTTTGCCCTCAGTGCTCCCAACTGGCACCGCGGCTCATGGAGCAAATGGCTTTCCTAAAAGTCAATCTGCCCAAGTTGGGTTACCCCACTCTTAGCTTTGACACAGATTAAACTACTTTGTCCATACCCTCCATCTGTTTTTCTCTCTTTTGTCATTATTCTACACTTCCAAGTTAAGCCCGGCCACTCTAAGGACCGGTATTACGTTTACTATCTTTCCTTAGTAGATAGCTCAGGTTTGCGTGTTGGGATATACCTTCCTTGGCAGTGTTTTCCCCCACTTTATGACGTACTCCTTATTGATTGGCCACACTAATCTATTACATAGTTACATAGTTACATAGTTACATAGCTGAAAAGAGACTTGCGTCCATCAAGTTCAGCCTTCCTCACATTTGTTTTTTGCTGTTGATCCAAAAGAAGGCAAAAAAACCCAGTTTGAAGCACAATTTTGCAACAAGCTAGGAAAAAATTTCCTTCTTGACCCCAGAATGGCAGTCAGATTTATCCTTGGATCAAGCAGTTATTACCCTACATTGAAAGATTATATCCTTGAATTTTCTGTTCTTGCAAGTATGCATCTAGTAGCCGTTTGAACATCTGTATGGACTCTGATAAAACCACTTCTTCAGGCAGAGAATTCCACATCCTGATTGTTCTTACAGTAAAAAACCTTTCCTTTGCCTTAGACGAAATCTTCTTTCTTCCAGTCTAAACTCATGGCCTCGTGTCCTATGTAAAGTCCGGTTTGTGAATAGATTTCCACACAATGGTTTGTATTGACCCCGAATATATTTGTATAATGTTATCATATCCCCTCTCAGGCGACGTTTTTTCTAAACTAAATAGGTTTAAATTTGTTAACCTTTCTTCATAGCTGATATGTTCCATTCCTTTTATTAATTTTGTAGCCCGCCTCTGCACTTTTTCTAGTGCCATAATATCCTTCTTTAGAACAGGTGCCCAAAATTGCACAGCATATTCAATATGTGGTCTTACCAGTGATTTATAAAGAGGCAAAATGATATTCTCGTCCCGAGAATGAATGCCCTTTTTCATGCATGACAATACCTTACTGGCCTTGGCCACTGCTGATTGACATTGCACATTGTTGCATAGTTTGTTGTCTATAACAATTCCCAAGTCCTTTTCGTGTGTTGTTATCCCTAATTCGCTTCCATTAAGGGTATACGTTGCTTGTGTATTCTTTACGCCGAAGTGCATAACTTTGCATTTTTCAGCATTAAATTTCATCTGCCATTTGAGTGCCCAGTCCCCCAGTCTATCTAAATCCCTCTGCAGCAAAGTAATATCTTGCTCACATTGTATTGTTTTACAAAGTTTGGTGTCATCTGCAAACACTGAAACATGACTTTCAATGCGGTCTTCAAGATCATTTATAAACATGTTAAATAGAAGGGGTCCCAGAACAGACCCCTGAGGGACACCACTTGCCACCTCTGTCCAGCTTGAAAATTTACCATTAATGACAACTCTTTGTACTCTGTTTTTAAGCCAATGTTCTACCCAAGAACAAGCATTTTCATCTAGACCGATTTCCTTGAGTTTGAACACTAATCTATTGTGTGGAACTGTATCAAATGCCTTGGCAAAATCCAAAAAGATCACATCCACGGCAACACACTGATCTATACTTCTACTTACTTCTTCGTAGAACGCAATCAAGTTAGTTTGACATGACCTGTGCTTCATAAAACCATGCTGATTTTTGCTGATAACCATGTTCTTCTCAAGGAATTCTTGAATATTATCCCTTAATAACCTTTCAAATATTTTACCAGCCACAGAAGTTAAGCTCACAGGTCTATAATTTCCAGCAAGGATTTTGAACCCTTTTTGAATATAGGAACCACATCTGCCTTCCTCCAATCCTCCGGAACACTTCCTGAAAGAAAAGAATCTTGAAAGATTAAAAACAGAGGTTCACTTATTTCTGCACTTAGTTCCTTAAGTACACGTGGATGGATACCGTCAGGCCCTGGAGCTTTGTTTATATTAACTTTCTTTAGTTGCTGCAGCACCTTGTCTTGAGTTAACCAATTACAATTATTCTGCAAGTTTTTAGTAGCAATCATTTGCACATCTATTGCCATGGGTTCTTCCTTAATATATACGGAGGAGAAAAAGTTATTTAAAATTCCTGCCTTTTCCTGGTCTTCATTAATTAACACCCCCGTTTCAGTTTTTAGTGTACCTACACTTTCATTTTGTTTTTTTTTTAGAATTTATGTACTTAAAAAATGCTTTGGGGTTGGTTTTGCTCTCTTCAGCTATCATTATTTCATTTTGAAGTTTAGCAAGTCTAATTGCCTTTTTGCACGCATTATTTGCATCCTTATATCTTTTATAAGATGCATCTGATTTGTCCGATTTAAATGCTTTAAATGCCCTTCTCTTAGTTGTAATCTCTTGTTTTACTTCTCTACTAAGCCACATTGGTTTTAATTTGTTTCTTTTATATTTATTTCCCAACGGTACATACTGAGAAATGTACCTTTCTAATATTTGTTGGAAGATGATCCATTTATCCTCAGTGTTCTTTTCACTAAAGAGTTTATGCTAGTCAATATATTGTAAAGCTTTCCTTAACTTATTGTAATTGGCCTTTTTAAATTATATGTTTTAGTATACCCCATGTGCTTTTGTTTTTTTGAGTTTATTTCAAAGGACACTATATTGTGATCACTATTTCCCAAGTGCTCACCTACTTGAATGTTGGTCAAAAGATCAACGTTGTTTGTTAAAACCAGGTCCAGACAAGCGTCCATTCTAGTTGGTGCTTGTACAAGTTATGACATGAAGGTGTCATTTAACAAGTTTAAAAACCTAATTCCCTTTGCTGAGGCACTAGTCCCTCTGTCCCAATTTATATCTGGGTAATTAAAATCTCCAATAATTAAAGTGTTACCCAGATTTACAGCTTTCTCAATTTGCTCAAACAGCTGTTGTTCCTCGTCAATATTAACATTAGGTGGTTTATAACATATCCCAACCAATAGTTGGTTTCCCTTCTTTTCCCCCAAACAGATATTTACCCATAAAGCTTCCACATTATCCTCCTCGCATTCCATTTGCTTAACATTTGGCTTTAAATCATGTTTGACATACAAACATACCCCACCACCCTTCTTGTTTTTTCTATCCTTCCTAAATAACATGTACCCATTTAAGTTAGCTGCCCAGTCATGTGTCTCATCCCACCATGTTTCAGTTATGCCTATTATATCATATTGTTTAGTGTATGCTAATGCCTCTAGTTCCCCCATTATGCACCCAACAACTACTATTTAAATCCTTCTAGGATTCAGTCACTTGTTTCCTCCTGAGGAAGGCGCCATGTTAGCGCTGAAACGTGCTTTGGGTTTTGGGCTTCAAGTTCTTTTTTTTTTTTTACTCACGTATGGGTGTTTGTTTGCTTACCTTAATTTATTGATTTCGGTTTTTTTTTGTGTATCCTACTAGCTAGTTGTTTAAAAATAAAAAGCATTCCAAGAGGCAGTATCCAATCCATTCCACACCCACTACTTTATAATACAAAATTATGTTTTTCTTCTTCTGTTCTGAGCAAAATTGCATATATCATTGCTCTTAATTTGTTGAATTGATCTAAAGAAATAGTGTGCTGGGTTGTGTAATAGTTTGCCAACTCCTCATCGATGTGTTCTGGATGGAACAGCTCCATACGCGCTTGAAACATGAAATTTGGCTTCTGATGATCGACAACTCACGGAGGTGCCATAACAGCCATTGCCGTGGACTTTTTCCGACTTGGATATGACTCTGCTTTGTGACCTAAACCAGAGACAGGAGGATTCTGTGATCGATAGTTGGTTGGTAAGTAATGGTATGTCATCAACACGTCAGGCCATGACATTCAATCACCTGCACTCTTAACACGCCCATCACTACTCGCATGCAGTTACACACACAATAAGCTTGATCCCAAACACACCTGTGCAATTCACCATTGCTGTGGATAAGGTATAACACAATTCAACATTAAATAAGTTATGCATGCACACAGCAGCCACAACTTCTATAATTTTATGTCCAATATCCATACTGCACTGCTTCTTGCTTTTACTTGTGCACAACCTGCCCTGGGTTTAGTGCACTGCTCACACACAAATTAAGCATTCACTGAACTGCTTCCAATCGCTATAAAGTTGTAGAGGCAAGTATACTTCCCATTCACACTATAAACTGGCATGACAATCCTCAGCACTCTTCCCATATGTATATTCACAACAATTCCTATCTCCAACAGATGACACAAGATATGGATTCAAGGCCTGGCTGCTCACTTGTCACACAGCATCTTTGTCTTGCCGAGCAAGCCTACAATTAGACCTGGTCCGTAATTAACTGTACCTTTAGATCACACTTGTGTGGCCGTGCTATACTCCCCTTTAAAAGGTCGCTGGCATTATTATTATTTTTATTATTAGTTTATTATTTATATAGCGCCATCAGATTTTGTAGCGCTGTACAAAGGGTGGACTAACAGACATTTAATTGTAACCAGACAACTCGACGTACAGGAACAGAGAGGTGGAGGGCCCTGCTCAATGAGCTTACATTGTCATTGATTGCTATTGCCAACATATTCTGGTGCATCAGGGAATTTGTTCAGAATCATACATGAAGACTTCCAGGGTAAATAACCTTTTTTGATCATAAGCGTGTGTAGATGGGCCACAGACAGGCCTCTGCCCCCTCTCCTTCCATGCCCCCCCTCCTTTTCTCTCTCCCCCTCCCCCCCCACTCTGATCTTCACACAAGATATTTATTTACAACCGTCTGGTGCCTATTTTCTAACAAACCTGTGTCTTATCTGCACCATGTCGCTTTAACCCCTGTATCACAACTCCACTGTGAATTATATGTGTCGTCTTGCGCAGAAATGCTTCAGACTTGAGAAAGGGAGGTTCTCCCGAAAGCTTTTCATTAATAAAAATCTGTTAGTCCAATAAAAAAGGTATTACAAGATACAAATTTTATCTGTTTTTACATCTACATCACTGACTAATACGGCTACAATAGCTACTTTAATACTTAAAGAGACCCTATAGTCACCAGAACAACTACAGCTGCCCTTCAGGCATTTTAATGCAAACACTGCCTTTTCAGAGAGGCAGCAGTGCTGTGTAGCATCTCCACGCTCTGCATGGGGACGCTGAATTTTTCTCATGGAGATGCATTGATTGAATGCATCTCCATGAGGAGGTGCTGATTGGCCAAAATGGGGCGTTTGGCCATGCCGATTTTATCCAATCCAATGCCAATCCAATGCTTTCCTATAAAATTGAACACAAAGAACACAAAGATTTCTTCAGGTGTTTGTTTTTCCTACAGTAAATGACTACGTAAACAAAAAAAACCAATTAGGTAGGTACTAACTAGTTTCACATTTAAAAACACATTGTCAGTGAAATTGATAATGGTTTAACAATTATATGATTTCATGAAAAAAATTTTTTAAAGACCTGTAGTATACTATAAAATGTGTTTAATACTAATAATGCATATGTATTCAATTCTAGGTATATGGATAACGGTCTGTCCAGCAATGAAGTTTTGCTAAAAAAAAAAAAACAACAAAAAATATACAACCCCAAGTATATTGTGCAGTTATATATAAAAAAAATTCTATTTCAAATGATATACTGTGATGTTGATAGCAGGACGTATGAATGAAGATGTATGAATTTAAACATCAGGAGGTACATCAAGGCAAGGACACTGTAGCCTAGAACACTATTATCATTTCTAATCCAAAATATAATGATCATGTTTATAATATACAGCGCTGCAGATTATGTTAGATCTTAAATATATTACAAATACATCTGCAAGCAGCAAAATAAATGTGGCCAAACATAAAAGCAGATATTGCAGGTAGAGATTTAAAAAGATATCAGTTTTATAAACTTGTACAATTTTGAAAATTAGGTCATGTAATTCATTAAGGCCAACGGACTTCACGACAAATGGTGCCAGGAAAAATACCAAGCGTGTTTGATTTTGTGGTTAGTAGTAGTATAATAGTTATTTGAAACATTATTGATGTCGATTACAAAGTGGCTGGCAAAGCACATGACTAACTAGTACAACTAACCAGTAGAGAGGATAACAAGCCTAAAAGCTTGGATGCAGCACACGCATAGAATGATATTGGCTATGATAAAGTACATTCAAAGATTTACATTTTAAATTATATAGTGGGGATTTTTGGTCATTCATTAATCATAGAAACCAGCATGGCTAGCAGACCATATGATATATAGGCTTCACAATGCAAATTGTAGAGCACACCATAACTTAGCACCACATTGTTGTAAAGAATTTTTTAATTTGAAGTTTTTTACAAATGCACTGTAATATCGGTTAAGATTTCAATACAGCTGCCAGCCAAACCACATAACTAATTGACCTTTACAGGTGAAACAAGCATAAGAGCATGCACATAGCAAGTGCATAAAGCTAGCATACAACGTACTATAAATTTTACATGATCGTCAAAGTCAAAATGACCTTTGTGACCTTCTACCCCTATGTGACCTATGGCATGGTTATTGCATAATCACATATTTTTTTTTACAATAAGTGTTATAGTTCAGTAGTGAAATATATGCACCTTCATGCAATTGGCGTGAATATGTGTGCCAAATTTCACATTATACTAACAACTGGTTTCAGCTTAAAATGTTTTTTTCATGAAATGTTGCAAACAACATTTCTTGCATGACTATGTCACAACAACATGACCGTGCACAGCAATATGTAAATCTGTAGCACAAATGGTTCTGGAAAAGTAGATGTTTTATGGGACCTATGACTATTTGGTTGCAAAGGATATAGAGCACTATAGGCCACTAAAAGAAAATAAAAACAAACAAAAAGGGGGAGTGCATGCGCACTTTAAGTTTAATTTACCGGGACCTCCTGTCACGAGGCCCTCGTCTCCGCCGGTGGCTGCCTTCTCTGGTCCCTGGCAGAATCATCGGGGATAGTCCTGGTGGGGAGGAGGATAATGGTTCGGACTCCAATGATCCAGACAATGGAGAAACACGATGCACTATTTCTTCAATAATGGAAAGTCTCTTGTGCTCCATTGCCTGGCACTGCTCCATGTAGACCCGGGATACCACACGGTCCATTTGTGTCAACAAGCTTAGACTCATGCGGTTGATGGCCCAGGTCTACCTCCTTATGGCCCAAACCATATCCTCCACCAGCTCCTCCATTCGCCGCACAGATCCTCTTGGGCCAGGTGATGACTCTGACTGGAGAGGTGGCAGTGGCTGGACAGGTGGCGGTGTGATTGGTGGCTCTTGTGCAGTCACACTGTGGGCAGTCTCAAAGACGGACCGTGGGCCAATTTCCTCCACCAGGGAGCAGGCAATAGATTCTGAGGACAGCGTCTCTCAACAGACAGCATTGGACCTGAAATAGATGAGATAGGCAATGTTAGTAGTATGCAAACAAATTGATTTGTGGACATGTTGTAGACATTACTACATGTGGCTGTGTCACTACTATCTTTTTAATAATCTATAGTGTATTTTTTAAATGTAAAAAGAATAGTGTTACTCTAGGAAATATTGATTTATAGCAATGCTAATCATTTCTAATTGTGCTGCCAGTTAAAGGACCAATATAGCGTTAGGAATACAAATATGTATGCCTAACGCTATAGAGCCCTAGTCACCGTTTATAAATTAACTATTTATTTGCTTACTTTAATCCAGCGCCAGGCTCCCTCGGCAATGGTGACCTCTCCTCCATCGACCTCAGGCAAAAATGTCCATGCGCACCAGAAAAGTGTGTAAATCAGGGAAGCAGCCTCTAGTGGCTGTCAAGCAGACAGCTCCCATAGGCTGGATTAAGCCTACAGTGTAAACATAGAAGTTTCTCTGAAACATGTTTTCAGCTGCAGGGTTAAGCCTAGGGGGACCTGCACCCAGACAACTTCATTGAGCTGAAGTGGTCTGGGTGCCTACATTGGTCATTTTAGGAGATAAAAATTGTATCTGGTTAAAAAGATACAGTAACTCTGCTGCATAATATGTATGAATGCACTTGTATGATATATTCTGTATATACAAGCACAACATTAATGTATTTATAATTGTAATTTAAATGAACTATGATCTTAGTACTACCTGAGAATGTATAATTTTCTGATAACTAGTGTTAGAGCTGATTGAGAGTTGATGTGTGTGTGTGTGTGTGTGTGAATTTGAAGATGTATTCGGATTGTGAATGACTTTAAAGTGCTTTATATGGTAAGGACTCATAATTGTGTGTAATGCATAGGTAATAATGGTGTGTCATGTTTAGATGCAGTTCCTACTTATGTGGAGGAGAAATGGCCCCAGGTCGCCTTTCAGAGGGTGTCCCTTGTGGGATACGGAAGTCTGTTAAAGATGGCTGAAAAGTGCACATAAGTTTTTAAGGTATCCAATAATTAAAAAAAAAATAGGCAAATTTTTCTGATTACATATTTAAGAATTAAAAAGTGCATCAAAGGGATTCCCCAGTGCAAGGGAAACATATTTGTTTTCCTGGCACTGCAGGACTCTCTAGTGCCCCTCCCGCCCCAAGTTGCTGAAGGGGTTAAAACGCCTTCAGTGACTTACCAGAGTCCAGCATCGATGTCTCTCGGTGCTGGGTCAGGTTCCTCCCATGCTCCTTCCCGCTAACGTCAGGCGGCGGGGGAGACCTAATGCGCATGCGTGGCAATGGCCGCAAGCGCGCATTAGACCTCCCCATAGGAAAGCATTATTCAATGCTTTCCTCTGGGGATTTCGGCGACGCTGGAGGTCCTCACATAGCGTGAGGATGTCCAGTGTCGTTTTAAAACACTTTTTGTGTTCTATGAACACTGAAGTCCCTCTAGTTGCTGTCTAGTTTTTATAATTCCCCGGCAAATTCAACTAAATTTTTTATTGGTGAATGACTATATAAAGAATAATTATGTGATATATTAGTTACCTGTGCCTCACACAGCCAATGGACCTGCACACCTCTCCAACAGCGTTTACAGCGTCTCTTATCCTGGCCCAGGAAGCCTTCTTCCCCGATCATCTGGCAGAAAAGAGTATCTCTTTTTCCTTGATGACGGCAGCCACCAGCGCACAGTTTTCAGTATTGCTGAAAGGGGGGCCCCGTGATATTTCTCCAAGGGGTGCCTCCTCACATGAGGAGTCTCTACTGCTACAGATGAGGAGTCTCCCGGGCAAATCTTCCCAACAACCTTCCTTCTACCCTCCTCCCTGGGAGCCCCTTCCCTCCCTCTGGAACGCCTACCTTCCCTCCCACCACCCTGCCTGGGCAAATACTCCCCCTCCCTCCCTGCCCTTAGAATGCCTACCTTCCCTCGGACCACCCTCCCTGCCCCTAGAACGCTTAGCTTCTCTCGCACCACCCTCCCTGCCCCTAGAACACTTAGCTTCTCTCGAAGGACCCTCCCTGCCCCTAGAATGCTTATCTTCCCTCACACCACCCTCCCTGCCCCTAGAACGCTTAGCTTCTCTAGCAGTACCCTCCCTGCCCCTAGAATGCCTATCTTCCATCGCACCACCCTCCCTGCCCCTAGAACACTACCAGACATCATTTGCTCGCTCTCACACACTCTCACTTGCTTGTTCACACACAAATTGCTTTCTCTCTCTCTCTCTGCTCAGTCTCTCACTCTCTGCTTACTCTCTGCTCACTCTCTGCTCACTCTCTGCTCACTCTTTGCTCCTAAGCTCTCCACAAAGATGGTGTCACAGGGGTGGGTTTAGATAGTGTGCAGAATGTTGCATGCTGGTAGTGCTCCCTGATTGGCTGCACTATCTGTGCAGTGAAAATATCATCAATTTTGTAAACTGTATAATATACAGTATACTAAACTAACACTACTTAGTAATTATTAATATTTAAACCCAAACACCTTCTAAGTGTTAAGATTAAGTGGTCTGGGTGCTGCTGTGGTCCACTGGCAATATAAAACATTGCTGTTTTTCCAAAGCACCGAAGTCCCGAAGCCCCGAAGTGCCGAAGTTCCGAAGTGTCAAAGGTCCGAAGTTCCGAAGTTGCAGAAGTTCTGAGGTGTTGAAGTGCCGAAGCACCGAAGTACCGAAGTCCCGAATTTCGAAATGCCGAACCGAACCAAATTTTTTTCCCCATGCACATCCCTATTAATTTTGTAGCTCGTCTCTGCACTTTTTCTAGTGCCATAATATCCTTCTTTAGAACAGGTGCCCAACATTGCACAGCATGTTCAAGATGTGGTCTTACCAGTGATTTATAAAGAGGCAAAATTATATTTTCATCCCCAGAATTTATGCCCTTTTTTATACATGGCACTACCTTATTGGCCTTAGCCACTGCTGATTGGACATTTTTGCCTAGTTTGTTGTCTATGACAATTCCCAAATCCTTCTTGTGTTTTGCTATTCCTAATTCTTTACCATTTAGGGTGTAAGTTGCTTGTGCATTCCTTACCCCGAAGGGCATAACTTTGCATTTTTCTACATTACATTTCATCTGCCATTTGAGAACCCAGCCCCCTAGTCAATTTAAATCCTTCTACAACAAAGTAATATCTTGCTCACATTATATTACTTTACAGAGTTTTTTTGTCATCTGCAAACACTGAAACATTACTTTTAATGCTATTTCAAGATCATTTATAAATATGTTAAATAGACGCAGTTCCAGAACAGAACCCTGAGGGAAACCACTTACCACTTTTGTCAGGCTTGAAAATTTACCATTAATGACAACTCGCTGTACTTTATTTTTAATCCAATGTTCTACTGTTCACTGTGTTTTGAGCAGAAAATGCAGGTATCTGCTATGACACTCTGTGAGGGCGGTGCCGTGGCGGAGGAGTCTGTAGTCCAGATCAGCAGGAAGCAGCGAGCAAGGTGAGTGCTTTCTAATATATTTTTTTTTTATTTAATGGATACTAAGAGTTTTTTGTATTGGGGTGCAGGGTTTTTTGTAGATGGTGTGGGTTTTTTGTGAATTGGGGCAGGGATTTTGTACAGGATGCAGGGGTCTTGTAGAGAGGGGTGGAGTTTTTGTGAATGGGGATCTTGTAGAGGGGGTGCTGGGGTCTTGTATAGGGGGTTCAGGGGCTTATGTAGAGGGGCAGAGGGTTTTGTGCGGAGGTTTCTGTAGAGGATGAGAGGGACAGGGTTTTTTCTAGAGGGGGCATGTGTTTTTGTAGAGAGGCAGAGATTTTTGTAGAGGGGGCATAGATAGTTGTAGAAGGGGGTAGCTGTTTTTATAGAGGAAGCAGAAGTTTTTGTAGAGGGGCAGAGGTTTGTTTTTCAAGGGGGACAGGGGTTTTTGTAGAAGGGGCATGGGTTTTTGCGAAAGGGTGCAGGGATTTTTTAGAGGGAGTGCAGAGTTTTTGGAGGGGGGCGCTGGGGAGAGGTTTTGTAGAAGGGGGACTGGGTAGGTGTTTTGTAGAAGTGAGGGTTTTACAAGAAGGGATGGGCAAGGGTTTTGTAGAGAGGGGTGCAGGATTTCTGTAGAGGGGGTGCAGGGGGTATGTAGAAGGGGGACTGGGCAGGGTTTTCTAGAAGACAATTAAAAAAAACTGAAAACACAAAAAATATTTTTTACATTTTAGTTAAGTTAGTTTGACATGACCTATGATTCATAAAACCATGCTTTTTTTGCTGATAACCATATTCTTGTCAATGTATTCCTGCATATTAACCCTTAATAACATTCCAAATACTTTCCAACCACAGAAGTTAAGCTCAGAGGTCTATTATTTCCAGGTAAGGATTTTTAACCCTTTTTGAATCTACCTTTCTCCAATCCTCCGATACAATTCCTGAAAGAAAATAATTTTGAAAAATTAAAAACAGAGGTTTACTTATTTCCACACTTGGTTCTTTAACCCCTTAAGGACTGGACTGTTTTTGCGATGTTGTACATTTGCGACCAGGAATATTTTTACACTTTTCTGGTGTTTGTGTTTGGCTGTAATTTTCCGCTCTCTCATTTACTGTTCCCATACAAATTATATATTGTTTTTTTCAGGACAAAAGGGGCTTTCTTTACATACCATTATTTATATAATCTCATGTATTTTAATTTAAAAAAAATAAAAAAATATGATGAAAAATTGAAAAAAATACATGTTTTTTGACTTTTACTTGAAAAATCTTTTACTCATCTACAAAAGCGAATGAAAAAAACTGCTAAATAGATTCAAAATTTTGTCCTGAGTTTAAAAATACCCAGTGTTTACGAGCTTTTTTGCTTTTTTTTGCATGTTATAGGGCTATAGGTACAAGTAGGATATTGCGGTTTCAAAACATGCATTTTTAAAATTTATCAATAGTGACATTGTAACACTATTATCTGTCATAAATCTCTGAATAACACCCCACATGTACATATTTTTTTTAAAGTAGACAACCCAGGGTATTCAATATGGGGTATGTCCAGTCTTTTTTAGTAGCCACTTAGTCGAAAACACTGGCCAATGTAAGCATTCATATTTGTTTGTGTGTGAAAAAAGTAAAAAAACTAAATTGAACGCTAATTTTGGCCAGTGTTTGTGACCAAGTGGCTACTAAAAAAGACTGGACATACCCCATTTGCAATACCTTGGGTTGTCTTCTTTTGCAAATGGTATGCCATCATGGGGGTAATTCTCATTCCTGGGCTACCATACGCTCTCAAAGGCAACGTAACCAACCTGGCCATTTTCAATGTAAAAATATTTGACCCATGTATTTGACCTTGTAACTTTCAAAAATGCTATAAAACCTGTACATGGCGGGTACTGTTTTACTCGGGAGACATCGCTGAACACATATATTAGTGTTTAAAAACTGGAAAACGTATCACAACAATTATATCATCAGTAAAAGTGCTGTTTGTGTGTGAAAAATGCAAAAAAAGTAACTTTCACTGACAATATCATCACTGTGATATGTTTTACTGTTTTGAATCACTAATATTTGTGTTCAGCTAAGTCTCCCGAGTAAAACAGTACCCCCCATGTACAGGTTTTAGGGTGTCGTAGAACGTTACAGGGTAAAATACAGTGCTAGCAAATTAAATTCTCTGGAATTTCGGCCTGGGTTGGCAGGCAGGTCCCTCAAATTGCAATCAATAAAAATTACTGAGTTATGTTAAAATATTACATAAATATGCACGTAGAATTTAAATATATATGCATATTTATATATTTGAAGTCTACGTGTATATTTATATAATTATTTATGTAATTTTGTATATGGACATATGTATATTTCGTATTATTTTTATTTATTTTTATATATATAGATATATATACAACATCATTCTAAGTGTATTTTGATATAAATATATATATATTAATTTTAAAATACAGTTAGAATAAAATTTCATATAGCTATATAATTTTTTAAAATTTTTTTATTATTTTTAAAAAATTTTATTTAATTTAAATTACTTATTATTTATATTTTATAATAATATATATATACAATCTATATAGTTATTATATATATTATATATATACGTGTGTAATTTAATTATAAGTGTATTTTTATATTAATATAAGTACATATTAATATAAAAATACACTTAGTATGACATTATATATATATATGATATATAGACATATATTATATAGATATAATATATGTCTATATATCCTATATACACATATATAATTATAATTTTTTTTTTTATTAACACTAACTTTATTTTTTTTTTTGATTTTACACTAGCAGGAAGACTGCCTGTCAGCACAGGCAGTCCCC
>OW240914.1:258401047-258466425 GCA_933207985.1 Pelobates cultripes
ATATTAATAGTAAAATACACCTAGACGGTGTATGTGTGTGTATGTATATGTGTATATATATACTTAGATCATATATATATAATATATATATATGATCTAAGTATATATAATAATTTTTTTTTACACCATTAACTTATTTTACTTTTATTTTCAGCCAGCAGGGGGACCACCTGTCATTACAGGCAGCCCCCCTGCCGGCAATACAGAAGCCAGCTATACCCGGCCATGTGATTGTGGGGTCCTCGCTAGGACCCCACTCTCACATGGCCGGGGGGCTTCAACGAGGACGGATGTGCCGCGGGGGGCTCCCTGGGAGTCCCCCCAACCGCGATCGCCGGCGTGGGACCGCCGGCGACCGGGTAAGTTAACAAAAACCGGAGGGCGTACAATTACGCCCGGCGGCGTTTAGAGCCGCCTATTAGAGGGCGGAATTGTACGTCCTCCGGTTTTAAGGGGTTAAGGGGTTAAGAGTGTGTCCATTTTTTTAATTTTACAAAAAGTTCAGATTTTTTTTCTAAATTGGAACATTTATAAATTAACCTGGTTAATTTATAGAGATAATTTGAATCAATGAATCTCTAAGAGGAAAGTTCAGTGTCTGCATGCAGAGGGCGGAGATATTGAATGTTTGGATGCATTTTAGTCAGCCATGAACAGCTATCTGAGGAGTGGCCAGTGAAGTTATCACTAGGCTGTAATGTAAACACAGCATTTTCTCTGAAAAGACAGTGTTTACAGCAAAAAGCCTGAAGTAAATGAATAAGCTGTAGTTGTTCTGGTGACTATTGTGTCCCTTTAATATACCAGCTAATATCTATTATCCATTTGTGCATATATATATATATATATATAAGCATTATGCTTAGATTAGATGTAAGCTTTTAAACATAGCACATAAAACCAACCCTCTTTAATAATTTATTTAGTCTATCAATATACATTATATAACGTTAGAACTTTATTTTTAGCATTGCATAATTTGTTGGAACTATATGTAAAAAGTATAACACTAAAGTATGGCAGAGTAATGTGCCAGCAATTTAAACTTTACAAAGCATGAATCAGATTAGCAAAAACAAAACAACAATTGTATAACGCAGGTAATTCAGTCATGTACATGAAATTTGCAAACAATGGCCTGCAGGATCCAATTAACACCAGTTAACAGCTGATAAATGACATAATTGTCTCTCCTCATCATACACTCAAATGCTAATGTTAATTGTTCTCAATTTGCTTCTAATCAGAAGTACACACCCCAAATGACACATACTAAGCAAATTGTGTGTGTTTTATTTATTTATAAACAAGTACTTCAAAGTTATTCAATAGAGGGAACTCATTTTATTTATAGGGGCCTGCAATTCTCATTAATATGATGGAGATTTGTATGGAAAGTGTTGTTGATGATGAAACACTTTGAGTGGGTTATAATCATCGACAAACAACTATGAAATATTTAAGCATTTAGCTGTTAATTGAAGGGAAATGTGCTTTATAGTGTCGGGGACAGGTTTAGTCCTAATGGATGTTATAATTTGCTTGCCTGTCAGATCCACTAGTCATTTCATTATAAAAGCCAGGTATCCAGATGAATACTGCAAATCTAACATATAAATTAGATTAGCAGCCGTGACAGCAAAAAGCACAACTTTGCAATGTCTATATGCTGTCTGACTATGCATTGTATAACCCCCAGCAAGTAATTATGTCTGACAACACTGGAAAATGTAGCAACTACTGATCGATAGGTAGAAGATCTGTTTGTCAGTGGGGATGCGGCACTGATCTCGTCTCCTTTAACCCCTTAGTGACCACACCGTTTTTCAATTTTCTTACCATTAAGGATCAGGGCTCTTTTTACATTTCTGTGGTGTTTGTGTTTAGCTGTAATTATCCTCTTACTCATTTACTGTACCCACTCATATTATATACCGTTTTTCTCGCCATTGAATGGTCTTTCTAAAGATACCATTATTTTCACCATATTATATAATTTACTATAAAAACAATTATAAAATATGAGCAAAAATTTTTTAAAAAACACACTTTTTCTAACTTTGACCCCCAAAATCTGTTACGCATCTACAACTTCCAAAAACACCCATGCTAAATAGTTTCTACATTTTGTCCTGAGTTTAGAAATACCCAATGTTAAAGGATCACTATAGTGCCAGGAAAACAAACTTGTTTTCCTGGCTCTATAGGGTTTATGGGTCCCACTCCCGACGTGCTAAAGGGGGAGGATGGGGTTAAATTCTTACCTTTCTACAGACGCGGGGTCCCTCGGCGCTGGGGACTCTCCTCCCTCTTCCGACTTCATCAGCCGAATGCGCATGCGCAGCAAGAGCTGCGCGCGCATTCAATCAGTCCATAGGAAAGCATTACTCAATGCTTTCCTATGGACGTTGACGTCTTCTCACTGTCCATATCCATAAATACATAAATATACACGTCCACTTCAAATATATAAATATGTATAAATATTTAAATTCTATGTGCATATTTATGTAATATTTTTACATAATTAAGTAATTATGTACAGTGAAAATCACAGTGAGAAGCGCGGAAACTGCTATGTTTACAGCTGCAGAGTTAACCCTAGATGGACCTGGCACCCAGACCGTTTCATTGAGCCAAAGTTTTCTGGGTGCCTATAGTGGTCCTTTAACATGTTCTTAGCTTTTTTTGGAAAGTTATAGGGCTATAAGTACAAGTAGCACTTTGCTATTTCCAAACAGTTTTTTTCCAAAATTAACGAAAGGTACACGGTAACACCGATATCTGTCAGGAATCCCTGAATAACCATTCACATTTATACATTTTTTAAAAATAAGACAACCTAAGTCAGATATTACACCTTGGGTATTTTGACTCTTTTCATGCAACCATTTTACCACCAATCTATGCCAAATAAAAAATAAATAATAATAATTGGTGATTTTTTTTGACACACAATTTTAGAATACATGTACTGAGAACTTTAAGGGTTACTGTCAAAGAACACCCCAATATGTGTTCAGCAACATCTCCTGAGTACAGTGATACCGCCCATGTATAGGTGTGTCAGGTTCTCTGGGGGCTTAAAGACCTTATTTGGAGGGTGCGCAATCCAGTTTTCAAACTTGGAATTTTCATCACGCACCCATGTCCTATATGAAGACGGCCAATGTAATTTATCCCCATCAAACCATATATTTTTGAAAAGTAGACAACCCAGGGTATTCAATATGGGGTATGTCCAGTCTTTTGTAGTAGCCACTTAGTCACAAACACTAGCCAAAGTTAGCATTTATGTTTGTTTGTGTGTTAAAAATGAAAAAAACAGTTATGAACGTTAACTTTGGCCAGTTTTTCTGACCAAGTGGCTACTAAAAAAGACAGAAAATACCCCATTTGCAATACCTTGGGTTGTCTTCTTTTGCAAATGGAATGCCATCATTGGGGTAAATTTTCAATCCTGGGCTACCATACGCTCTCAAAGGCAACATAACCAATCTGGCAAATTTCTATGTGAAAAAAAACTTCCTTATATTTGACCCTGTAACGTTAAAAAACACTATAAAACCTGTTCATGAGGGGTACTGTAATATTCGGGAGACTTCACTAAACATAAATATTAGTGTTTCAAAACAGTAAAACGTATCACAACAATGATATCATCAATGAAAGTGCAGTTTGTGTGTGAAAACTGCAAGAAACATCACTTTCACTGACAATATCATCGCTGTGATGTGTTTTATTGTTTTGAAACACTAATATTTGTGTTCAGCAAAGTCTACCGAGTAAAACAGTACCCCCCCATGTAGAGGTTTTAGGGTGTCTTGGAAAGTTACAGGGTTAAATATAGTGCTAGCTACTTAAATTCTCTGGACTTTCTCCAGACGGCCAGACGGCTCAAGTCTCTCAGTCCACCTGAAGCAGATGCCTAATCAACCAGGTATAAAACACTGCCTCTCTCTGAGGGCAGTGTCTGTTCATTGACTCCGGTTCCTGTGTCGGTGTTTTCTTATCGTGACCTCTGGCATCCTTTGACTTTGGCTTACCCTCGTTTATCCTGACTTCTGGCACCCTCTGACTTTTGGCTTACCCTTGACGATTCTCCTGCTTGTGTCCTTGTACTTGTCGCCTGTACTGCGACTTAGAGCAATATCCTGCACAGCCCCTGTGCACAGACTCACCGGCCAGGTGAATTCTTACCTGACCACCTTGTCCTGTGTTTATTTGCAAGGGTGAGCATATACCTCTGCCTACCAGACTCCACATCAGGTAAGATCCTGACACTTTTGGCCTGGGTTGTCAATAATTACTTAATTATGTAAAAATATTACATAAATATGCACATAGAATTTAAATATATATACATATTTATATATTTTAAGTGTCCGTGTATATTTATGTATTTATGGATATGGACATATGTATATTTCATATTTGTATTTATTTATATATATATATATATATATAATTTCAATTTAAGTGTATTTTGATATAAATATATATTACTCTCAAAATACAGTTAGAATAAATTTACATTTTATATATATATATGTATATATATATAATTTTATTTTTTTACTTTTTATATTTTTAATTATTTATTTTTTAGAATATATGTATACAATATATATATATATATATATATATATATATATATATATATATATATATATATATATATATATATATATATATATATATATATATATATACATATATATAATATGTGTCCCAGGTCCCATTACTCAATGCTCCCGGTCTTTTAATGCTCCGGTGCTGTCTCCAACCAAATTGTACACGATACCAGTAGAGAGCACTCATGAGTCTTTCAAGATAAATTTAATCTGTTGCTTTATTGAGCACTTACAAATGATGATCCTATTTGGAGCTGAACAGGTGAGATGTAACAACGGATCAGAGTGATGTCATTAATGATGTAAACATGTTTGAATTACGTAATAAATTGAAGTTAACCCTATGTTTAACCGGTATGTGAAACATACTCTCGTGTAGATAAGTCAGAAAGTAATAAAATATAAATAACTATAAAAATAAAGTATATACAAATGTTTCAACCATAACCAAAGGAACATAAATACATAGTACATATCGTCATGTAATAGTAATATATTTTCAGTGCAATTTTGAAGCATTATATGATATGGACTACTTCCATCATGGAGTTACGGAAAATAACTGTACTATATTAATGCATTCTGTAAAACATAGTTCAATCATATATTATCTTCTAGGTAAAAAACAATATAATGAGTTCTTCTCGTTTAAACCAGATGGGGATAATGTTTCCAACGTGTATATCCAGCAAGCCTCACGTCTGAGTAACAGGTTATCACGATCTCCTCCTCTGGGTGAGATGGGTTTGTGATCTATTCCCATAAAGCGAAGTGAGGACAGGCTATGTCCCATCTCAAGGAAATGCCGGACGACTGGAATGCTCGCAGTGCCGCTCAGTAGTGCTGAACGTATAGTAGACCCGTGACCCCGCATGTGTTCCCTTAGGTCATTGGATGTCTTGCCCACGCAAGTGAGACCACAGGGGCATATATTTCTATACACAACATGTGTGGTCCTGCACGTAATCCGGTGTTTATTTGTGTACACCTTTCCAGATTTTGGGTGACAGAAGGTTTTACCCGGTATCATACAACTGCATGCCAGACAGTTCAAACAGCGAAAACATCCTGCTTTTGTCACTTTCTGTAATGACTGTGTTGTGGACACTATATCTGTGTGCATCAAATAGTCTCTCAGATTTTTCCCTTTTCTGTAACTCATAATGGGATGTTTTTTAAATACAGGAGGCATGGATGAGTAATTGTATAGAACGTGCCAATTCTTTTGAATGGTATCTAAATAAATTGCACGTCTTGATGAATCCTGTTTTCTGCAATTGATTCTATTGCCTTTGTGTATGCCACATTCAAAACCATTTTTGAATATCCTCTTTGTAGGAATTTTTGGAACATGTCCTGAATCTGTATATTCGCCTGGCTGTCATCTGAGTTATTGCACAATACTCTTATGAATTGGGAGATAGGCAGTGACTCTTTTAGTTTTCTAGGATGGAAACTTGTTGAATGCAGAATAGTGTTCCTATCCATTGATTTAGAAAACAAAGTATAGCCCAAGTGATTGCCTGTGATGAAAATTTGTAGATCCAGGAAATTGATATTAGTCGTACTCGACTGGTAAGTGAATCTCACAGGTGTACGAAGTGAATTCAGTGTGTGCTTCATGTACTATGTGATATTGTTAAGACGTTCAATAACAGCTACACTGTCTTTGACACAGGTAGGCAAAGATAACACTGGAGTTTTAAATATCTTGTCCAGCCATTTACCGATGGGCTCCAATAAACCACCAATTGCTGAGACTTTAGGTCGTCCCGGGGGGTGAATGGGGTCCTAATGCACTTTTGGAAGTGTGTACAATACCGGACACCTGGGGTGAGTTTCATGTAAGTACTCAAATTCTTATATAGTGTTATATAGTGGTTTTCTACCCGTCTCTGTAGTGTTGCAAAAATAGTTTTCCCAAATTCCACGGTTGGATCTATTTTAGAGCATTTGTACACTTTATCATCTGAAAGTTGTCTTAAAATCTAATTTCTATAGTCTTGATAGAAATTAGTCTTTGTCCGCTGGATGAATAGGGATGGTAGTATCTGCAGCCAAGTTGTTATGGGCATCCCTTTCAATTTTGGAAAAATTGGCACCTTTTTTGGTCTTATTGAGATAACGTCTGCTTTCAGATCTTAGGCTCTGTGAGAAGACCTTCAGGGAAGCGTTATTACTCGGTGGATCAAATAAACTATATAATTTCATAGTTTCTTGCTGTTCATTTACAACATTCTCTGGGCGAGATTTAAAGAAGTCAGCCAGTCTTAGTTTACATTGGAATCTATATTGATCGACTTCCCATTCAAAGTCATTAATATCAGTGGTGGGAATAAATGACAGTCCTTTTGATAACAATGTAATGATAGGGCTATCAATTACTTGGGGGAAAAAATTCCATCTGGGGCTCTCTGCAGTACAAGGCTACATAGGGCCCTGGGATGAGGCACCTGTGACAGGGAGGGGTGCAAAACCAAGGAGTTGGCTAGACTCCCAAATATATATATATATATCCCAGGGCCCTATTTAGCTTTGTACTGCAGAGAGCCCCAGATGGAATTTTTTCCCCCAAGTAGGTTAATCTCATAAGAGCAGACATTAGGTTGTTAGTGTAGGACCTGCCAAAGATGGGGTACATTGACGTTGTGGCAGGCTTATGCAATGTATGATCATATAATGTAACTAAACCCCCATTATTTTTGCCTAGATTAGGTGTTTTTAAAAAAACAAATAAAATCTTTCAACATTGAAGTTGCTGTTTAGTGGATAGGTGATGAGTGCACTGGATCTTGTGTATTGTATTATTTGGCCCTCAGCAGCACCCCCATTTATGCATGTTAAGGTGAGCAGCCAACCCCCTCTTGTTTTTTTGTTTGGTTTTTTTTTGTGTGTGTGTGTGTGTGTGTGTATATATATATATATGTGTATGTATGTGTGTGTAATTTTACTCTAAGTGTATTTTTATAAAAAATACATTTAGTATGCCATTATATATTATTATTATTATTATTATTTTTTATTTTTTTAGTTTATTAACTTTATTTATATTTTTTTTACTTTTTTTCACCAGCGGGGGACTGCCTGTCAGTTTAGGCAGCCCTCCTGCTGGCAGAACTGTGGACACCTATTGCGGCCATGGCTGAGCCCAGACAGTCCACTCTAAGAAGAAGACTGATCACTGGCGGGGGAATGGCGGCGATCGGTAAGTACATGGCTTCCACATATGAAAGTATTGAATTTAATGCTTTCCTGTGAGCTTCTGCTTCACAGTGCAGTGGAAGTGCCTCTACTGACATACTAACAGCCACTAGAGGTGGATTTAACTCTGTAATTTAAACTTCCGTTTCTAAAAAAAAATTTAAATGGCAGGACTATTAAATTACACAATTATTCAACCTCTATTGAAAAGCAGGTTTACTGTCAAAATTGACAGGCTTTCAGCTTTCTCCAGTTTTAAAAACTATTCAACTACTTCATGGCAAGCACCTTTGGTACTTAGTAGAGCATCCTTTTGCTGTTATTACTTGCTGCAAATGAGATGCATAGCAACAAACCAGCTTCTGGCAGTGTTCCTGAGGAATCTTAGCCCATTGCTCATAAGCAATGGCCTCCTTCTTTAAATTCCTCCAGAGATTTTCTATGGGGTTCAAGTCAGATGACTGTGATGGCCACTGTAGAATTTTCTAGGACTTCTGCAACCAAACTTCGGTGAAATTTGATGTTTGAAACATAGAATGTGATGGCAGATAAGAACCATTCAGCCCATCTAGTCTGCCCAATTTTCTAAAGACTTTCATTAGTCCCTGGGCTTACCTTAAGTCTAGGATAGCCTTATGCCTATCCCATGTATGCTTAAACCCTTCACTGTGTTAACCTCTACCACCTTAGCTAGAAGGTTATTCCATGCATCCACTACCCTCTCAGTAAAGTAATACTTCATGATATTGTTTTTAAACCTTTGCCCCTCTAATTTAAGACTATGTCCTCTTGTTGTGGTAGTTTTTCTTCTTTTAAATATAGTCTCCTCCTTTACTGTGTTGATTCCTGTAGCGGGTCGAGGGTATCCCAACTTGTTATTTCAGCTAATGCAGAATGAAAAGAACCATCTTCCCCCCGCTAACTGGATGACACACAGTTCCAGGGGTACGACAAAAACTTTATAGGCCACACTCGGCTTTATACTTTCCCCATGCAAGGAGTGGAAAACACTAATTTAAGACTATGTCCTCTTGTTGTGGTAGTTTTTCTTCTTTTAAATATGGTCTCCTCCTTTACTGTGTTGATTCCCTTTATGTATTTAAATGTTTCTATCATATCCCCCCTGTCTCGTCTTTCCTCCTATGTTTCTATGCGAACGGCGGCCACCCAGGGGAGCACTCATTAATTACTTACCTTGCGGTTTCACACTTATGTTGCAAGTTGCCAACATTCTAATTGATTGGTGTGAACATTCCAAGGGGCACTGGGTATGACCTCATTCGCGAACTGAACGAGACGAGAAGCAATCCGCGAATGATCCCCCTTAATGGTGTTCGTCTAACGAACAGGTCGCCACCCAGGGTAGTTCCCTGCAGTTTGCGGTTTTCATACCTCGTTAGCAATGTGTGTAACTAAACATTCTAAATGGGATCTTGGGGTGGTCCCCGTTCGGGAGACGAACTGAACCCGTTTGTATGAGCTCTCTCAAACTGGGAGTAGGTACACAGATTCACAAATACATGGAGGAAACACAGGCAATCACATAAAGACAATTCAATGGTCCCGCCACAATTCCCATTATGTATTTAAATCATATCCCCCCTGTCTCGTCTTTCCTCCAAGCTATACATGTTAAGATCCTTTAACCTTTCCTTTTAAGTTTTATCCTGTAATCCATGAATCAGTTTAGTAGCCCTTCTCTGAACTTTCTCCAAAGTATCAATATCCTTCTGGAGATATGGTCTCCAGTACTGCGTACAATACTGCATTGGACGGGCCTACAAATTGCAGGCACCAGTGCTGACATCTCATACTTATCTTAAACAATGCCAAGGACAGAGTAGTTAAGCCTTGGAAGGAGATTGAGCAAGCTTAACCTGGCAGCTCCCTGAAAGCATTGACATAGATGAACCCAACAACGGGACGAAGTATCTCGCAACACCACTGGTGAAAGCCAGCCTGGAAATATGGCACAGAACAGCCTCACGGATGGGTCTCTCATCCTCTCCCGTCCCCGTTCTGCCCAATTGTGAAAAACCCTGACTTCACCCCTGGTATGGACCCGTGGACATTCGCTTGCCTGACACCACTGACTCACATTCACATTAGACACATGATGAAGGACAGCAAAATCAAACCCCTCAGCGACTTCCTTGACAGCCCACACATGACTTTCCTACATAGACTGAAATATGAACAGATCCGACAGTTCCTGATAAATTTACCACAGCACCCTGACCTTAACAGGATTTTGACCCCGTTTGAGAGCCTGGGACTCGACCCGGACCTGCTCATACATGCCATCTCCCACCTATAATCGTTACTCCTGCGCAATAGGAACCTCCCACCACCTTCTTACATGGGAAGATGGGGATACGATGACTGCATATAAAGTTTTGACCCTATTGTATAGAACGCTGCAAACCCTGCAGAAAATTATCACAGCCCTAAGCAACAGGTGCTGGCGATGCCACACGGGGAGGGAACCTTCCTACACATATGATGGAAATGCCCAAAAGTGGTCCCCTACTGGCAAATGATCATTAGGGTGCTACAAAAGTTCTCTGACAACCCACCCCCCTTCAAACCTACCGTATACCTCCTACACCACACCACAACCCTGACATCCAAATAAAATAAATCCCTGACTATACGGATACTTAACACAGCGAAACATATCTTGCCCCTATATTGGAAGACAGACACACCCCCTCTGTTAACGACCTGGTTTGAGAGTGGAGGAACTGCGAGGGCCACTCACAAACGTACTTAGACATATGGACACATTGGCTATTAGCAGCATACCGCCCAGATATCCGAAGCATGCTAACATATAGTTGACAGGGGGATGACACAGGGAATGGGGAGAAAGACACTCCAGGCATTGACCCAGACGTAGACGAGACCCTCGGGTTGCTGGCTCATCCAAGATGATGACCGATGCTCCTCCACCCTGGCCCACCGCTCATGCCTACACCATCACATACCGGGGGTTTGGGGGGGAGGCGAGAATGTGGGCACACAAAAAAACTAACCAGGGAACAAATCCCAGAGGCGGGCGGGTAGACTACAGTGCCAGGGAGCACACTTATGGTTGGGAGGCTGGACATAGGAGTTACATTATGGCTTACATCTCAAGCCATATTGATTCCTGTTAACAGTACACTATTACAAGATACCATAGGATATTCCATGACACTACCCATAATACCTAAACATAGGTTGCTATGCTTTAATTCTACATATACGCTGGTTTGTAACCTTCATGACATTTATAATGTACAGTATAGATTGTTCTTCCTGAGCTGCTTGACTTGCCTCTCACAGCCCTACGTGGCTAGCTGGTTGAAGTATGTTTGCATGCCATGAACCTGCGAGTCCTCCCTCTTTACTGCAACTTAAAACATAATGATAAGTTCAAAGAAAATATTAATAAAAATTAAATTTACAAAAATATATATATATTTACATTTGCTTGCATCTCAACCCCACACACAATATAGACCCTATACATCCCTCACACACTGCATGCACCTACATACACAGCACCCCTACTCACACACTGCCCTTCTACAGACACTGCAGCCCTATACACACTGAACTCCTCATACACTTCACCTCTCAAACACTATATCCTCATACACTGCACTCCTCCCCAATGAACCTCTACACACACACACACTGCACCCCTGCTAACAATACACCCCCCATACACTGCAACCCCACACACTGCACCACTATGCATACTTTACCACTCACACACACTGCACTCTCTACATCCCCTGTACACATACTGCACCACATACACACACTACATCGCCTATACACAGTCTGGATCTTCTACACACACTAGATTGTCTTTAGACACACACTGCAACACATAGACAGAGTACATTCCTGACATTCATAGTACATGCCCTATACACACACACTAGATCCCCTGTATGCAAAAACTCACACTACATTCCTTAAACACACTCTCTCTACAGCCCCTACAAACACTACGCCACCTACCCAACATACATTAGAGCGCCAATGCATCACGTTCGTCCGACCTTTTGGCTCCAGATTACATCCTGTGGGGATATCAGAAGGAGTCGGTTTACGTGAATAAATCATGTACAGCTGAGCAGCTCAAGTGGAATATCCGTGCAGAAATTCAAGCACTAGGGCCTCAAACATTAATGTTGTGAACAATGCAACGGAAAGAGCCCGACTTTGTGAGGCAGGAAATGAGGCTTATCTAAAAGATGGCATATTGTATATGTTATATGTAATATCATTGAAATTGGTTCATTAATTAACCTGCCTCACTGTCTTTTGGTGGTCTTCACTTTACCCACAATCCAAGACAAACAGAGATTAAAGGTGGCGGTGTAGGTTTTCTTCTCTCACCCCACTGCTCCTTTAAAACCCTGTCCACCCCCCCTTCCCTCTCCTTCCCATCATTTGAAATTCATTCAATTCGCCTTTTCAAACCCTTCTCTGTTAACATTGCCATAATCTATCGTCCCCCTGGTTCCCCTCTCCTCTTCCTTGACCACTTTGCTGCCTGGCTACCCTACGTCCTCTCTTCCAACATCCCATCCCTAATTCTTGGAGACTTCAATATTCCCGTTAACCCACCTTTAACCCCAGCAGCCTCTAAACTTCTTTCAATCACTTCCTCCCTTGGACTTTTGCAGTGGGCTAATTCTCCCACTCATGTAGCTGGCAATACCCTCGACCTTATTTTCTCTTATTCATGTACAGTATCTAATATCTGCAACACTCCATTTCCTCTCTCTGATCACCACCTCTTATCGTTTGCTCTCAATTACCCCCTCACCCAACAATCTCAGCCTAACCCCCCTCAGCTCAGGAGGAACCTTAACTCTATTGACCTCCAGCAGCTGTCAGCTGATATTGATTCACAACTGCTATCCATCCCTTCCCTCTCCTGTCCCTCACTGGCCGTCTCCACATACAACACTACCCTCACATCTGCCTTGAACGCTGCAGCCCTTCTCAAAACATGCACCTCGAGGAGGACACGTCCCCAACCTTGGCATAATAAATCAACACGCTATCTGCAGAGTTGCTCCTGTTGTGCTGAACGCTCCTGGAGGAAGTCCCGCACCCAGGCAGACTTTCTCCATTATAGATTCATGTTGCTTTCATACAGCGCAGCCCTCGCCCTCGCCAAACAGTCATACTTTTCCTCTCTCATTAGTTCATGCTCCCGCAATCCCAGACATCTCTTTGACACCTTTAATTCCCTTCTCCGCCCTGCTGTGATCACCACCCAAACTAACCTTACAGCTGATAGCTTTGCATGCTACTTTACCGACAAGATTGAACAGCTAAGGAAACAATTCTCCCCTCCTTGCCGTTCTCTTTCTCAACCACATGTAAATCTTGCTTTCCCTACCCTCCAGACTTTCTACCCGGCTACTGAACAAGAGGTGGCTGCGCTTCTCCATTCCTCTCGCCCCACCACTTGCCCGCTCGATCCTGTCCCATCTCAACTCATCAGATCTCTCTCCCCTTGTCTTGTGCCTACCCTAACACACATCTTTAACTGCTCTCTCTTTTCTGGCACTGCTTGCCTTTCTTCCATCTCTGGCTGGATGTCCTCATGCTTTCTGAAACTTAACCTCTCTAAAACTGAACTCCTTGTCTTTCCTCCTCCTAATACTGATCCTCCTCTCTCGCTCTCCCTTCAACTCAGTGATATCCACATAAGTCCATCCCTGCAAGCGCGCTGTCTTGGCGTCATACTTGACTCTGGTCTCACCTTTGAGTCTCACATCCAGTTTGTTGCCAAGTCCTGTAGGTTCCAACTCAAAAACATAGCCCGCATTCGCCCCTTTCTTACGCAAGATGCTACCAAGGAGCTTGTCCATGCTCTAGTAATTTCCCGCATGGATTACTGCAAACCTCTCCTGATTGGTCTCCCCAAAAGCCGTATTGCCCCGCTACAGTCTGTCATGAATGCTGCAGCTAGACTGATCTTTCTCTCTAGTCGGTCCTCTCACACCTCACCCATCTGCCAGTCCTTACATTGGCTCCCTGTATGCTATAGGAGTCAATTCAAAGTGCTAACCCACACATTTAAAGCACTGAACAATTCCAGCCCCACTTATATCTCTTCACTAATCCATAGATATGCCCCTCCTCGTACCCTCCGCTCTGCCCGTGACCACCTCCTGACCGCTGCTCGCACCCGTACGGCCAACTCGCGCTTGCAGGACCTCTCGCGGGTGGCTCCTCTCCTATGGAATAGCTTGCCTACTGCCATCAAACTCTCCCCTAGTCTTCAATCATTTAAGAAGGGCCTTAAAACCCATCTCTTCAGGAAAGCTTATGGCCTCCCAGAGTAATCTCTACCTTACATACCTGTCTCCTGCTCTCTCCTATGGGACAGTGCTTTGCTCTCTCCTCCAGCTCTGCTTCACTCCTACTTGATATTTCTTGTCCTAATGTTTCTAATACCCCACCTCCTATAGTCTGTAAGCTCATTTGAGCAGGGTCCTCTTCAACCTATTGTTCCTGTAAGTTTTCTTGTAATTGTCCTATTTATTGTTACATCCCCCCTCTCAAAATATTGTAAAGCGCTACGGAATCTGTTGGCGCTATATAAATGATAATAATAATAGTAATAATTAATAAATAAGTTATTGACTCCTCAAACCATACTCTCAATTTTGGCCCACTGTGTAGTTGTGAGTAAATGAGTAATAAATACATTTTATGTACTGGTTTTTTTTGCTGGAAACCCTGTGTGCTAAACCATATTTTCTGCAGTATTTTTTTTTTAAATTACCATGTGATAAAGGGATTATTGTGATGCATCAGATGAATTAATTTATACCTTCTGTGCATCCTATAACATTTACTGCTCATTGAATATGCAGTTGAAAACATTTAATTGAATCTTAAAATAAATGACCAATTACAGGATGTCAATCAATAAAACAGAAAATGTGTTATTTTGCCAGTTGGAACACTGAGATGTTTTCCAATAAAAATGTTCCAAGTTTCTGACCTAAGAAATTGTGAATAAGACTGTCTCGTCTCCCTCCATCCATCATAGATTATACCATCTCCGGTACTACTAAGCAGATCCTTGTTGGCTTATAAAAAACTTTGCTTATTTTCATTAAAAATACATTGAATTTCCAGTCTCAGGCTTAGCTTTGCCTGCAGTCCGTTATCTACAAATACAATATGACACATCTCCATATGAAAAGACCTGCTATCTCACTGTGCTAAATTTCACACCTCACACTAGCCTGGCTCTGACAGCACATGAATAACCTGAGCAACCTCCACAGGCATCTCAGCAATGCTGGTTTGTTTATTTAAACACAATACATTAAATAATGTTCTTGGAATGAAGAGTATGGCTCCAAGTGATGAGAGTAACATTTCTAGCTTAGCAGGCTAGTGTGCAAATTAACACAAGACAGCTCAACTAATATTTACAAAAGTAAATGGAATTGGAGCAAGAACCAAACTGTAGAACCTTACATATATTTTGCAATGTCCAGCAGTAAAATGGGACTATCACATAAAAGTTGAAAAAAAACTTTGGCCTTGCTCTTTGAATAAGAGCAGCTGAGTGGTGTCTGAGTATTGTATGTTTGTTGGGAAGTCTTGTGTATGTTAAAGAGAGAATATGTGGTGACTGAGGGTTTGAATGGAGAAGGCTGAGTGTACCTGTATATTGTTGTTGAGAGTTATGTGTGGTGGCTGACTGTGGTGTGTGGAGAAGGCCAAGTGTAATGTGGGAGGAGAGTGTGGCTGAGTGTTGCACCGTTTTTGTATGTGTATGTGTGTGTTCTGCTTTCTATCCTTAGAGTAATCCACCTAATGTATATTCTAATTATCATACTAATTACTTATATTTATGTTGCATGTTATGTTATGTTAGTCTAACATTACCTGCTGCCTGACTGTAGACACACGTCAGAAGGAAGCAGAAGGGAAGGCTGTCCTGGTAGTTGCACTTCTTTCCTTCTCCTCCCAGTACTAAACACCAGGGAGAGACCCTCATTCCTTAAAGTATACAGCTGGGGTGAAAAAAGGGAGGGAAAATAAAATGTTGTGCGCGTGCATCTATGGCTATGTTTTAGTATTTATGGAAGTGTGTAGAATATTACATATTCTATATGTTCCTATTCAAATACATATTGAGGTGTGGATGTCTAATGGGTTAAAAAGAACAGATGGTGTTTGCTATTCTGTGCCATGAGGACTTCATGTATTTATATACTTTCTGTCTCCAGGTATTAAGTGGAGGGTACTCATCTACTCATTGGGGTGGGTTCCCCATAAATAGAAGTTGCACTGAGTGGAGGCACTGTGTCAGAACAAGATGTCCCGATCTCTCAACTATAACGGAGGCTCAGGATCCCTGTTAGCGACAGAAGGTGTAACTGCTGCTAACTATGGCCTGTTTGCCCAGTTGACTGGAGCAGGGCAAAAAAGGCTTACATAGTATTTCTGTATATCTGAAACTCCCTGTCGTCTCTCTCTATTTGGGGAGCCAGCTGGTACTAGGGACAACCTGCACTCCCTCCATTTATAACTCTTTATAAATGGAGGAAGTGACGGGTGTCCCAAAGAGAGAGAGGACAGGGAGTTTCAGATATACACAAATGCTACATAGTTACAGCAATAGCTCATACAAATAGCTGTTATTCAATATTCAAAAAAGACTGGAACTCGACAGCAGGTTCAACTCTTTATTAAGTCACTAAAGATGATAATTCAAGAAACTAAAGCAGGTTGTAGTAGAATTTGAATAATCAATATGTGTATCTTTAAGATTTCTTCTTAAAATACAATGTCACCTTAAAGGGACACTATAGTCACCCAGACCACTTCAGCTCAATGAACGTGAAACAAAATGGAAAATTGAGAAATGTTGAATGAATACAATTTCTTGCACAAGTAAATAGTCTGTTGCTAAACCTCATCTACTCATTGGGGTGGGTTCCCCATAAATAGAAGTTTCACTGAGTGGAGGCACTGTGTCAGAACAGAACAAGATGTCCCGATTCAAGACTCGATTCTCAAAATATGCTCATTCACAGTCCTGGCAGGGGGCTTGTTCACTACTAAAGACATGTTTTTAAAATAAACAACCAATAACTCAACCAAGTCACACAAAACACTAATCCAAATAGTCAATTTTATGGTAAATTGAAAATATACATGAGTTCATCAGTAGGTATGCAGGAATCAACAACACAAACGTATCATTAACTGACAGTATGACACACAAAATTTGTTGACATGTTAATCTCTCCACAAAGTTAATTTGCATTTATAATATGGAGCAAAATATTAGTTTTAGGAATAATGCATAAGCTTAGTGGCAGTATAAAGGTTATATGAAGATAATATTTTGAACTTGTACTAATTATGGACTCTCTCCTTTATTTCATAACACAAGATGATGTTCGGTATCCAGTTTGACAAATATAGTATAAGCGTATGCAGAAACAATTTTAATAAACCAGTAAACCAGGGGTCTCAAACTCTTGTATTTACAAAAGTGAGTCTCATCAAGACAAACAACAGAGTCAAGTTTTTTGATATCATGGGGGTCATGCTTCGTCATAAACGTGGTAGATGTATGCTTCGGTTGTCGTGGACAAGGTGGATGTGAAGAAGTTGTGGCATGATCCTGTGAATCATAAGGGAGGAGGGAGAAAGAGGGGAAAACAGAGCAACAGTAGTAAGAGAAAGTGTACCAAAAAATGGTACAATCAATAAGTTGTCAAAGCGTTAGCATAACAAAATTTAAAACTGTAATGTCTGTGAACATTAGAGCAAAAATATTACTACTGACAATTAAATAAAAAATATGTGTCTCACTCGTAACTAGGCAATTAGTGAAAATAAAAAACACAATAAAGGGGTTTGGAATTTAGAGCTGTAAAAAAATAGGTGACACCTACGTTGTATCATGTATACCAAGCATGTCAAACTCGCGGCCCACAATGGACATCTTTGCGGCCCGGCGAGCACATGCTTGGTGTTAAATCAGAGTAGGCACCTGCTTTCCCCACATTGCATGTGCCTACTCTGCTAAAATTTACCCAGCCGGGGAGGAGGGCCAGCGAGGGAGCTCAGTGTTCCTGCTCCCTCACGCACGCTGACGTCATATTCCGGCACCCGGCATCACTAAGCTATGCGCGAGGGAGCAGTGAGGAGCAGAAAGAAGATCTCCTCTGGATCCCAGGGAGAGGTCCTACATCAGCTACCAAAGGTAGGGAGCAATAAAGAAAATGATGTGTGTGCAAGAGTGTGTGTGTGTGTATCTGTCACTTTGTGTGTGTGTGTCGGTGAGTATGTGTGTGTGTGTCTGTGTCTATCAGTGAGTGTGTGTCTGTCAGTGAGTGTCTGTCTTTGTGTCTGTCCATGAGTGTGTGTGGCTGTCTGTGTCTGTGAGTGAGTGAGTGTATGTCTGTCAGTGAGTGAGTCTGTGTGTGTGTCTGTCAGCGAGTGTGTGTTGGTCAGTGTTGGGATGGCCGCGGCTGGACAGTGGAGTACCTGGAGGGGCATGGAGACACGCAACGCCACGTCACATTCCTCGACATGCTCCACCTTCACAGGAAGGTGCTGGGATTTAGTAGAGGGGGAGGACTAGGATTTAGTTTATGGGGGGGGACTGGTATTTAGTAGAGGGGGATGCTGGGGTTTTTTTTATACTGTACTTTTCAAAATAAAACTATGTTTCTATGAAAATTTTGCTGCCCACATAAACCTAAACTTTGTGCTAGACTGAGTTTGACATGCTTGATATAGACCTTTCATAAAAGGCAATTGGTTGTTAAAGTCAGCTGTGCTGGCAGTGGCGTAAGTCTCATATTTAAACGGGGCTTATGGGGTGGCTAAGCCTGAATTATGGATATATTTTTGTTTGTTTATTTTTTGTTTTCCTGGTGTTATGTACACCATTTCTCATATGTCATTATATCTTACAGCTGTAAGTCAACATAGATAATTAAAAAAGATAAACCTGTCTGTTTTTTTGTGTGTTTTGTGTTTTTGTTTCTCTTGGCTAGTGCCAACTAGAATCTAATCACAATTAACATAGTGAACATTTGCCCAGTTAGGCATTACTTTGAGTTTGCCAGATTGGACATCATTTTCAGAAGTGGCACCAACTGGTCATCCTTCACATGGGCCCTGCAAATGAGGAAAACAATCACCTTGGCAATCTAGTATTCCTCCATTTGGTATGTGCTTTCAGCTGTGAGAATCCAGCAGTCAGTGGGTCTGTAGACTCCTGCACCAGGCCCCATTCCTGTTTGGTGGTAGGGCCCTCCTCTGGCAATTTCATCGTTGTCAATGATCCATTGCACCACACTAAAAACCTGATGGGGTATCCCCAGCGGTAAGTCAATATGTGGTAACCTGTGCAAATTCTCTCCTCTTTGCCACTGTAAATCTGCAATAAAGACAAGTGCCCGAAAAAGGATCTAGGAGAAGCTTTACATTTTTGAAGGTCGCCATCAGAGCTTTGTTACATTTATGGTGTGTATATATATATATATATATATATATATACATACATACATACATCACATCGCTTCCCAATCCTTTAGGGGTCCAGGGGCTTAGGTATCCTGTGAATTCAATCTATTCTCCACTCTGTCACTGGGAAAGCAGGGACCAGAGTTTTAAATAGAGACATCAAGAAGTCCTACAGATCCTTGTGATAGACAGACTTAGAGAATCCTTTTGTTGTTCCTCCGGAAGCTATCCTCTGAATTCTGCTTCCAATGCTGTATTTTTATCTTCGAGCCTACGCTCCTTGTGGTCTGTTCTCTCTCCCAGTGTCTGGATGTCTCTGTGTAGGTTTCTAGTAATCACCTGAAAATCCACCTGAAGATTGGAACAGAGGCTCTGCAGAATCTTGTGGATCCTTTTCTCAGAAGCAGGCACATGCTCAAGGAGTTGTGATATAATGTCCCACTCAGATGCCATGTTGGATTGTGGCAATGGTAAGGTCACATAGGTGCCATTGGCAGCATGCCTTTCAAGTTTCTGTACCAAGGCGTCACACTCATGCAGGTAGGTATTTCACCACGGTTGTCGCTCAGGCATGGAATTAGTCGCTTCGGCCTAGAAGGACTCGGGGCTGAAAAGACATACAGCTATTCGCACAGACGTCCAGACACACATCTCCAACAGTCTAGCTTTTAATGTCATATCTGTAGAAAAAGAATTGCCAGAACCATACATAGTATATACATGCATATGAAACATTACCCAGTCATAACAGATGCATCATACACATACATTAATTTTAGAAAATACACATACACTGCATACAAATAATGCATAAAACTTGCTATTATCCAAAAGGCATGCTTAGTCTCTCTCCTGTTTTAATAAGCTCACATTCCATGATATAACATACTGACAGGGTTATTGACTAAAGTGAGAATTCAAGGTGAATCCAAAGCAAAATTCTAATTAAAGGTCAAAATAGTTGACCTGGAAAACCTCTCTAGGTGAGCTACTCATTCAGTTCAGCTACTCTGGCCTTAAATTTGAAAATCACTGAGAATTCACTTTGAATTTTCACTTTAGTAAATAACCCCTGAAAATAATGCTGAAGATTTGAAAACTGAATTGTAAAATTCGGACCAGATTTGGGAAATTGGGAAATTTCTCAGCTACAGTCACAGGTTGATATTTTTTAGCCTTAATTTCACAATTTGGTTTTGAATTCCCCAAAATTAACTGCTTAGTACAGGCATAGGCAACCTTCGGCACTCCAGATGTTTTGGAATACACCTCCCATGATGCTTTGCCAGCATTATGGGTGTAAGCGCATTATGGGGGACGTAGTCCACAACATCAGGAGTGCTGAAGGTTGCCTATCCCTGGCTTAGTAAATACATCTTATAATATTTCTGTAAAATAAATTAAATTAAATACATTTGATATCCCATTTTTATGATGTGTGTAATTGAATCTGGCTGTGAACAAGTATCATATTATATATTATCAACAATCAAATTATCTGACCCCTGATCAATCAGGCTTTCGTCCAAATTACTCAACTTCAACTGCCCTCTTAAAAGTTTGCAATGACATCCAAATTGGCATGGAACAAGGAGACTTAACCGGAGCAATTTTCCTTGTTTTTGCCAAGGCCTTTGACACAGTAGACCATGGCATTCAAAAACGTAAAAATTCAGGCATTGGTGATCATCTGCTAACTTGGTTTCGATTTAATGTTTCAGACCGATTGCAATATGTGACCATTTCTGATAGCGCCTCTTTCCCTCTTCCAGGCACGTGTGGTGTTCCCCAAGGTCCATACTCGGCCCCCTACTATTCACATTATTTATAAATGATCTGCGTAACGTCTGCAAATCCTAAACTGTACACATGTATGCAGACGACACCAATCTATGCTAATAAACCAAAGCTTCCACAGCTTGAGGCTCTGCTCCAAAACCAATTCACAGAGGTAGAAAAGTGGATAGTTCCTAAATACTGACAAAATTGTTACAGTGATCTTTGGAACTGTACCTAAATTGCGTAAACTAAAAAATAAACAACTGTGTATCAGAACAAATACAAATAGCACACTGACCGCAGTCTGCTCTTTTAAATATCTAGGTATGTTGCTAGACTCCAATCTATCCTTTGGCCTCACATTGAAAAAATATCTTCAAAACTTTACCCAAAACTAGGTGCCCTGTACAGAAACAAATCTTGCCTAAGCCTTACAGTAAGGAAACAGATAATGCTAATGCCAGCCATTAACCCCTTAAGACCGCAGGGCGTACTATTACGTCCTCTAATAGGCGGCTCTAAACGCCGCCGGGCGTAATAGTACGCCCTCCGGTCTTTCTGTACTTACCCGGTCGCCGGCGGTCCCACGCCGGCGATCGCGGTGGGGGGGACTCCCAGGGAGCCCCCCGCAGCACGACCGTCCTCCAGGAAGCCCCCCGGCGGTGTGAGAGTGGGGTCCTAGCGAGGACCCCACAATCACATGGCCGGGTATAGCTGGCTTCTGTATTGCCAGCAGGGGGGCTGCCTGTAATTACAGGGGGTCCCCCTGCTGGCTGAAAATAAAAGTAAAATAAGTTAAAAGTGTAAAAAAATAAAATTATATATACTTAGATCATATATATATTATATATATATGATCAAAGTATATATATACACATATACATACACACATGTACACCGTCTAGGTGTATTTTACTATTAATATATATATAATTATATATATATATTAATATCAAATTACACGTAGACTGATAATGATTAAATATATATATAATTATTGTTATATATATATTTATATATATTATAAAAAAAATTAAAATGTAAATACGTTAAAAAATAAAATTACAAAAATAATTAAAAATAAATAATTAAAAAAATATATAGATGTGTGTTATTTCGTTCTAACTGTATTGTGAAATTAATATATATATATATATATCAAAATACACATAGAACGAAATAATATATATATTTATACACATAAATATATACGTATATATCACTATATATATACCTATATATAAATAAAAATATTTTTAAAAAATTATATAGATATATACATATATATACACATACGTATATATATACATATATTGATTCTACATATATATTTATGTAATATTTTTACATAATTAGGTATCTTAATTAATTACAATTAGCAGGACCTGCATGACAACCCATGCCGAAAGTAAAGGGAATTTAATTTGCTAGCACTATATTTAACCCTATAACTTTCCGAGACACCATAAAACCTGTACATGGGGGGTACTGTTCTACTCGGGAGACTTCGCTGAACACAAATATTAGTGTTTCAAAACAGTAAAATGTATTACAACGATGATATCGCCAGTAAAAGTGACGTTTTTTGCATTTTTCACGCACAAACAGCATTAAACGGACAATATTATTGCTATGATACTTTTTACTGTTTTGAAACACAAATATTTGTGTTCAGTGAAGTCTCCCGAGTACAACAGTACCCCTCATGTACAGGTTTTATGGTGTTTTCAAAAGTTACAGCGTCAAATATAAGGCTTGCGTTTCATTTTTTTCACATTAAAATTCGCCAGATTGGTTACGTTGCCTTTGAGACCCTATGGTAGCCCAAGAATGAAAATTACCCCTATGATGGCATACCATTTGCAATAGTAGACAACCCAAGGTATTGCAAACGGGGTATGTCCAGTCTTTTTTAGTAGCCACTTAGTCACAAACACTGGCCAAAATTGGCGTTTTTTGCATTTTTCACACACAAACAAATACTAACGCTAACTTTGGCCAGTGTTTGTGACCAAATGGCTACTAAAAAAGACTGGACATACCCCATTTGCAATACCTTGGGTTGTCTACTATTGCAAATGGTATGCCATTATGGGTGTAAATTTCATTCCTGGGCTACTATACAGTCTCAAAGGCAACGTAACCAATCTGGCGAATTTCAATTTCAAATGTAACGTGCTATATTTGACCCTGTAACTTCCCAAAACGCCATAAAACCTGTACATAGGGGGTACTGTTTTACACGTGAGACTTTGCTGAATACAAATATGTGTATTTTATTGCAGTAAAAGCAAACAGTATTATGACACTGACCGTTAAAATGTCATGTAGAACTAAAAAAATCCAAATAAATCGTATTTTCTCCCATTTTTTTCACATTAAATTATGTTTCATAGCTAAATATTTGATATTAAATGAAAGCCCTGTTTCCCCTGAATAAAATGATATATAATAAGGGTGGGTGCATTTACTATGAAAGAGGTGTATTACGGTTGGACAGACATGTAGCGCAAATGCCAGGTTTTGTTTACATTTTGTTTTGTTCACAACGTGTACATTTGGCTCCGTCCTTAAGGGGTTAATTATGGGGATGTAGTGTATGCACCCGCACCGCAAACCCACCTTAATAAACTTAATACGTTATATCATTCATTCTGACACTTTGTACTAGAATGTAATTACTTTACCCACCACTGTAAATGTGCATAAGAGCATTTCTGGGAAGCTCACACCCTACCTGAGTAGAATGCTCTCACTGGCTGTTCCCACCTCCTATAATCTCGGCAATACAAAAATAAAGTGGCTCGATCCTCTTTTTCCTACAGAGCACCGCAATTATGGAATAACCTCAGGGACACAGTCAAATCTTCATTCAATCTAAATTCTTTTAAGAGATCTATGGCAGTATACCTCAGCACAGAATGTCATGGTTGAATATATTTATTATCTGTTATGTATTAAATGTATATATATATATATATATATATATATGTGTGTGTGTGTATATATATATTGTTTGTATATGGTATTTTTGGAATATTGTATCCTATTGTAACAATGCAATGTTTTGTGGACCCAGGACATATTTGAAAACGAGAGAAATCTCAATGTATCCATCCAGGTAAAATATTTTATAAATAATTCAGCAACCAGTGCAGTGCAGAACATATAAGCAAGAATGGGTCTTTCCATTTAATGTACAGGACACATCTAACTAAATGGCAAAATGTTCTATTCTAGTGTTTACACAACCACCAAAGAAAAAACGGTTATTTGCAATCAATTGCAATCACTTAACTGGGAGTTCTCTGAAAAATAAAGTGTGTACAAATATAAGAATTTTCATATTCTTAAACCTTTAAAGCAATATCTACGATTTCAAAACGACTATTTCTTTCTGCTTTTAATGTATTAAACATGAGCTCACGCATGCTATTGTAGTGTTAAATAACACACAAAACTAGTCAGCGGATCACAGTGGAATCTGTAAGTACTAAAGTATATAGCAGAAGTGTAGATATAACTACATGACTTGTCTACAAAGTCCTTAATATAGCCCTCTGATTAAGTCCCTTGCCAAATACATTATTTTTGCATCAGGATCCCCTAGTCACAGCCCCCGGCAATGTACCTCGACCTCTAGTTATTGTGTGAAGTCATCGTGTAAAGCTCATATATCAAACAAACTACATGCATTTCTTGATTTAAACCCAGGGGTTTTAAGACATGCACTCTAATGATAGAAATGTTTCTTCACCATTGAAATATTCCCCATGATTTAGGCATGAAGATATCTAGGCTTACACCAGAATAGCACATCCACAGGATTCCCAGCTGACATGTAGACACACAATTGATGGGAACATGCTTTGACATTTTTTTCTTTTGGGGAATTGAATGCTTTTTTTATGAACACGTAAAAAATATTTAATGAAGGTAACTGTACAGTTCTGCTGCTGTGTTCTGCTTTTCCTATATTTGAAAACCAAAATGAATTGGCTCGATACGAATGGCGACGTTTAACAGTACCAGGAATTAAAATCAACACAACTGTAGTCAAAAGTAATATAATAATCTGTGATTATACTGTATATTATACTATACATTATCTGATATATGAATAATATATGTATATATTGTTATCCTCTCTTTATTTTAATCTGTCCATAAAAAATATTCAGAAAAATTATTCTCCCAAACTAAGAGGGAATACAAATGGGCTAATCAGTGTACCGCAAATTATATACATACATTTTTCTGTACACCAAAAAGTGCATTTTTGGCTATTTGGTTTAAAGATCACTAAGAAAAAGTAACCAAAAGAGGAGAAGCAGTAAAAACAAATATACATCTATACTTATATATTATATAATTATTAAATATGAGTGTATAAATACAGATTCAAAAAAATAAATTATTTTAATACTACTTCTTTTCTCCCCCTATTTGGGACTTTTACTTGATTTCCCATAGGAAAACATTGGAAGACTAGTGTGCATGCAAAGCAAGATACCATGCTGAGCCAATCAGATGTTCTCTCTGAGGCCATCTGATTGAAATAGCAGAGTTTTACTCTACTATTTCGCAGAAGTTCCTCAAGAGGTTGTCAGTATAAGAACCACTAGAGGCAAGTTAACCCTGAAAAGAAAACATTACTGTTACTGCAGAATTGTAATGTTTTCAGCTATAGGGTTAAAATAGGGTCACGTTGAGATGAAGTGGCTGGGTGCCTATAGTGTTCGTCTAATGAAAATTATGCCTTCACTGAAAAAATGGTGCCTTCACTTCCAAAACTGAACTAGCAATATGATGGTAAGCAAGATGAGCAGTCCAGGTTCAGTCCAAATGCAGAGTGCAAAATGTGGTTTAAAGTAAATTAATTCCTTTTGTTTGTCTGCAATTACTATCAAATATCAGAGAAAAATAATATTACATATTACTATTTCTATTACTCATAGAAGTTTCATAGAAATATAAAGATTCCATAGGACCTTACACAGGTTGGTAGTTTGGGATCCCACTTCATTCTTTAACCTCTGGGCCCTGGACAGCCTTTTAAGTTCACCTTATGGTTCATCCTGGTCTTGTAGTCTGTATCTGAACTGCTCTGAGCAGTTATAAAGCTATACCTGTGCAACCTAATATACACTTATCAGATATGAACTGATAAACCAGGATTCTCAAAGGGTAGCAAGCTCAGGACATTTCAAATGCTGTGGACTACAACTTCCATCAGGTTCACCAAGCAGTTTTTGTATTGAGTGTATGAGCCCTTAATAATATACAATTTTTATTATTGTTGGCAAGCAAATTAAGCATATTAAGAATTATATGGATTTTTTTTTAAAAATATTTGCTTATAAGTCCCATTAGTAAGAGAGGAATTAAGGGATTCCCTACTCTGGTGCACTTGTCTATGTTCAGGGAAATTTCCCTGAACACAGATGAACGCACAAGAGCAGGGAATCCCTCTAATCTATGCTCGGGGAAATTTCCTCGAACAAGACGAGGAATTCTCACGATGGCTTGCACTTACCACCCCGCGAGAGAGCTGGTCGTAAGTGCAAGCTGTCGTAAAACAGGTAGGTCATAAAACGATGGTGATTTCAATCTTTTAGAATGGTAAAGCATCACAGAAAATGAGATTCTTAAACATCTACTGTTTGTCCAACTATGTAATCTATAATATTTTACGCTCAATGGATGCTTACACTCTTTTGGCCTGATCTTGACCACCCATATGAATCTGAGTAGTTATTTAGTAGTAGTTATTTTTATTGTTTTATATTATTTGATTTCTTTTTTTTTTGTCACATTTTTGCTTACCATCTTATGATTCACTTTTGTTTATTTTATTTCCGTTTATGACATTGAATATTTGTAAGTAAGATAATGAAACATAATGTAGTTTGTAACCATATTGTTCATATGGTTACAATTTAGCTTCATGCAGAGGAGATATAATTATAAAAATTGATACAAGTGTTTTAGCTCAAAGTAACATGGCTCGATTTTTTTTTTTTTTAAACTTGGTGTTATTTAATATCCTTGCTTCTCCACTTATAAAAAGAGTTAGCATGGTGAGAAGTGCCCCAAGATTACTATTGGATAAATCCACCACAGATCAACTCCATGTTTCTACTCTAGTGACACAATTATTTTTGGTTATTTTTTTTTCCAGAGATCTCCTAGGAATTACTGACTGAGCCCAGAGTTTCTAACGGTGATTAAAAAGCTTAACTGCAAAGTAATTCACTGCACCAGGGGGCCTGCTTGTATAGAGATGGATCAATGCTTTCATGTTTTTGAAGATCTGACCATGCTGGAATTTTAAGCTACTTATATCAGTGTTAGTGTGATCCCAAAATATATTTTTCAATTGTCTCAGTAGCAAAGATATTTCATGATATGAAAATATTAATTTTATTAAAAATGTTAATAGGTATGTAGGGGTGTATATAAAAAATACCCCTTTCTGTCTCATTAGAGATATCTTTGCCAGAAGCTCAAGGAAACAAGGTGAATGGTTAGAGTAGGAACCACCTGAGAGGTTTGCCTTGACGTGGCAGGCGGGCATTCCCTCCAATGCTAACAAAATAACCTCCATTTAACAAAAAAACAGCTTTCGCTTTACAGGGATAGTAGGTGATACTATAAAGTGCCTAGACAGCAGAAGCAGCTCAACACAAAAAGTGGAATACCCTTTTTCCACAATAAATTACAGATACTGAAAGGAGATTGTATAAACTGTATACCAACAAGTGGAGCGCTATAACAATATAAATAATGAAGGGGTACACTCACCCCATTAGTACAGAGACATTATTGAAAATATGCACTTGAGGGTACATAAAGAAAAAACTGAATATATAGTGCAGATGGTTTCAAATAAGGATGGATCATAATAATAAGTGGCTAAAAACACTCACATGGACTGGAGCCTATATGGTATTGGCTCCGTAAGTTTATCCTTTTTGCTCTTGGGCAGCAACACACCCCTTGTTCCAAAAGATGTTCCTCCGGGGATATAGAACAAGAAAGAACAGGCCAGATGTGCAGTACTGTATGCAATATAAATATAGTGTTTATGGTAATTATTGTGCTCACCTTGATAAGAGCCTTAGATTCCTGGCTCTGAGGTTGATCAACAGTGTGCTGATTTTGTTGGGATGGCACTCTCCAACAGAGTTCCTGGAGGCTAGGAAGGACTGATTTAAAAATAATATAAAAGTAATGTATTTGTAATAAATTAAAAACAAAATGGCACTCAGTATATAGAATAAAAAGTCCAAATAAAAGTCCGAAATCAGCTAAAATGTGTTTCACTCTTCTATGAGCTTCCTCAGTCCTCCATTTGTTTAAATATACAAAGGGATTTGGGAGATACATATATATATATATATGAATGTCAAGGGTTATAAAATTAAAATTGTTAATCTGCCCCTAAATTTATTTTGCTCAATTTACAATTACATAGTTACATAGTTACATAGCTGAAAAGAGACTTACATCCATCAAGTTCAGCCTTCCTCACATTTGTTTTTTGCTGTTGATCCAAAAGAAGGCAAAAAAAAAAACAGTTTGAAGCACAATTTTGCAACAAGCTAGGAAAAAAAATTCCTTTTTGACCCCAGAATGGCAGTCAGATTTATCCTTTGGATCAAGCAGTTATTACCCTACATTGAAAGATTATATCCTTGATATATATCCTTTGTACGTATGCATCTAGTAGCTGTTTGAACATCTGTATGGACTCTGATAAAACCACTTCTTCAGGCAGTGAATTCCACATCCTTATTGTTCTTACAGTAAAAAAAAAAACTTTCCTTTGCCTTAGACTAAATCTAAACGCATGACCTCATGTCCTATGTAAAGTCCAGTTTGTGAATAGATTTCCACACAATGGTTTGTATTAGCCCCGAATATATTTGTATAATGTTATCATATCCCCTCAGGCGATGTTTTTCTAAACTAAATATGTTTAAATTTGTTAATCTTTCTTCATAGCTGATATGTTCCATTCATTTTATTATTTTTTTAGCCCGCCTCTGCACTTTTTCTAGTGCCATAATATCCTTCTTTAGAACAGGTGCCCAAAATTGCAAAGCATATTCAATATGTGGTCTTACCAGTGATTTATAAAGAGGCAAAATGATATTCTCGTCCCGAGAATGAATGCCCTTTTTCATGCATGACAGTTTGTTGTCTATAACAAATCCCAAGTCCTTTTCGTGTGTTATCCCTAATTCGCTTCCATTAAGGGTATACGTTGCTTGTGTATTCTTTACGCTGAAGTGCATAACTTTGCATTTTTCAACATTAAATTTCATCTGCCATTTGAGTGCCCAGTCCCCCAGTCTATCTAAATCCCTCGGCAGCAAAGTAATATCTTGCTCACATTGTATTATTTTACAAGGTTTTGTGTCATCTGCAAACACTGAAACATGACTTTCAATGCTGTCTTCAAGATCATTTATAAATATGTTAAATAGAAGGGATCCCAGAACAGACCCCTGAGGGACACCACTTGCCACCTCTGTCCAGCTTGAAAATTTACCATTAATGACAACTCTTTGTACTCTGTTTTTAAGCCAATGTTCTACCCAAGAACAAGCATTTTCATCTAGACCGATTTCCTTGAGTTTGAACACTAATCTATTGTGTGGAACTGTATCAAATGCCTTGGCAAAATCCAAATAGATCACATCCACGGCAACACCCTGATCTATACTTCTACTTACTTCTTCGTAGAACGCAATCAAGTTAGTTTCACATGACCTGTGCTTCATAAAACCGTGCTGATTTTTGCTGATAACCATGTTCTTCTCAAGGAATTCTTGAATATTATCCCTTAATAACCTTTCAAATATTTTCCCAGCCACAGAAGTTAAGCTCACAGGTCTATAATTTCCAGGCAAGGATTTTGAACCCTTTTTGAATATAGGAACCACATCTGCTTTCCGTCAATCCTCCGGAACACTTCCTGAAAGAAAAGAATCTTGAAAGATTAAAAACAGAGGTTCACTTATTTCTACACTTAGTTCCTCAAGTACTCGTGGATGGATACCGTCAGGCCCTGGAGCTTTGTTTATATTAACTTTCTTTAGTTGCTGCAGCACCTTGTCCTGAGTTAACCGATTACAATTATTCTGCAAGTTTTTAGTAGCAATCATTTGCACATCTATTGCCATGGGTTCTTCCTTAATATATACAGAGGAGAAATAGTTATTTAAAATTCCTGCCTTTTCCTGGTCTTCATTAACTAACACCCCCATTTCAGTTTTTAGTGTACCTACACTTTCATTTTTTTTTTTTTTTAGAATTTATGTACTTTAAAAATGCTTTAGGGTTGGTTTTGCTCTCTTTAGCTATCATTTTTTCATTTTGAAGTTTAGCAAATCTAATTGCCTTTTTGCACGCATTATTTGCATCTGATTTGTCCGATTTAAATGCTTTAAATGCTCTTTTCTTATTTTTAATCTCTTGTTTTACTTCTCTACTAAGCCACATTGGTTTTAATGTTTTTCTTTTATATTTATTTCCCAATGGTACATACTGAGAAATGTACCTTTCTAATATTTGTTGGAAGATGATCCATTTATCCTCAGTGTTCTTTTTACTAAAGAGTTTATGCCAGTCAATATATTGTAAAGCTGCCCTTAACTTATTGAAATTGGCCTTTTTAAAATTATATGTTTTAGTATACCCTATGTGCTTTTGTTTTTTTAAGTTTATTTCAAAGGACACTCTATTGTGATCACTATTTCCCAAGTGCTCACCTACTTGAATGTTGGTCAAAACATCAACGTTGTTTGTTAAAACCAGGTCCAGACAAGCGTCCATTCTAGTTGGTGCTTGTACAAGTTGTGACATGAAGGTGTCATTTAACAAGTTTAACCCCTTAAGGACACATGACATGTGTGACATGTCATGATTCCCTTTTATTCCAGAAGTTTGCTCCTTAACGGGTTAAAAACTTATTTCCTTTTGCTGAGCTACTAGTCCCTCTGTCCCAATTTATGTCCGGGTAACTAAAATCTCCAATAATTAAAGTGTTTCCCAGATTTGCAGCTTTCTCAATTTGCTCAAACAGCTGTTGTTCCTCGTCAATATAAACATTAGGTGGTTTATAACATATCCCAACCAATAGTTTGTTTCCCTTCTTTTCTCCCAAGCAGATATTTACCCATAAAGCTTCCACATTTTCCTCATCGCATTCCATTTGCTTAAGATTTGTCTTTAACTCATGGCTGACATACAAACATACCCCACCACCCTTCTTGTTTTTCCTATCCTTCCTAAATAACATGTACCCATTTAAGTTAACTGCCCAGTCATGTGTCTCATCCCACCATGTTTCAGTTATGCCTATTATGTCATATTGTTTAGTGTATGCTATTGCCTCTAGTTCCCCCATTTTGTAATTTAGGCTCCTTCCATTAGTAAGCATACATTTAATATCATGAGTCACTTGTACTTTTTGTGAATTATCAACATTACACAGCTTCTCTGTTCTGAGCTTGCCCCTCCCCCCATCTCCACCCCCCTTATACTGTGCTAAAGCCCATCTCTTTTCTGTCCTATCTCCATTTTGTAGATTGCTATGACCCTCCCCCCCTACTACTAGTTTAAAATCTCCTCCAACCTTCTAGCCATCCTATCCCCCAGCACTGCAGACCCTCTTCCATTTAGGTGCAATCCATCACTACTAAAGGTTGTACCCAATCGCAAAGTCGGCCCAGTGCTCTAAAAACCCCAAACCCTCCTTCCTGCACCAAGACTTAAGCCACGCATTGACCTCTCTAATCTTCCGCTGCCTTTCCACTGTAGCACGTGGCACAGGTAATATCTCAGAGAATACCACATTGGAGGTCCTTTTCTTAAGTTTGCTACCTAATTCCCTGAAATCATTCTTAATGACCTTCCATCTTCCTCTTACTTTGTCATTGGTACCAACATGGACCATGACCACTGGGTCATCCCCAGCCCCTCCCAATAATCCATCCACTCTGTCAGCAACATGCCGGACCCGAGCACCCGGGAGACAGCAAACTGTCCGGTTGAGCCGATCCGAGCGGCAGATTGCCCTATTTGCACTCCTAATGATAGCGTCCCCTACCACCACAACCTGTCTTGCCTTACTTACATTTTGATCCCCACCCATACTAGGGGGCTGTAACCTCGGCTGTTAGAAGTAACAGCTTCCTCTAATACAGCTACTCCTCAGCTGATGCTCCCAGCATCTTCACTCAAACAGGCAAATCTGCTAGGTTGCACCAAAACAAATCAGGACTAGCTAGCCTTTTCCCTCCCCCCCTGCTTCTTGCCCCACTGTCACCCAGCTACATGCCTGTTTCCCATCTGTCTTATCTCCAGCCTCTCCGCTACCTGTTCCCACTAAACTCTGCTCAGTGAGCAGCAGACTCCTCTCAAGATTGTCAATCTCCCTCAAAGTTGCGATTTGCTTCTCGAGATCTCCAATCTGAGCTTCCAGAGAAGCCACTCGCACACAACCGTCACTGAGGTATGGACCCTGGACGGGTACATCCAGGCATCCATACATGCAACAAGATGTGCATTTAGTCAAACCACCAATCTTGCTAACACTCATTTCCCCAGATACAGAACAATAAAACAATTACCTTGTTAGTTCAAACCCCTTGTAAGTTTCAACACCTGGTTTTCTAACTCCTACTTGAAAGAGTACTTAATAGAGTCTGCGTTCAAGTAAGCTCAGTGAGTTAGGGGTGTGTCTTTATGGGGATACAAATCCCACACAGGTGCAATTAATGAACACTCCCCCAATCAACCAAGCAGCAGCACAAAAGAGGGGGGGGAACCAGAACACAGAAAAAAAAATTAAAACATTTTTTTTAAACTTTACCAATTGAACAGATTAAACAAAAATAAAATACAAACCACTCTCCACAGTATACAAACCACTCCAAGCAACTCCTGGTTTTCTAACTCCTACTTGAGTCTACTTAATAGAGTCTGCTTTCAAGTAATGTGATAATGTTGATGACTGCCTTATTGTGTTGCTCATTTTAAATTTCGATTTTTTTGTCAAACCATCCAAATGTAAATGAATTGAATATGGAAATTTGGGGATAGTAGGAGAAATGTCATCTGATTTGCATATAGTGAATAACACAAGTATTTTTGACTCACACCTGAGCATTCAAACACATATTTGATATTATTAAATAATCACCTAAGGTAGAAATATCAATGAATACTAAAAGCATTTTGCAAAAGATTATGGAGAAGTTCAAAAGATTTTAATGTACATGCACAGTAATTCTCACCACAACAAATACTTTCTGCGATGATGTTTGATTTAGATGTGGAGCCTGTTGCTATTTATTGTTATTTTGCTGTCCATCCATTGTACACAGAGGCAGCTTTCTAATTAGGTGAGTTAGGCAGCCTCCTCAACCCTCGTGCTGACTGGAGCCTCATGGCCACCTAACTAGCCTTAGGGCAGACTGATCCCTCAGGTACCTCCCACACCACTGGTGGAACTAAGAAAGTGCAAGAAATTTTTTGGAACCTTTTCTAGCACAAGGGTGGCCAAAAGGTAGATCCCCATCTGTCCTTCAACTCCCACAATGCTATGTCAGCTGGGGATCTACCATTTGGCCGTTCTTGCAGGGTTTCATTTGTGAACAATGTTTGTGCATTTGAATGTATGCATGTTTTTGTATGGACTATATGTGTGTGCATATAGTGTGTAATTGTACAGTGAGGGAAAAAAGTATTTGATTGTTGATTTTGAACGTTTGTCCACTAACAAAGAAATGATCCGTCTATAATTTTAATGGTAGGAGTATTTTAGCAGTGAGAGACAAAATACCAAAAAAAAAAAAAAAATCCAGATAAATGCATGTCAAAAAAATTATAAATTGATTTACATGTCAATGAGTGAAATAAGTATTTGACCCCTTCGACTTAGTACTTGATGGCAAAACCATTATTGGCAATCACAGAGGTCAAAGTTTCTTGTAGTTGGCCACCAGGTTTGCACACATCTCAGATGGGATTTTGTCCCACTTCTCTTTGCAGATCCTCTCCAAATCATTAAGGTTTCAAGACTGATGTTTGGCAATTTGAACCTTCAGCTCCCTCCACAGATTTTCTATGGGATTAAGGTCTGGCAACTGGCTAGGCCACACCAGGACCTTAATGTGCTTCTTCTTGAGCCACTCCTTTGTTGCCTTGGCTGTGTGTTTTGGGTCATTGTCATGCTGGAATACCAGTCCACTACCTATTTTCAATGCCCTGGCTGAGGGACGGAGGTTCTCACCCAAGATTTGATGGTACATAGCCCCGTCCATCGTCCCTTTGATGCAGTGCAGTTGTCCTGTCCCCTTAAAAGAAAAAGACCCCGAAAGCATAATGTTTCCACCTCCATGTTTGATGGTTCTTGGGGTTCTTGGGGTCATAGGTAGCATTCCTCCTCCTCCAAACACGGCGAGTTGAGTTGTGTCACGTATTCATCTGCATATAAAAATGTGATTAATGACATTTACTGTTCTGACAGGAAATGTTGTGCCGAGCAGCAATCAAATCCACAGGAGGGTTTGTGCTGACCAGCAATTATACAAATGGGAACCTGGTAACTGCCTTTGGGGTCAATAGCCGATTACAGCCTATCAGATCCAGAGGAGGGGTATTTAGGCCCAGTTCTCATCCTGCTCAGTGCCCTGTCGTGGTTTCCCTTGTGGTTGTCCAAGAGCGCGTTATTGATTCTGGTTATTCTGGTATTTTGACTTTGGCATTGTTTTTGACTTCCCTGTTTTCTGGCACCCCTGACCAGGGCCGGTGCAAGGATTTTTGCCGCCCTAGGCAAAAGTAAAGTTTGCCGCCCCCCCATGTGACATCACAATGCCCCATCCATATGATCTGCCATGTTAACTAACGCCAGTGCTGCAGTGCCGACGTGTTTACATTAAAAGGCCTGCAGGGACAGGCTATAGACACCAGAACCACTACATTAAGCTGCAGTGGTTCTGGGGACTATAGTGTTTCTTTAATGCGAGGTAAATTAGAGATTAGTGCCACTAATAATATACTAGATTGCCTACTTACAACCAGATGAGGATGATGATGGGCTCTAGCTGCAGTCTGGCTCCAGAGGTCTGGTGTAGAACAGGATCTCTGGAGGCTGTTTGTAACTGTGGTCACAAAATCAATGTTCTGGGAGAACGGGAAGCAGCTCCATTTTTTGGGGGGCCCTTTACACAGCTCAAGGTCTGGGTCCCAGGGTCCACCTTCATGTTCCACCAATGAGTTTGTTCACAGGGGGTGGAGTGTGTAGGGGATGTCCTGATATGTGTGTAAGGAATGCATTGTGTGAATCTGTGTTTGTATGTGTAAGGGCTGCAAGGTGTGTTTCTGTGTATGTACGGGATGCAGTGTGTGTGTCTGTAAGGGATGCATTGAGTGTGTGTAAGGGGTGCACTGAGTGTGTGTAATGAACGCATTGTGTGTTTCTGTGTGTGTAAGGGATGCATTATGTGTAAGGGTTGCATTGCTTGTGTATGTGTTTCTGTGTGTGTAATGCATTGTGTGTTTTTCTGTGTGCAAGGGTTGCATCGTGTGTGATTATGACTTAACTACAGTCAGAGAGCCACGACACTGCAATCCTCTGAATGATGAATAAAAAAACTAGCTCTCTGTAACCAGCGCTGCAAGCATGCCCTTCAGTATATCTACAGCTCCTTATACAAACACATTGAAACCCCTATGTTTTCCCCACTATAGGTGTTAGTTTGGGGCATCATGTTTGAGTTTTGTCTAAGGCCTCAAAAAGCCTAGAAACGCCAGTGATTGTATAGTGGTATGGGGAAATGGTATCAGAACATCACAGGACTAGTATAAAAATAACGTCCGAAAAGGATGCAGTGATTAAATCTGAGATAATAATGGGAAACATGCTAGATGTTGAAATGTGAAAAAAAGAAGAAATAATGATAATTCAGCTTGTTAAGGCTCCAGCTGCAGTTTTTGAACAGTCAATTCAAGCCTCAGTATCACAGGTTTCATTTCCATCGGGTTCTGTGTTGTCTAGTTTTGAAAAAAATAATAGTAGGTATTCAACAGGACACACTAAAAACTTGATGTTAGAATAATTAAATTGAGTATTGAACAGCATTACTTTTGGCTGTAAATTTTTATTTACTTTTAGTTATAGTCTTTTGACTAAAAAGCCATTTTAGTCGTATTTTAGTCATCTGAATTGCTTTAGTTTCAATCTAGTTTTAGTTAACTAAATTTCCAGTAGATTTTAGTCGTTAAATCTCCAGTAGATTTTGTCACTAAATCTCCAGTAGATTTTAGTGGAGACAACTAAAATCTAATGGGTTTCGTTAAAGCCACTATCTGTCTTTTTACCCCTTTCCTAGCCCATTTGTGTCTTTTTGTGTTCTCCTAGCCCCTCTAGGTGTCTCTCTCCCAAGACCTGGTCTGTCTCTGTTGCCCCTTTCACAGCCCCTCTGTGCAGTGTTAATTTTGGCGGCAAATTTCAATTTACTTTTAGTCATAATCTTTTGACTAAAATGCCATTTTAGTTTTAGCTGTATTTTAGTAATCTGAATTGTTTTAGTCTAGTTTTAGTTGATTAAATCTTAATAATTTTAGTCGACTAAATCTCCAGTAGATTTTAGTTGACTAAATCTCCAGCAGATTTTTGTCGACACAACTACAATTTAAAGGGTTTTGTTAAAGCCTCTATATGTGTGTTTTGCCCCTTCCCCAACCCCTCTGTGTTTCTTTGTTTCCCCCAGCCGCTATGGTTATATATCTCCCAAGCCCCTGTCTTTTTTGTTTGCCCCTTCCCCAGCCCCTCTGTGGCTCCCTCACACCCCAGTGTTAATTTTGGCGGCAAATGTCAATATAGTTTAGTCATAGTCTTTTGACTAAAAAGCTATTTTAGTTTTAGTCATATTTTAGTCATCTGAATTGTTTTAGTTTTAGTCTAGTTTTAGTCGACTAAATCTCCAGTAGATTGTAGTTGCCAAATTGCCAGTAGATTTTAGTTGACAAAACTAAAATCTAATGGGTTTAGTTAAAGCCTCTATCTGTCTCTTTACCTCTACCCCAACCCCTCTGTATTTCTTTGTGTCCTCCTAGCCCCTCTAGGTATCTCTTTTACAAGCCATGGTCTGTCTCTTTTGTCCCTTCCACAGCTCCCCTGTGCACTGTTAATTTTGGAGGCAAATTTCAATTTAATTTTAGTCATAGTCTTTTGACTAAAATGCTATTTTAGTTTTAGTGGTATTTCAATCATCTGAATTGTTTTAGTTTTAGTTGTATTTTAGTCAACTAAATCTCAAAAAATTTTGTCGACTAAAATTGTTAGTCGACAAAATTAACAGTGTATTGAAGTGTATGATATGTGGAGATTGGGGCAATCTAAATTTAACAATGTAAATCTATTTTCTGGATATTGAATTCCTTTTTTTTAGTTTACCCTGTTATTCTTAACTACACTAGTATTCTAACTTCAGCTAAGCAACTGTATGCAATCTGAAAGCAACAAAACGCCTAATAACAACTGACTAAAACATGGACCAAAGCACAAGCTGTCTCAGAACTGCACTTCAATAAATTAAAAAATATCAATTAAAGTCCTGAGCCCAAAGCTAAAGTAAAGTTGTACTAATATCATTAAAAAATCTTTTCACATTCCACATGAAAACTACCAAAGACTGTGATATAAATAGGAATAAAAATAAGGTGTGTTCATTAAAATCTGAGTTTATTTACTAAGTAAAAATTGACAAGAGTAATTTCATGCTGACTATTATGATACAAAATTTGCAATTCCCCTTGTCAATTTTCCATAGTTCCTTGTTGTAAGGATAATCCCAAGGACATTGTGTTAAATATATACAATAATATACATATTGAAAAATAAATCCAATAATCCAAAGAGTTAGTTGTGGTAAGGCGAGAGTGTGCCAATAGGGATATGGAAAGAGTTAAAGGATTTTTATTTTCTTCTTACATATCAGCAATTATTTATTAACAATTTCTATGTCGCCATTTGCAGTTATGTTTAATAGTTTGTGTTCGTTTTAATTCATGTTTATTGAGGAAATTCTGAACAAGAGGTCCACAAAGAAAAACCTACCTTACGGATAAATGCAATTTCAAAACTCTTAAACATTAATTTAATAGGTGGCATAAATAGCCACATTGCTGTTGAATTCAGTTGTGCTCGGAAGGCAGTTTAAAGATATGTACTATTTAATAACTTCTGAGCTCAGTCGTTGGATTTGTTTCTGTAGTGTACTGCAAGTGCAACACTTTGTCTCTGTGTGCAGTCACAATCTGTACAAATAATAAACAAAAGACTTGCTGAAGTCTATGAGACCATATCATAAAAGAGTCCCGGTCAGGTCTCTCACACTGAGAAAGCCAATTTGGCCCTTCGATGCTAAATAAGTAAATAAATAATAGCAGTGTCTTGTATAAAGGACTTGTACGGGCCCTAACTTGTGAAATTATTATAAGAGGGCCCATTAGACTAGGCATCTCCTGGGTCCTTATTGGTTGTCATGTAAAAATGGCCACAGAAAACTTGGCACTTACTGAGCCTATTATGGGGCCCAATCCCTCTGTAAACAGGGTACAGGAGACTGAGCATGACCTAGACTCTCAACACCACAGACCATGAAGTAATGCAAGAGAAAAGGCCATTCGCTGGGCCTTTCCTTGTTAATTTAGAGGTCTATAGGGACCTGTTTTTTTTTTTTTTTTTTAAAGTACAAAATTACAGTGGAAAGCAATACACAAGCATATAAAAAGCGAGATTACATAAGCCATTGGTAGTGTGCATCCATAGCTGCATACAAAAGCATTTGCGAGCTATAATCTGTACTGTGGGCAAGACAGTTAGCATTAATTTACACAGGAATAGGATGAATATGATACATAATACATCAGAAACCATAGCACAAGCAATTGTCATCCATCATCAAATGAGGCTGTATGCAATCAAGACATGTCCCACTCTCCAAGATGTTTTGGTTCCCACATGGGGATTTTCAATAGAAGAAGAAAAAGCAAAGAAAAAAAATGGAGAAAAAAGCAAACAGGAAAGAGAGAAAAAGAATAGAGAGGAAAAGAAAAAGGTTACTGCGGAACAAAAATCGGAGTAACATCCAGAATCCTGTCAAACCCAACCAGAAGCCCTCCCCCACAACGCTGTCCAACTTCCCTCTATCGAAGGTCTGTCAGCTATTATCCATTCGTCTGACAGTCGCTATTATCGCTACAGAAGGCCTCCCATGGTTCCCACACTTTGGTGAAGTTCTTCATTGTTCCCCTAACTTGGGCATTGTAGTCAAGACTGCACAAGTGCCCTTCCTGACTGCCCAATGGGAAAAAATACTTATCCTACACCACAAATGCTCATCAAGCTCCAGATATCAGGAGACTAATTACAAACTGCTGGCAATGTGGTACAAAACACCAGACAGCCTGCACAGAATCTTCCTGGCAACACCCAACACATGCTAGAGGTGCGGCACGGGTCCAGGAACACTAACGCACATATGGTGGGATTGCCCCCAGATCATACCATTCTGTGACGCGATTCAACAAAAAAACAGAGAGATACGGGGGAATTCGATAAAGAATTGGCCTTGCTATACTCCACACCACTCTCCATTGGAACATACCGAAGATCCATTCTTAGACACCTCCTGAATGCTGCCAAAGCCCTGATCCCGCTACATTGGAAACTGACCACAATACCCACAACGGCACAAAGGATGGACAAAGTAGAAGAAATATACACTGCAGAACTGGTACAGGCATCCCTATTAGGCACTGAGGAGAAACATGTGGACAGGTGGCGGCCGTGGCTGGCCTACGTGTTGGGGCGAACGGCGGGGGCGGGGGTGATGCGCGGACATGAGTGGAAAGCGGGAATACCTACCTGGCTGGCGGGCTCTCACCCACCCACACCGAACACACCCCCGCTAGAGGTGACTAAACGAGTAATCACCTGGAGGGTGGTCGAAAGCCGATTCCTCCTCCCTCTTCCCCTCTCTCTCCCAACACTCTTGCCAACCCATCCACCCGCCATATTGGCCTCATCCTACAAAACACCTGTAGACTACCACATTAGCTACGACTTTGACAATACACCCGACGACACACAATACATCAAGTAACACCTACTTTAACCGCCCAACACTGGAACGGGCACAAGACGACCGCTAACTAGACGAACACACCACCAAGTAAAAGGCTGATAACGCTCCTTTTCCACCCTAGAAAATCGCAAATTTAAAACGTATGTTTTATTTTTTTTATTTTTTTTATGTAAACAGTTACATGGGACCTGCGTGTCCCATTTTCACAAATATGACATTATATGTTACGTATTGCTATCTACTATGCTCAATAAAAGCTTTGTACGGAAAAAAAAATATACAGGGTGCGCAATAAAATCACCAACACACAGTGAGATATACTTAGTCCAGGGGAAAAATCCTAATGGTACATCTCTGGTTAATCTGTAAAACAGAAAAGCTCCCATGCAAAAAAATAATGGGTCACTCACACTTCCCAAAGCCACATATAACAGGCTCTGGCAGTGTTGGCTTGTGGATGATAAAATTGCTTTTGGTGTCAAATCCCAATCCTGTAATTCCTTCATTCAAAAAGTAAACACTTGAGGTAAAATAAATCCGATTTACTCAGAAATCACATGCAAAATACAGGAAAAATTGCAACAACAAACAGAAAATCAAAGTTCACATCAAAGATATATTACAACCTTATGGCCTTGACCATTCCTAAACAAATGTTTGCAGTGTGGCATGTTGCAGCATGCTGTTGAAAGAGGCCACTGCCTTCAAGGAACCCCATTGCTATGAAAAGGTGTATGTGGTCTGCAACAATTTGAAGGTAGGTTGTGCATATCGAAGTAGCAGCCACATGAACGCCATAACCCAAGGTTTCCCAGCAGAATGTTGCCCAGAGCATAATACTGTCTCTGCCAGCCTGCCTTCTTCCCACAGAGCATCCTGCTGCCATCTCTTCCCCAGGTAATCGAGGCACACGCCCAAATCTAAAAACGAATGTGATTCATTAGACCATTACTGATATTACTCCATGGTCCAGGCATTCATACTTCCATTGAATTTGCTTTCGGCAATGGACAGGGGTCATCATGGGCACTCTGACAGGTTTGCAGCTATGCAGCCCCATACACAGCAAACTACAATGCACTGCGTTCTGAAACCTTTATATTTATTTATAAAATATTTTACCAGGAATGATACTTTGCGATTTCTCTTGTTTTCAAGTATGTCCTGGGTCCACAAAACAATGCATTGATACAATAGGGTATAATAAAATACAAAAACAATATTAATACAAAATATATACACAATTTAACATAGAACAGGTAAGAAATATATAATCAACCATGACAGATGCATTCTGTTTTGAGATATGTAGAGAGGGATCTCTTAAAGTATTTTAGGCTTAGGGAAGATTTAAAAGTGTGTGGGTGCTCTATAGGAGAAGGAGGATCGAGCCGCATGATGGCAATTGCATTATTTACATATTGCTACCCCAAGACCAAGGCAGGGGCAACCGTTAGGCAAACTAGACATTCGCCTAGGGCAGCAGCCTGCTGGGGGAGCCCTCCGGGATATTTCCTGGTGGACTTCGCCTGTCTTAGGGCTGCAGCGCAGGCAGAGACCTCAGGGGAAAGTGCTCCCTCGCCTCCCGCCCGCCCGACTGCCTGCATGTCCGGCCGTGTCCCTGCCCAGTAGCCCCACTGAACCCCAGATGAGAAATTCACCCCCCTATCCCAAACGTAGGGAGCCTGGGTGAATTTAAATTTAAAATAAATAAATATTAATAATAATTGTGAGTGTGGGGAAATGTGGGTGTCAGCGAATGTAAGTGTGTTAGTGAATGTGAGTGTGTGTCAGTGAATGTGAGTGTGTGTGTCAGTGAATTTGAGTGAGTCTGTCAGTGAGTGTGTGTGTTGGTCAGTGAATGTGTGTGTTGGTCAGTGAATGTGTCTGTTGGTCAGTGAATGTGTGTGTCTGTCAGTGAGTGCGTGCGTCTGTCAGTGAGTGCGTGCGTCTGTCAGTGACAGTGTGTGTCTTTCAGTGAGTGTGTGTGTCTTTCAGTGAGTGTGTGTCCGAGTAAGTGTATGTCTGTCTATCAGTGTGTCAAATCAGTGAGTGTGTGTATGTCATTGTTTGTCAGTGTATATGAGAGTGTGTGTCTGTCAATAAGTGTATGCATCTATCAGTGAGTGTGTGCGTCTGTCAGTGAGTGAGCGTCTGTCAATCAAAGTGCGGCCTTGACAGGAAGGGGTGGGGGGTGCCCAAGCACTGTCCTGCCTAGGGCAGCCCAAATCCTAAATACACCACTGTGTGTGTGTGTGTCTGTCAGTGAGTGTCTGCCTGTGTTTTTGTGTGTGTGTCAGTGAGTGAATCTATGTCAGTGAGTGTCTGTAACAGTGAGTGTGTGAGTGTTTGACCGTCAGTGTGTGTGTGTATGTATGTCAGTGAATGTCTCTTTTTGTGTGTGTCTGTCAGTTAGTGTATGTATGTCAGTGAATGTCTGTGTGTGTGTGTGTCTGTCAGTGAGTGTATGTCTTTTAGTGGGTGTGTGTCTGTCTGTCAGTGTGTGTATCTGTCAGTGAGTGAGTGTATGTCTGTCAGTGAGTGTATGTGTGTCAGTGAGTGAATGTCTGTCAGTGAGTGAGTGTATCTATGTTAGTGAGTGTCTGTGTGACAGTGAGTGTGTGAGTGTTTGAACATCTGTGTGTGTGTGCCTGTCAGTGAGTGTCTGAATGTGTGTGTGTGTCTGTCTGTCTGTGAGTGAGTGTATGTATGTCAGTGAATGTCTCTCTTTTTGTGTGTGTCTGTCAGTTAGTGTATGTATGTCAGTGAATGTCTGTGTGTGTGTGTATGTGTGTGTCTGTCAGTGAGTGTATGTCTTTTAGTGAGTGTGTGTCTGTCTGTGTATGTGTGTGTATCTGTCAGTGAGTAAGTGTATGTCTGTTAGTGAGTGTATGTGTGTCAGTTAGTGAGTGTATGTCTGTCAGTGAGTGAGTGTCTCTGTGTATGTGTGTGTGTGTCTGTCAGTGAGTGTGTCTGCCAGTGTGTGTCTGTCAGTGAGTGAGTGACATGAGGGGGCGGCAAAATTGATCTAGGGCGGCAGAAATCATTGCACCAGCCCTGCCCAGGAAAAGCCCTAAATTATGGTTTTATACACCCTAATTTTGGGAAGTCTGCTAAGGTTTAATTTATGCTCCTTTAAGCTCACATATAAACAATGCGACAATACAACTCACATACTGTATGGAATTGCTAAGTTCCAGAACCACCTGGGGCTTGGGTCCAATGGAAAAACTTAATGACCCCTATGCTCATCAGCCTCATGAATGCCAGAGCCTAAGGATTCCCAGGTGTAGAGGTCATTAACTCCTACATTAACTCCTATGTCTAAGGACCGAGTGGTCCAAAACATATAAGGAAGATTTTTCTTTGACTTTTGTTTTCCCCTGTTTGTTTTTGCACCTTGTGAAATAAACCTTTTTTCTTTTGTATTCGGAGAGCTTGAGCTTCAATGTGATCCCGCCATGCTGTCTAACTAGGAGAGGAATGAGCGGCAAAGTTCTGTTCTCCAGCATCCCCTCTCAATAGTTATCTGGTGGCACAACCAACTGCTTAGTAGTCTGAGACAGCACTATACTACTTTTCATAACAGACAGCTGTGTTGAAAGCAGTTGCCTTAAGTAAAATTACTAATATTTAAAAAAAAAACTGTCCTCTCCACTATAGACATTCAGTGTTGAAGAGCCATACATCTGGGGGCTTAAGACCCCAGAGCCCCCCTCTCTCCACAATGTCTATGTTGTATGATACAGGGGAAAGATAGAAAATAATTACACGTTATGTTATTATTTATTTATCCATGTCCCATTATACATGTATGATGTACATTATAGTGTCTTTCTAGTAAAGCTAATGCTTCTTTCAAGGCTAGACAATTTATTGTAATTTAATTTTGCAGGTTGAGAAAAAATTCATGGCATTTAAAAAAAAAAAAAAATTAGAAATACTATTCATTATAAAACATTTTTTTTGCTTGATTGTCATAGCTCTCCTAAAAGTAACTTTTGGTTTCTCTGGTAATAAGCAATTTAAGACTAAATCTCGATTCAATACCAACTAGTATCTATATTTTATTTTAGAAAAACCTTACTTTGGCTATTGAACTTCACAATAATAGCTAGTTCTCTATTATCTGACAACGGCTTTTTTTATATTCAATTAATGCTTTTATGTTAACATTTTCAGCCTACCTCATTGTTCGAAATACATTGGTCATCATACCAATAGATACTATAAAAAAAAAAAAAGGAAACAAAAGCTGTTTTGAACAATTACAATTGATGCTGCAAAAATTTGACAATTGACAGCAATAACACAAAATACAATCAAAAGACTGAAATACAATTACATCTACTAACAAATCACTGTAGTAAGGAAATTAATACATACATGTCACATTAAGCTGCAAAGAAAAAAAAACTTTCCTTTAACTATGAAATAAAAAGAACTACTTTTTATAAAGGAAACAATAATAATACTTTTTAGAAAGGAAACAAGGATAATTGGAAACACTCACATGGTGCAGAGCTATGTCCAGGCTCTGCATAATTGGATTTGTGTGTATCTTCAAAGGGTCTTCTGCCCAATCCACAGGTGTTTCAGAGAAATAGCAGGTAACGAGGACTCACAGCGTATCACTATTGTAAAATGTATATTTAAAAGGAATAGGTTTACTTAAAAAAAGAGGTTAGATACATATGAGAAACCTGTTGCATTCAATATGAATCATGAATACTATTCACGGCTTCCTTGAGATAATCTTCCTTTTATCTCTTGAATCCAAATCTAATTCCCCTGTAAAGTATATAAAAAGATTAATGCACTACAAAAATAAAGATTCAATTTTTTTTCACATTACAGAAACTTGGGTGGGGGTGCTTAAAATTTCCCTCTTTTGTCACTAAAATAGAAGTAAGGAAGAATGAGAATTAGAAGAGGGTGAAAAATCCAACAAAATGAAAAGGAGAAGAAAGGACTTTCAAGAATTCTCAATTTAACAGATACTGGCAGAAGCAATTGCATGCATACTAAATAAAGGATTACAATACGAATATTTAAATCTTTCAGTATCTCTTTTTCAGGCACCTATTCTCCACTACATCTTTGTTAGGGAAATGCAAAATACTGTTCTCGAGCTATAATCCAAATGTAAAAGGACACTTTAAGCACCAAAACAACTTTATCTAATGAGGCCACAAGAGAATAAACCTTTTTGAACGGGGGGTGGAGCTTGACAGCCGAGACAAGCAGCCGCAATACTTTGGAGCTCCAAGGCACAAACAAGAAAAAAAAAAAAAAAACCCATACAAACTATGCCTAAACCACGGCAGAAACCCCAAGCTTACACCCTAACAAAATGGGACGCAAAACAAAAAAAACAAACCCAGAAAAAACAACCCGGGACTCACCATAGGAGACATGTGGAGGCAGGCCCAAGGCGCAAACGAAGCCAACATGGCGGCACTCCACGGGGAATGCTCGGACTTCTCCGATGACCTCTCAGGAGAGGAATACTTACCAGCCCACATGGTGGGAAGGCCCTCACCACCGACCAACGCCACACGGGACTCCACACCAGTGACAGTGTCGATCCTTAAGCAATTATTAGCGGACCACCATGACGACATCCATAAGGACATCACTGCACTGAGGGGAGACCTAAAAGGGGTGACCACCCGCCTAAATACAATGGAGAACCGAACCGAAACAAATACCAGGGACATAGGGGAACTCAAACGTACTGTGCAGGATCTGCAGCTACAGCAACGTTCCCACGAATACCGCATGGCCGAGCACGAAGACGCCAGACGGCATAAAAACCTGAAAGTTAGGGGGCTCCCGGAGGAAATAACAGATGCAGAGCTACCACAGGTCATCAAATGCCTGCTCGCTATGATACTGCCACCCGCACAAGCAGTCCACATACACCCAGACTACCTCTTCAGGGTCCCCAAATCACCAAAGGCACCTACCGGGACCACCAGGGACGCCATAGTTGCTTTCCGGAACAGAATTGACAAAACGGCAGTACTGGACACCCTGTAGGGCAGGACACCCCTACAATTCGATAACAGGGCACTGAGTTTCTACACTGACCTCTCCAACAGCACCTTAGTATGGAGACGATCCCTCCAGCCACTTACCATCCTTCTCCGCCAAAAGGGCCTCAGATACCGCTGGCGACCATCCCACACCCTAACAGTCCAGCAGGGACCGGACTCACATCAGGTTTGGGACTTGTGCGACGCAGCACCGCTCCGACAATCATTGGGCCTACCTATGGACTCCCTCAACCCAAAAGGCCAGAAGAGCCCAGTATCCCCGCAGCACAGATGGGACCCGACCAAAACTGTCCCGTTCATGTCACAAGGCCTCACACCCGACCCATACGTTGATGTTACCACCTGAACTGCAACGGGCAGCTGCACGGGATACCTGACAGGACGGCAAGAACAAGTACACCAAACATGCTGCACACCCGGGAGATCTGGCATTAACCCCTGACATCCTCTACACTTTCCCCCTAATGATAGATGTTTAATCTGCTGTACTGCAAACCGCATTGCCACAACATGGACTAAGGGTGAAGGTTTGCAGTAGCCTCTCTCCCTGCCACAACCCCGGGCAGCAGAGCAGACTTAAATGGGTATCCCCCTGCTTATTATCTGACAGTCAGCGGTTTTTAAAATATGACCTAAAATGTTTGTATGTTTAATAACACAAACAACATTACATATACTTCTGCAACACAGGCTGGAAGAGCCCACCATTGCCTCCACACTTAAATGCTAGGACACTAGAACACTCACACACCTGTTACAAGCGCCATACCCTTAGAGAAAACCCATAACCTGCTACTAACCTGCTTTATGTGAAGGCACTAGCCTGACTTTGCTCCCATGACACACAGGTCCGGAGTATATATGCAATGTTTGTTTTACTATGTTTTGTTCCTCTCTCTTCTCCTTGTTGTCTCTTCCCCCTCGGATATGACAAACTGCCTAAACAGCATGTAATCAACCTTAAATCATTTAACTTAGTCTATCACCAAGCCACCCGATCAATAGTATTATACACGCAACCTGCCTGTAACGAGAGAGGTGGCCAGACAGACCCTACCAGACAACATCTACAATGCATAACATAGACTAATACTACCATAACAGACAGGAAACCGCTTGCAGTTTCATGTTATGACAACCCCACTGTTCCTTCAACCTACTCTTAAAAAAAAAAAGTGCCATTTACTTTTAAGCAATCCCATACCTGATATGCCTGTTAATATACTACCTGTAACTGCTATTGTGGCAGAGCAGGTATACTGTTATTTTATGCACAAGGAAAAATAAAGAATTTAAAAAAAAAAAACCTTCTTGAACGGTTTATCCCCAAAGTTGCCTCCAACAACTCCCGTCCTTGGTGGCATCCAGATTCAGGAGTGCCGTTGGGCAGGGGCGCAAATTAATTGTCTGGGAAGGGTTAGCTGGCACTCTCAGCTAATCAATGACTCCCCATTCACAAAGCTGGCTTGCAAAGAAACATACCTCTGGGGCCTCCTGGCACCATAACAACTTCATTTAGATGAAGTTGGTTTGGTGCCTGGAATGTCCCTTTAACAATTGATTAATTTGGATTTCAATATTTTCCTGACATGCCGCCCTTTTTGTATAACTCACTGAAATCACTTTATTGAAGGCGTCTTGTATCAAGGGGCACTCTGAAAACAATGCAACTGAAGTGTATGTGAAAAAGAAAGAGTTTGCAGCTTTCTGTAACTTAAGAAAGCTGCAAACTCTTTTTCCCTTAATCACAGCTCCTTTTTTAGAAAAATGTGTTCCAGATTGAATTCCATTTCAGTGTATATAGGCCTGTCGTGATTGGGCCACCACAAACCATTTTCTTATCTTTTGCATTATATGATTATATTAAATTGTATTTGTCTATTAGGACATCTATTTTAAGAGGATGCGAAATGTCAGTACAGGATCTATTTTGTCTTGTGGCGCAACATCCCCTCTACATGTCTATTTTAATCTTCTCACTTCACCAAGTATTACACTTCTCATTGTCACAGCTCCAGGTGTGCTCCTGGCCAGCAAAATAAAAAAGTGAGGTGAAACGATGAGTTGGCTTTGGGAGTCGCAGCCTGCCGAGGGCTGATGGCAGTGACTGATACGAACTTTTGGACAAGGAAGTGGGATCTGTCTGTTTGGGGGAAGTTACCCAACAGCTGTCAGTTAGATGGAATGCTGGTCCATTAAAAAGCTGGAAAAGTTTATAAAACTGTGGCCATTGCCCTTACCCATAATTCTGGTCTCAAGTGTTTTTGTTGGGGGCAACTGAGTGTGGGGACTGGTCAGCAGTCATATGGGAACCAATCATACAGAGTGCATTATAGGAGGGAGTTAAATAATTTTGCTATTGTTGTCCTAGTCACACCTTCTCTGTCTGAGATTCTCACAGCCTCCCTTCCAAAGAAGAGTTGTAAAGATTCATTCATTCATTCACTTATTACATGGACGCTGTGTGAGATATGGACGGTGTGGCAAATGAAGGGATTTCGTTTCTAAATGGCAAAAAACAGACCAGTGAGAATGCAGGGGCATTATTTATACACCAAAACCAATTAATGAAGCTAAAGTTGCTTTAGATCAGGGGTTCCCGTGGAACCCTTTAACATAGTGTACCAACATCGTGGAACCCCACGACCCACCCCCCAAAAAAAAAAAATTGCACCATTTTAATTAGCAAAGTGTAATGTTTTCATTTTTTCCGCAAATAATTTTTTGGGGTATACATACAATTATTTATACAGACAGTAAACATATTGTAGTACTTAGGAGCAGGTGTGCTTTTGTGTGTAGAGTTGATGTTTGTATGTAATGTTTGCATTTGTGGGTAGGGGTGTGATTGGATGTAGTTTGGGCTTTTAAATGCATGTTTGTGGTATTGGTGAGTGAAGGGTGTGTTTGTATATAATTTTGGAGTTTGAATTCAGGGGTATTTTTGTGTGTAATGTTTGTGTTTGCTGGGGTGTGTTTGCATGTTGTGTAGCTGTTTGATTGCTGGGTTGAATGCACATACACTGTCACATACATACTTACACAGATATACATACACATTAACACAGAGATACACACAAACACACTTCACATATACACACACATTCATAAACACACAGACACAAAGATACACACTGACATATGAACATATCTTGACACATAGATCCACACACTGGCACAGATACACACATATACACAGACATATACACACTCAGATAAACACAGTGACACACGCACACCTTAACACACAGATACACACACTGTATCTGTGTGTTACATATAAGATACACTCAGATACCCACACTGACACATACACACTGACACACATAACCTGTTGTGTGCAGGAGGGTGACTTGCTGGCTGTGGCTGGTGTGTGTGGGGGGAGCTGCTCACTCCCAGCAGCTGCCTTTCTCCCTCCAGCATTGCATTTTCTTTATGAAGCTGGGAGGAAATGACTTCCTCCCAGAATCCCATACTACAGGGGGCTCGGTCGCCCAACTAATCGGCCACGGTGCTAACCGGGTCCCTCTGCAGCAATGCCTATTGGATGGCTCCTTAGGGTTTTGTGGAACACCAACTGGAAAATGCTGCTTTAGAGTATCCCTCTAAAGAATATCTCAATGCCACATAGTACTTGTAAACTGAAAAATAATTTAATCTTCTCTCTGTAATATGTGGTCTCGAAAACTGCAGCACACTCTTGTCAGAATTGTCTCTCTTGTATCTGCCTCCCTTTAGTCCTTTATAAACAACTCCGCTACATTCATTGACCTCATACATTGTTCATCACCTGCTTAGCCACTATATAAACCTCACCATTTACTCCTCATATATTACAGAATACAATTCAAACTCTTGATCCATCCCAAAAAATCTCTAACTACATCTTTGTCCACCTGTCCTCTTCACTCTATCCATGACTTGCATCTTTCTTCTCCTCTCATTACTTCTGCCCACTCCTCTATCCATTTATATACAATTTCTTACCTTTCTCAATCAAACCACTCCTCTCTTTTATCATAAATATTCATAAAATTACAAACTTTTTATTTATTTCCCCACCTTAAAGGAAGTTTGTATTCCTGACATTATAGCTATAATAATGATATTTAGATTCCCGGCAATCCTGTCAACAAGGTAAAAGGTGAGTTTACTCACCTTTATTCCAGCACCCGGCCACCCGTTCTGCCTCCAGGGCTGAGATCATCAAACTTGCCGATCTCAGCCAATCAAATGCTTTCCCATGAGGAACATTCAGCGTCTCCATTCAGAGCATGGAGAGTGACTGAGTGACTGCCACTGGAAGTGGACCTAGGCAGTAATGTAAACAATGCATTTTCTCTGAAAATGCAGTGTAGCGGAGTAGCAGTATAATCCACGGTATCTCTGCTGGTAGTCAGGATAAAGCAGGTAAAACACAGGCAGTGTAATAATAATCCCTCTTCCTCAAGGACTAGACGACACATAGTCTGGGATTCAACTGTCAACTGTCATTTTATTCCACGGTCACAGTATTTATGCAAGTCCCCATGCAAGGGGTTTCCTGAATGACATTGCAGGGGTTTTACTACAGAGGACTGTGTGGGGAACTTAGCCTGCAAGGCTGCTTCCCAGCATGCCTTGCTGTACAGGAGAGATAATTGTGCAAGAATGTACTGTTAATCACATTATCTCTCCGTACAGCAAAATATACAGTTTTACATTAAAAAAAAACCATAACTGATATAATATACAGACGAATGCTACACACAGCATATAAACTGAGGTTTTTACCCTATTTTGTGGTTGCATTAAACCAACGGCTGGTTATAAAATTATTTAATGAATAGAATTGGATTTTGCATCAACCTTCAACATATTATATGATTTAGGGATGTTATATTTGGACATGCCCAATAGAGATTTGCATCTTCATTTTACTTTGTTTTAGAGTACACAATTTTATTTAGACGATAAACCCTTTTTTTTTTTTAAATCTTTTTTAATTATTTCTATTTAGGTTATAATCCCCTTCTTCACCTTAGAAGAATTTCTTTTCTTTTCTCTGTATCAAGTTTATATATAGGCTAACACACTTCTATCTTCTTACAAGACATATTTTTAAACTTTACCATGTTTAGTAGATAGTCTCCTTACCATCCTAAAGCCAATAGAAATGTAAGTAGAAAAGACAAATGTTAATTTAAGATTGGTGACTGCAATATAAGGTAGAGAAAAATTTATTTATTTATTTATAGAATAATGATGTTTCTCTTTATTTCCTCATGTATATACTTATTATGTTAATGGATGGGATGTATATATGGTGATCTGGAACTGCTTAGAAACATAAGAGCTCCATTAGGACGAACAAGTGTGAGCAAGAGATGAGGGATTTACAAGCTGTATGACTCCAACCAATGAGAAACGAAGGGGGGGGCGGAGCTTTGGATACAAATGGACGGCAAGCAGCATGAAGAGGACGTCTGAGGAAGCCCAGGTCACGTGGGTGAAACGCGTTATGTCACAAGGGGGCAGAGCCAGGATCCGGAACAAAGAAGTGACCGGAGCAATTGACTTTTAAACAAGCGTTTTTCGTGGGAACTTGTTTGTTACAAGCCCACACCTTGCTGAGTAAGCAGTTTTAATTGTTTTACAAATAAATATATATTTTTATACTGTGCCATTGGTGTGCTCCTGGTTCTGTTTCCCATACAGTGCTGCAGAAGAACGTTTTGGCCTCTCTGAGGAACCAGATTGTGAGAATATTTCCCTCTCCATAGAAGCCTATCCCACCCAGAGCCAGGGTTCATTAGGCTCTGGGAAATGGGAGTGTGAACTCCCAATTCTCTATTTAAGTGTGCAATACAAGAATAGTTTAAAATCAGTTGGTCTGCACTATATTGTCTGTATATGTATCTTTTCAGATGATGTTTAGGAAGGTTTACTGGTGAGATATATACTTACTAGATACACATATTAATACTCTAGCGCAGCATCTTTTTCTGGATATTACAGTGTCTGTAGACCTAATGTTTTCAGCTTCCAGGAAGGAGTCTTTTAACCCATTCAGCCAACAGTGGAACTTCCGCCGGTGCTGCACAATCTGGGTCCACATTGGATGGTCCTTACTCTGATCAGGAGCTTGATCAGGTACCACAGCCTTTTAATAGTGCACCAGACCAGGTGCCCTTGTTCAGGCTAGGAGGTAATTAGGTCACTTTCAAGTGACTTTTAAATGTAAAGTAAATCTATAGTGTCAGGAATACAAACATATATTACTGGCACTATAGTCATAAAGTGGCAGTTTAGGTGACAGGCCCACTCCGTCAGTTAAAATGGGATTTGACTTGCCTTTTCTCCTCACCGTGCTGGTCTCGCCAAGCCTGGCCCCGCCGGACTCTGCCTCCATGACTGAGAGCATCAGTCTTGTTGGGCATTGGGTGGCTATTGAGCAAATGCTGTGCTGTGCCAGTCAGCACCTCCTCATAGAGATGAATCAATGCATCTCTATGAGGAAAGTTCAGTGTCTCCATGTAGAGGGTGGAGGCGCAGAATATCTGCACCCCCGCCCACACAGTTACAGGCAGACAGTCACACACAGTCAGAGACAGACAGACAACCACACAGACAGTTACAAGCAGTCACACACAGTCACAGCCAGACAGTGACCATGCAGACAATCACATATACAGTCACACACACAGTTACAGGCAGACAGTTTCACACACACACAAAGGTACAGGCAGACAGACACACACAGTTACAGTCAGACAGTCAGACACACACACAGTTAGAGGCAAACAGTCATGCACACACACAGTTACAGGCAGACAGTCACACACCTACACACAGTATCAGACAGACAGTCACACACACACACAGTTACAGACAGTCACACACACACAGTTACAGACAGACAGTCGCACACACACACAGTTACAGGCAGACAGTCAGACACACACACACACACACAGTTACAGGCAGACAGACACACACACACACATACACACACACACACATACAGTTAGAGGAAGACAGTAACATACACACACAGTTAGAGGCAGACAGTCACGCACACACACAGTTAGAGGCAGTCACGCACACACACAGTTACAGGCAGACAGTCACACACACAGTTACAGACAGTTGCACTAACACACAGACAAACAGTTACAGGCAGACAGTAACACACACACAGTTACAGACAGTTGCACTAACACACAGACAAACAGTTACAGGCAGACAATAACACACACACAGTTACAGACAGACAGTCACACACACAGTTACAGGCAGGCAGTCACACACATACACACAGTTACAGGCAGACTGTCGCACACACACAGACACACAGTTACAGACAGACACACACACAGTTGCAGGCAGACAGTCACGCACACACCCAGAAAGTTACAGGCATACAGTCTGACACACTCTGTCTCTCTCTTACTTACACACAGAATGGGCTGGAGGAGGAGTACATTCACTGAAGTGTGTTAGTTGGGGAAGTAGCGACTCCTTGCTTCCCCTCCATGTACAGCAGTAACAGCAGCCGGTAAGGGCCTGTTTAACTCTTCTCCTGCTGCTGGTTTCGCTCCGCCCCTGCCACTGAATTGGCTCTGCCCCCACATTCCTTCCGTGTGGCCAGCTTTGAAGTGGCTTCATTGTTAGTCCCTGCATGTGTGAGTTGTGTCGGCAGCCCAGCTGCCGTTGGGCCCAGTGCAGCCACACAGTTCACACATCCCTGGCCCTGGTCATGACACCCCCTACCTGGTAGCACCAGTGGCGAACCGCCCCCCTCCTCCCCCCGCTCCCACTTTGGAGACAGAAAGCACCTCTAGTGGTGGTCTGAGTGACTGCCACTAGGGATGTTACTAGGCATCAGTGTGAACACTGCCTTTTCATTGAAAAGTCAAAGTTTACATTGAAAAGTCTCCAGGGACAGACTATACTCACCAGAACAGCTACAATATGCTGTAGTGGTTCTAGTTACTACACTGTCACTTTAATGTAAAAAATAGCTGAACTGGAAAAATTTAATTTGTACCTTGAATTCACACTGAATTCCAAGTTTAGTGAATAACACTTTGTGTAGGAGGTTTGGAAAAATCTATTCTTTATACCTTTATGTAGCTATAAATAGACTATTTCAAGAACTGTATGCAGATATGTTTTTTTTTTTAATCCAGTTATATTGTACATCCATGTGGAAAACACCAGCCCTCTATAAAAAAATAATCTGTCTGAAAAATAGAGAAGCGGTGGAATTTCATCTTAGAAAAAAACTGAAAACACATTTCACTTTTTAGTTAAATCGAGCAGTATATGATGCCGATATTTTACTTGATGTATTTACATGTGTGTTTTTTGAAAGAATATGTGTGGAGGTTCATCACGTAAGGGTAAAAAAAATGTGTTAGTGATGCTTTCTGAGTCTGCTCCATTCAGATTGTATCGGTATGGCTGCATGTGACATTATAGCTATCTGGCGCCATCTTGTGCTCTATGTGCATGATAGTACAACAATGGCTTCATGTTAACTGATCCACTGCATGCATAAATATATAACATGGTATCACAGAATGCTTGTACAGAGGCAACAAGCACGCTCACAAAAAAAAAAAAAAAAACACCAGGTCAAGATTTAAGGACATTGATTTAGACAGGACCCCCTCTCAGTAGATAATAGCAAATCTTTATTTTCTTATTTTAAGTGAAAATCATGTTTCGTCTTGCATCCACAAGCTGTCAATATCCTGAATATTAGCTATTATATTTTTGCACCAGTTACCTACTCCACTGACAGCCAGAAGCGATCTCTACTGAGCTAGCCTGACAGTCCAGGGCTTAGCTCATTAGCTGAGAGTGATCAGTTGATGCTCTCAGCCAATAAGCTTGCCCAGCATGGCTGAGCTTAGTTCGCGTGTTTCTAGCTCTCAATTTAGGAAGCTCGGGATACCCCATGTAACTTGTCAAGCCATAAGTAAAATATTTAGGTGTGTGGCCAAAGAGGCAAGCTGTGTCCCTGTAAGGTAAGATCTGACCATTAATTTACTTAATACAAATTTCCTAGCTGGGTCCCCTACACCATTGCCTCCTGTCTCCTTCATCCATAAATGTTTGCCTTCTCTGTGGTTGATTGTCTGAGGGTGTTAGCTATTGGTCTTAGCCTGTCTCTGGCTAGTAATCGTACATATTTTTACTGGGCTAGCAGAGTGCAGTTACGTAAAGGCTGCCATCCAAATTTGAATCATTTTGGTTCTAGTAGTGCACTTTTTATCTCTTAAAGTTACACTTAATCACCTAGGAACCTGCACTGATTTTTAACCCAGTTTACGTGTTGTCAAGTACTCGGCAGTGAGTGAGTTTATAACTGACTTGTGACTAGACAGTACAGATATTTGTTTAACTAGGTTGTTTACTACCATTCAACTTTTAGTGAAAAGGTGCCACTATTTTGGAGAGGAGAACAGTGTCAATTATATAATAGTTGTAAGCAATGCATTAAACTACAGAATATATATATATTTTTATTTATTTATTACAAAACTGGAAGTGACAAAGGTAATAAAGCATGAGGGGGGTTAGGCATTTAAAATTCTCCGCCACAGTAGAGACTTTGAAGTTAACTTGAAAGTGAATATTGATTTTAATGTTGACTTCAAGGTTTAATACAAAGTTCAATGCTGGCATTAAAGTCCACTTGGCCAAAAACCAATGTACTCCCTCTAGTCTACTGCAGAATGTAAATTGTTGCTGGAGAATGAGATATGCTCAAAGCAATGCACGTTCAACTTTTTAGCAAGACTAGACTTTTTTTTAAATCAGGTTTTGCCCATTAACTCTCTTTACTCCATCACTTGAAAAATACAAACACACAAATATTTGTCTTATTGTGTTAACCAAATGAAAGCGTTAATAATAAACATTGGACTATGGGCTAACACAAGAAATACAGAATAACATATATATATATATATATTTATTTTAATTTTTTTTTAATGTTAGGTTCAGGAACATTTAGCATTAAAATAATGTACATACATATAGGGATTATTTATTAATTTTAGTGAGTTTTAGAAAGTAACAAACTATATACCTTCCCTAGTCTTTTAAATGGGCACTGTGAATGTATCCTTTTTTTTTCTTTTTCTTTTTCTTTTTTTTTTTTAAATGTATAGATAGTGCAATTTATGAATTGCAGTACATAGATGTCAGATCACTTCCTCCCAGCACTTGTGAATGGGAATCCACACTGTAGTGGAGCAGCCTGCAGCTGCTGATGCAGTTCCTGTCCTTAAACTGTACCTGACCAGCCTGGTTCCCACGGGAACCCAGGGAAGCCACCCACACTGCTAGATTTACTCATACAAATAATACGAACAGCCCACAAACAAACATACATACAATCCGCACAAACGATAATCCACATACATGCACACAACCCCACATGCAGCCTCTCTCACATGTAATACCCCAAACAGCCCCCACACATACACACATACTACCAAACACACAATGTGACCTATCCATCCACACACAATTCCACAAGCAGCCCCCATACACAGCCCACGTTCATATGTATCATACACAATACCACAAACTACTCCTGAACATATACAATATAATAGCTCATATACCCACAAATACAACGATACAAAGCAATTACAGTATCAATAACACAAGCAGAATACGGCAGCATACACACCTCAATTTAAAAAAATAGGACCGGCACGCCACGGGACATCACAATCCTATATCGGCACAGTGCTGCTAAAAGGTTGCCTACCCCTGCTCTAGACTTTTGTGTAGAGCAGAAGTATATGTTATGATGTTTTTTATTGCCTTGTACTTTTCCATGCCTTTCTTCTGATTTTGCGTTCTAGTTTGAGTGCACTGTATCCAGCTCAGCTCTCTGTTGTTTTTCTGTTGACTAATAACCTTTTCTTTTGCCTCTTCCTTTTCACACAGGAAACAGCTTTGGCAAAACATCTTAATAATCAAGTTATTGAATGTGTCTTCTCCTGGTTATTTTTATATTGAGTATTGGAGATGGGAGCAGCACCCAGGTATGTAGTCAAACTGTTCTAGAATGGTATGTCTCCTTACGAACAGGGCACTCCTTGCACCACAACCACTACAGCAATTTGAAGTGGCTATGGTACTTGGACTGTTCTTTTCACCCCTAAACAGTAACCCTACACTACCCTCACACTAACCTCTATACTACCCTTAAATTTACACTAACCCTAACCTAAACATGATATAAAATATACACAATAGTAAAGTGTATTAGATGAAAATAATATCTCCGGGTCCAGAAGAGAATTAGAAAGTATTCATCATTTGGTGTCTCAAGATACACCTTGATGGCAATACACAATTCACAATTACACACATTACATGCATATACTTGTAGTCATAATACATACATTCATTGGCACGTGGAGGCATTCACTTGATGTATGCCAGTCAGGAACATAGGGGATATAAAAGTGAACCGCTAACAAAAGGTACAATTGGAGCGATATAAAAGGAGTATTATGGAATGTTAGAGTGGCCGGGCTTAACACTTACAGTACAGTACAGAAATAGGAAATAATAGAACTAACAACAGAACCACTAAGCCATATACATTAACCAAGGACAAAACAAAATCATGAGATACAAAAATCATAGACAGGACTAGCCAGGTCATCTATACCAGTAGGACAAAAAAAAACAAGAAAATTCCAAAAACACAATTCCAAGGTGAATTGAGTTTAAATAGGATCAGGTTCCAGTGTTATAATCCTGCATTAGTCAAGCATGTGCATTGTGTCAAAATTTAGGGGGAAAAATGAATTATAAAAGACCATAAAGTTATAGCAATATCATTTTAAGAGAGATTCTTAAAGGGACCTGTGCTAGAATAACACAGCTAAAGATACAAGGCACATCCAGAACGACGCAAGCAGGACAAAATTGTTGCTAGAGTGTGATTTATGGTAAGTGATTTAAGTGGAAGGGCCATTTCTTGTGTCAGGGAAGGCTGAAACTTTTGCATTCGCATCACAGACTAAATTTACCTGTGGTAATATAGGTGACAAAACTTTTTTTAAATGAATTATACACAATCTTTCATTAATTTAGTATATTTAAAAAAATTGTATCAAGTGTTTTAATGGAGGCATTGGGAGAGCATATGGGTGAGTAGTAGGCACTAGAGAATCCTGGCTCTACATACTTTATTTCTCTTCCCAAAGTATTTATCCTCTATGCTAACTGTTATGTTTAACTAATCCCAGTGAATCCAGAATAACTTGCTTCTCAAAAACTGGGGTCTAGTGTGTATCTGGAGGGGTGGTGCAGTGTGAGGGGTGCTGTGTGTGTGTGTAAGAGGGGTGCGGTGTGTGTGAGGGTGTTCTTATCTGCCATCATATTCTATGTTTCTAATATTCTTTGTCTGTTAACTCACTGAGTATTATTTTATATATATGTATATATGTGTGTGTGTTTGTGTGTGTCTGAGGATGTTGTGTGTGTCTGAGGATGCTGTGTGTATATGTGCGTGTGTGCGCATCTGAGGGTGCTGTGTGTGTAATGGTGCTGTGTGTGTAATGGTGCTGTGTGTGTTTGTGAGGATACTGTGTCTGTGAGGGTGCTGTGTCTGTGAGGGTGCTGTTAGTGTGAGTTTGGTGTGTGTGTGTGTGTGTGTATATATGTTTGGAGGGATTGTGTGTGGGGGGGACAGATTTAAATATTAAATATGTACTTTTTTTTTAATAACAAAAAACATTATATCCCCCCTACCTTGTTGCCTTTTGACTAGGGGGCTAGAGTTCACTCTTGCAAGATCTGAGCATTGCCGTGGTAACTGTGGCAACGCTCCGACCTCCTGAGAAGAACTCGGCGGAGCTGCAGGTTAGAGCTCCACCAGGTCCTCTCTCCTTCCCCCCAGCCAGCCGCCGCATGTAACTGCCTGTGGGCCGGTAAAGGAGATATTTGATCTCCCCACCAGGCCATGCAGGGACACATGGGATCCTGTGAACTCCCCTGCCGGCCTCGGCCTATGGCCATCGCAGGCCCATGGGACAATTGCTCGGTATGCCCGATGGCGAGTCCGGGCCTGCACACAGGCAAAAAATTAATTTTGTTTTGATTAGTTAATTTTAGGATTTTAAATTAAAAAATTATCGATTTGGACGAACTGAATGTCTTCTAAAAATGTTGTTACTTTCCATTTTTCCTATGGGGAATGAATGAAGGTGACACTCACAAAGTAACACAACACCAATTTAGGGAGTTATCTGTTACATCTTTGAAAGATCACCATTCAGAATACTCCTTTTATTTATTTTGATCTTTTAGCTGTTTAGTACATAACCTAATTCACTATGCTTAAAGATACCAATTACCAAATAAAGGAGCTATCTGCTAAACAACAGCCTAATTTAGTATCCTTAAGTATCAATCCCACATAAGGGTACAAGATTAGGGAGTTATCTGTTAAACTGATGAAAAAAAAAATTAAGAAAAGGCCTTTCATCAGTTTAACAGATAACTCCCTACTTTGGTATTTGTATCCTTAATTTTAACAATCCCAAGGAAGGATTCCAAATTAGGGAGCTATCTACTAAACATCTCAAAGTCTTTTTTCTTAATTTTGCTCTTTCCTTTGTTTAGTAGATAACTGCCTAATTTGATACCCTTAATTATAGCAATTCCACGTAAGGATAACTAATTAGGTAGCTGTCTACTAAATAGATGAAAGAGCTAAAATTAAAAAAAAGTAATAATCTTACTTTTGTTCTTTCAGTTTTTTTAGCAGATAAGTGCTTAATTTGTTAAATTTAGTTATGGCAATTCCATGTAGTTAATTGCACATATTTCAAAAATGCCACTAGAAATTCTAATTTAAGTAGAACCGCAAATTGTGTTTTATTTGAGTTTTTTGGAAGAAGCTTGGGCACAACATAAGAGTCCAAGTACATATTATATGATATATAATTGGCTGCTACAAATTTTTTATATTTCTTATTTAAACGTTCCACCCACCAGGAACAGTCACTGTACAGACAAACTCAGCTTGAGACAGTTATATCCTAAAAGATTACAAAATAAACAAACTGTAGGAACATTTAAGCTGGTTCCCACGGTCATTGCTGCATTCCTGAGTTGTGTTTCAAAGCTGTTGTATACAGCAAACGGAAACTCCAAGGAATCCATGTTTAAAATGGAATGAGGCAAAAATGTGATTCTTTGTTGATCTAATTTGTGTGTGTGTGTGTGTGTGTGTGTGTGTTAGTAGTAACCTCACTGCAAATTTGAGATTTCTGTGGGAAAAGCAAGTCTTATGGTTTGACTGGTGTGCAGATCTGTGTTTAACAATGTATTGACTATATACATAGATTATATTAATATGATATATTAATATATAATATATTAGACAGACAAGGAATTAAATTCAGAAAAAAAAAAAAAATATATATATATATATATATATATATATATATAATATCTTCACAAAGAGGGAATCGTGAAAACTAGCATATTAAAATACCTTTTATACTTAAATATTTAATTATCCAGATATGAGGAAGACCCGAACGGGTCGAAACGTTGATCAAACAACCTGTAAACCTTTGATGGATTTAAGACCGTTAATATTCTTAAAAAGACCGAAGAGTGCATCTTTCTTCAATACAATTTTATATATGTATATATATATATATATATACATACATACCTTGTTAAAACGGAACAAATAAATCATTTAAAAAGGCAAACAAACACAAATGCAGCACAAAAAAATGCCATGCGAATGTGTAACATACGTAAGGGATTTATATACAAAATGTGGTGCAAAGGTGTTGCAGTGTTAATAGCTTCTGTTACAAAATGTGTGAAAAACTACATTACAGTTATGTAGAAAAGTGATGGAAATATCACTTTTTTTTGCCTTTCAGGCTTCTTGAAACCCAAGGAAATTACATAGTTACAAAATGAAAACAAGTACTTACCATAAGAATAGTCACACAATAGTTGATTTAGTTTGCATTATCCTTTGTTCAAACTCAAAGGAAATCTATATAAAAGACATACAATCCATTTTAGATATAGACAATTGGTAAAATATGAAACAGGTATCATTATTCTCCACACTCATAAGAGGAAAAAAAATATCAGATTTGAAAAAGGAACTGACATGTCTTTGTCAGAAGAATTACACGGGGGGTTATTTACTGAACTCTAAATTGTAGTGGATTGAAAACCAAATTCAAAAATGTAGTTACCGATAGACAATTTGGAAACATTCTAACTTTGCCTGAATTTAACGATTTAGGTTTCAATTCATTAAAAATTAAGTATTGTGTGATTTATACATGACAGAAGATCGGACCTGTCCTTTGATTTTAGTAGCCCAACCATGAAACAAGTGCTCCGTTTAATAATCTAGACAAGAATATGATGAAATGATCTAGAGTGAAAGTTGTCAGTAAGGACTTTATTGAAATGTGAATTTTAAAAATTATATGTATCTTTCTTTCAATCCCTTTATGCATAAATAATTTTGTTTTAGATTATCATAGAACCCTCCAAGAATATGACTTGATGGGCTTATATTTACCTCAAGGATAACAATTATACAAAAAAACAAGGATAAACTTTCGGGTCTCCTAACATTGGGTGTGCCCTAAAATTTCAGTAATAGATGTCCAATCTCCTGGCTCCAATGGGTTACCTTCTATTTGTGGGTTACGTGCTAGAGTACCCAAGCAGCTAGGAGGTAACGTCTTCTCCATTTACCCTTCTCACCCTAATATTTAATAGTGAGGGAGGCAGCTATCTGTCTGTAAATTTGGTTCAACCAATTTAGTTCTGATAAAACCTATAGAAAATGCTGTCACTAGCACCATTTTGATAATTCACTCCATGGGTGAAAGAGTTAACACCATAAAGGGTCCCAAAATATCCCAATAATTAAAACAAAGATATTTACTTTATTAACAGTATTTTTTTAATTTATTGCATGTATTGCATTCATATTATTTGTTTAAATTATTATTATATTCATTACCATTTGCCTTCTAGCTACCTGCACTGCAGGTGACCAAATATTGTGGATATCTGTAGGTTTGTATGCAAAAAGCAGGTGTATTAATTTAGCATATTCACCTTCTACCCAATTGGTTCAGAGTAAGCTGTCTGAAATTCAGTGTATGAAAAACATGCAAATCCTATATTTAATAGAAGTAGGAATTGCTGATTTTAAAGCAGACACCGGATGGTCAGGGCTGGTTTACATGTCTGGTGCCTGTAGGAACAAAATACTAAGGCGCTACCTGCACCCTAACCCAACAAAAGGCAGATAAGGCTGATTAAAGCATACATTTATATTTGAGAAATGCATCAGTTTAGATACATGTATGTATATATTTATGCTTGCAATATATTGTGTTTAAATCTGTGCAACTCTGTAAAAGCATGCAGGGTTAAAAATACTGTTAGAAGTGGTTAGGGAAAAGGGGTGTGATCCTTGTCTGCAGGTAGCACGGTCCTCTAGGGTAAACAACAGGCACAGTCCTTTTATTTTCATATAATCCAGGCACTTTATTTGTAAGTCCACACAGGAGACAGCAGCAAATGAAAACATAAATATAACACAAATCCCTATAAACAAAAACCTAGCTCCTCTGAGCACTTACTAAATTCAGGTTCCCTATCTCTCAGGGGTTAAACTAGAACAAAACAATATTGGTTTCACCAACATAGTGTCTTTGTCAGCTCTCTGCACTCCAGTGCTAAGTCAGCCTGTTGCTTTCCTTTCTACACTCCCGGTGCTCCAAGCCAGCCTTAACTGCTTTCCTTTCTGCACTCCCAGTGCTCCAAACCTGCCTTGACTGCTTCCTTCTGCACTCCCAGTGCTCAGTCTCCTTGACTCTCTCACTGGAGAGAATAGCATCTCTCCTACCTGCTTCCAGGAAGGAAGCCAGCAATCCCCCTTTACCTGCCTAGGTTTACCTTTACCTGCCTAGGCTTATTCCCACTGCTACAGCTGATTATCTGCAGCTGAGCAGTGGGTTGGAGACAGTTCCAAAAAACTCTGGCCTGGACCTTATTTCTCCCAGTTGTGTATAAACTGAGGAGTGGAACATTGGCCCACCCTGCTCTCCAAATGCTCCACCACAGGGGCCCATAACTAAACGTAGCTTTCTGTTGCACACCACACATACAATACGTACTTCCCCTGGGGTTAAATGTTAAAGGCCTCTCTGCCTTCACTTTATCACAGGGGGTTTAAGGTTGGAGAGGGGTTGATGTCAGATTTAGATTACATATGGTCAGAGGCGGCTCTCTAAGTAGGTGGTTTAGGCCATCTAAGGCCTCGTGCTGGCTGGGGCATCGCAGCCACCTAATCCACCTTAGGGCAGACTGTGTCCCTGCCAGTAACCCCCTCACTATCACCCCCTCCTAGTATACCCCTTCCCTGCCAGTAAACCCCTCACTATCACCCCCTCCCAGTATACCCCTACTTCACACTATTACCCCCTCCTTCCCTGTAACCCCTTCACTATCACCCTCCTTCCAGTAACCCCCTCACTATCACCCCCTCCCAGTATACCCCCTACTTCACACCATTACCCCTCCTTCCCAGTAACCCCTTCACTATAACCCCCTCCCAGTAACCCCCTCACTATCACACCCTCCCAGTATACCACCTACTTCCCACCCATTACCCCTCCTTCCCAGTAACCCCTTCACTATCACCCCCCCTCCCTCCTCACACCATTACCCACTCCCACCCCTCACAGTATCCTCACTATCACCCCCTCCCAGTATGTCCCCTCCCCCAGTAACTCAATCACTATCACCCTCCTCCCAGTATCCCCCCTCACTATCACCCCCCTCTCAGTATACCACCTCCTTCACACTATCATCCCCTTCCAGTACCCCCCACCCTCACACCAAGGTCCCCTCCCTCACAGTATTCCTTCTCAGTATTCCCCTCTCTCACACTATTACCCCACTCCCTCTCAGTGAACCCCCTCCCTCAGACTATCAACCCCTCCCTCCCAGTATTTCCCTCCTCCATCACAGTATTCCCCTTCACTCACAGTATCACCCGTCCCTCACAATATCACCCCTCCATCACAATATCACCCCTCCATCACAGTATTACACCCTCCATCATAGTATTATCCTCTCCCTCATAGTATTACCCCCTCCCTCACACTATCACCTTTTCTCTTCCAGTATCCCCCCTCCCTCACAGTATCCCCCCTACACACCATGACCCTGTTCCCTCACAGTATTACCCCCTTCCCTCACAGTATTACCCGCCTTCCTCAAGTATATCCCCTCCCTCACAGTATCACCCCCTCCCCCACACTATTGCCCCACTGTCCCTCACACTTTCGCCCTTTTTCCACAGCAGGAACGCCGTTCCCGTTACCTGTCCTGCAGGACCGGCCCTGCTACCTGCACAGAGGGGCCAGCCTGCATGTGTTCCCTCAGCTGCGCTTTCTTGAGACCGGCTGTTACCATGGCAGCGGCTCGCACAGGCGAGGTACCAGCGAGTTAGAGCTGGAGAGAGAGGCTACAACGTGTGATAACTCCCTGATATTCGCTGACTGATTCCCCTCCAGCATACCACCCAGGACCACCAGATCTCCCCCCTCCTGACAGGTAAGAAGCGGGGAGAATAAAAAATATAGACACATAAAGTTAAAAAATGCTCCCCCCTCCCCCCACCCATCATCCAGCACTCACACACCCATCATCCGGCACTCACACACACATCATCCAGCACTCACACACATCATCCAGCACTCACACACATCATCCAGCACTCACACAAACACCCATCATCCAGCACTCACACACACATCATCCAGCACACACCCATCATCTAGCACTCACACAAACACCCATCATCCAGCACTCACACACACATCATCCAGCACGCACATCATCCAGCACGCACATCATCCAGCACGCACATCATCCAGCACGCACACCCATCATCCAGCACTCACACA